>CM032334.1:37766984-38993389 GCA_019022515.1 Quercus aquifolioides | reverse complement strand
TGAATGGGGCATGTCTACTTACCCACTAGTTCCTGGGTAGGTTTTCCATGACTATTAGTCTATTATCATTTATAGTATTACTATATATACATGGACAGTACAATAATGTTTTCTTATTTATATTTATATATATATATATATTCTCAAAAATAAGGAGTTGAAATTATTTTGACGTATGTGTTTAGTAGATAAAAAAGTAAAAGATAAAATTAATTTTTATTGCATAAAAAAAAATTAATTTCCCCCTAAAAAAAAAATTTAATTTGGATAAGATTAATTTAAATTTTTTCTAGTCTTGTATAAGAAAAAAAAAATCAAATTAGTAGAATTGAAAACGGCTCAATCATTATTTCATTTTATTCTTTACCTATCCATTTTATAAAAATAAATAGATCACAAAAAAAGTAAAATTTTTATACCAATCATACAAAAATAATAATTTTTTCTACCAATCATAATTATTATACTAGACCTAATATTAGGACTTATATATATATATATATATATATAGGCATTTAGCCAGGTCTCTTAGACGATATTAGTTATCTAGATACTTTGGCTTTATTAATTCCCAATTTTAATCAATCAATCATCATCTGGTGCTTTTATAGCCATACAAAATACTTATGACCCCTTTTGTTAGCGCACCACTTATTTGACTATTCTACAAATCCAAGTTTCTGTAGCCTCCACATTATCTGTGTAAGTTAAGTCTACTACAAATGATATGCACAACCAGATTTTTAATTTATATAGAAGTTGTGTGCTGCAGTGCTAGGATTGCAGTGAATAATAGAAAACTGTTAGTATTGAATTTACAGTTGGAGAAGACTTGAAACTTATAAAATCATGGAATCAATTGCTGATGAATTAGCACTTATATTGCACTTCTCTCAAATCTAAGAACCTTTTCAATTCAACACACCAAAACATGCATGCCAAGTTGGATGCTATTTCCTATGTGTCTGTTGGATGAAATCAGTGAATGGATTTTAATTAATTTCTAATTTTTTTTATTATCCCCCATATGGAGATCATGTGAACTGAATTGGACAATGCAGGCATGAGATTGTGGGTGTAGTGACAGAAGTGGGAAGCAAGGTACAAAAGTTCAGAGTTGGAGACAAAGTTGGTGTTGGCTGCATGGTTGGAGCATGTAACTCTTGCCATAGCTGTGCCAACGAACTTGAGAATTACTGCCCCAATATGATCCTCACCTATGGCGTCAAGTACTTTGATGGAACCATCACACAAGGAGGCTACTCGGACATCATGGTTGCCGATGAGCACTATGTGGTCCGTATTCCAGACAACCTTCCACTTGATTCTGGTGCCCCTCTCCTTTGTGCTGGGATCACAGTGTACAGTCCCTTGAGATACTATGGGCTTGACAAACCTGGTATGCATGTGGGTGTGGTTGGTCTTGGTGGTCTAGGCCATGTTGCAGTGAAGTTTGCCAAAGCTATGGGGGTTAAGGTGACAGTGATCAGTACTTCAGTTAACAAGAAGAAGGAAGCTTTGGAACATCTTGGTGCCGATTCGTTTTTGGTTAGCAAAGACCAAGATGAGATGCAGGTACTAAGTTATTAACATGCTGCATTGACAATTATATGTGAATGTAAGTTACTGTAATAATGTAATTTGTATCAAAGATTCTAACTTTATCGACCATATTAGGCTGCCCAAGGCACACTGGATGGTATCATTGATACAGTCTCTGCTATGCATCCCCTCCTGCCTCTAATTGGTCTGTTGAAGTCACAAGGAAAGCTCGTTATGGTTGGTGCACCAGAGAAGCCGCTTGAATTACCAGTCTTTCCTTTACTCATGGGTAAGAATGTGGCTTTTAACATTTTCTATATACGAAAAGAAAAGGGCATATGGTATTGTTAATATAATAAGCATATAAGAATCTATGCATAATTTATGACTGTGTTGTACAAGCCTAATTGCTGGCTTTAGTGCTTACTGATTGGAATTCATGTGGTGCTGTCATTTCATATTTTTTCATCAGCCCTCGTATGGCTGCTATATCTGTAGTTCCACCGGGACTTTTGTATTAATAAGTGTGTTATGGAAATAACAGGAAGGAAGCTAGTTGGTGGTAGTTGCATTGGAAGCATGAAGGAGACACAAGAGATGATTGATTTTGCAGCCAAACACAACATAACTGCTGACATTGAGGTTATACCAATTGATTATGTGAATACTGCCATGGAGCGTCTTGCGAAAGCGGATGTCAGATATCGATTTGTCATTGACATTGCGAACACATTGAAGTCAAGCTCTTGACTTTTTGCTGCCTAGCTTTTGAGTATGGCTCACTGACAAGTTGATGATATGTATTCAGTTGTCTCAGTTCCATTATTTCCCTGTCTTGTTTTTCTGTTTTTTTGAACAAGGGATCAATGTATTAAGTCTCATTTCTACATAGATAATAATAAATTTGATTTGTTTGTTTGCGTTTTTAAATAACAGGACTTTATTGTGTCCCTTGAAATCTCTTTCCCCATTTTAAGACCAAGAAGATGATTTTTTTTTTTTTTTTTTTTTTTTTTTTTGCGTGTGTGTGTGATCATTATGGATACGTAAATTCTGTAAAAGTGAAAGTTTTGTATGCCGAGTAAGAACAAAAACAACAACAAAGGGAGAACCAAACAAAAAAAAATTCGTAGCCTAGATTTACTCATTTGAAAAGGACTCCTACCATTGAATTAATATATTATTGTTGTTAAAACTGATGAAGTTTGCTCAAGGCTTAAGGATTTATCTGCTGAGACTAGTGCAGGACAGCAGTCTAATAGTGGTGCAGGCCAACAGAGCAAAGAGTTGGTTTGTAGCATTACTGATGCTAGTACAAGCACAGCAGCATCATCACTAGCAGACAAGGTCAGCCACAACAATAGTTCTAAGCAATTGTGCAGCAACCATTCAGCAGAGATATCTGATGCAGAGCACCAGTGGGCTTGCAAGGATGTAGTAGAGACTATTGAGGCAGTACCTTATCATGAGGTCTTCATACACAGCTTTGGAGACTATGATACACGTAGCTTATAATGATTAGACTGTCATGTAAATTCGTAGCCTAGATTTACTCATTTGAGAAGGACTCCTACCATTGAGTTAATATATTATTGTTGATGACTCAATTTGTTTTCCCTACGCTTTATGACACACATACAAACAAAGTCCAAACGCATGGATTAAACTCATTTGTATCTTTTCTTGGTGAAGATAAAGCAGTTCAGGTTTGGAGGGCCTAAAAGGCATTTTGACACCCAACTTTGGGCTTCATGAGCAGCCTTCCAATAAGACTTGGAATGCTTGCAATCCCATGAGGGGTACAAGTGTATAAACTAAGTACAAGGAGAATCTCACTGACATATTAAATAAAATGATTTTTCTCATCAATCTTAAGACAATTAAAATTTTGCAAATGGCCATAACCCCCAAGAATAAGACACCATGCAATAACCAAACACGTGTAGAAGAGGCCTTGCATCTATTGGGCGTGCATTCATCTCTGTCAAACCTTAAAACTTTATTTGGTTGCAACTAAGGGAAAAGAAAAACTAACACTTTGACTTTTCATGGCATGAAATTTACTATTTTGTTCAAGATTTTAAATTCATCTCTTTCAAATTCACGTGGATATAGAAGTAAAAAAAGCATATATATATATATATATATATCTTTTCAAGTCCTTTCCCCTTACAAACCAAACATATGAAAGCATATTAATGTTCTTTTCTTTTCTTATTTTCTTCTTATTTCCAAACATACATGGGAGAAGTGTTTTCCTTTCCTATCTTTATCCATTCTTTTACCTTTATTAATTTCTTCTTTTCTTTCCCCTTAGTTGCAACCAAACAAAGTTTTAGTAGATCCAAAAGCCACAATTCCCCTTTTATTAACAAACCAAATTGAGCTAGTTTAACCAGATTGTCTAGTTTGGTGCAAAATTAGATTAGTCCATTCTCCCGAAAGTCCCTACTTGAGTTTAAAATCACATCGAAACTGGTTCTTCTTAATTCAGCGGGACTCTCCAAGTGCTCTCTCACTCTCCAAGTGCTCTCTCACTCCTTAAACTGATCTCTTTTCATCTTTTATATTTCACTTAATATCTCACAAGAAACAAACTCATGTTTATTATCTTTATTGAAATTTCTTTAATTCTTTTGCACATTACTAATGTGACAATGACCAAGATCTAATTATAGTTGTTAAACCAAGGAAGTACCGGCTGTACTGGGGAGGTATACCATACAAGCCATTAAATTGGTACCGATACTCTTCCAAAACGTACCCAAAAAAATACCGGGTTATACTGGCCTATTTCGGTTTTACCGACCTGTACCAATTGGTATTTGGCATTTTGGCCAGTACCAAAAACAAAAAAAAATTATTTAATCTAATATATTCGTAAATATACTTAAGCTAATATGTAGGCTTATAAAATATGTGGATTTTAAATTTTATGTTGATAAACATAAAAATTAATAACTTCTTACTTACATAAATATATATATATATATATATATATATATATATTTATGTATAGAAATATATAAATAGCGGTAAACTCGAAACAATACAGCGGTATTAACTGGTATCGAAATATTTCGTTCATCTGGTCAAATCAAAACAGCTTACAATATGAAATTGACTCCCTTGTGTCAAACACATTTGTTGGTATGAATCCTTGAGCTTGACATCTTGTCTCTATTTTTCGCATTTGTTTTTACAAAGAAAGAAAGATGAGTTTTTCTTATCCTAATTAGCACACGCAAGTAAAATAATTTTATCTCCCTTTCTATTTCACTTTTTTATTTATTTCTTGATGTCTTTGTTTACTACATAATATTGACTTTGATTTATTATTGAATATGCTTATCTATGCATTACCTAACGCATTTTTAAAATCTTACTAATTGTATTTTGTTTGGCCATCGTGATATATAATACACTAGCATATATCTTCACCTCTATTTATATGTTTAAGAACCTAAATAACATTTTTTTTTTAATTTTAGCCAAAATAAATAAGAAAATCTATATAACATTGACTTGAAAAAAAAATCTCTTTTTCTTATAAATATTTTTTTTTCCTACTTTATTGTCTAAGGGAAAAACAATAGTAACTGTTAACAAACAACCCATCAATATATATATATATATAAAAGCAGAGACCTCATGTGAGAGTGCATGAGGTCCTGTCACATGGCACTCTAATATTGCATTTAACTTTTTTTACCTTTTTTCAGTAAGTTTTTTTTTACTGTTACCCAATAAATCATAGTAACTTTTTTTTACTATTATATAAATTTAGCATTTTTTACCTCTTTTTATTAAGTTTTTTTTTACTGTTACTCAATAGATCATAGTAACTTATTGCATTTAACCTTTTTTACCTTTTTTCATTAAGTTTTTTTTACTATTACCTAATAAATCATAGTAACTTATTTTTACTATTATATTGATATGAGTTGTTCTTGACAATTAGACCAATTAGACCAAAATTTATTTACTATAAAATTGATTATCTTTTAAAAGTAGACCAAACCTTATGAAAAATTCAAGCCCAGTTCTTACCTTACATATTATGTCCCAAGTTTGACCATTCCCACGTGTAAATCAAAACAAAAACTCTTACCATCTTACAAACTCTCTTCTTTCTCCCCCACGTATAGATGATACTTCTAGAAAATATCATTCTCATGAAATATCTCTTCATTTTTCCCCAATTTCAATTCAATATGCTTTTGTCTATTAATAATATTCTATGCAATTTATGCAGACAAATTCTCTGTCATTGACCAGTGCAACAAAAATATATAAAAATCTTGAGATCCCTCAGGTTGCTGAAATAATTGACAAGTGCATATTTCTAAAATTTATAATAACAAAAAAGTCTAATAAAGAGCATATACTATCTCACAAAATGCCATTAACTTAATATTTTCTTTAAAAGAATTCAATGATAGGAATGGTAAAAAACATGATCCTATACAAGAAATACCAAAAATACATGCAAAACAATTTTCATATGAGGATTTATCTTTAAATAATATGAAGACAATAGTAAAGATAAAATGCATTGAATGAGATCCTACGGAAAAAGGTTTGTTAATTATTTCAAATTATACTTGTAGGGTCAATTTTTGTAGCCCAAACCCAAAAAGGTATGGATTGTGAGCCCAATGAACCCAAGACAATAGATTTGTAGAGAGTGGGTGAAAGAGCTAGGCTAGTAATGAATTAAACAGTATTGGACTGCAGTACTTGTGAATAAATTAGCATTCAATCGTGCTCGGACAAATGCAGACATAGACGTCCAAAGAGGAATTTGTATTGAATGAACTTGGGTTACAATTCTTAGAGCTACAGTAATGGAGTTCTCTCATTTCTAACTCTCTTTTTTCGATCCCCTATTATCAGAGGCCTCTCCCTCTTATATAGTACCCCCTCCCTTCATCTTCATCGTCCACTTGTTCATCATCTAGACGCCCACTTGAGTGCATGTCCCATCATGTATCCTTTTTAGCCTTGTGTGAGTGGCGGTAGCTGAGAATGCACTGTTCAGGGGTCTTTTCCACATTAATGCGGCCAGGAAAGTAGGTGCAGTGCATTTAATGTGGTGGTTGAAGTTTGTCTTCTAGATATTTCTCCGTTCCTGCTATCTTCATGCGTGCCTGAGGTTCATCTCTATCATTACACTTGTCAGGAGGATCATTTGAGCTTCCCAGACGCCTGTCGGACCAAGCTTCTTCGGATCCAAGGATAATGGCCTCCTCAAAAAACTGAATGTCTCCTCGGATTATGACCATACTCCTCTCCAGACATACTTCTTTTACATGGGCTTCTTCTCAAGTGTTTTCATTTCTTCGGACAAATAGTGGTCTTCAAATAGGGCCTTAGGCCTAATACGTTAGGTTGGGCTTTTCACCCCCCACAATAGCCCCTCAAAATTTTAGTTTTTCCCTCGCATCCGAAGAGAAAAAGTAAGATTTTGACTTGTCACGGAGTGAAAGCTTGAGAACAGACAAAAATTTGAGCTGGCACGTGTGTAGGCATAGAAGTAGGCGCTTCATTAATGCCGCTGTCGTTTCAGTCTCCCCGAGGCACTGCCATTTACTCCAGGCGACATTCTGTCTTTGGCATCCAACGGTGGGCTACGGATCCAACGGATGTGATTTTTCCCTCAGAATTTGGGCAAAATAACTTCTGCCCCTTCGTTTGACCTCGTATAAAATCTCAGAGGAGGTCATTCCTTCCTTACTTTGTAACTCCCAGACCATCCAACAAGAACAAGCACACAACTGCTCCGAGTTCTTTCAGTCGCCGACTTCAATCTTTCCCAAAGTCATCAGGAATCCTTCTGCGCGTTCAAAGATCGATTTCCAGTTCAGTTCCCGTAAGTTTTCATCTTCTCGAGCCTTTAGTCCTCTCTTCGGCCAACTTTCTCGCCCTTTGAACGGTCACTCCCTGGTTGCTACACTCAGTGCTTCCATTTTTCCGTTTAAGCGTAATGGGTAAACTCCAGTATCGGGTGGACAGTTCTGCCCAGTTGGAGAAATTTAGGGCCACATATCGCATACCTCCAAACGTGGGGGTAAGGTATTGCCCTCCAGAGAAAATACTGACTGATCAGAAAACGGGAGAAGTCGTGATCCCCGTCATCGCCTTCCGAGAAGGGGGGATGACAATCCCCATGGGTCCCATCACCACTAGCTATCTTCGAAATCATAGGCTTACTCCCTGGCAGTGCGCCCTAACATGTTTAGGATCTTAGGAGCAATTGAGGACCTTAACCGTCACCTAGGATTGTGACTCACCTGGCTCGACGTGGTACATATATACGAGTGCCACAGCCAGCAAGGGGCGGGATATTATTTAAAATCCCGGTCCGAAATTGTTAGGCTCATTTCCTGCCTCCCCAAATCCAACAAAGGGATGAAAGACGACTATGTGATCATCTCGGGCGCATGGTATGACGGCCCTCATTGCCCAACCAAGCATGGAGAGCCAGGTGGGACATGTTAGATTTAGGCACACTAACCATAGGCCTAGGATCCTCGTCTTTTAATGGTTTTTAATTCTTCTTGTGTTGCTATTTTCGAGTCTCTAACAAAGTTCTGCTGTGACTTGTAACAGATAAAACCCGTGTTTCTCCTCGGCTCAGCCTTACAAACACCGCCGCCCTTAATTTTTTATTAAGATCAGAGATTTTCGTGAGCGAGGACGGGCAGCTCCGATCGGCTCCCCTTATTCTAGGATACACAGCAAAGCCAAAGAATTTCCAACCAGTCGGCAACGCGATAACCCAGGGAGATCATCGCCTTAATCGCATTGACGTTGCTTGGAAGGGTTTTTTGGCGCCATACGAGCTTGCACCCGTACCCCATCCAAACCCTCAGGCTATTCCCCCTCTCGTCCAGCCGCTCCAGCAAGTTCCCCTCGAACAGGTGGTTGAGGGTGAGAGGGTCAGCTCTTCCACCTCCTCGCTAGAGGAGCAAATAGACAAATTCCAGTTCGGGGGAGAGGCTTCAGGAGGAAATCAAGTGATAGAGGTCTCAGACGCCGAGGAAGAGACCGACAGACAGTCAGGCATTCACCATACTTTGCTAGCTGCTCACTCTGAAGACTCCTCGGGCGACGACATGGATTTGAGGAGTTTAATGTAGGGTAGGGGCAAAAAGGCCGAGCAGAAAGGCACTGGGACTTCCCAACCAGTGGTGAATCTGCCTCCAGTTCCATCCCAGGTTCCTGACCCCGGCTTAAAGCCCGTTCCTGACCTGAGGAAGAAGAGGCCCCTCCTTGATGCTGAGGAAAGGCAAGTGCTGCCACCCAAAGGGACCAAGCAGCAAAAGGTGGTGAAAGACCACCGGAACCAAAGGGCCTCGTCCACTGAAAGCCGAGATGAGGTCTTAGTGGCAGATGTCCGCCGAGGAGGACCTCGAATCTGGTCTCCAAGGTTGGAGTTGGATGACGCTCCAATCCCCTAGGACACCTCCCTCCGGAATTATGATGGAGGAAGGGCAGGTTATGTTGCTGAGGCTTTGCAGCAACCACTCCTCCTTCCCCACGACATGGACTCCTACAGGCATTTCGACCAGCAGGAGCTCTTCCAATCCCTTAAGAGGGACTTAGCCATGGTAAGTGAACTCAGTCTGCTTAGCTGAATTGCTGAAACTTTTGCTTTTTTTGCTTTTTTTTTTTTTTTTTTCCTGTGCTTTATATTCGAAACTTCAGTCCTGTAGGTTACCCAGCAGGTCTTTGTGGCCGAGGAGTGGAATAAGAAGAAACATCTTGAGGCCTAGGCAGCGGTCTACTTTCAGAACGAGGCGGAGAAATCTCTAGGCCAGCTGAAGGAGGAATATGCCCATCTGTCCGAGCAGTTTAAAGAGGTGACCAACTAGAAGAAAAGCCTCGACGCTGGTATTAAAAACGTTGAAAAACAGGCTGAAGAGCAGCGCAAGCTGCTGAATACGGCCGAAATCAACTTGGCAACCGAGAGGGAGTTGGTGAAAGGGCTTAGTGCTGAACTTAAGAAAGCCAAGGAGAGCGCCTGATTGGCCGAGCAGAATGCCCAACTGGCCAAGGAGGCAATTGAGGCTGAGAGAAAAGCAGCATACCAGCTGGGGGTGGATGAGATCGGGTCCCAGCTTACGGAGCAATTTGCCTCGGTTAGCCGAGATTATTGCGACATAACCTGGAACAAAGCATTGGACGCTGCTGGAGTCCCTGCTGACTCGGAGCTGAGACTGCCCGGGAGCATATACTACGATCCTGAGATCCGAGAGATCCCGGTGGATGATCCTCCTCCTACACAGCTCCCAGAGGCCTCGGACCAACCCCTGGCCAGCCAGGTCCCTCCTGCCAACCTTGAGGCCTCCAAGGAGTCTGACCAGCCAGGTGATAAGGCAAACAAGCTGAGCCACCCAAGGATAAGGGCACAGGGCTGGAAAAGGGGAAGACCTCCTCTGAGCCCAAGAACCAGGCCCCAGAAGCTGCTGCTACTCGGACAGGACAGGCTGCCGACCTTGTGGCCCCTCAACCGAAGACTTAGATATAGGGGCTTTTGTTTTGCACTTGTACTTATTTTTGTTTTTATGTAAGGAATTGTAAACCCCTTTCTTTTTATTAATGAAATGGCTTCCCTTTTGTTTCTAATGTTTTCGATACATGTCTTATGACTTATTACTGCTGCATATGACTATACATTGCAATTATAACATAACAATGCGAATAAACTTGATTAATATATCATACTGATGGTATGAGTAATTGAAATTGATATTGAAAAGAACAGTCCGTATAAGAGTTATGAATAAGTAATGATTGCAACGAGTAATTATGGAAGTTTCACATGTCTTTCCAAATATGCGAAGTGTTATTACCCCTCGGCTTTAAATTAAACATAACTAAGGAAGCCAATCATAAGTTAGAATCAATTTAAACGCAATTAAGAATTTTAGTGCTAAACCCCAGTGACAATAGCTGTGTGGGGGTATTGACTAACCTGTGTCATTTGGTTCAAGGACCATAGGGAACGAACGTATTCGAGTGTTAACTAACCCAAATCATCTGGTTCGAGGACTATAGGCATGACTGGATTTAAGTTTAAACACTTAGAGAACTGCTACGGAGTGTTAACTAACCCTAATCATCTGGTCTGAGGACTACAGGCATGACTGGATTTAAGTTTAAACACTTAGAGAACTGCTACGGAGTGTTAACTAACCCTAATCATCTGGTCCGAGGACTACAGGCATGATTGGATTTAAGTTTAAACACTTGGATAACTGCAACGGAGTGTTAACTAACCCAAATCATCTGGTCCGAGGACTACAAGCATGATTGGATTTAAGTTTAAACACTTAGAGAACTGTGAACGTGTTAACTAACCCTAATCATCTGGTCCGAGGACTACATGCATGATTGGATTTAAGTTTAAACACTTAAGAGAACTGTGAACGTGTTAACTAACCCTAATCATCTGGTCCGAGGACTACAGGCATGATTGGATTTAAGTTTAAACACTTAAAAGAACCGTGAACGTGTTAACTAACCCTAATCATCTGGTCCGAGGACTACAGGCATGATTGGATTTAAGTTTAAACACTTAAGAGAACTGTAACGGAGTGTTAACTAACCCAAATCATCTGGTCCGAGGACTACAAGCATGATTGGATTTAAGTTTAAACACTTAGAGAACTGTGAACGTGTTAACTAACCCTAATCATCTGGTCCGAGGACTACAGGCATGATTGGATTTAAGTTTAAACACTTAAGAGAACTGTGAACGTGTTAACTAACCCTAATCATCTGGTCCGAGGACTACAGGCATGATTGGATTTAAGTTTAAACACTTAAGAGAACCGTGAACGTGTTAACTAACCCTAATCATCTGGTCCGAGGACTACAGGCATGATTGGATTTAAGTTTAAACACTTAAGAGAACCGTGAACGTGTTAACTAACCCTAATCATCTGGTCCGAGGACTACAGGCATGATTGGATTTAAGTTTAAACACTTAGAGAACTGTGAACGTGTTAACTAACCCTAATCATCTGGTCTGAGGACTACAGGCATGATTGGATTTAAGTTTAAACACTTAAGAGAACTGTAATGGAGTGTTAACTAACCCTAATCATCTAGTTCGAGGACTACAGGCATGATTGGATTTAAGTTTAAACACTTGAGAAAATGGTGAATGAGTGTTAACTAACCCGAATCATCTGGTCCGAGGACTACAGGCATGATCGGATTTAAGTTTAAACACTTGAGAGAACACTTTACGTAGCGAATTGGCATATCGGCTGAAGAAAAGATTCGATTAATAGAAGTACCTCTTGAGGTTATTTACATTCCAAGGATGTGGTATTACATGACCGTCCAGGTCTTCTAAGAAATATGCCCCAATGCCAGCTCTTGAAGTGATACGATATGGCCCTTCCCAATTGGGTCCTAATTTTCCCCAAGCTGGGTTCTTCGCAGTGCCCACGACTTTCCTCAGCACCAGATCACCAGGCTCTAGAGGCCTTAGCTTCACGTTAGCATCATAGCCCTGTCTGAGCTTTTGTTGGTAATGTGCCAGCCGAACCATTGCACTCTCCCTCCTTTCCTCAATCAGGTCCAAACTCTTCTCTAGTTGCTCATTGTTGCCAGTCGGACTAAACGAGCTAGTTCTTGATGTTGGGAACCCGGTTTCCAAAGGGATGACAGCTTCAGCCCCATAGGTCATTGAGAAGGGGATCTCTCCAGTAGACCTGCGAGGCGTAGTTCTGTAAGCCCAAAGTACATGTGGCAATTCCTCTACCCATTTGCCCTTCGCATCATCTAGCCTCTTCTTCAAGCCGTTCACTATGACCTTGTTGACAGCTTCTGCTTGCCCATTACCCTGGGGATAGGCAGGAGTGGAGTATCTATTTATAATTCCCAGCTCGCTGCAATAATTCCTGAATGCCTTGCTATCGAACTGTAGGCCATTGTCCGAGATGAGAGTGTGAGGAACTCCAAACCGAGTGAAAATATTCTTCCACACAAACTTTTGCACATCAACGTCTCTGATATTGGCTAGCGGCTCGGCTTTGACCCACTTGGTGAAATAGTCTGTGCCGATCAGAAGGTACTTCTTGTTTCCTGCAGCTTTAGAGAAGGGTCCTACGATATCCAAGCCCCATTGGGCGAAAGGCCATGGGCTAGATAGCGGATTAAGAGTTCCCCTTGGCTGGTGAATGTTTGGAGCGAAGCGCTGACATTGATCACACTTCTTGACATACTCGTGGGCTTCTTTTTGCATGTTAGGCCACCAATAACCTTGGGTGAGGGCTCGGTGAGCCAAGGATCTGCCTCCGATGTGGCTCCCACAAATTCCTTCGTGCAGCTCTTCTAGTAATAGCTCAGACGCTTCAGGATGCATGCACAACAAGTATGATCCCGAATAGGAGCGTCTGTATAATTTCTGGTCCTCGGATAACCAGAACCTGATTGCCTTCCTCTGAACTTTGTCAGCTTCCCCCTTCTCTTCTGGCAATATATCTTCTTTGAGGAATTTAATTATAGGGTCCATCCAGCAGGGCCCGGCCCTGACTTGGTGAACCTGGATTGCCTCTCCTTTTACCTCTGTAGGCCTGTGCAAGTCCTCGACGAGGATGATTCTCGGCAGGTTTTGCGCCGAGGAGGTAGCGAGCGTGGCCAAGGAGTCAGCATGTGAGTTACCACTTCTGGGGATGTGTAGCAAACTGAAAGAGTCGATCCCCGATTGCAGACATTTAACTCGGCTTAAGTACCCCTGCATTCTTTTGTCCTTCGCCTCAAACTCGCCTTGTACTTGACCTACGACTAACCTTGAGTCCGAGAACAACTCCACGGACTTGCCTCCCATTCTTCGGACCATAGCCATTCCCATCAGTAGGGCCTCATACTCCACCTCATTATTCGTTGCCGAGAAGTCCAGCCTTAACGACTTCTCGATAATGATCCTTTCGGGGGATATCAACACTAGCCCAACTCCAGAACCTCTTTGGTTTGCCGCACCATCAACGTACACTTCCCAATGGGAGGGACTTTGTTGGGAGATCATGCCAACTGATTTTTCATCCATGTCTGACGTGGGCTTTACTTCTTCTAGTTGGGGCTCCGTGAACTCAGCCACTAAATCCGCAAGGACCTGACCCTTGACCGATGTGCGGGGCATATATTTTATATCGAAAGCCCCTAAGATCGTACCCCATTTGGCAATCCGCCCAGTGTAATCAGCGCTTCGGAGTATAGCCTTGAGTGGGAGTTGAGTGAGGACAATGACTGTATGGGCCTGGAAGTAGTGAGGTAGCTTCCGTGTACCGAGCACCACTGCTAGGATAGCCTTCTCCAGAGGCAAGTAACGGATCTCGGCCTCATGCAGCGACTTGCTTACGTAATAAACTGGTCTTTGCACACCGCAGTCTGATCGTATCAACACCAGGCTCACTGCACAGGGAGCTACAGCGATGTAGGCGAACAATACCTCATCTGGCTCAGGACTGGACATGATTGGTGGCCGAGCTAGATAATCTTTGAGTTGCTGAAAGGCCAAAGCACATTCTTCAGTCCATTCGAATCCCTTCCACTTGTTGAGCAGAGAGAAGAAGGGCCGACATCTGTCCGCTGATCTAGAGATGAATCAATTCAGGGTAGCAGTCATTCCGGTGAGTTTCTGAACCTCCTTGGGATTCCGAGGAGCTCGTAGATCGTTGATGGCCTTTATCTGGTCGGGGTTAACCTCAATCCCTCTGTGAGTCACCATGTATCCCAAAAACTTGCCGGACCCCACCCCAAATGAGCACTTAGAAGCATTTAGTCGCAGTTTGTACTTTCTTAGAACCTTAAAGGTACTTTCAAGGTCCTTCACATGCTCGGTGACAACCTTGCTCTTTACCACCATGTCATCTATGTAGACCTCGATATTTTTGCCCAGCTGTGGCTCGAACATCCTCGTCATCATCCTCTGGTAGGTAGACCCCGCGTTCTTCAAGCCAAATGGCATCACTTTGTAGTGGTAGTTACCAATAGGGGTGACAAAAGCAGTTTTCTCCTGATCATCTAGGGCTAATGGTATCTGGTGGTAGCCTTGGAAGGCGTCTAGGAAGCTCATCCGAGGATGGCCGACAGTGGCATCCACCAGCTGATCAATTTTCGGCATAGGGAACGGATCTTTGGGGCAGGCCTTATTCAAATCAGTGAAGTCCACGCACACTCGCCATTTCCCACTCTACGCGCCATTCGAAAAGTCCAACCTAACGTATTGGGCCCAAGGCCCTATTTGAAGACCACTGTTGGTCCGAAGAGATGAAAACACTCGAGAAGAAGCTCATGTAAAAGAAGCATGTCTGGAGAGGAGCATGGTCATAATCCGAGGAGACATTCAGTTTTCCGAGGTGGCCATTATCCTCAGATCCGAAGAAGCTTGGTCCGACAGGCGTCTGGGAAGCTCAAATGATCCTCCTGACAGGTGTAATGATAGAGGTGAACCTCAAGCACGCATGAAGATAGCAGGAACGAAGAAATATCTAGAAGAAAAACTTCAACCACCACATTAAATGCACTGCACCTACTTTCCTGGCCGCATTAATGTGGAGAAGACCCCTGAACAGTGCACTCTCAGCTACCGCCACTCACACAAGGCTAAAAAAGACACATGATGGGACATGCACTCAAGTGGGCATCTAGATGATGAACAAGTGGACGATGAAGATGAAGGGAGGGGGTACTATATAAGAGGGAGAGGCCTCTGATAATAAGGGATCGAAAAAAGAGAGTTAGAAAGGAGAGAACTCCATTACTGTAGTTCTAAGAATTGTAACCCAAGTTCATTCAATACAAATTCCTCTTCGGACGTCTATGTCTGCATTTGTCCGAACACGATTGAATGCTAATTTATTCACAAGTACTGCAGTCCAATACTGTTTAATTCATTACTAGCCTAGCTCTTTCACCCACTCTCTACAAATCTATTGTCTTGGGTTCATTGGGCTCACAATCCATACATTTTTGGGCTTGGGCTACAAAAATTGACCCTACAATACTCATCATTTATGTATAAAAATAATAATAGATCATATTATTTACATTAAAAAAAATACATATTAATTTCAAAGTTCATTGCAAAATGTGAACTGCTAAGGTATTGTAATAATAAGTAACATTGATACAACAATGGGTTGGTATTACATTTTGTGCGTACTTTGTGAAAGGAATGTCAAATTACAAACATGATCACTTTGGTGTGCAAAATGTAAAACAAAAATAAATCTTTCTATCCCAAAGTTAGAGGCACTCACATTAACTACATACTCTCCAAATATTTATAATATATTTATCTCACTATAACTACTATATATATACTATTGCAAACTGCTTTAGATACAGGATTCAAATTGAAGTTTTTAATGCAACTAACAAAACAAAGTTTGTGATATTTGATCGAGATGCCGAGAAAATCCTAAATAAATCTACAAGATCGAGATCTTGCTGAAAAATAAACTAAGGTACAACTTATTTAAATTATTGTAAAAATATTGATATTCGAGAAGGAATCTCACGTTATTTGAAAAAAAAAAAAAGGAAAAAAATGAATTTCTCTACATTTGAATGAATTCAATCTAAAAGATGGTTTTGAAAATTATATAGTTGCTAAGATTTTTTATGCGCCTTCAAATGATAAAAAGGTATGGAAGAAAAAAAAAACACAATTCAACATGCTATGTTAATTCTTTTTGTTGCACTATTCCAAAATTAACAAAAATAAAAAATTTACAAAAAACTGTCACATCATTGAAATTTAATATAAATGCAAATACTTATGAAAAATCTTAGCGACAAAGTCCAAACTTTGTAAGATCTAATCAAGAATCTCTCAGTGCCAATTCATTTAGTAATTAACACAAATGATGCAACAAAAGGAAAAAAATGATGAAAGCTCAAAATTTGAACAAATATGGACGAACTAAATTTCAAATGTTGAAGATGGAGAAATTGATAATGACAACAAGCGTCACCATACCACAATAACAAAGCATTGAAGAAGAAAAAAAATCGTAATGAAGCTTTTTATTACATCACATAATAAAAATCAATAATATAGAATGAATTAATATGCTTTTATCAATTTTTATTATACAATATTACTCCAAGTTGTTTTCATTATTGCTCATTACTTGAACAAAATAATTATAATAGATATATGTGTGCAATTTATAATTGTTACTTTTTATGATGAACTCATTACTAACAAAGTTTTGTAATAAATATGCTATAATATATGTATAATATTTTCCAAAAAAAAATTTACATAAAACATTATAACATTATTCGTGCATCGCACGGGAAACTTACTAGTTGGACTTAATTACCCAAAAAACTTAGGTCAAGCCCCTAACCAAAATGTGACATATGTCACAGCCGAAAAAAACAATTTATTGAGCAAAAAGTTGTTTTCTTTGATGAGGCATCTGTATGGTGAGGCATCTGTACCTCATCTATAAAGACATTAGTTTTCTTTGATGTTATGAAAGCGGTAGTTGCTTAATAAGTTAAAATACTTAATACTAGAGAAAAAAATTGATTTACTTAATATTAAGGGCAAACGTTTAATGAACACGGGGGATGGAAGAGGATAATTTTTTTTGGACAAACACGGGTGTCCAAATTTCTTCGAGTAGTTGACTATTTTCTTAAGTGTATACAGTTCCTCTGTTTCATATACACCAGTTTATAAGAAGGAGAAATTTCTTGAAAGAGACCCTAAAGGTTTCGAACTCAAAATCTCATAGATTTTATGAGACCTTAAAAATCATTAAGTCATTCCCTTGAGGAAGCAAGAGAAGCAAGTGGAGGGGACCAGCTTAATTATCCCTTGCAAAATCGAAAGGAACAAGTTCCTCAAAAAAAAAAATTTCGAAAGGAACAACGAATTTAGCTAGATGCTTCGGTTTGGGAGTTGAGACAATAGTGAAAGGAATGTAACAATTGGCCTTTGTTGTCATGGTGGAGGCCCTAGCTAGTGGCAGCTCGATCAGGAAGAAATAATGGCACGTACACATGTCTGTTGTCGGTGGCCACAGATTGTTCAACGCATTTAAGAGGCAAACCAACGTTTCGGATGCCTTGGGGACCAAACATTTAAGACCTTTTAGGAAGAGTAGATTGAGATGAGATTTTTGTAGTTTTTTGAGTGTTTTTAATATATGTGTAGGTGAAAATGGATGTGAAAATGTGTATAAGTGTGTTTGAAATGTGAAAAATGTTACTCAAGTAAGGCTACCAAACGGGCCCTTATCATTTTGTGGTGTATTTTTCTTAGAATTGTTTAAAGTTTGGCCCGCAGCAATAGGAATCCGCCTCAAAAAATTTGAGTTGCCTCAAGGGTCATCTTATAAAAAAAGTTATAAAGATAAAAGGTTTTGTTAGATATTTACTGAATTGAAAGTTGCTATCTTCTGAACGGTTAAGGTGGGAAACTAGGTCCAACTAAGTATTAAAAATTATGGGTTGTTTATTTCATTTTTATTTCAAACATAAGTTGAGCTCAAGCTCATCAATAAAATAGATTAAATGATTAATTCTGGTTTTTTTTTTTTTTTTTTTTTGGTCGAATAAGCTTAAGCTTATTCACTAACTAATTGTCTAACTTAATTTTTTATCATATAAAGTAAAATATATTGACTAAAATTGTTTACCTCTTTTACTAATATTTTAAAAACTAACTTTTAGTTAAAATTATATTTTTAGAATTAATTAGATAGAATTATTATTATTTGTTTTTTACTTATAAAAATTAGATTCATCAACCTTATATTGTTAAAAATTATGTTATGCAATGGTAGAAGATTTGATACCAATTTATTGTGATATGGGGCCCGTAGAAGCATTTTCACACGAACAAGAAAAACAACCAAATAATACAACAATATTTAACGTGGTTTTGCTAACTCTAAAAAAAATCCACTATCAAATATATGAATTACAACCACTCTCTATCAAACTCACAGACTCACACACCTCACAAATCAAACTCATAGACTCACACAAACAATACTCAGAAACCTTGTAAACATAGAGAAAATATTTCGCAAGCCACACTCATACAAACTCATAAACCCAAAGTCCAAATATACCCAATAACGTTCACACTGACCAAAAAAAACCTCAACAAACATATATGGGTAGCTTTGAACTCAATCTACCAATTAACCATTTGAAGAAACTCACTCATGTTCTTTTAGGAGTTTTCTACTATCCCCATGTAGGATGACCATTTGTTAAAAGCCATCAAACCATTTGAAATAATGTCAATTTATAAAACTTCAATTTTATCTCTTGATATGGACAAAGAATACCCCATTACTTTTTTAATAAGAAATAATTTCCCTTCCATGTCAATGAAATCTTTTTCTTCCACGCCAAGCCCAATAACAAAACAAAACCAAAATAAGAATTTACGAAAATTTATAACAGTCTCTACTTGGACTCAAATTCTATCAAACAATTTTCAAGTTCTATCCAAAATATCTCCTTGAAGAAGACAATTATTGCATTCTCAAAAAGAAAAAAGAAAAAAAGAAGACAATTATTGTATTCATTGCCAAAGTCAATTTTGCGTGCAAATCTAAATCCCAAGTAATATCGTACATGATACAAATATCGCCTTTATGTCAAGATCAATATCGAGCTCTAATACACTACAAGAAAAACGAGCTATTGCGGCGGGCCTATTGCGGCGGGCCTATTGCGGCGGGTGCAAAAACTGCCGCTATATGTCGCCTATTGCGGCGCTTTTTTGGCCCGCCGCTGTAGATGAGATCTATTGCAGCGTTCTATATACCCGCCGCTATAGTTCTAGTATTTTGCGGCGTACTACAGCGGCGGGCCAATGACCCGCCGCAATAGACCTGTTTTAGCGGCGTTAAGCATAGATATAGCGGCGGGTCAGTGACCCGCCGCAATATGTACTCCTTTTTGCGGCGGGTTAGACCGCCGCAATAGACCTTTAAATTTCCCACTATTTTTTCCGCCTTCCCACTTAAAGATCAAATGGTAAATTACATCCGATTGGCAAGAAAATTGGCATGCATGTTAAGAACATATAGAAAATGTGATTCAACGATTGGATTTTAAAAATATGAATTTCACAATAAGTTATTAGTTGGTGTAACATTTTTTAGAGTTACGTCAAGTGTAAATTGAACCCAACTCTATATTTCTTAATTCAATGTGAATTTTGACAAATTTACCGTTAGATTGCATTATCTTCATATATTTTTCATGCTTGCAAAATTTCAGGGTGATCAAAGATTAATAGCCATGTCATCAATCAATTGTTTAAATTCAAGTTTTTGTAATTTAAAATAACGCATAAAAGATGAGTTTGAAAATCAAATGGTAAATTTCATCGGATTGGCATGAAAATTGGCATGCATGTTAAGAACATATAGAAAATGTAATCCAACGGTTGGATTTTCAAAATATGAATTTAACAATAAGTTATTGGTTGGTGTAACATTTTTTAGAGTTACATCAAGTGTAAATTGATCCGAACCCTATATTTCTTCATTCAATGTGAATTTTGACAAATCTACCGTTAGATTACATTATCTTCATATATTTTTCATGCTTACAAAATTTCATGGTGATCAAAGATTAATAGCCATGTCATCAATCAATTATTTAAATTCAAGTTTTTGTAGTTTAAAATAACGCATAAAGATGAGTTTAAAGATCAAATGGTAAATTACATCCGATTGGCATGAAAATTGGCTTGCATGTTAAGAACATATATAAAATGTGATCTAACGGTTGGATTTTTAAAATATGAATTCAACAATAAGTTATTGGTTGGTGTAACATTTTTTAGAGTTATTTCACGTGTAAATTGAACCCAACCCTATATTTCTTAATTCGATGTGAATTTTGACAAATTTACCGTTAGATTACATTATATTCATATATTTTTCATGTTTACAAAATTTCAAGGTGATCAAAGATTAATAGCTATGTCATCAATCAATTGTTTAAATTCAAGTTTTTGTAGTTTAAAATAACGCATAAAGATGAGTTTAAAGATCAAATGGTAAATTACATCCGATTGGCATGCATGTTAAGAACATATATAAAATGTGATCTAACGGTTGGATTTTCAAAATATGAATTCAACAATAAGTTATTGGTTGGTGTAACATTTTTTAGAGTTACATCACGTATAAATTGAACCCAACCCTATATTTCTTAATTCGATGTGAATTTTGACAAATATACCGTTAGATTACATTATCTTCATATATTTTTCATGCTTACAAAATTTCATGGTGATCAAAGATTAATAGTCATGTCATCAATCAATTGTTTAAATTCAAGTTTTTGTAGTTTAAAATAACGCATAAAGATGAGTTTAAAGATCAGATGGTAAATTACATCCGATTGGCATAAAAATTGGCTTGCATGTTAAGAACATATATAAAATGTGATCTAACGGTTGGATTTTTAAAAAATGAATTCAACAATAAGTTATTGGTTGGTGTAACATTTTTTAGAGTTATTTCACGTGTAAATTGAACCCAACTCTATATTTCTTAATTCGATGTGAATTTTGACAAATATACCGTTAGATTACATTATCTTCATATATTTTTCATGCTTACAAAATTTCATGGTGATCAAAGATTAATAGCCATGTCATCAATCAATTATTTAAATTCAAGTTTTTGTAGTTTAAAATAACGCATAAAGATGAGTTTAAAGATCAAATGGTAAATTACATCCGATTGGCATGAAAATTGGCATGCATGTTAAGAACATATATAAAATGTTATCTAACGGTTGGATTTTCAAAATATGAATTCAACAATAAGTTATTGGTTGGTGTAACATTTTTTAGAGTTACATCACGTGTAAATTGAACCCAACCCTATATTTCTTAATTCGATGTGAATTTTGACAAATATACCGTTAGATTACATTATCTTCATATATTTTTCATGCTTACAAAATTTCATGGTGATCAAAGATTAATAGTCATGTCATCAATCAATTGTTTAAATTCAAGTTTTTGTAGTTTAAAATAACGCATAAAGATGAGTTTAAAGATCAAATGGTAAATTACATCCGATTGGCATGAAAATTGGCATGCATGTTAAGAACATATATAAAATGTGATCTAACGGTTGGATTTTAAAAATATGAATTCAACAATAAGTTATTGGTTGGTGTAACATTTTTTAGAGTTATTTCACGTGTAAATTGAACCCAACCCTATATTTCTTAATTCGATGTGAATTTTGACAAATTTACCGTTAGATTACATTATATTCATATATTTTTCATGTTTACAAAATTTCAAGGTAATCAAAGATTAATAGCTATGTCACCAATCAATTTTTTAAATTCAAGTTTTTGTAGTTTAAAACAACGCATAAAGATGAGTTTAAAGATCAAATGGTAAATTACATCCGATTGGCATGAAAATTGGCATGCATGTTAAGAACATATATAAAATGTGATCTAACGGTTGGATTTTCAAAATATGAATTCAACAATAAGTTATTGGTTGGTGTAACATTTTTTAGAGTTACATCACGTGTAAATTGAACCCAATCCTATATTTCTTAATTCGATGTGAATTTTGACAAATATACCGTTAGATTACATTATCTTCATATATTTTTCATGCTTACAAAATTTCATGGTGATCAAAGATTAATAGCCATGTCATCAATCAATTATTTAAATTCAAGTTTTTGTAGTTTAAAATAACGCATAAAGATGAGTTTAAAGATCAAATGGTAAATTACATCCGATTGGCATGAAAATTGGCATGCATGTTAAGAACATATATAAAATGTTATCTAACGGTTGGATTTTCAAAATATGAATTCAACAATAAGTTATTGGTTGGTGTAACATTTTTTAGAGTTACATCACGTGTAAATTGAACCCAACCCTATATTTCTTAATTCGATGTGAATTTTGACAAATATACCGTTAGATTACATTATCTTCATATATTTTTCATGCTTACAAAATTTCATGGTGATCAAAGATTAATAGTCATGTCATCAATCAATTGTTTAAATTCAAGTTTTTGTAGTTTAAAATAACGCATAAAGATGAGTTTAAAGATCAAATGGTAAATTACATCCGATTGGCATGAAAATTGGCATGCATGTTAAGAACATATATAAAATGTGATCTAACGGTTGGATTTTAAAAATATGAATTCAACAATAAGTTATTGGTTGGTGTAACATTTTTTAGAGTTATTTCACGTGTAAATTGAACCCAACCCTATATTTCTTAATTCGATGTGAATTTTGACAAATTTACCGTTAGATTACATTATATTCATATATTTTTCATGTTTACAAAATTTCAAGGTAATCAAAGATTAATAGCTATGTCACCAATCAATTTTTTAAATTCAAGTTTTTGTAGTTTAAAACAACGCATAAAGATGAGTTTAAAGATCAAATGGTAAATTACATCCGATTGGCATGAAAATTGGCATGCATGTTAAGAACATATATAAAATGTGATCTAACGGTTGGATTTTCAAAATATGAATTCAACAATAAGTTATTGGTTGGTGTAACATTTTTTAGAGTTACATCACGTGTAAATTGAACCCAATCCTATATTTCTTAATTCGATGTGAATTTTGACAAATATACCGTTAGATTACATTATCTTCATATATTTTTCATGCTTACAAAATTTCATGGTGATCAAAGATTAATAGCCATGTCATCAATCAATTATTTAAATTCAAGTTTTTGTAGTTTAAAATAACGCATAAAGATGAGTTTAAAGATCAAATGGTAAATTACATCCGATTGGCATGAAAATTGGCATGCATGTTAAGAACATATATAAAATGTTATCTAACGGTTGGATTTTCAAAATATGAATTCAACAATAAGTTATTGGTTGGTGTAACATTTTTTAGAGTTACATCACGTGTAAATTGAACCCAACCCTATATTTCTTAATTCGATGTGAATTTTGACAAATATACCGTTAGATTACATTATCTTCATATATTTTTCATGCTTACAAAATTTCATGGTGATCAAAGATTAATAGTCATGTCATCAATCAATTGTTTAAATTCAAGTTTTTGTAGTTTAAAATAACGCATAAAGATGAGTTTAAAGATCAGATGGTAAATTACATCCGATTGGCATAAAAATTGGCTTGCATGTTAAGAACATATATAAAATGTGATCTAACGGTTGGATTTTTAAAAAATGAATTCAACAATAAGTTATTGGTTGGTGTAACATTTTTTAGAGTTATTTCACGTGTAAATTGAACCCAACTCTATATTTCTTAATTCGATGTGAATTTTGACAAATATACCGTTAGATTACATTATCTTCATATATTTTTCATGCTTACAAAATTTCATGGTGATCAAAGATTAATAGCCATGTCATCAATCAATTATTTAAATTCAAGTTTTTGTAGTTTAAAATAACGCATAAAGATGAGTTTAAAGATCAAATGGTAAATTACATCCGATTGGCATGAAAATTGGCATGCATGTTAAGAACATATATAAAATGTGATCTAACGGTTGGATTTTCAAAATATGAATTCAACAATAAGTTATTGGTTGGTGTAACATTTTTTAGAGTTACATCACGTGTAAATTGAACCCAACCCTATATTTCTTAATTCGATGTGAATTTTGACAAATATACCGTTAGATTACATTATCTTCATATATTTTTCATGCTTACAAAATTTCATGGTGATCAAAGATTAATAGTCATGTCATCAATCAATTGTTTAAATTCAAGTTTTTGTAGTTTAAAATAACGCATAAAGATGAGTTTAAAGATCAAATGGTAAATTACATCCGATTGGCATGAAAATTGGCATGCATGTTAAGAACATATATAAAATGTGATCTAACGGTTGGATTTTAAAAATATGAATTCAACAATAAGTTATTGGTTGGTGTAACATTTTTTAGAGTTATTTCACGTGTAAATTGAACCCAACCCTATATTTCTTAATTCGATGTGAATTTTGACAAATTTACCGTTAGATTACATTATATTCATATATTTTTCATGTTTACAAAATTTCAAGGTAATCAAAGATTAATAGCTATGTCACCAATCAATTGTTTAAATTCAAGTTTTTGTAGTTTAAAATAACGCATAAAGATGAGTTTAAAGATCAAATGGTAAATTACATCCGATTGGCATGAAAATTGGCATGCATGTTAAGAACATATATAAAATGTGATCTAACGGTTGGATTTTCAAAATATGAATTCAACAATAAGTTATTGGTTGGTGTAACATTTTTTAGAGTTACATCACGTGTAAATTGAACCCAATCCTATATTTCTTAATTCGATGTGAATTTTGACAAATCTACCGTTAGATTACATTATCTTCATATATTTTTCATGCTTACAAAATTTCATGGTGATCAAAGATTAATAGTCATGTCATCAATCAATTGTTTAAATTCAAGTTTTTGTAGTTTAAAATAACGCATAAAGATGAGTTTAAAGATCAAATGGTAAATTACATCCGATTGGCATGAAAATTGGCATGCATGTTAAGAACATATATAAAATGTGATCTAACGGTTGGATTTCAAATATGAATTCAACAATAAGTTATTGGTTAGTGTAACATTCAATAATAAGTTATTGACCGCGTCTTTCTCACAATCAAACCGTTTGATTGTGACCATAATTTACCATAATTAACCTTTCATTACACTTTTCAAATCCAACTGTTAAATTTCAAATCTAAGTATGGTGCGTGATAGACATGTGCTGTGTACTTGTATGGTTATGTTCTCTCAATCTGACCATCCAATTATTCATATTATTTTTTTAAAAAAAGCAAATATAGTTAATCACATATTAAAATTTTTACATAAATTTAATAATAGCTATGACCATTTTTTTTAATATTATTAAGAATAATTATTAGGTTAACAATTTAAACTTTTTTTTTATCATTTTTGAATTAAATATAATAACAAAGTTGCCATCCCAAATGGGTTGATTGAAACATCAGGTATTAAATTACGTTCTTATCAAAAAGGTATCGAAAAAAAAGAAAAAAAAAAAAGAAGCATGTCACGCCTAGGAAAGAAAAAGTAAAAAGAAAAGTAGAAAACAAAGGAGGATTAGCACAAAAAAAATACTAAATAAATAAAGAATTAGAATTCAAAAAAAAGGATCAACGGATAAAAACAATACACCAAGAAAGATCAACGGATAAAAACAAAAAGGCAAAAGTTAGGGTTTTTTTTACCCTATCACATTTTCAGCCGCCTCACTGTTTCTTCCTCATCCTCACCTTCGGGTCCCTCTCTCCCTCACATCTCAAATCTTCACACACACACACAGAGCGAAGAGAGCGAGAGAGAGAGAGAGAACCCTAGAGGGAGCAGCCAAAGGAGGATGCTACAACTAAGGTACGTCGTCGTTTTCGTTTATCTTTACTCTCTTCACTTTCTAAATTCTAGGGTTTTACCTTTTTGGGTTTTCTAGCTCCTTGTCTCTCTCTCTCTCTCTTCGCTCTCCGACGCCTATGTCTCCCAATCTCGCAGCGTCGGTGAGTCCATTTCCATGCGCCTCTGGGGTTTTACTTTTTCACTCTGCTAGGGTTTTTGTGAAAAATTTTAAACTTTTTTTGGTTGTTGGTTCTCTTAGTTTTTCAGCAATTAGAGATTGAATAAGTCATCGGAGAGAGTCACAAAGTATTGTTGCCCAACTCGTTTGGCTCCGCCGCCATTATCAGAATTTTCAGAGTTACAAGTGAAGGTTAGCTCACTTTTTTCATTTTTGAAAAAAAAGGTTATTTTTACTTAATTTTCGAAGATTGATTGCTCATTTATAGATTGACTGCTCATTTACAAGTGAAGGCTTGCTCACTTTTTTTTTTTTTTTCTTCATTTTTGTTTGAAGATTAGATTGCGTTAAAGAGGCATAAGTATTTGATGGGATTTTAAATGATGCGTAATTGAAATTCTCAGTCATTTGTGAATTTCTGTGTAATTACCAAATTCATCATCCAAACACAATGTAGTAGCAGGCATCCTTCATGGAGCATAGCAATAATTTATTCAATTTCATTTTTCTAATGTTTTCGACGTCAAAGTTCATAATTTGACAGTTGCCCACCAGGGATGGCCCCTGATGATATCTCTCTCTTTAATCTTATTTTTTTAACATACCCATACACACACACTTGCTTTAAGGCATCATTTTGTTTTACATTTTTTAAAGTGAAATTGCTCATTTCTTTTTTAGGTGGCCAATCTAGTTACACTGCAGGGAGAGGACCAGCCATTTATTCGTAATGTGATGACCCTTAAGTCATACTCTCCAATAGTTGGTGTTGATGTGATGGCTTTTGATACAGAAAGGGAAGTCTTGCTGGCTTGGAGGGTATGGTTATTGTCTTTACACATTCACTCTTTTACTGTAAAAAAGTTGTTTAGAATGTCCTAGGTTGTGTAACAAAAAAACATGTTTGACCTTAAACCCACTTAGTGCATTTCTCCACTTCACCTTTTTCAGTTATTCTTCTAGATTCAATGCCCATTTTTATATTCTATTTGTTGTGGATGATCAATGTTACAGTAATGTCAGTACTTATCTAAAAATAGTGTTTCCAAATTTAAAGTATTTTTTGGTAATTAATTTTCATCAATGAACACACATAGACACTCCTTGGGGGGTGGAATGCTGATTTGGGACGAAACAAATTGGACATAGTTTTCATTATTTGTCTGGTACGTGCTTGCACTCTTACAATAACAATTTTAATGTCGGATATGTTTTTTCTACAATTTTTGGACAAAGTTAAGAACTATATAAAATATGCTTAAAAATATTAAAAAATATGCCTAAATATAAAATTTAATTAATTATTTAATTGCCGTGTCCACGAAGTGTCGTACCCTTATTTTTTTAAAATTGCCGTATCGCCGTGTCCGTGTCGGTGCATCATAGGTTGATGTTAGATATCAGCATCAAGTGGCAGATACTAATACTAGCTTAAATTCTCGATTTTTTTGGCCAAAAATGTAATATTATTGTAACTAATTATCGTATTTTCAATCATGCATAGCTTTTCAATTTACGGATAGTTCTTAAATTTAAATTTCAATTAGGCTAATTAAAACTGATATAAAAATATAATCAGAATTTTTATTTATATATTTTATTATTATTAATTAGCATTGATGTTTAGTCTTTCAACTTATACTTCAGATTAATAATCTCAATAATTAAATAATTTGCGGTAGTAATAACATTGCTCTTGAGGTATTAAATAATTTTCTTACATTAACTCACCAAAGTGTTTTGGACCCAATTGATGGTTTTTAATTTTATCAAACAGGCTTTGCTGATTGGACTTGGGAAGAGTTCCAAAGGCACAGATTGGGAGTTGCACAAAACTGCTCTGCCACTTTAAAGTGCAATCACAAGCTTAAAGATGCTGCTCTTCCTGAACTGGTAGTTCTTGTGGAAAATTCTTTATATTATAAAATAAAACTATGTTAATGGGAAATATTTTAACCTTATTATAATTATCTGTATGTGCAGAAAGACTGGAGGGCAGAAGGCATAGTCAGCCCAATTAAAGATCAAGGCCATTGTGGATCTTGCTGGACATTCAGGTAGATTCGAATATACAATGTACTCAAATAAGGCTCACAAAATATACCAATCACTCTGCTTCTAAGTTCTAACCTTCAATATTTGTGTATTAGCACCAAGGACTCCACTGCAAACCTTACCAAACATTGCCTCGTTTTATTTCAGTAATCATATCTTTGATTATGTGGATTTCATTGGATGGGTGGGTTTTGGATAAAATTAATTTTACTATGTCCCTCATCTTTATTGCACGTTTCATGGTTATATACTTTTCCTTTTTTATATTGTCATTACATCATCACATCCATAAGTTAATTTCTTTGGCACTACTCAACTGAGTTGCACCATCAGTTGTTGAGTGATATCCTAGCATTTTGACTCTTTTATTGTGTTGTCCTTTTGAGATTGTGGTTGAGTTTTTTGCATAAAAAAAAAAGTAATGTCATTTAATTGGCAATAATTATTCCGTAGGGTCTCCTAATTGCGTGTATTAGTTTAAGAGTCTTAATCTAAGAATAACAAACGTCATAGCTAAGTGGAATTAATGGTGTCCGCCCAACTCTTGTATCAAATGATGAATAGACGAGGTCAAGAGTTTTGCAGCTCAATTAGTTAGTATCTCTTGATATTTTCAATAGAAACATTCAAGACATGTTCAAATTACCCGCCCTCAACTATTGAGTAATTAAAAAAAAATGGTGAATTAATGATCATATATGCCTCAAGTTTGCCTTCGGCAAAAAGGAATAAACAAAACTGATTTCAACTTGCATCAAAGTTTTTTTTTGATAGATAGCTTGCATCAAATTGACTTCTTCTAATTTTGTTTAGTAATTTGACTGAACCATTAACAAGTATTTTGGAGAAATAATAAGTATTGTTATTATTATGAAAAAACATTGAGTTTAAGCATGAAAATCTATGTCAAGATTTTTGTAAGTCAATTAATTGGCACTTCGTGTTATTTCTAAAACATTTAGGCTTCAAATTTTCTATCTTCTATTGTAACTATTTAATTATGAAAAATATTTAAAAAATAAAAACTTAAACAGTTTATGTGCTTTGTTAGGTTTTATTATTCTTTTCATCTAACAATAGATGAAACTTTTAAAGAATTAATATGAAAATCTTCCAAAAATTCTTTTTAGTGGATACTGTGTTTACAATTATCCAACGTTGTTATACATCTCTTGATCTTGAGTATTTTACAAAATCTGTGGACTTTATTTTATTTTGCTAAAACCAAAGCTCCTGTTGCACAGAACCTAATTTTGTGTGAGTTTGGTTAAGTTAATTTGCTATTAACATATTTTTTCAAAAGGTGAAATAGAAGTAGTTTAATTTTTTGCAAAAAGCTTGTAGCTTAATTAGTTTAAAGCCATCTCCAGCTCTCCAAAAATCATCAGCTGCATCCCATCAACCAAGCAGCTTATAAGTTTTATGTTGGTGTTTGAGGACCTTTTGTGTACAAAGAACCACATTTGAACAACCATATTTTTTGCAAGTGTTGAAAATTAAGTTTGATTATCACTAGTGGTATACCACATCTTTTCTTTTGTTATGTATTTGATAATATATTTATATGTTAATATTATGTTAGTTTGGAGACATTTGTGGTGTTGTTAATTAGTTACATTTGTGGTATTATGTTAGTAAAGCAAAAACTATTACAGGTTTTTTTGTAACAGGTTTGAATAATATATTTGATGCAAACGGTGGTTTTAAAGCACAATGGAAAAAAAAAAAAAAAGGAGAACCTATAGCGGCGGTCAAAAAGCGCCTCAATAGGTGCACATTTTATGTTTTAAATGAAACCCTATAGTGGCGCATATCGTACGCCGCTAAAGATACGCACATATAGCGGCGTTTTTACCCGCCGCTAAAAGTGCAATTAGCCCGTTTTAATTAATTGCCTATAGCGGCGCGGTGTGCCCGCCGCTAAAGGTGGACACCAATAGCGGCGTACGTAACCCGCCGCTAAAAGTCAATTTATATAAATTTGAACGTCGTATGGCGGCGGTTTTATGCCCGCCGCAATAAACCAAAACCGCCGCAATAGATCTATAGCGGCACCGCAACGGTGGCGGGAATAACCGCCGCAATAGCACCCGCCGCTAAAGGTCAAATGTACCTTTAGCGGCGGTTTTTGGGGCTTTAGCGGCGCTTTTTGGCCCGCCGCAATAGGTCGTTTTTTTTGTAGTGATACCTGTTAATGGGCAATAGCAGAAACTCTGATACTAATTTGTTGTAATTTGGGGTTAGCAAAATTTTTTTCACACAAATGAGAAACACAAGCACACAAGACAACAATGTTAAACGTGGTTCGACTAATTAACTTCGAGCTTTAAGTCCACGGGTGACACCAATGGAAAAAATTCACTATCAACACAATATGAATTACAATTACTCTTATCTCATACCACTAACAAACTTTGCAAACTTAGACAAAATCTCTCACAATTACAAATACAAAATGACTCACGAACTTCACGCAGTAAAACTCACAATCACAAATCTCCAATGCACTCATAACTCTTTTACACTAACAAAACAAACAATTCTAAAGCTATGTTAAATTCAATATATTTATATATTAAAAAAACTAATGATATTACTTGTAAAATTGATAGGAATTTGTCAAATAGTGATCCATTTGACAGGTCGTAACACAAAAGCTAAAAGGAAAATTATCTTTTACATGTAAACGCACACAATGTAACAAATATTATACACACTTCAAAAGTGCACAATATTTATCACTTTTTACAAATATGTACATTATTGATCACTTTTTGTGCATCTATAATGGAAGTTTACATTGCAAACATAACCGTAAACAATGTAAACGTATAAAAGTCCATGTAAGCACGGTCCAAAGTTGTGGTCTGTGGCATTGTGGCGTTGACGCCGAAGAAATCCAAACAAAAGCTGACCTTTTATTTTTAAATGGCAGGGGAAAAAGCTCCAATAATAGAAAAGCATTTATAGTGCCTCCTCCAACAACTAGTGGAAATTTCTGGAATATGACTTTTCAATGTTATAAATGACCAAAATGGCTGTTCTAGGTCATTCCAATTTCGAAACGTTGTAACAAATAAAAGAGTCGGTGAGAAGCTGCAATCATGAAAAGTAAGTTTCCCCACTCCCAACTACATATTAGCGTTGTCTGTAAGTCGGTCTGAAAATCTGATGAATCCTTAAATCCTAATTACTATCACTCGCATTAGCCCATCGAATACGTCAGTCCAGACCGAAGGAGCATTATATATCACACACTCATTAGCGGACCAGACAGTGCCAGCCATACAATCATAATATCTCTCTCTCTTACTCTCTATATATAAATACCCCAATGGCCCAGTGTTCGTTGTGCTTATAAAATCATATTACTGTTTGTTTTTGTTCCATAGTTGTCGCTTAATTTGTACTGTACGTGTGACAAGGTTAGAGAAAACTTAAATGGCGAAGTCACCAGAGGTTGAACACCCCAAGAAGGCCTTTGGCTGGGCAGCCAGGGATTCTTCTGGGATACTCTCTCCCTTCAATTTCTCTAGAAGGTCATCTCTCTCTCTCTCTCTCTCAAATATCCCATCTTGTCTGTTTCATTTATATTTTAGTTCTTGAAAAATGTAAGGAATTGAAAAGGGAAATGTTTATATGTGACTATCAACGGTTCAACACAAGTACATGCTATGTGTTATACTCATTTGGATAAGCCAAAAAGAAAGAAGAGGAAAATAAGTGTTATACTCATTTGGGAAAAATCTAAGACCACGAATGTATGTTAATTTGTTATAACAAGTGTAGCAGAGATTTGAATCTTGACTAAGATATCAGATTATATAATTATATTACATCCAGCTATACACTTCAATTCACAACATGCTTAGTGTAACATTGTGGTTAGTACAACTAATTTATTTATTTATTTTCGATCAAACCAAAAGAACCATGATCACCGGCCGCCTCATCGTCGACAACTACCATGGTTACTGCCGTTGTTTTTCCAATCACCCACGACCTGCAAGAGAGGGAGACACTGTTCAGTACGTTTTTTTTTGGTTTTAATGAAAATTTGTTATTTTTCCCCTATTTGCTAGTTTGTTCTCTCTTTTTTGTTGGGATTTGGTTGATTTCAAACTTGGTGGTTTGATACTGAGTTCTCTTCTTGCTTGTTGTATATTGGGTTTTCATCAAGGATCTTGTGAGCACGATATGTTTGCCAATATTGTTCTGTAAAATAGTGTTCACTACACTGCATGTCATTTTGATTTTTACTTTATTTTCACAATATTTCTTAAGCAATACAAATGATTGAATTTGTTTTGTAAATGAGAACATGTGCATCTCACATGCTTATTTTGTTAGTGTTTTAATGCTAGACTAACTAAAGTACTGATTTGACAAGTATGTATAGTTTAAAGAGTAAATTGGCCAATATAATAGTTCAAGGGGTGTTTTGGTTAGTTGTTAAAAGTTTAGAAGGTGTATGAGCATTTTCCCAAAAAAAGTGTTTAAACACTTTAAATACTTAAATCGAACCACCAGATTTCAAGTTCAAGCCGCATCAAACTTTTCAATGGATAATAAACAATAATATTAGAGTTGGCTACATTATATAGTCAAAATGCGGAATAATCACTCAAATTATCATTGAAACAAGTGAAAAAAAAAAAAAAAAAATCAAAAGGGCACATAAATAGGATAGGGACCCTATGTCACAGTCCTGATTGGGACACAAATCAGCACTATGTGCCTCCGGCGTGAAAAACCAGATTTCAAGATCAAACCGCATCAAACTTTTCAATGGATAATAAACAATAATATTAGAGTTGGCTACATTATATAGTCAAAATGCGGAATAATCACTAAAATTATCATTGAAACAAGTGAAAAAAAAAAAATTTTCAAAAGGGCACATAAATAGGATAGGGACCCTATGTCACAGTCCTGATTGGGACACAAATCAGCACTATGTGCCTCCAACGTGAAATTTTCAATTTTTGTTTTTTCACTAATGTGCTTGCTATTCCAATCAACTTGAGTGATAGCTTGAGTTAAGATAGCTTTGGAAACACGGAGTATGATTCAAAACTCCACTACCTTGAGCTCTCACCTCAGTAGTTGAGGGGTATCCTAACACAAAATGCACTACTAAGCTCCTTACAGCGCTCTCTAAGGGTAGCTTTGTGACGAGACATTTGAATGTTTGCATATCTTTTCCATCGACAGTAGCACTCTCTACAAGAGCCATAGAATTTTGTGATCCAAATCCCTCTTTATTCATTCGAAGTAATGACAGACAGACTATCTTTATATTCTAGACAGAATAGGGTCTGGCTCCCCTCCCGTTCAACTATCTCCCATTCTCTCCCATTTTAAAATAGATGAATGACATGTGGCACATAAATGATCTAAAGGTAGGAAAAAGGACACATCAAAACCCAATTATTTCTCAAGCTATCTTCTCTCTTCTCTTCTCTGCCCCGTCTCTCTTCTCTCTGCAACGTCACCTTCGTTCAAACTACCTTCTCTTACACCAAGCACATTGCAAAGTGCCTAACCTAAGTAAGGAGGAAAGCTTTCAGGAGGATCTCGGTAGCAGAGCGATACTTTGTGGAGTGGCTTGACTGGATAAAAGGTAAGAGTTCGATGACTCTGGGTTCTTCACCGATGGTTGCAAGATTTCTTTTCTCTGATTTTTGGTGGCTTGATTCGGTGGTTGTGGAATGGGTCTTGGCTAGGGTTGGTGGTAATTTGCAACGCTGCTGTTCTGTGATTTCGATGTGGGTGATGTCTTTGGGTATTGATGGTGACAACAAGGTATTACAATTGTTTTGATTATGGGATTACGGTGATACTAAGATTTTTCTATGGGTTTTTTAGTGGGTATAATAAGAACACAACGCAAGGAAGAATTTTTTTTTTTTTTTTTGGGTATGGGTTTTCTAGAGGGAATGGGTTATTGATTACGTTACTGATTTCCTAATTTTGATTGTAGAAGTTCACAAAATGAGGTGAATTTAAATACAAGTTTCTAGCTGTGATTATTACACAAGTTTCGGTTTTTGAAAGTGTTATATTTGCATTTATGTAATATAAAAAAATGATATTTTTATTGATTCCTTTGAAGAGCTCATGTAGTTTGAAACAATGATGAATTTGTTAAAAACTCTTTGAATTTTTGTGTTGTGTTACGTTGCATACCCAGTTCATTCGCAATGGGTCAGCACAGAAGTGATGTTGCAGAGGGAAGAGAGAAGGGCAAAGAAGAAAAGATAACTTGAGAAATAAATGGGGTTTGACGTGTCCTATTTCTACCTTTAGATCATTTATGTGCCACATGTCATTCATTTATTTTACGGGTGCTCTCATGCTTGTGCATGTAGAAGCAGTGGTGAGTCTTGCAGTTTCTTGCAAGAGTTTGTGTGACCTCCCGTGTGTGAGGCCTGGTGGTGTTGTGTTCTCGTAGGATTCCCCTAGGGACAAGGACTGTTTAAAGGAGAGATAGTGAAAGGCAATGGCAGAGGAGTTAGAAGTCTTATGGAAGAAACTGTCCTTCACGGAGGAGGAAGATGAGGATATAGTGATTGATAGCAATAGCACAAAAATGGCAAAGGAAGTAGGAAAGAATTGTGCGTTGATGAAAATTATGGCCCATAAAAGCATAAATTTAGATGCTTTAAGAAAGAATATGAGGATGTTGTGGAAACCAAATAAGGGGGTCCAGTTTTCCGAGGTAGAGGAAGACCTATTCCTGGTGGAATTTAGTGATGAGAAAGACAAGAAGAAAGTTCTTGATATGTGCCCATGGAGCTATGAAAAACAGCTGGTCCTTATACAAGAGTTTGATGGAGAGTTAACTCCGAAGGAAATAGTGATTAAATGGGCTCCTTTCTGGATCCAAATATTCAATCTTCCATTAAAGTGCAGGACAGAGGAAATAGGTCGGGCAATTGGATCCAAGCTGGGGGAGGTTTTGGAAGTGGATGTTTCTGAATCTGGAGTCCATTGGGGAAGATGTTTACGCGTGCGAGTGCGTATCGATGTGACAAAGAAATTGATCCGTGGGAAGAAGATAACCATAGAAGGAGGGGAAGGCAGATGGGTTCAGCTCAAGTATGAGAGGCTACCTAATTTTTGCTATAGGTGTGGCTTACTTAGTCACGCTCTAAAAGACTGTCCAGAATCTAGAGAACGCAACGCTCTGGGTGAAAAAGAAGAACTACAATATGGGGCTTGGCTGAGAGGAGAAATTTTTCGACGTAATGGCCACGATTCCAACTATTATGGCATGGAGAAAGGTGTAGGAACCAGACGGTGGGAAACTGGTGCGGTGGCGGAGAAGGAGCTGGAGTTGCTTCAGGCACGTGGGAGCACAAAGAAAGATGGGAAGGAACACGTGCCAAACCTGACGACCATGGGGAAAAGCCCGCTGACACGGCATGAAACTGGTGCAGATGCCTTGAAAAAGCAACCAGAAATCTTGCATGAAAATGGTATGGTCAGGGAGTTGGTGAGAAAGCAAGTGGAGAAGGAAGTTAATTTGGGTGAAAAAGTCTTGGACCAAGGCAAGGATCAGGCTGGGTTATCAGAAAAGATGTTATGGGAGACAGCAACGGATCACACGGAAACGCCAAAGTTTAAAATTGTGATGGCGCCAAGCCATGAAACCAACAATGTGAAGGGCGGCCCATTTTCATCGAGTGCTGACCCAGGCCCAAAAGCCATGAGCTATGACGCGGTTAATGGATGGACTGCAGAAACCTTAGGCCCAAGTAGTAGGCATTGGAAAAGGCTTGCTCGTGAAGCAAAAGCAATCTCAAGTCCTAAAGAAAAAAGCCCAACCTGTTTGAAGAGAGAGGGCCCTATACCGATACAAGAACTGGATGCTAATGTCTACAACCAGAAAAGAAGGAAAGGGGAAAAACAGAGCAACCAAACCCTCGATGAAAATACACCAAAGGATGGCGGAGTGGCGGTGGCTGCGGTGCAGCACCGCCGAGCCAAATGACGATCTTAGCATGGAACTGCCGGGGTCTTGGATCTTCCCTGGCAGTTCGGACCCTCACCGACGAGGTGAAAGCGAGAGATCCATTGATGGTCTTCCTTGTAGAAACAAAAGCAGGGGAGAGCAGATTGAAGGGTATTCGAAACAAAATTGGGTACACTCAGGGTATTACGGTACCCAGCGATGGGAGAAGCGGAGGTTTAGCTCTGATGTGGAAGGAAGGTACGAAAATTTGTTTCAAAAGTTGCTCCAATTCGCACATTGATGTAGTTGTGAATGAGGCATCGGTGTCAACACCATGGCGTGCTACTGGTTTCTACGGGCAACCTGACGCCGGAAAAAGGTTTATCTCTTGGCAGTTGCTGGAAGCTCTGAAAGAACAATGCACGATGCCGTGGGTTGTGTTCGGAGATTTTAATGAAATTCTACATCAAGGTGAGAAAACTGGTGGTTTGGACAGAGATGTAAAACAAATGGAGGATTTTAGGGAATGCTTGAGCAGATGTGAGCTTCATGATTTGGGATATTTTGGACAACACTATACTTGGTGTAATGGGTGCTTTGGAGACCAACGTACTAAGCTCAGACTTGACAGAATGGTGGCAAATGAGGCGTGGAGGAGAATTTTCCCTCAGGCAAGAGTGCAGCATGTGTCTTTGTCCATCTCGGATCACTGTCTCTTAGCGTTGTCCATCAAACGAAGACAACCCCAGAAACCAGCAAAGAAGCGGTTCTTTTTTGAAGAGATGTGGACTAGGGAGGAAGGATGTAGGGAGATTGTGGAGTCGGCATGGGATCCGTTGCGGGTTGATCCTGAGTATAAGGTCTCCGACAGAATTAAGAGCTGCCAAAATGAACTTCAAAAGTGGAACTGGAAAGTGTTTGGGAATGTGCATCAAGCATTGAGACAAAAGAAAGAAAGACTCCAATATTTAGAAGCTCGGGACTGCCTACATGGGGAAGCAGAAGAGATTCAAAGGGTTAAGAAGGAGATTAATGAAAGCCTGATTAGGGAGGAAATCATGTGGAATCAAAGGTCTAGGGCACTATGGATAAAATGGGGTGATCGTAATACTCGGTTTTTCCATGCTACGGCTAACCAAAGGAGGAGGAAAAATAGTATTGTGGGATTGCAGGACTTGAATGGTGTATGGAACGAAGATAAGGGGGGAGTTGAAGGGATCATCATGGACTACTTTACCTCAATCTATAGGTCGGACCAGCCAACCAGTTTTGAAGCTAGCCTGAGTGCAATATCTAACCGGGTGTCCACAGACATGAACGCGGAGCTGATTGCTGAGTTCAAGGCAGAGGAAGTTTGGAACGCACTTAAGCAAATGCATCCCACTAAATCCCCCGGCCCAGATGGTATGTCCCCTATCTTCTTTAAAAACTATTGGGATATTGTAGGTCCGGAAGTCATAAACTGTGTTCTGAATGCTTTAAATTCTGGAATAATGCCTTGTGGAATAAATGACACATATATATGCCTTATCCCAAAAGTGAAGTCCCCGCAGAAAATTACAGAGTTCCGACCCATAAGCCTGTGTAATGTCATATACAAGCTAATGTCCAAAATCCTTGCTAATAGATTGAAAAGAATCCTGGCAGTGGTGATTGATGAATCTCAGAGTGCTTTTGTACCTGGGAGGCTGATAACGGACAATGTACTTGTGGCCTTCGAAACAATGCATTGTATCGATCAAAGGAAAAAGGGAAAGGAAGCATTAATGGCTATAAAACTTGACATGAGCAAGGCCTACGATAGAGTGGAATGGGTGTATCTAGAGGCTATGATGAGGAAAATGGGGTTCCATGAGAAGTGGATCTCGCTCATTATGATGTGCGTGACCACAGTGTCTTACTCTGTATTAATAAATGGAGAGCCAAAGGGGAAAATTATTCCAACAAGGGGATTGCGCCAAGGAGACCCAATATCTCCGTACCTGTTCTTATTGTGTGCTGAAGGTTTGTCGGCCATGTTGAAGAGGGAAGAAAGAGTGGGTCACATAAAAGGGGTTGCGGTTAGTAGGGGGGCACCGAGGATATCACATTTACTGTTTGCCGATGACAGTATTGTTTTCTGCAGGGCCACGGTTGATGAATGTGATAGGGTCATGAAGGTGCTAGAAGACTATGAAGGAGACTCGGGGCAAAAACTCAATAAAGAGAAAACTTCCCTTTTCTTTAGCAAGAATACTAATAGGGAGGTCCAGGAGCAAATTAAGGAGAAGTTTGGAGCACAAATTGTCCAGCATCATGAAAAATACCTTGGTTTGCCTCCACTTGTGGGGAAGAACAAAAGAAAGGCCTTTAACCGCATTAAAGACCAAGTAGGAAGGAAAATATCGGGTTGGAAGGGTAGACTCCTCTCTCATGCGGGTAGAGAAATACTCATCAAGGCCGTAGCTCAAGCTACGCCTACTTATACGATGAGTTGTTTCAAAATTCTGGATTCTTTGTGCACGGAACTGAATTCTATGATGAGTAGCTTCTGGTGGGGGCAGAAGGATAGGGAGAGGAAGCTAGCTTGGGTCTCTTGGGAGAAAATGTGCACTCCCAAATCAGATGGTGGGATGGGATTTAGGGATCTTAAAGCATTCAACCTAGCACTTCTTGCTAAACAAGGGTGGAGAATTAAGCAAAACCCACACTCCTTGGTACACAGAGTATTTAAGGCGAAATATTTTATGAATAGTTCCTTTGAAGAGGCTCAATTGGGGCGAAGACCCTCCTATGCATGGAGAAGCATAGTGGCAGCAAAGCAGGTCATAGACAGGGGTTCTAGATGGTGCATTGGAAATGGAGCAAGTGTTCGCATTTGGAAGGATAGGTGGATACCAAAGCTGGAATCCTTCAAAGCAACCAGCCCACACGCTGACCAACAGGATGAGGAAAGGGTATCAAGCCTCCTGGATGCCGAGAGAAGGTGCTGGATTGTGGTAAAGGTGAGATCCATGTTTCTTCCCCATGAGGCAGAGGCTGTATTGAGCATCCCAATCAGTTTCCGGTTGCCAGAAGACTCCATAATATGGGCGTGGACTCCAAATGGAAATTTCAACGTTAAAAGTGCATACAAGGTAGCTCAAAAATGGCTGAAAGAAGGAAAGTGGAACTCTGAGGGGGGGAGTAGCTCAAACAACACAGGCATGAAGGCAATGTGGAAGCTTACGTGGAACCTGAACTGCCCTACTAAAATAAAACATTTCTTTTGGAGGGCTTGTAAAAACATCCTACCCACAAAGCTCAAGTTGAAAGAAAAGGGAATTGGGAGAGATGATAGATGTGAGATATGTGAACAAAGTGAATCCTCGGGTCATGCCTTGTGGAGTTGCAAATCAGCTGAAGAAGTATGGAGTAATACAAAGATCAAGCTGCCCTTTTTTCAGGACCCTCCAAGGGACTTTATCGATATAGTTTGGGCAATCAATGACACACATCCGGGTATCAATTGGGAGCTGTTTGCAGTGACAGCTTGGAGCCTGTGGAACAATAGGAACAAGGTTTGCCATGGTGAACGAAGCAAGAGACACGATGTGATTGTGAGGGAGGTAGATGCATATTGGAAGGAAGTTCAGGTGGTAAAGCAGATCCAAGAAAGACCCTCCATTCCTGCAAAACCTCCTTGGACCCCTCCTAGTCGGGGATGGTTTAAAGTCAACACGGATGGAGCTATTTTTGAAGACTTAGGGTGTTGTGGGATTGGGGTGGTTATTAGAAATGAGAGGGGTCAACTGATGGGAGCAATGAGTAAGAAACTTGAGCTGCCTTTGGGTGCATTGGAAGCTGAAGCTAAAGCTATGGAGGAGGGAATGCTACTTGCTTGGGATTTGGGGCTAAAGGAGATCATTATGGAATGTGATTCGGAGCTGGTGGTGAAGGCCCTTGGTGATCGAAGCTTGCTGCAGAATTCCATCCAGAAAGTAATTGAAGGAATAAAGGAGGGGCTGAAATGTTTTTCGGCATGGAGAGTAACACACATACGCAGGAGTGGAAATGCTACTGCTCACATTATGGCTAGGAATGCCAAACTATTGAACCAGTGTAATATTTGGGTAGAGGATATTCCACCCATAATTGCTGATCAACTGCAACATGATGTAATCTGTTTGAACGTTTGTTCTTTAAATGAAATATAGTCACATGTTGTTTATCAAAAAAAAAAAAATGGGAGAGAACGGGAGGGGAGCCGTACCCGACAGAATATCCTATTTCAATGCCCTATTTCTGCAAACAAGTGCAATTTTAATCACATGACCTTTTCAATAGTTACTTGACTTATGTAAATAATTTAATAAATCATGTAATTTAAAACATGTAAATGATATCTTATAAGTTTTCAAATAAAGGAATGGAGAATACCATTTAAACCATTTTAAGAAAAAGATTTTCCTAAAAATAATGGTCTAATAATATAATAGGATTCCATCATATAACTTATGGTAATTTTTCATATTTTTCTTAATTATTCCATTTTTTAATTTTGATAAAATTTATGATTTTTTATTTATTTATTTTGAATATGAATTTCAATTATTCCATGAATTGTACAGCATATTAGAAAGCTTAATTAGATACAATTCCTTAAGTGTTATGTATTAAGTTCTCTAATTAAACTCAAATACATGGTTGATCATCTTTTTTTTTTTTAAGGACAATTAAATTCAATGTATATAAGTTTTTGAATTTAATTAGACAAGTCTTTGAATTTATTTGAAAAACTTAATATACTACAACTAAGTAATTGTATCTAAGTTTTATTATATTAAGTACAATTTTTTTTTTTTAAAATGTACACTCTATTGTTAATTAGCCCAGCTTTCATTTCTATAATATTATAGTACGATGATGTGATGTATCATTAGTGAGATCAAGCTAGATGTGTGACGTATCGTTAGTGAGATCAAGCTAGATGTGTGAAGTATCAAGCCACTGTCTCTTCTAAACAGTAAGTTTATGCACATAGAACAGTGTACCCAGGGGCGTAGCCAGGATTTTCCACTTGGGGGGGCCGAATTATATATTTATATGCTAGTCATAACTCATAATTAATACAATAATTATATTCTATATAAAATAGTCAAATTTAACATTTTATAATATTTTAAAACTCAAATAAGATAATAAAAAATTGTTCAATTTGCTATAAACATATAAAATAATTTTTTTTAAAAGCCTTAGTATCTCCTATTAGAATTGTGCTTAATGATGACCATTCATAAAATAAATTCCATTCATTATCATTTTCATAGTGAAATTCTTAACAATTTTTCCCTTTTTCAAATTGGGAGGGGGTTAAGACTTGAGAATGTTTCTTATCTCTAGCGCAACCTAAATTATGTTGTAGAAACATATCAATGTTGGTACAACTTTAAGGCACCTAGATTCAAAAGGAAAAAAAATCAACTTAAAGTATATAAAAATGAGATGATGATAATGAGAAAAAAAATTGAAAATATGAGAAAATGATCAAATTTTGTGAAAAAATGATGATGGTGGGACCAGAATAAATGAATTTGAAGGCTAAGAATGAAAAGAAAAACACACCAATTTGAGCAACACGCATTGCATTTAAAAATTGAAAACAATAGGAACAACGTCCTTTTTCTATTCTTAGACAAAACAAAAAGAAATACACCTAGAGATTAGGGATTTATAAGATTTTGGTAAAAGTGTGTGTATTGTTTGAGTGGAGTCCACTTGAGAAACTAATTAAATATTGGAATTGTAAATGGCTAAATGCAATCATTGTTATATTTTAAAGGGAAATAACATAAAATTGATTTAAATTGAGTTAAGAGTAGTCTAGACTCATGTATTAGGTGGCCTATCCAACTATGCTAGACCAATTTTCTTCCATTGACAGCAAGAAGGTTCTGTGAAATTTTTTGGAGGGGCCAATCATTATAATCTGTAGGGGCCTAATTTATTTTTATGCAGCACTATAAGAGGATTTCAAAAGTTTTGGGGGGGCCATGGCCCCCCCAAGACTATATGTACCTCCGCCCCTGAGTGTACCGAATTTTTCATACATAACTTTTGTGTTTAAAGTTCAGGAATACAAATTCTATCACAATTCTTATGTGATTGAAAAATGAAGAGCCTTTTCAATAGTCAGACAATGAGTTAGGGGAAAATAATCAAATCGATTTAGAAAATAACTCGTTGCAAAATCCAAAATGGTGAGGCCTAACGAAGTAACCGACAAATACAGATAAAATCTGTTCTAGCTATAAAAGATACCTTCACTTTCCAACCCCACAAACAGGATATAACGAAGGAAATTGAATTTTGCTATTGTCAAAGCAGGTGAAAATGAAAATGATTTGTCATGACGGCAAGCAACCATAGTAATGCTAGCACCGCACACAAATATATATATTATACTACAGCTGTTTTATATGGTAGATTGTGATTAACTATAGTAAAATCTTTTACACGAGATAATTGTGCCAAAAATATCCACCTAACAATATTCTATTTTCATATAAAGTTTAGATTTGATGAAGGATGAGATGTTTTAGGCTCTTACATTAAGTGTGCTGTCAATCCTTTCTTTACGTGAATATACTGATAAGTTCTCGTTTAAAAATATCTATAGTTATACACGGACTTAATTTGCTTATATATAGCTAGGGTTTCAACCTAATTTTCTATAAACTCTCTTAATAATGTTAATTATAAAATTAACCCCACAAATAGATTTACTTAAATACCCCACCTTTAAAGTCGCTCTCTAATTTTTTTTTTTTTTTTTTTTTACTGGTATTACATGTACCTTAGCTAATCCATTAAGTCAGTGAAATGTTTTATTTCTTATTCATCAGCAGGAAAAAAAAAAAAAAAGGGGTTCTACATCTTTCTCCTTGACTTATTCAGAGAGAGAATCTCACTACCTCAGGTACCATCTATGCCTACGTAACTACGTTTCTTTCTGTATAAGAAGAGAAGCAGAGTCAAGACCAATTCATCGTACTTTTGCTCTTCCACTCTTTAAGCAATAACAAATCAGTTCTCTACTCTTCACTCAAATGGCAAAGGTACCACCAGAAGAAGAACACCCTGTGAAGGCTTTTGGGTGGGCCGCTAGAGACCAATCTGGCCATCTCTCTCCTTTCAACTTCTCTAGAAGGTAACGTTCATGAATATTCGCTTTGTATTACTATCTTTTTTTTTTCTTTCGGTAAACACTGTATTACTATCAAGAGGAGTGTATAATTACACACACAAGATGAGTTGATGATTGTGTTGAAATGACAAATTAATTAATGCAGGGAAACAGGGGATGAGGATGTGAGGTTTAAGGTGCTGTATTGTGGAATATGTCACTCCGATCTTCACAGCATCAAGAATGATTGGGGCTTCTCATTCTACCCTCTTGTTCCAGGGTATTTTTTTTTCTTTTTTTTTTTTTAATTTTTCCTTGGACCGAAACACACACAAGAGTGTGGAAATCCGGGTTTAATATCACAAAACTCGCACCATACAAAAACCGGTAATTCTTGAATGCTGTGAGAAGGCTTTAAATCCATTGGGAGACACGTGCTTGGGCGATGTGGGACAAACTCACTTGATTGCTTTTTTTTTTTTTTGAGAAAGACATAGGATTGAAACACACACACAAGAGGGAGTGGGTACCGGGTTCCTTCTAATATTTTTGAATTTTATTAGTTCTGTTTGTTCCTTTCGGGGGAAAAAAAATTTCTGGGCTTTTCCCGTACTTACAACTTTTAAGTGTATAGATATTGGTAGTATAACGTATTATTCTTATTATTATTTTTTAAATAGATATCCAAAATTGATATTTTTTTATGAGATCCAAAATGGATACGTTGATAATGGATCACATGGTAAAATAACGTATTAATCACATTATAAGCATATTAAAATAATTGCTCTAAGTGAAACTCTATTATTCTTTTTTTTTTTTTTTTTTTTGTGTTTTAATAATAATTTCTGTCATGAACATGTTGTGCTTGCAGTCTAGCTCAATATTTTTATCGAAATTTTTTTTATTTTAATCGAAACTTTTGTGAAATTTATGTTTTGATTTGAAACCACAATAAACTATAATGAATTTACTATGAAATTTTTTTATTCTTTAATAAAGGATAATATTTGGTACAAGGGCAGTGTAGTAATTACATTCCATTTAAAAAAGATAGTTTTTTTTTTTATAAGGATTGAAAAAAAAAAAAATTAGTCAATTGATCCAATCAGAACTTTCAGTACACAAATCAAATAAAAAAAAAAGAACTTTCAGTACACAACTTTATTATAAAATATAACAAGTAAATGATATGATGTGATCGAGCCAATTTTTTATTAAATCTGTACAGAAATCTGTACAGTCAAGGCTACGGAGTGAACACGGCGGCACTGAGCACAGCACTCTTATACAAGGTTTTGCTTTGTTTTGATTCAGGGGAAGGGGAACGACGGTCTCCTTAATGTTTTTTTTTTTTTTTTTAAACGGCAGCAGTAATATATTTGTAATGGAATTTTAAATTGACAAAAATTAAAAGTTAAAGGATTAAATTGACAAAATTAAAAGTTAAAAGACTGAAATGAAAAAAAAAAAGTAAAAATTAGAGGGTTAATTTTTCATTTTTGCCAAAAAAGTATTTTCATACCTAGTACGTATCATGGCCTTTGACTTATAACATTGCATCTTTTTTTCATCTAAACTATGTAACCAACCAATAGCAGAACCACTTGGAGGACACGCAAGTCATGGAGGACGAGATTTTTCTGTAAATTAATTTGGAGAAAAACTTTTAAACTCTTCTTATATTTTTTTATTAGATTTAAAATTTTAAAATTTCACCATTTAATTACATGTTCTTTATATTCTTTACATGCATATCAAAACCGAACGTTGATTGTTTACTATCTGAACAATGAAATTTATTTTTTATTCATAATTTTTATCATAAAAATAGAAATTTAAACATTTGATTTATAACATATTTATTAATTTTTGACCTTCCTGAAATTTTGTTAACATGGAGGATATAATACAAACATGCAATCAAATGGATAAAATTTCAAAATTCACATCCAATAAAAATATGTTGACAAATTTTGAAGGGTTTCTCTACAAACTTGTTTGGAGAGAAACTTTTTCCGTCTAGGGACCTCCAAGCTTTGAAATTTTTTTAATTTTTTATACCAATATATCTAGATATAGTTATTGTAAGTAATTTTTAAGAAAATTACACTTAATCTCCTCATTTTTTTAATAGTTATGTTATAAGCATATCTATAGACAATAGCCAAACAAATTAAGTCATAATCCTCCCAAAATATATGTCAAGTGATTATGATGACAATCACATATATAAAGCAAAAGAAAAAAAAAATGCTAGGTATTAAATTTAGTATAATATGGTTTTTTTTTTTTTGGTAGACTTTCACAATTCATCTCCAAGTTTTATTCCTTGCTTATTATACTAATTAGTTTTCAATTGTTTTGATTACGTCTCTATGATTGAGGATCGATTTAATCAAAACTTTTTTTTCTAATAAGTTTTCATCAAATTGTTAAAGAAAGTGTTTTATATAATATTCACATGACTTGTTAATCATTGAGCACGTGTATGATTAGCAAAAACAAAAAAAATTCATTTATATAATTTTTTTATGTATAAAAAATCTCAAAATAACATAAATATAAAAAGAATTCTTTATATTATTCAAAATATAAGAGATAATGAAAAAAAAAAAAAAAAAAAAAAAATTTCTAAAGGCTTGCATCACATACTTTGATTTTTAGATTAAAAGTTAACTAAATTCCAATCATAATATTCCAAGAGAAATGGATGAAAGTCGTGTGGTTAATGCATCTAAGTTCTAAATCAAAATAATTCTTATTAAAAAATTTTAAAACGCATAGGCCAATGTGACTAGAAAAGAGATAATGTTGGACGAATATATGTATATTTATTTTTTAATTTAATATAATAGTTTTTTTTTTTTTAAAGAGTTTTAAATTTATAACGTTCGCTCCTGATGATAACTCTTTATCGTCATAGCAAGACACTAATCAGTTTTTCGTGTAGGCAGGGATTGAACTGCAGATCTCTTATTCGACCATCAAAAACTTTACCAGTCGAGCTAATTTGAACCCACATTACAACAATTTAAATGTTATACAAAGAGATTATTTTTTTAAGAATAAAAATATACATTAATTGTAAACATCTCAACAAAGTAATATACCATAGTTCAATATGATAAGTTTTATAATGAACATAACTTTGAGAATGGAAACAAGAAAGTTTACATTTTGAAATCTCACAAGTAAAAATTGACATTGGAATTTTTCTGTCGAAGGCACGAACTTGTTGGGGAAGTGACAGAAGTAGGGAGCAAGGAGAATAAAGTTAAAGTTGGAGACAAAGTGGGCGTAGGATGCATGGTTGGTGCATGTCACTCCTGCGAGAGCTGCAAAAATGACCTTGAAAATTACTGTCCCAAAATGATATTCACTTACAATTCCATTTACCATGATGAAACATTAAACTATGGAGGCTTTTCAGACACAATGGTAGCTAATGAGCGCTACATAGTTCATTTCCCAGAAAATATGCCACTTGATGCTGGTGCTCCACGACCCTGTGCTGGGATCACAGTGTATAGTCCCCTGAAACACTTTGGTCTAGCCCAACCTGGTAAGCATATTGGGGTTGTGGGCTTAGGTGGGCTTGGTCATGTAGCTGTCAAATTTGCTAAGGCTTTTGGGGCAAAAGTGACTGTAATATACCTCACCTAGCAAGAAGGATGAAGCTTGGGAACATCTTGGTGCTGATTCTTTTTTGGTTAGCCGTGATCCAGACCAAATTCAGGTATTTTTTTTAGCTTATAATACTTTCCATCTTTTGAACTCATGCTCATAATGGTTGTACTTTGAGATATTGGGTGTTGATGATGGATACATATTAAATTTGTGCAGGCTGCCATGAACACAATGGATGGTATCATTGATACTGTTTCTGCAGTGCACCCCATTTTACCATTGCTTGGTCTATTGAAGTCCCATGGAACGCTTGTCATGGTGGGTGCACCAGACAAGCCACTTGAGCTACCTGTGTTTCCGTTGATTTCAGGTAATTGCTTATTAAGAATTTAAGACCATGATAAATTTTCCATTATTTCCATTTTTTGTGCTTTGCACCTTTTCATCTAAAAAATGCAAAGGCTATTTCTACCAATTTTACAGAAAAAAGTAAAAATCTTGATAATAATAAATGTGATTATTACCATTTTGCTGATAAAATAAATAAATAAACGTTTGAATTATTTATTTATTCATTTTTTTTATACAAGATAAAAATTCTATTATCGTCTAATCTAAGTGTATACGTGTGTGAAACTCATTCATAGAAACTTGAACCTCGACCCTTACCCCCCACATTCTAGAAGTACTTGTACTTGTGAAGTGACCATCATGCCAAGGGTGCGCAATAATCTGAATTAATTATAATATCACTAGTATTACTTGTTCTTATTTCTTTACTTTGTTGTTTTATAAGTTTTGGCCATAGAGGAGAGGGTGGAGAGATGTTTTAATTTCCCCATCCTTAAGATTATCCAATAATTCTATCCATTAAGATTACTCTTAATTAGAATTTTGTTTAGATTTTTCATTATTAGTTAAGAGAGTTACTAAGATTTGCAAAAAAAAAAAATCAGGAAGGAAGATGGTTGCCGGGAGTGGTATTGGAGGAATGAAAGAGACGCAAGAGATGATTGACTTTGCAGCAAAACACGGCATCACGGCAGACATTGAGGTTGTTTCAATGGATTATGTGAACACCGCAATGGAGCGTCTTGCTAAGAATGATGTTAGATACCGGTTTGTCATTGACATTGGAAACACCTTGGCTGCTACCAAGCCTTGAAGAAATAGCTTTGTGTCTTAATTAATTTTCTTTTATTGTTCCAATGTTCCGTGGCTTTGGTTGGATGGGGTGGTATTGAATCTATTATGCTTTGCTGGTGTCTCTACCATAAGCCTGTCCTTCACACTGTCATATAATGTGTAATAAATAAAATAATATACATGGATGTTTATGTTGAAAGATGTAAAGTTATTATTTTCAAATATATGTTTTGTTGGCTTATATTCCGTGCCAAATTTGATTGTAATTACATTCAATCTGTTGTACCCTGTATTTGTTGTGGGATTTCATTGTAAGAGTTGTGTGTTAGAGAGAGAGAGTGTGAAGATTCAAGCATTTGAAGACTGAAGATTTCTCGCGGGTATCTCGCGACTTAGCTTCCCGCGAAGTGATACATGTGCCCTGCACATGCTGGAATGCGAAGAGCCAGGTCAGGTGGAGACAGCAGTGTCTCGCGAGTATCTCGCGGGTAAGGCCTTCCCGCGAGACACCCACGAGGCATTCTGTTCCGCCAGCCTGTCAAGTCTAAATCACACTTTTTGTACTCACACTATTTATACTCACATTACCCACAATTGAGATGAGAGCCTCTGAGAGAAAACATTAGCAAAACATCTTGAGAGTTAGAGATTGTTATACACACAATCCTCAACACATTTGTTTTGGGAATTTCCTCATCTCCTACCTCTCCATTTCCATACCATTGAAAGGTTGATAGCCCAAACACTTACGATACCATTTCAGAGTGTGAAGTGACGTTTTGGTGCTACTGGGAAGCATTGGAAGAAGCCAAGAATGGCAAATGCAACATGGAGCTTGTTGCGGGATCCGGAAAACTAAGACAAGACACGATTCCGAGAAGCCTTGTTGGAGTAGGAGCTTGGAGGGCTTAGGTACATCGGGTAGATTAGGCTTGGAGGGTTTCTTGCTAACCCATGTATCCCAACTGATTGTCTAGTAGATCGATTTCCACTTGGAGGGCGGCGGAGAGGTTTCTCGCCGAGTTCTTCGGTTTCCTCTTCGATAACACGTCTCGGTGTTATCTGTGTTTGCATCTCTCTTCCCTACTCTTATTCATTTCATTTTTACTACTGTGTTGCTTTAAATATGGATTAGAGTAGTTGTCTTACTTATACACTTGTGTTTACACTATTCCGCACTTAGTATTAAGTTAGTGTATAATCAACCAAGCCGTAACTTTAATTTGGGGGTCTAAATTGCTTGTGTGTTTTCGACACATTTCCGAGCTTTCAATTGGTATCAGAGCGGGTACACTCGCTGTGGTTTAAATACCTGAGTGTGATCCTTGACCTTTTTTGAGATGGATAGGTCTCAATCCCTAAATGTTCCACCATTTTTTTATGGTAACAATTATGCTTTCTGGAAAGTCAGAATGAGGGCATTTTTATGCTTTATTGATGATACCATTTGGAATGCGGTTGAAGTAGGTTGGACTAGGCCGGAGGCTGCAAAATCCACCTGGGATAAGGCAGCTCTTACAGCGGCTAATGCTAATAGTAAAGCTTTAAATGCTATTTTCTGTGGTGTGTTTCCAGATGAATTCCACAGGATATCTCACATGACAATAGCCAAGGAAGCTTGGGAGATTTTTGAGACTACCTATGAAGGTACAAAGAAAGTTAAGGACACAAAGCTTCAGATGCTTATCACCAAGTTCGAAGAGCTTAAGATGGGAGATGATGAGTCCTTTGATTCGTTTTATGGGAAGCTCAACGAAATTGTTATTGCTAAGCTCAATCTTGGTGAGAAGATTGAAGATACTAAGGTGGTGAGAAAAATCTTGAGGTCCTTACCGGAGAGCTTTCGAGCAAAAGTCACAGTCATAGAGGAAAGCAAAGATTTGGATGAAATTAAGATCCAAGAGCTCATTGGGTCTATTCAAACGTATGAGCTTGGACTGCCTTCCCATAAGACGAGTAAATCGCTTGCTCTCAAAACCATCACCAAAAGAGTGGATGATTCTTCTGAAGAAGATGGAGTGGAGAAGGAAGTAGCATTTCTTGCAAAGAACTTCCGCAAATTTCTGAAGATGAAGAACAGTGGGAAACCATTCAACAGAGGGAAGTTTTCATCTTCAAGAGGTGATAGGAAAGAGTTTAAGAGGAAAGAGGGGAAGGATTCTCAATCTCCTTCAGACATTATGTATTATGAATGCAATGGTCATAGACATCTCAAGAAGGAGTGTCCAAATTATCTAAGAGGAAAGGGTAAGGCATATGCAACAACGCTGAGTGATTCAGATTCTTCAAATTCTAATTCTGAAGAGAGCTGTGACGGAGAAGGAAACTACACCGCATTCATGACCATTGCTCATGTGGATTTCTCAGATGATTTGGGTGCACTTGTGAAGGAGCTTGGTGAGCACTCTGATTTGGAATCAATTCGAATAGTTGAGGAATTTGAAGATGAGGTAGATGGAGAAGAAATGGATCTGCAAGAGACTTATAATTCCCTCCTTGAGAAGACCGGCGGATATGCAAAGGTGGCTAACACAGCCATTAAAAAGATGAAGAAGGCTGAGGAGGATTACAAAAGCCTTTTGGTGCGATATAAAGAGGCGAAGTGTGAGATTGAAACACTAAATCGTGAGCTATCAGAAGCTTACACAAAAGTGAGATTTCTTGACAATAGGTAGTGCAAGCACAAGCCAAGATAGAAAGGGTCTCTTCCAAGAAGCTAGATGATGTTATTTCATCTCAAAAACATGCCCCAGAAAAGTCCGGACTGGGATATACCGGAGGGAGCAACTCATCAGCCAATGTCACCAAAGAAGTGAAGTTGGTAAAGGCTAAAGATACGGTTGTAGAAGAGCCGACACTTGAGAAAGTTAAGGCTGAAAAGAAGAAGAATGTGGCTGATCAACGGGTGTTTAATAAGTCCCGTAATCAATCAGAAGCTAGATTTGGATCTAGAGGAAAATCACTTCGAAGATCACAACAAGGTCCTAGAACGAATCATGTGTGTCACTTTTGTGGATTACAAGGACATACAAGACCCAACTGTCATAAGCTGAGAGCATTGAACAATGCAAGCGCTCCTCGGTCACGGGGAAGGAGAAATGACGAGAGGTCTTGGGGTGGTGAGCAAACAAGAAGTCAAAACCGTGATCCCGGAATGATGGACGTGATGAAGATGATCGGTGCCTTCGCCAATTGTTTGGAAAGTTTCACACAAAGGTTTGAAAGTCCCAACTCTCGTACCCAATCCGTCAAGGATATCACCCCAAACGCACGTGACGTGTGGGTGAAGAGGGGTACTCATGCATAAGCATTATAACATGTCCATGCACTAATTCTTCCAATATATATGGACATTTGCTGTTGCATCTTTTCATGCATTGCCTTCTTTTTATAGCATGTTTCTTTTACCTGTTTGGCTTGTGCTTGTTTTTTTTTTGTTTTGTTGATCTTACTTTATTTCGATTTGTTTTTTAGTGTGTTTAAAAAATAAAAAAATAAAAACCATAAAAATTGAAAAATCTTCAAAAAGTTTGATCGCTCGTTTTGTGCATATCTCATGTGAGATTGGCCTAGTACATTCGTACTTATGGCATAGTGCATTTACGAACTTAGCTTGTTATGTATGCACATTTATCTGTGGAAGAAATCTTGAAAATTATGTGTGATTGTTGTAAATAGATCTTCAAGCTTGTCATGAATGATTGGTCAATAGTCTTGATGGTCTTGATACATGCATAAACTTGTGTCTATATCTCTTCCCACTTTATTTTTTGTTTTTGTAAAAGAGCTCTCTAAATGTAAATGTCCAAATGAAAAGAGATATCGAGCTACAAAAGCCTGTCGCACATACTAGTATTTAACTAGGAAAAAGGAAAAGCGACTTGTGTTTTGAAATGTATGGTGCTCAAAAAGCCAAAGGCTAATCCTAAATGTTGATATATCAAAAATATCAAGCACCAATCTCGAAAAGGAGATGTATCATCCAAAATGGATCAAATGTAATCAGTTTATGATTTATGCAGAAGCCAAATGAAAAGCTTCTAAGCTATGTAATCAATTTGTGGGAGGTCATATATACTCATTTCTATAATTGAGATAGTCCACTTGATTTCGTATCAGTTGTGTATGACTCGATTGAATTGATCATTGAAGCTTCACTCTGGTCTAAGGACTATTTCACACTTGATACTCACCCACAACACACAAGACTTTGATTCAATGAATGCTTATCTCATTTGTGTGATTGTACACGTTCAAATGTGATGTGTATGCTCAAATACTTGATGATCAAACCCAAAAAGATTTTTGAGTGTTTTATATGTTTTTGAAAGTGATTTTATACTTTCGTGTCTTTAGTTTTTGTTCAAAATGCATTTTTGTGTTTTTCTTCAAAAACTGGTTCAGAGGTTTTCTCGCGAGAAGCTCACGACTTAGAGCTTCCCGTGAAAAGGGCTTGAGGGAAATAATTTTTTTCATCATGTCACATAGAAACTCTCGCGACTGTCTCGCGACTACCTCGCGACCAACAGCTTCTCGCGAAATGCTGTTTGGCAAAAACTGGATTTTTCCAAATTCAGACAGAGGGTATCGCGACTGTCTCGCGACCTAGAGCTTCTCGTGAAATTTCATGTGCTTCAGTGGCCATTCTCGCGACTGTCTCGCAATTGTCTCGCTACTCTCTAACCCGCGAAAAACGCGTGTTTTCAGTTTATATGTAGCAGATGTGACAGTTTTTCAAAACTCTCTCATTTCCCTCGCTCAACCTCTTTTGAACCTCTTTCAACCCAAATTACTATTTCATTCAAACCCCATCATTTTCAAGAAAAATTTCTGCACAATCCTTTCAAGGTATGTACATTTTACACTTTTCTCATCTTTTATTTTCGGATTATGCAGTTTTTATGCTTAGGGTTTGAAAATTGGGGATTTTCGAAAAATTGGGTTGGGTTTCCTTTTAAAGTGAAAATTTTTCAATTTCTTTGATTGGGCTGAGTCCCATTTGTCTTTTGTGCATCTGTGTTGGCCCCTTAAGGCGTTTTAACATGTATTAAAGCTAGTTTTCATCATGTTCATGCATTGTTCATACTTAGAGTACATTTGTGCATGCTAGGTGTTTAACAAAATGTCTGAGTGACATTTTTGTGCTAAATTGGATTCAAGTGACTTCAATTTATGGGCTTATACTTATATGACCCTGCTTAATTAGTTTTTGGTCACTATTTGCGTGTTTCACACTCATTGCCCATTTTGCACACACTAGGCACACTCCTAGGCACCCTCATGCATCTGGTGCTACACCCTCATGCATCAACACATGCACACACATGCATCAGCAGATGCACACACAGACACCAACACATGCACAACCTATGCACACTGACACACACACATGCACAGTTTCTTGTTTTCATGCATTGTGTTTCTGTTTTCTTGTTTTTATGTGTTTAGCATGTTGTTTAGAGTTAATTATGCTCTGTTTTATGCTTTATTTCATTTGTTTTAGAACTAACTTGAATCTAATCAAGTTTTATGTTCTATTTGTGCTTTATGGACTTGGTTCTTTTCTGGTTCTGTTGTTATACAGATGGCTCCAACCAAGCATGCAGCTACAAAGAAACCAACTTCAAAGTGTGCATGCACTGATTCTGATCATTTCACGTCTGCTGAAGTTGACATGAAATACAATGATTGCTACAAGAGAGCAACCATTATCATGGAGAGGGTGGTTCAGTTAGAAACTCTTGAGGACACATTCATCCTTGAAGTGTTCAAAGATAGAACTTGGACCAAGCTGTTGAATCCAGTTGGGGTTGTTTATTCTGAGATAATCAAGGAGTTTTTCTCAAATGCAGCTGTCAATGGAGATCGTATCAAGTGCTGGGTAAGGCACAAAGAATTTGTGATTACAAGATAGATCATCCAAGATTTTTTGGAAATTCATCCTTCATCTCAGCCGATTACAATTGCATATGAGGACAGATTGGGCTTTACCGATGAGATGATTAAAGTTCTTGGTGGTGAACCGAAGAAATCATCCATGAACACAGTCAAATTTTCTCCAGAAATGAAGACACTGAGTTATGTGATGATTCATAATTTGTATCCAGTCACCAACCTCACCACACTATCTGCTCCAAGAACAAGATTCCTATATGATCTCTTTACCCATAAGGAGATAGACATTTGTGGCCATATCATCCATGTCCTGAAGAAGAGCATTACGAAGCAGAATACAAGGACTGTAATGCCGTTTCCCTCTCTGATCATGGGCTTGATTGCTAAAGCAAAGCTCAAACTTCCCAGTGGCCTCACAGTAGTTCAGAGGGACTACCCCATTGGTGGTCATACATTGACTAGGAGCACAGCACACATCAAAGGCTCCAAGACTGGTGCGCATACCATACCACCACCACGTGTTGAGCAGGACGATGGGTAGAGATACAGAGGAGGAGATTGACAGGTTCACTTCTGCTCTAGAGGCTGTGGATCAGCCATCATCTTCGGCTCCAACACAAGGCTTGAGCAAACTTGATCTCTTACTAGCTAAAATGGACCAGATGTCTACAGTGCTTGACTCCCATGTGCAACATACCGCGACCCAGTTTGCATACCTCCAAGGACAGATCACTGCATTGTCTTCACAGATACAAGACTTGTCTATGGCGCACGGATCAAATTCAGAGTCGGATCAGTTCTAGCCTCTTTGGCCATTCCGGTCAAAAAGGGGGAGAAAATTTTAAGGGGGAGCTGAGGAAGAGCTTGCACAGTGTTAGGGGAGCATAGTTTTAGACTTATAAGCATTGATTATTGGTTCATAAACGGTTTACCTGTGTTTATTTTAGTTTTTATAACTGCTGTTTTTACTGCTTATGTTTTAAACTTAAATACTCTGGTTTAATCTCAGTTTTATTTCTGTTTATTTTGTGATTCTCTCAATGCTTTTGTAGCATTTCGTTTGTACTTTTAAGATATTGCTATTATGTCTTAAGTACCTTACTCTTGTGCCCTTGTAGGATTGTTCCTAAATGCATATATGTGTTTATGCATTGGTTGAGTGTTGGACATGCAAATGATAGTTTGCAATTAAGCTTATTTGCTTGCATGTCCGGATGTCCATTCCCTGTGTGAATGAGCATTGTGATTACTATTGTATAGTGATTGCGTGTTTGGTTAAGCCATGGTCTATTGTTTTTATTCCATTTCGCTTGATCGCTTTGTGCTTGTTCCGTCTTTCATTACAAGTTTTCTGCATAACAATGAACTTATTGTGTTGTTGTGTTTCAGGAGATACTTGTCTCTATGGTTTAGGAGCTTCATAGTTTCTAGATTAGGTGTGAGTGAGTTTTGCCAATGTTCCCAAACTCACGTTTAAGTCTAGAGTCTGTTTTAGGAGTTTCGTCACGGAATAGCCAAAGGGGGAGATTGTAAAGTTATTATTTACAAATATATGTTTTGTTGGCTCATATTCCGTGCCAAATTTGATTGTAATTATATTCAATCTGTTGTACCCTATATTTGTTGTGGGATTTCATTGTAAGGGTTGTGTGTTAGAGAAAGAGTGTGTGAAGACTCAAGCATTTGAAGACTGAAGATTTCTTGCGGGTATCTCGCGACTTAGCTTCCCACGAAGTGATACATGTGCCCTGTACATGCTGGAATGCGAAGAGTCAGGCCAGGTGGAGACAACTGTGTCTTGCGAGTATCTCGCGGGTAAGGCCTTCCTGCGAGGCATTCTGTTCTGCCAGCCTGTCAAGTCTGAATCACACTTTCTGTACCCACACTATTTATACCCACATTACCCACAATTGAGAGGAGAGCCTCTGAGAGAAAACCCTAGCAAAACATCTTGAGAGTTAGAGATTGTTATACTCACAATCCTCTACACATTTGTTTTGGGAATTTCCTCATCTCCTACCTCTCCATTTCCATACCATTGAGAGGTTGATAGCCCAAACACTTACCATACCCTTTCAGAGTGTGAAGTGACATTTTGGTGCAATTGGGAAGCATTGGAAGAAGCCAAGGATGGTAAATGCAACATGGAGCTTGTTACGGGATTCGGAGAACTAAGACAAGACACGGTTCCGAGAAGCCTTGTTGGAGTAGGAGCTTGGAAGGCTTAGGTACATCGGGTAGATTAGGTTTGGAGGGTCTCTTGCTAATCCATGTATCCCAACTGATTGTCTAGTGGATCAATTTCCGCTTGGAGGGCGGCGGAGAGGTTTTTTGCCGAGTTCTTCAGTTTCCTCTTCGATAACACGTCTCGGTGTTATCTGTGTTTGCATCTCTCTTCCCTACTCTTGTTCATTTCATTTTTACTGCTGTGTTGCTTTAAATATGGATTATAGTAGTTGTCTTGCTTATATGCTTGTGTTTACATTATTCTGCACTTAGTATTAAGTTAGTGTATAATCAACCAAGCTGTAACTTTAATTTGGGGGTCTAAATTGCTCGTGTGTTTTCGACACATTTCCGAGCTTTCAAAAGATGTAAATTTGACCAGGACAAGTGAGGACAACAATACATGTAACAAAATGTTCATTTTCTTTGTCACTATAAGGTTAAAATATTATTTTCGTCCCTAAAATTTGTATGAAATTCTTTTTTTGTCTCTCAACTTTCTAAAGAAATTTTTTCAATAGTTTAACGGTGAAAAATGGATAAAAAATTCAATAAAAATGAAATAAAAGGGATTTTTTTTTTTTTTAGTTTAAAGACAGAATGAAACATTTTTAATAAATTAAGAACATAAAACGAAACTTTCAAAGTCTAACTACAAATTTTACTAGATAATTGGTCATTCTATCATTTTGAACAAAAATGTCTAAGTAAATTAAGCTCTCAAGTCTTAACCATGACAGGCAGGGTTCTAATCAATGTTGTGTATTTCGTATTGACGGCTGTTTTGGGTTGTCTATAATATTGGAGTATTTCAATATCAATGTATTCTAGTATATTGTTTAGATATTACCAAACATTAATCCCGCCATGTTTTCAAATGATATCAAAGCCTTCGAAATCTGTAAATTCTACTTCAAATGGCAGTGCAGCTCTAAACACTCTAGCACCTTTCTTGTTGTTATCTAACATGTCAAATCTAATGACTATCAAGCTTGATTAAGGGAATTACATTTTCTAGGAGCATCAAATTGTTAGTTTATATCTGTCATAGGTGGTCATACCGTAATATGGTATATTGTCACAAGTGTTATAACCCTCACTTGATAAATGGTATTGCTTCACGTGCAATAACATCCAAATTTGTCCTTTTCTGTGACAAAATTTTGCAGTTCACCTTTCAAATGTTTCTTCAACCAAAAAAAAAAAAAACCATTCAAGGACAATTTTTCAGTAATTTTTCAAACACATTCCACACTTAGAATTAAAAATTGTCCTAAATAAATAATACTGTAAAATAAATTCAAATATTTCTAAAATATGAAACAACAGTTATCATATGTACACGTACATAATACATGCTCTATTAATTTCAAGCAAAGACACTTCTAGGAAGTTATCCATTTTCATTTTTACATCCGCAACCATTAAGCCAAACTCAGTTCAATCAATGCAATCTTTAGAGTGCCTAAAACAATCCTGGGGCTTCACAATTAATTTGCACCTTTCAAATTCTTGCGTCGCATCAGAAAAACAATGCTCTGTAGTCTATATAGTGACAAAATCTGGAGAAGATTTAATTGAGGTGTTGAACTCATAAGGCAAGAGTACGCATCTAAAACCATAGTTCCACAATTACAAACCACAACAACCAACCCCTATTTGGTTAGCTGAGCATGTGCAGGCAACTAAGGAATATTTTTCCCGTGTAATATTCTTCTACCAATGTTTTGTTACTTTGTGACAGCTGTGGATATTGTAAAGATTGGTTAGGAGTCTGCAGTATTACATCTCATAAATGCTATGTGCATGGCATCCCATGCAAATGGTGGTTGATGTCGCGAAAGCTTAAAGAAAGCACACACAATACTCTTTTTAATGGACAAAAATTAAACTGTTAGTTTTTGGATAGTAAATCTTGAATCCACAAGGGGTTCCTTGAATCCACAAGGTGATAAACTAGAATCAACCAGAGAAAAGTTTGAAAAAAAAAACTATGCAATTTTATTGATGATAATCTGTTTTGTCTTTGACGGCTACAAAACATATAAATACCAAGAAAGTAAAACCCTAAGATGATTAGGAAATGTCTGAAACCATAATTCAAACTAATTACAAGATTAGGTGGCAAAATACCAAAATTTATCAAAAATGGCAAAATTGAGTTAAATACAAAATCATAAACTACTGACATTAAGGGTCATCCCAAAACAAGCAGGATCTTATTATGATTTTTGAGCAAAAAGTTATTAAGGAAACAAAAATTACTATAAACAGTAAAATCATAGTTTTTGGGGCCTAAACAGAGGAATTCACTAAAATTAAGGGGTACCTCATAGCAAAGCAACGACTATTGCTCTGAAAGCCATTTCCCTTCAACTTGCTAAATTTCATGCAATTCCGACTTTATCGCCCAAATGATTTTTAGTAGTGCCCTTTTGCCTTACGGGATTTTAGGCGCGCTTAGGAGTCTAAAAAAACCATGGTGGTCTATTCTACATTAGTGATAATTTGAAAAGGGAGACTGCTAAGTATAGATAGGATTTAGTTGTTGTCCACCTTTAACCATTAACCTATGTTGCAAAAATTTGCTTCGAGATACATGTGGCTTATTGAGGCGTAAATTTGTGAGGCTTACAAAGCTAATGTGTCAAAATTGTTAGGATAGCTGATATGGATTCAAATATGGCTAAAGATAATGCCAAGCCACTTTCTAAAGATCATGTTGCTGCTCAAAATTCAAATAAAGATCACGTTGCTGCTCAAAATTCAAATGTTCCTATAGTTATCACATATTTAGTTTTGTTGTATTTTATCCTTAGCTCCTCTGCCTTAATCTAGGAATTTCTATTGTAACCAAACACTACCTGTGTTGTGTACACACACACACACACACACACACACACATATATATATATATTATATTTCCTAATGCATCTTAAGGATTGGTAATTAAGCCAATACCGTTTACTCAGCTTTTGTTTAAAGGTATCAGAGCCATTCTAAGCTAACACTTTCTTTTTTTTTATCATGTTATCCATGGCTTCCTCAAGCTCTCATGTTATCACCCCATCCATTACCTTAATCTTCCCACTATTAACCAACATGTTTGGCTTGACAACAATAGCTATCTTATGTGGTTATCTGTGGTTCGTCCCATTTTGAGGAGTAATGATTTGGAGGGTATCATTGACAGTTCTAAGTCGTGCCCTCAACAATTCCTTATTGATGCAGAAGGAAAGAAGACTCTTAATCCAGCATTCACTATCTGGACTAAGAAAGATCTACTTTTGCTTAGCTGGATGAATGTTTCTCTCTTTAAGAGTGTTCTCTCGACTGTGTATGGTTTAAATTCATCGAAGGATGTCTGGTCTGCACTAGCAAATCGATTTGCTAGTCACTCCCATTCTCATGTTGCACATTTAAAGAGGCAACTACAAACTCTGAAGCAAGGCTCTAAGACATGCTCCGAGTTTCTTCAAACTGCCAAACTGTATACTGATCAATTGGTTGTTGTTGGTAAGATGATTGAAGATGATGAGTTAATTTCATACATCATCAGTGGTCTCAATCTCTCATTTAACTCATTTATCACCTCCTTCTCTCTTGCCACTCGTGAAAGATTGTTGTCTTTTAATGTGTTTCATGATGAATTGCTAAATCATGAATCGTGATTAAATCGACAAGTAATTTCACTTGATGCTAGTGACATTGCTCTCATGGCACAATGTCCTAATTCTTGTCTATTTAACCCAAAACAAAAACCTCCATATAATTCCCAAAATTTACCTCGTCTAGGATCATTCAACCATAATTCCAAACCTACTGCTCCTTTCTCTAAACAACAATCTACATCTTCTCCATCAAATCAGAGGGTGCCATGTCAAATTTGTGGTAAAACAAACCACCAAGCCCTTGATTGCTTCCACCGAATGGATTATTCATATCAGGGATGTCATCCCCCTTCTCAACTTGCTGCCATGGTTGCTCACACCAACATTGCTTATGATGATCAATAGTGGTATGCAGACAGTGGTGCCAATGCTCATATTACAAGAAAATACTGGTTCAATAGTTTTAACTTCATCTCTTTCTAAATTTCATTTGAAAAATGTGCTTCATTGTCTTAATGCTTCTGCCAATTTATTGTCAATTCAAAACATTTTCAAAGATAATGATTGTTACTTTAAACTAACCTCTACTCATTTTTTTGTTAAGGACAACAAGACCAAGGCAATACTTTTGGAGGGCAAAACTGAAAATGGACTTTATCCTATTCGGCTTCCAAGGGGTTCTCTCAAATGCAACCAAGCTTCTTTCACAGCATTTCTTGGCATCAAAACTTCATCTTTAGGATGGCATTTTAGATTAGGGCACTTGTCTGTTGATGTTATTTCTTGTCTTCTCAATCAATTTCAATTACCAGACTCATGTAGCAATTTTAATAAAGAAGTAGTTTGCATTTCTTGTCAATTAAGAAAAGCTAAGAGGCAACCATTTTCTTCTTCAAATTGTGTGTCTACTCAACCCTTAGAATTAATTCATACAGATGTTTGGACTTCTCCAATTTTATCAATAAGTGGATGCAAATATTATGTAGTGTTTGTAGATGATTACTCTCACTACACTTGGATTTATCCTCTTTAAAATAAATCAGCTGTTTTCCAGTAATTTGTAAAATTTAAGTTGTTAGTCGAAAATCAATTTCCTTCAATTATTAAACAACTTCAATCAGATGGAGGGGGTGAATATAATTCCTAGCAATTCCAATTATTTCTTCAAAAGAATAGGATCATTCACAGAAAATCTTGTCCATATACATCCCAACAAAATGGCCTGGTAGAGCGCAAATTGTGCCACATCTTAGAAATTGGTCTCACTCTTCTTGCACATTCTAAACTTTCTAACAAATATTGGGTGGATGCTTTTCTTACAGCTGTGTATATCATTCATAGATTACCCACTCCAGTTCTTACTTACAAGTCTCCCTTTGCCAAACTTTACAATAAAGAACCAGATTACCATGTTCTTAGAGTTTTTGGTTTTAAATGTTATCCTCTTCTTCGACCTTATGGTTTAAATAAGTTGGAGTATCATTCTAAACCATGTATTTTCTTAGGTTATAGTTGTTAGGGACATATTTATGTAATTGGCTAATCCTTTGACAAAACGTACTTTACTTGTAATTGGGTAGATCTAGGATGGGTTTAGTACTTCAAGAAACAAGTTTTCAAGTTAAGTATTGAAACCATGCAAGTCTGACCAAGAAACAAGTGAAGGAAGTGCTGTCCATTAAAGCTCAACAACAATCTTGACAGAAAGACTTCTATCGAGATTTAATGTTGAAGCTCGATAGAAGCTCGACACAAGCTGTATTTGTCGAGAATTACGAAATCAGACTTTTCAAATTTGATTACATGCATATTCCTATAAATTTGTGTAGTGTTTCTTTTCTCATAACCCTAGATATATATATATATATATATATATATATATATATATGTATGTATGTATGTATGTATGTATGTATGTATGTATGTATGTATAGATTATTTTAAAGGCCGTCACAAGGTGATGCAAAGTGATAATACATGCATATTGTGACTAGAGGCAAAAATTGCTCTAGTTCATCATTCTCTTTGTAGAAGCTACTGCGTCTTTACGCCAAGGGTTTTGTGACCAAGGAGCTTCCTGATCTTCATTGTTAATGAGTTGATGAACTGAAGAACTTTATAGCCAACAATCTTCCTTAAATTGGTGTGTTAGTCATGTACTGGGATCTGTGCATCATTGGTTAGTCATGTATTGGGAGTCATGCATTGAACGGAGAGATTGCCGCAACAATACAAGTCCAATTGGGTATTGGGGTAAGGGTTCAACTGTAGGTTGGTATTCGGGATAGGCCAAAGGGTTTGGTAAGATTCCTCATATTTGTAACTGCTTGTGATTGATAATAGTGGATTCTCAGGAGTGGTGACCTTAAATTCACCTAGTGAGGTTTTGCCTCGGTGGTTTTTCCCATTCATAAACAAATCACTTGTGTCAAATTTATTTTCCACTTGATAGGCCAAGAATGTATTGACCCCTTGTGATGAATTAACCAATTAATTAGCCAAGTTAATTAATTAATCTGATTAACATGCAATACGCGTGGTAGCACAAATAAATCACCAACTAAGTTAATATGCAGCGGAAAATAAAGTTGACACGGTGATTTGTTTACGAATGGGGAAAACCTCCAAGGCAAAAACCCCACCGGGTGATTTTAAGGTCACCACTCCCGAGAATCCACTATTATCACAACAAGTGGTTACAAGTAAAAGAATCCCAGTACCTTATACCAACCTACAGTTGAACCCTTACCCCAATACCCAATTGAACTTGTTCTGTAGTGACAATCTCTCATTTCAATGCACGGCTCCTAGTACGTGACTAACCAATCGATGCACAGATCCAAGTACGTGACTAACCACCAACTTGAGAAGGATGTTGGCTGCAAAGTTCTTCAGTTCATCAACACAATGAAGATCACGAAACTCCTTGGTTACAAAACCCTACGACATACAAACGCAACAACTTCTTCAAGAGAAAGATGAACTAGGGCAAATTGTCTCTAGTCACAATATGCTTGTGAAAAACCTTTGCATCAAGTTGCATCACTTGAAACGGCCCTTAAAATAATCCGTATATATGTTTAGCCTTGTGAAAAAAGAAAGCCCAAATAGATATTCACGGATTGGAGTGAAATCAGAACTAAAAATATGATTTTCATAAATCTCGATAGATAACTTATCTATGGAGAAGCTATCGAGAATTGGGCTTACACAGCCTTTTAAACCTCGATAGATTCTATCTGTCGAGTTAGCTGTCGAATTTTAAAATCCAGCACTTCTTCACTTGATTCTTGGATAGATTTGCATGGCTTTAACACTTTGACTTGAAACCTTATTCATTGAAGTATTAAACATATCCTAGATCTACCCAATTACAAGTAAAGTGCGTTTTGTCAAAGAATTAGCGAATTCTATATTGGCATATGTTCCTAACATGATTCACATATGTCCTAACAATCTCCCCCTTTGGCAATCCATGACAAAACCACAACAAACAAATGAAAATATGAGTGAAGTAATAAGTCACTCAACTCTTATTCACTTGTTGAATACAATAAAATCTATCCTAACACAAACTCTTAAAAAACTTTTCAAGAAGAAAGTTCATGGCAAGAAAGACTTTGACAACTAGTATTTCTGAAACACTTTAAACAAAACTCATCATGGCATCTTAGTGTGAAACAGAAATAAAAGATTGCATACAAATAATAAGAAGCATGTGCATAAAGAGAGAAAATAAACAACACATGAAAAGATAGGTGAATAACATACATCAACATATATATCTCTCAAAAGATAAGTGCAATGTATGTCAAATGGTTACAAGACCGGTATACATAAGGTAAATGTAAAAGAAAGAAAAGAAAATACATAATAACCTCACTACATCCCTCAAAATGTAAACACTCCCCCTATTACAAAAATGTCATATGCTAACTCTTCCCCTAAATACATGACTACTTTCATCCCAAAACTACTCCCCCTTTTTGTCACGAATGACAAAGGGTAAGTAACTCAAGTAGTCATCGTGTCATCATTGGAAGAGCTAGCATCCTCATCCTCATCATCATTGTCATCGTCGAAGTCACCATCATCGTCCTTATCCTCAGATGCCTCTAGAAAAGGAGAGGAAGACTCTACGAAGCCACTAAGGCAAGCCTACTGTCAAGCAATACGGCTGACAAGGGTGTTCACCTAACACAACTCATCACTGAATGTGTCAAGGCGAGCATCCATGCGCTGAAGCTGCACCATGACCACCTCGAGGGTCACACCGCCCGCCGATGAAGAAGGAGCAGAAGAGGTCGGAGGAGTTGCCATCTCGGTCCATGGCTGCTTCGATTGAAGCTGGGCCTTGCTCTGTCTAACAATAGCAGCGTCTATGACACACATAAGGGAGAAGTGTGTAGACTCAGGATAAGAGACAGAAAAGTGGCGGAGAATCTGCGTGATAACCGAAGGGAAAATGAGCTTATCACGGGTCATCGTATCCCTATATATATCTATAAGGGAGAGAATGAAGTGAGAAGGAAAATCTATAGTGAGTCCCTCAAGAAGGGATAACAAAAATCGAGCACGAGGCTCTGTAATGGAGTTATAGTGAGACAATGGATGGAGAACGAATGTCATCACCATGTTAAAGAACCTTGGACCTTTTGCAAAGCCCAAGCAAGGGGTGTTTTGACGGTCACCCCAAGAAGAAGGTGTCTCACAGAAGCAAGACGAGAGTTCTTCTTTGGATATAGTCCTAAGATGCTCACAGCCAGGGTAGTCAACAAACTTTACCCCCGGTACGTGTAGCACCTCGGATATAAGATCCGGAGTGACTACAATGTGTGTACCTCGAACGTGAGTGATAAAATGAGATACTGAATAGTCAAATCTGTGCATGTTAGAGTAAAACTCCTATATGAACACGAAAGGACAGGTGACCGGGATGCCACACAGTGACTCCCAACCCTTACTGTAGATGACACTGGCGTTCTGAGTGAATGTTGCGTTGTGAGAAGTTCTCTGAAAAGTCCTTATGGGCTTTATCATCATGGAACTGGACGTGAGATGGAGTAGAATTAGCGGGGGAAGAAGAAGAAGATGCCCCAGAACGAAGACGGTTCTGGGACGGATTGGATTTTGGTTTAGGTGCCATAAAGCAACTAACAAAAGAAAGAGAGAGAGAGAAAGAAACACACAGGAAAGCACCAACACAAATCAATATCAAAATAGAGATAAATGAAGGTATGTATGCTTGAAAAATGCATGAACATGTGACATGCAAAATTAAAAGCATCATGGGCTTAGCCCAATTCAATCCTACCAGCACACATCATTTCAACATATTAAACACACATCTAAAATGCATGAATCATTGATAAAATGCAAATGTGATTCAATGCATGATAATTTAATCATTTAAACATAACCTATCCCAAAAATTTCACAAAAACTTCATCAATTTTGAAAAACCCCAAATTTTTCAAAAAAATCCCAAAAGTTAGGTCAAAAAGATGAAATGCATGAAGAATGAAGGATTAAGGACCCTTACAAAAGAAGAAAAGCTTGATCTAGGCCGAAAAGCTTCTGGGTTTAAGGTTTAGAGAGAAAGAGAAGAGTTTGGGAAGGTGAGGAGACAAGTTCTATCGAGAGAGATCGGGGAGAAATGAGAGAAAGGTCGCGCTAACCCCTATATATAGACAAATACAAAGCTCGATGGATCGGCAGGTATCGAGAGGTGTCGAGAATTAAAATTAGCTAGATGAAGCTATCGAGTAGCTATCGAGAAGCTATTGAGAGGTGTCCATAGCAAAGTGACCTCGATGGATCGAGAATCTATCGAGCATATAGAAACTTCCTCGATGGATCGAGAAGCTATTGAGCAGCTATCAAGCTTAATTTCAAAAACCTCGATGGATCGAAATTGCGATAACAACAATCGAGAAAAGAAGCTCAAGAGGCTCGATAGATAGCCTAGCTGTCGAGAAGCTGTTGAGATTGCTCAAAAACAGTTTTTCAAAGAAGAGGAAAACATAGACATTAATGCAATCAAACATGCTACTCAACCAAAGATCCAAACAACATTTTGAGCTCTTAAAAACATCTCTCAACTAGAAAATGTCAAGCATTTAGATCCAAAACACACACACACACACACACACTAAACAAGTCTAACCAATTTTATATTTTAAAAACAAGTCAAGACAGTTTCGTGAGTATACATTATCACATGTATTTCTTGTGATGGCCAAATCACATTGTATCTGCACATGTATCAAGAGTAACATAGAATATTACGTGTTGTATATGAAAAACATCGCAAGATTGCATAAGCGTCTACATGTTATGACGATTTGAGGTATGAGAAAAACACTTTAACTCACACACAATCATAACTGTTTGATGGGGACTATCACCTTCGAGGTACATCCTATAACTCCCACATCTCCTAGAAACACGCTTGCAACCATATATAAAGCATTTTGATTCTTTTTGCTTTTAATTTTCTTTGCATATTTTTCTTTTAAGCAAACCATGCATGGACATATAAGAGAGAGAAAATAAATACCCAATTATGTTAAGCTTTTGACATTGCACTTTTGCTATGCCAAAGTATATAGATGTCATTTCAGGATTGGCGGGTAACAGTGATGAGATAGTTATTTATGTCTTTCTCTTAGAATTTTCTAGTCCTTCCCGTCAAAAAGAGTGATACGAGTGTTAAGTACAAGAGAATACTTAATCTTACTCATCATAAACACAAGCCTTGAAACTCACTTGCTTAGTTGTGCATAGAGATGCTCATCTAAGCTACAAAAGATACAAAGTTTAGAAAAACTTTGTTTCAATGGCCATCCAAGGTGTAGAAGTACCAATGTACACAAAACATACATTGTCTTTGTATTTTTCTCATTTTTCAATTTTTTTTTTTTTTTTTATGAAAAAAAAAATAATACACAACTGAAAATAAACGATCAAAAACATGTTAAGCAAAGCAAAGCATAAAACTAAACTAAATCAAAAACAAAAAAGCAAAACACACACAAGTAATGCATACTCAAAAACAAGAAAGGGGAGAGAGAGAAAAAGTGACTAAATCACTTGGAGCCTTTTTTCTTCCACACCTTGGAAGAACCTTTCCGTTTTGCAAACCCTTGATCCGACGATGAGGGAGAAGAATTGAACCTATTCATGTTCGAAAGGAACATGAAGGCTTTGAGTAGATCTCCAAGAGGAGCAAAGGAGGTTGGAAACTGATTCTGGTTTCTCGATGAGATCATACTGTTGCTCTGTTGAGTGGCTAACCACATAGCAATTTGGTCGAGTATGTCCAGTCGCTCCACAGTGATGACATAGATGCTGCTTCTTCTGTTTAGGCTTTTAAGTGTTTCCCTTCTTAGCCCTAGGGTTTTTAATCTCTTTCTTGTTAAGCTTAGGGGGTGCTCTTAAGATAGATTTACGCTTATCTATGTTTTCACAATCTAAAACAATTTTCACATAATTGTTCTCAAATTCAACATTATTAACAGGTGAAACAAAAACAGTAGTGCTAGTAGAAGCAATATTAGGAGAAGAGAAATCATACCCTAAACCAGTTTGATTGGAAGCAAATTTCTGAAGGCTGAGCATTTTGTCAAGCTTTGCACTTGAAGTCCTTTTCAACTGAGCTCTGACTTGGAACAACTCTGCCTCAAGTTTCTTGGTCTTCTCAGCCAAGAAATTGTTCTTAAAATTGCAATGCTCTAATAGTCTGATTGGCTTTATCAAACTTCGTGAAAAGCTCTTCTCGATCAAGTTCCACATCACTCAGCTTCTTGGTGGCATTGACTGCCATCCCTAACATCCTTCTTTCCTTTGTCTTGGTTCTTGAACTGAGACGAACTGGACTACTTGCAGTCTTTGTCAAATCCTTTAGCATTGGCATTCTTCATAAATTTTTTGAATTGTCTAGTGATATAGGATTTCATCTTAAACTCTTCATCGACTGAAGACTCATCATTGTCACTGCTTTTAGCCATCAAAGTCATGCTCTAACCCGTACTAGATTTCCCAATCCTTGTCAAACCTAACTTATAGGTCTGCAGATTGCCAACCAGCTCTGTTAAAGGAATTTTTTTCAATATCCTTTGATTCCTCAATTGCGGTGATCTTGGCATAAAATCTCTCGAGTAGAGATCTGTGCACCTTTCTAACAATCTTGGGTTCAGGAATGGTTTCCCCAAAATTAAAGGCTGAATTCACTATGTCCTTGAACTTGGCATAGAACTCATCAAATGACTCATCCTCCTCCATCTTAATCTCTTTGAAGCTTGTAGTAAGCCTCTGAAGTTTCAAACCCTTGATAGCCTTAGTTCCTTCATAGGTTGTCTGAAGGATGATCCATGCTTCCTTAGCAGTTTCAGTAGAGGATATCTTTTTGAACTCCTCATTCGTGACCATACTGAATAAAGCATTCAATGCCCTGCTGTTGAAATTAGCGGCCTTGATCTTAGCATCATCTCAATTGGTCGATGCTTCCTTTGGCTTGGTCTAGCCTATCTCCATAGCTTGCCATACTTTTTCATCTAATGACTGTAAGAAAGCTCTCATGCGTACTTTCCAGTATGCATAGTTAATGCCCTCAAATAAAGGAGATATAATAAAAGACTGTCCTCTATCCATGACAAACAGGGGTCAATGGATGACACAGCAAAGATTAAAACCTAATAAGAGTGTGCCTGCTCTGATACCACTTGATAGGCCAAGAATGTATTGACCCCTTGTGATAAATTAATCAATTAATTAGCCAAGTTAATTAATTAATCTGATTAATATGCAATATGCATGGTAGCACAAACAAATCACCAACTAAATTAATATGCAGCGAAAAATAAAGTTGACACGGTGATTTGTTTACGAATAGAGAAAACTTCCGAGACAAAAACCCCATCGGGTGATTTTAAGGCCACCACTCCCGAGAATCCACTATTATCAAAGCAAGCAGTTACAAGTAAAGGAATCCTACTACCTTATACCAACCTACAGTTGAACCATTACCCCAATACCCAATTGGGCTTGTTCTATAGTGACAATCTCTCCTTTCAATGCACAGCTCCCAGTATGTGACTAACCACCAACTTGAGAAGGATGTTGGCTGCAAAGTTCTTCAGTTCATCAACACGATAAAGATCACGAAGCTCCTTGGTTATAAAACCCTACGGCGTACAAACGTAGCAGCTTCTTGAAGAGAAAGATGAACTAGGGCAAATTGTCTCCGGTCACAATATGCTTGTGAAAAACCTTTGCATCAAGTTGCCCTTACTTGCATCAGTTGTGACGGCCCTTAAAATAATCCTTATATATGTTTAAGGTTGTGAGAAAAGAAATCCCAAACATGTATACACGAATTGGATTGAAATCAGATCTGAAAAACTGATTTTCTTAAATCTCGATAGATAGTATATCTGTCGAGCAGCTGTCGAGTATCGGGAAAAAGTTACCTTTTAAACCTCGATAGATGCTATCTATCGAGCTAGCTATCGAGCTTTAAAATCCAGCACTTCTTCACTTGATTCTTGGACAAATTTGCATGGCTTTAACACATCCTAGAAATACCTAATTATAAGTAAAGTGTGTTTTGTCAAAAGATTAGCCAATTCTATATTAACATATATTCCTAACATAATTCACATATGTCCTAACACTGTTGTATTTAGTTATTTGGTGATTTGTTTGTGCTACCATGCCATTGCATGTAATTTGACTAATTAATTAATTTGCAAGGGGTCAATTCATTTTAACCCAACAAGTGGTATCAGAGCAAACACACTATGATTAGATTTTAATCTTTGTTGTGTGATTCATTGACCCTTATTTGTCATGGATAGAGGACAGTCTCTTATTATACATCATTTATTTGATGGCACTAACTATGCATACTGGAAAGTACGCATGAGAGCTTTCTTGCAGTCTTTAAATGAGAAAATGTGTCAAGCTATGGAGATTGGTTAGACTAAGCTAAAGGAAGTGCCAGCTGATTGGGATGATGCAAAAATCAAAGTGGCAAACTTTAACAGCAGAGCATTGAATGCCTTATTCAGTGCGTTGACTAATGAGGAGTTCAAGAAAATATCCTTGACTGAAACTGCAAAGGAAGCATGGATCATCCTATAGACAACTTATGAAGGGACTAAGGCTGTCAACGATTCAAAGCTCTAAAGGCTTACTACTAGCTTTGAGGAGATTAAGATGAAGGGGGATGAGTCATTGATGAGTTCTATGCCAAACTAAAGGACATAGTCAACTCATCCTTCAATCTTAGGGAAACTATTCTCGAACCCAAGGTTGTGTGAAAGGTGCTGAGATCTCTGCTTGAGAGATTCTGTGCCAAGATCACTGCCATTGAAGAATCAAAGGATATTGACTCCATTCCTTTGACAGAGTTGATTGGCAACTTGCAAACCTATGAATTGGGTTTTACTAGACTTGGGATAGGAACCAAAAGCAAAAGTATGGCACTAAAGGCCAAAAGTAATAAGACTGATGAGTTTTCAGATAATGAAGATTCCAAGATGAAATCCTACATCACTAGGCAGTTCAAAAAGTTCATGAAGAATGCCAATGTGAAAGGTTTTGACAAGGATCATAAGCAATCCAGCTCTTCACAATTCAAAAGTCAAGACAGAGATAAGAAGGATGCTAAGGATGGTAGTCAGTACACTATACCCTCCGGACCAAAGTGCTTCAGATGTTAAGGATTTGGACACATGAAACAAAAATTTCTAACATATTTCAAGTCAATTGGGAAAAGCAAGGCTCTTGCTGCTACCTTGAGTGACACTGAGCCTGAGATTGAGTTAGATGATAGTGGTGACGAGGGAATCTTGAGTGCCTTCACTGTCACAGTGGATCCTACTGAGGGGATCGAAGAAGCAGTAGATGAAGAAGAGGACTTAGTGAAATCAAAATTTGAGAAAATGGATGATCAAGATGACATCCATACAGCCTATGCTAAGTTGTACAAGGTTTCCAAGAAGCATGAGAAACTGTATAGGCTGGCCACCAAGAAGCTGAGTGATGTGGAACTAGATTGAGAGGAGCTCTCTACCAAGGTTGATGAAGCCAATCAAGTCATTGGAGCACTGCGATTTGAGAACAATTTCTTGGCTGAAAGAACCAAGAAGCTTGAAGCGGAGCTGTTTCAAGTCAGAGCTCAATTGGAGAGGACTTCTAGTGTAAAGTTCAATGAGATGCTGAGTTTTCAGAAAGCCGCTTTTGAAAAAACCGGTTTGGGGTATGATTTCTCTTCTCCTAATATTGCCTCCTCTAGTACAACTGTGTTTGTCTCACCTGCTGATAATGTTAATTATGAGAACAATGAATCTAAAACTGAAATAACTAGTGAGAACTTAGGCAAGAGCAAATCTATTCTAGGAGCACCCCCTAAGGTTGAAAAAAAAGGGACTAGAAACCGTAGGACTAAGAAGGCAAACAACAAAAAGTCTCAACATAAGAAGCCACATTTCTGTCATCACTACGGAGCTTCAGGGCATACTTCTCCAAATTGCTATAAGTGGTTAGTCACTAAACAAAGCAATAGTATGGTCTCATTTAGAAATTAGAATCAGTTTCCATCCTCTCTTGCTCCTTTAGGAGATCTTCTTAAGGCCCTCGTGTTCTTTTCAAACTTGAACGGTTTAAATTCTTCCCCCTCTCCTCAGGATCAAAGGTTCACGCAAAGGAAAGGTTCTTCGAAGGTGTGGAAGGAAAAAGGCTCAAAGTGATTCAAACACTTTCTCTCTCTCTCTCTCTCTCTCTCTCTCTCTCTCCCCCTTTATGTTTTTGCGTTACTTGTTTGTTTTCAAGCTTTTGAGTCAGTCTAGTTTTATACTTTGTGTGTTTTCTTTCATGTTTTTGTTTGGTTGCTTTTCAGTTTTTGCTTTATTTAAAAAAAAAATTCAAAAATAAAAAAAATACAAAAACAATGTGTGTATGTGTATATTGGTACTTGTGTACCTTGGATGGCCATTGAAACAAAATTTTCTAAACTTTGTATCTTTTGTAGCTTAGATGAGCATCTTAATGCACAACTAAGCAAGTGAGCTTTGTGGCTCGTGTTTGTGATGAGTACGATTAAGTAATCTTTTATACTTAACACTCATATCATTCTTTTTGACGAGAAGGACTAGAAAATCCTAAGAGAAAGGCATAAATAACCATCTCACTACTAAAGCCCGCCAATTATGCATAACATCTATGTGCTTCAGCATTGCAAAATTGTGATGTTTTGGCTTACATAATGGGGTATTTTCTTCTCTCTCTTATATGCCCATGCATGATATGTTCAAAAAGAAAATATGAAAAGAATACAAAAGCAAAAAGAATCAAAATGCTTTTAAAAACGGTTGCAAGTGTGTTTCTAAAAGATGTGGGAGTTATGGGATGTACCTTAAAGGTGATAGTCCCCATTAAACAGTTATGATTGTGTGTGAGTATATTAGATTTTCTCATATCTCAAATCGTCATAATATGAGAAACTTATGCACTCTTGCTATGTTTCGCACACAACACGCAAAATTCTTTGCTACTTTTGATACATGTGCAGGTACTATGTGATTTGGCCATCATAAGGAATACATGTGTTAATATATGTTCACTAAACTGTCTTAACTTGTTTTTGAAATATAAAATTGGTTAGACTTGTTTTTTGTGTGTGTGTGTTTTTGGATCTATGCTTTGCATATGTGTTGAGAGATGTTTTAAAAGCTTAACATGTTGATTGGATCTTTGTTTGAGTAGCTTGCTTGTTGCATTCATCTTTATGTGTTTTTCCTCCCTTGAAAAACTCCTTTTCTTCAAGCTCGATAGCTTCTCGACAGATCCTCGACAGATTCATTTCTATCGAACCCTTCTTTCTCTTTTATCGATAGATCTCGACAGATTCTTGATCCATCAAGATTTATGGGTTTCTCCTTGATAGATTCTCGACAGCTTCTTCGATCCATCGAGACAAATTTCTGATCATTTTGTCTGACTAGTAGCTTCTCGACAGTTTCTCGATCCATTGAAGTGAGTTTTGCCGTCGACAGATCCTTAACAGCACCTCGACAAATTCATTTCTGTTGAGATTTAGTGCTCGATAGATCTCGATAAAAGCTTCGATCCATCGAGCTGCGTTTTATATACAAAGCTAAGGCGCGATTCAAATTTCACTTTTTTCATTCTCTCTCGACAGAAATCTCTTCTCTCTCGCCCCAAACCTCTATCTCTCACTCAAATCTCTCTACCTACTCCCATTACGGCCTAGATCAAGTCTCAATCCTCTGGTAAGTGTTCTTAATCCCTTCTGTTTCATGCATTCATGCATTTTAGACCTAGGTTTTAAGGTTTTTGAAAATTTTTGGGGTTTTAGAGATTTTTGTAATATTTTTGGGTTGGGTTGGGTTGTTTTGGTAATGTATGCTCATGCATTGCATTCTCATTACATTATAACAACGTTTCATGCATTTTAGATGTGTGATTGATTATTATTGTTTTGAGTGCTGGTAGGTCTGGATTGGGTTTTTACCCATGATACTTTAAAATTTTTGCACGTCACATGTTCATGCATACGTTATATCTTTTCTTTTCTTTTCTGGTTTGTGATGTATTCTGCTTTCTCTCTCTCTCTCTCTCATAGACTACGCCATGGCACCCAAAGCGTGCAAATCCACTTTGGCTCAGAACCCTCTTCGTGGTTTCGAATCATCCTCTTCTGATCCTCCTGTTCCCTCTCACATTTGGTTTCGTAATGAAAAGGCCAAGACGGACTTCTTTGAGAACTTCTAGAACCGTGATGTTCACCCGGAATGCCAGGTCATCCTGTCGGACTTCTCCGACACTACTCTACCCGAAGTCATTCAAACTCGGGGATGGGCGTCCCTCTATGGGAAACCTGAGAGGTGTCTGGTCGTGTTCATTCAGGAGTTTTACTCCAACATGCACGACATCGATACCTTTGTACCTCGTTTTGTTACCACATTCCAAGGTACATGAATCGTAGTTATTCAATATCTTATATTTGAGGTGCTACACATTCCCAGGGTAGTGCAGTTTGACTACCCTGGCTGTGAGCGTCTTCAGACTGTGTCCAGAGACAAGCTTATCTCTCACTTTTGTGAGACTCCTTCTATAAGGGGTGGTAAGCTAAACACCCCATGCTTGGGCTTTACTAAAGGCCCGAGGTTCCTTAACATGGTGATGACATTTACTCTTACACCTTTGTCTCACTATAACTCCATCACTAAGCCTCGTGCTCGTTTTCTTCTTTCCTTGATGAAGGATCTTTGCATTGACTTTCCCTCTCACCTCATCACATCTATCATAGATGAGCATCAAGATACTGCTACCCGTGATAAGCTCATCTTTCCTTCGGCTATCACGCGGAACCTTCAGCACATTCCTATTCCTCTTTCTCCTCTTTTCACCTTTATAGGTGCCATCAGCGCTGGTTCTGTTCAGCGGAGCAAGGCCTAGCTTCAACCGAAGCGGCCACAAGTGGAAATGACAGATCCTATAGCTTCCGCTGTTCCGCCTTCTTCCTCGGCTCCTTCTACCTCTGCAGCTGATGGTGTAACCCTAGAGGCCGTCATGGCACAGCTTCAGAGGATGGATGCTCGTTTTGACTATCTCACTGATGAGATGTGTCAGATGAACACCGGAGTAGGATGCATTGCCCGCCGACAAGCTCGCATGGCTGGCTTTGCACTTTCTCCTTCTCCTTCTCCTTCTCCAGAGGCCTCGACTGATGAGGATGATGGTGCTGGTGCTGGTGAGGATGACGATAGCTCTTCCAATGATAACGAGATGACGACCTCTTAATGACTTGCCATTTGTCATTCGTGTCAAAAAAGGGAAGTAGTCTTGTACTTAGGGGGAGAGTTAGTATAGGACAGTTTTGATAGGAGGAGTGTTTATAGTTTTTAAGGGATGTAGTGAGGTTTACATGTACTTTTCTTTCTTTTTAGTTACAGCTTCTTGTACACTGGTCTTGTGACCATTTATTGACATGCATTGTACTTTATTTTCATATATATGATGATGTATGCTTTTCTTCACCTACCTCTACATGTGTTGTTTCTTTTCTCTCTTTATACACATGTTTCTTTATGTATGCAATCTTTATTTCTGTTTCACACATGATGCCTTGATGAGTTTTTGTTTAAGTATTTCAGAAAAATAGGTTGTGAAAGTCTACCATGCCATGAACTCTCTTCTTGCAAAGTTTTTCAAGAGTTTATGTTAGGGTTAGATTTATATTGTAATCCAACAAGTGGTTATGAGTTTAGTGATTTAAGACTTCTCTCATGATTCATTTGTTTGTTGTGGTTTTTCCATGGATTGCCAAAGGGGGAGATTGTTAAGGACATATTTATGTAATTGGCTAATCCTTTAACAAAACACACTTTACTTGTAATTGGGTAGATCTAGGATGAGTTTAGTACTTCAAGAAACAAGTGTTCAAGTTAAGTATTGAAGCCATGCAAGTCTAACCAAGAAACAAGTGAAGAAAGTGTTGTTCATTAAAACTCGACAGCAATCTCGACAGAAAGACTTCTATCGAGATTTAATGTTGAAGCTCGACACAAGCTCGACACAAGCTATATTCGTCGAGAATTACGAAATCAAACTTTTCAGATCTAATTACACGCATATTCTTATGTATTTGTGTAAGGTTTCTTTTGTCACAACCCTAGACATATACAAAGATTATTTTAAGGACTGTCACGAGGTGATGCAAAGTGATAATACATACATATTGTGACTGAAGGTAGAAATTGCTCTAGTTCATCATTCTCTCTGTAGAAGCTATTGCATCTTTACGCGAAGGGTTTTGTGATTAAGGAGCTTCCTGATCTTCATTGTTAATGAACTGAAGAACTTTGCAACTAACAATCTTCCTCAAGTTGGTGTGTCAATCACGTATTAGGATCCGTGCATCATTGGTTAATCATGTACTGGGAGTCATGCATTGAACAGAGATCAAGATTATGGTTATTAACATAAGTAATTCCAACCATAGACATATGACCCATTTTATTAATGATTTCTTGTTCAGACAAACCATCAATATTTCATTCATAAATCTTATCAATAGAAACAGAAAATTGAGTTTGAAAAGATTTTTCTACAAACTACATATCAAGAGGAGTAGGTTTTGAGTACCAATTTTTTGTAAAAAACATAGGTTTGGAATTTCCAACAAATCTTTTAATTTCTGGTAAATCATCATCAAAAACCTTTTTTTGTAGAAATAGAAGATACTGTATCAGAATTTGTGTTTTCTTCAAAAACAATTTCTTTTTCATTTTTTGAAATAGTTCGAGCAACAGGAGTACTTGTAAAAGTATTCTCGGTTTTAACTTTTAAATCAGCAAGCATTTTTTCAACAATTTTAAGAGTTTTAGATTGGGAGGTTTTAAACTTAAATTTTTAATCTTGACTGGGTAAATTAATCAAAGTTTTCTCAGTCTTGACAGAAATGGGTTTTTCAACAAAAACAAGTTTTTCAATAGAAACAGTTTTTTCAACAATTTTTTCTTCAATACAGTCAAGCTGTTGACCAATAACATGCAAAGATTCATTAGTAAAATTGTTTTGTTCAATAATACTAATGATAGGAGTTTGATCATCAGCAATTTTGAAAGGGGAGGCCTTCACTTCCGTCTTTTGACAAGTTATCAAAACTGTCTCAAAAGGCGGATGACTAGACTTAACAATGGTTTTTGTCTTCTTTAACAAAATTTGATTTCTTTATCACATTCAAATGATTTTTTGAAACTTCATCTTTTGAAACATAATAGTTTTCAAGAAAGTCAAAAAACAAAATGTATTTTTTCATTTGGTTCATTTTTTCTAACCATTTCCTTTTAACACGGTCTTTCTCAGATTGAGCAAAATTACTTTGGTAGTATTTTCTTTTATTTCTGTTTTTAGCAAGCATGAATTCATTATATAGGGAAACCATATCAATTTCAAAGCTTTCATCCAAAACATTTAAAACACTTAATTGGTTTTCGTAAACAGGATTTTCAATAGGAGGAAAATCAGAATCAGATGGACAAACAGATCTAGTGTCCTCTTCTTCTTCATTTGCAATTCTGTCATATGGAGAAGAAGGTTCAGGTTTAGTGGAATAGAAAACAGAGATGATTTGAGATTTATCACTTGAAACACCTTTTAGCTTTAAATCAGTGGGTTTTTCAAGACTCTTTTGCAAAAACTCATTGAGATCTTGATCTCTTTTTGAAATACTTTCAGATCCAGCAAAGGAATGTCTTCCTTCTTTGATCCTCAAGGGTTGATTGTTTTGAAAACTTATTTTAACAGTACCATCAAAATATTGTTGAATATGTGTGAGATCTAGCTCATCAAAAACAGGTTTAGCAACAGGGGATTCTTGTTCCAACAACCATTTAGTGGGAAGCTTAAAATTTTGTCATTGAATCATTTTTGGAACTTGAACTTTAGCATCAGGGGTTGAACAAGTGATTAACATTGTTTAACCAGAAGGTTCTCGATTGTTCTTAGCACCAGGATTCAATTGAGTACCTAACAGTCTATAATAAATGGATATATCAAAGCAAAAGGTTTGTTAGGTTTTTAGACCCCTTAAAACACAACAATTGGATTAACCTAGTTTATTAGCCAGGTGATTAACTTAGTCAGATTATGCAAATCTAGGTTAACACAATTAAATAATCATATCAAGATATAAAGCAGTGGAAATATAAAGAACACAAAGATATGATCACCCTGGAAAACCAAACCGGTAAAAAATCTGGGGAGGATTTAACCTAGCTATCCTCAAGGTAAACTTGAATCCACTATATGAAAGAATCGAAGTTCATACAAAAGGACTTACAAGCACCCACGCTCGACTTCCTAATGCTACCTACCAGTAGAACTTACTAACACGACCACGTGCAAGCTCTGAATCCATGGACTCTTTCTTTCTTGGATTCTCCAATCAAGTACAAGCATTCCTGCTTGTGTTTCTTTAAGCTCTAATGGCAGCAACTGAGTTGATCATCAAGGTGTTGATAATATCTCTATCTTGAAAACCCTAAGTTTATGTGAAGGAAAGCTCCTCAAGGATCACATAAGAGATTCACACAAACTGCAAAATATGAGCAACAATACAACCAGAGCAACTCACAAAACGTGGCTAGGGTTTTGCCTTATATACGTAGGGAAAAAAGATAAAACCATAAATGTTTAATGAGATAGGGCTGAGTTGGAAATTTTGTAGAAAAACATTCTGGCCGACTTTCGATCGATCAAATCTAACCATCGATTGATCGAGCCAGGCCGAAATGCATTAATACATCTGCAGCCTCTCGATTCCAACTTTACATGAATTACACAACTTTGAGCAAGCCTAAACAAGACTAAACATATTGTTTTGATCATGGTTTGCCAACATTACACATTGGAGTTTTAAATACATCAAATCCTAAGTCTTTAGAACCTAACAAACTCCCCCTTTGGCAATCCGTGACAAAACACAAACTAAAAGCTCAAAGTTTACAAGTAAAAGTCCTTTACAAAAATAATGCTCATAACACAAATTCAATCCTAACTACTATCCATCAGTTGCAAGTGTAGACAGCAGCTCAATTGAATCAACCTGTATATTCCTGAAACACTCAACAAACGCATAAACGCATGTGTGACAGAAAAACAGTAAATCAACAGATATGTAAACTAACTCTCCCCTTAAGTTAGATACAACAAAAATAAAACATTCTTGTATGTTTCACACAACACATAATAAAGACATATATCAATGAATAACTCATAAATATAAATCAATAAGCAGTGAACACCAGAAACAAGAATTATATATATCAAAATCAATGTATCTCCCCCTAACATGAATAGCCCCAAAAATGATATACAAAGTGAAGCACCTAGATACAATCTAATATCTCCACTAGCTCCACAAAACAAAAGAAATACTCCCCCTAACTACAAAAACTCCTCTACAAGTGTCAAAACTCTACTCCCCCTTTTTGTGACGGAATGCCAAAGGACAATCACATGCCATCATCAAAAGGAGGTGGTGAGGGTGAATGAAGATTCGCTAAGTCGGCTCGCAAAGCACGTATCTCATCAAGCAAGTCCACCAAAATCTGACCATGAGCCGCCTGAACGGTCATGACAGTCTCCAAGGTACGACGTATATCAAAGTCATCCGAAGGAGGTGGAGGAACATCAGCAGCAGCAGCATCACCAACAGGATCAGCAACATCCTCACCAGCAGGACCTGTAGAAGAAGAAGGAGGAGGTGCAGTACCAGAAGGCTCAGACCTAGGGTGTTTAGAGCCAACTCGAAGATGAGCAGCCCTCTGTCTAAGAAAAGACGCACCTATGGGAGCAATAACATGTACGGGCTCAGAAGAAGGGAAATCATCTAGACCAAGATATAACAAAATCCTATGAATAAAAATAGGATGGACAAGAGCATGAGCGGAAGATGAACTCCTATAAACTTCGTTCAAAGAACAAAGAAACAAGTGAGGAAAACTAATAGGAGCATCAGTAACAAGAGTGTACAGAAGATGAGAAATGGGCCATATAGAATGACAGGCTATCCGAACAAACAGATAGATAGTCTCAGGAAGCTCAGAAGACGTGATCCAAGGATTAGAACCCTACTAGATAGAAGACCCAGTGATGTATGACATGACATCATCCAAGAGTGGAGACTCATCATACGGGTAGATAGGGTGCTAGACCAAAGGTACCCCTAGAGCATCAGCTACTACAGTAAGAGTAATGGTGTACTCTACACCTCGTATCCAACTCTTTACCAAAGTGTTGGAATCATAGATGCGGATAGAGATGTTCGAAAAGAACTCTCTAATCAGGGTAGTTGGAGGAGGAGGATCAGAAATATCCAACAGAGGTAACCAGCCCCGACGCTCAAAATTTTCCCTAATGGCAGGATCAAGCTCATCTAACACAACAGAACGCTTAGCCCAAATCTTTCTCCTAAGGTTCAGTGTCTCAAAAATCTCTTAGTTTTTCTCACTAGGAAACTTCTCACGGTCCAAAGAAGATAAGGGAGGAGAAGGTGGGGGAACAGACTTATGAGCTCTAGTCTTCCTAGGCATGATGCTAAGGAAAGGACACAGACACAAAGATAGAACCAAAAGAACAAAACAAAGCACAAACCAAGGGCAGACTGCAAGTTAGCACAAAAAAATATAGAACAAAAATCTATATGATGCATGAACAATTACAATGTCATGATGCATGTTCTAATGCAGTAAAACTAAGTTCAATTTAAGCTCAATTTCACAAAATTGGCTTGAGCACAGAGTTTCTAATAAAAACCCCAAAATTGAAAACTACTTGTTAAGATTTTGGAAAAATTTGACTAATTAATCATCGCACAAGCTAGAATACACAATATAATGATCAATTACATCAATTCAACAAGCCAATTGCATCAATTGAACCCAATTTGAACAAATCCCCAATTCGGATCAATTACAAGCCCTAGAATTTTCATTTTTTCACAAATCACAAAATTGATCAAATTAAACCGTCAAAATCATGTTTATATCATGTCCCAACAAAAACCCAATGATTAATTTCACTTAAAAAGGCTTGAATCAACAAAAAACCAAAAAAAACAAAAAGAAATAGGTCCAAAAATTTCAATGAATAATGCATGAAAAATGCATGAAACATGAAAATAAAAGAAAAGGGAGGGGTATAATGGACTTATTGGCCTTAGAGGACAAAAACCTTGCAAAAGAATCGAAGGAAAACGACAAAAAAATTGATGATTTAGCCTTGCCGAGTCGGAGAGAGAGAGAAAAAGGTTTGAAACTTTTGAAAAGTGATTTGAACAAGCCAAAGTCTGATATTTTAAAAACCTGATTTGCGATATTCAATTGATCAAAAATTACATTCGATCGATCGAATCAACCCGAGACTCTTAAAAGAATTTTAAGTACATTTTCGATAGATCGAAAAACAGAATGGATCGATCGAAACAGGCAGAGGCTCACAAATTTTTTGAGAAAAAACACAGTTTTGAAAAAAAACACATTTGGCCATAAACTCCTCAAAGCATTAAAATTGATGAACAAAATGCATGGGTATAAGATGAAATGCTTTTTCAAAAACCCAAGTTTTAAGCCCAGTTATTCAATAAAAAATTTCAACCATTCTCCCCTTAAATTCTCAAGCAACAAAAAAATGTTTTGCATAATACTCAAGGTATTTTCAAACTTGGTTGGTCAGACCAAAAACACACACAATAACATGTACAGTGTTTAGCAAAGAGTAACTTGTGTAGTGTGTGCAACTAGCAAAAGCTTGAGATACATGTGAGGTGATATGTGAATAGAAATCAAACACAAAGTCTACAAAATTCATCACATAGAATTTTGAAAGAGACTATCACCAAAAGAGTTTCATCATATAACTCTCACATCTCCTAGAACAAGAGCTTGCAATCATGTAAGTTTCTTGAATTTTGCCTCATAATATACACACCAATTTTAATTGTTCAAAAACTTATTAAATAGCCGGGATAATGTACACACCAATTTTAATTATGTGATTTGGCATTAAGCCTAATAGTACACACCAATTTTAATTATTAAGCAATTAAACCGAGGCTACACCTTATGTTCTTTTTGTGCATATGCTACACTTGCTAGAGCACAAAATCTTACGATATGCACTAAGGTGTTCATGATTGGCTAGTGAATAGTGGTGAGATGGTTATTTATGCCTTTCTCAAAAGGATCAAGTCCGACAGTCAAATGACATGTGACTTTAAGATTAAGACAAAGTGATAAACACCATAAACATCTTTCCCACACAACATGCACTGCACAGCTCAAACTAGTAAAGTGCAATAAATAAGCTCATCAAAGCTAAACAAGGTACACAAGACATGTTATGTGTAAATAAATTGACAAACCTTGTTTTCAAAAACCAAGAAAAATAATGCCAAACACAATTTGCTTTCCTTTTTTTTTTTTTATTTTTTTTTATTTTATTTTATTTAAAGGGGAAAACAAAAATAAATCCTAGAATGAAATGCATGAATGTTATGCAATGCAAATCCTAGAAACAAAACAACACAAAAACCAAAGAACAATGGTCACAAAAGAGTAGAGCAATGAAGCACAAGGACCATGTCAGAAAGACTCAATTAGATCAAGTTTTTTGTATCCAAAACCTTTTAGATGCACCACGAGCATTGGAGTTCCTATTCACATTCGAGTGATTTCCAACTCCAGGATTGGAATAAAGGTTTAAAGCCTTTACCCATTCACCAATGAGTGTCATAGGATCTTGTGCTTGAGGCATAGGCACTTTTGGTTTGTTTGCTCTCTTAGCAGCTTGAAGCTTGTAACAGTTAGGACAAATGTGTCCAGACTTTCCACAAAAATGACAAACCCAAGCAGGTTTACCATGCATCTTGTCCTTAGAAAGGGTAGACTCCTTAGGTTTAGACTCTTTCAGATCAACCCTAATCTTCCTAGATGGTGAAACTTCTATAGGTTTGACAACCTCACTCACAGGGGGTTTGACAGTTTCACTCACAACCGCACTCACGGAAGGTTCAGAAGAAGATGAAGGAACAAAGTTCGTGGAATGTGGTGTAGATACAAAGATGCTATCAACAAAACCTAAACCAGATTTGTCAGAATGATACTTTTGAACACTCAGCATTTGATCAAGTTTAGAACTAGCAGATCTAGCAACAGATAAATCAAGTTTTAATTTCTTAACCTTATCAATCAACAACATATTCTCAGTTTTCACATTGTTCAAAAGTTCATTAGTATCAAACAGTTTAACAAGCAAATTCTTCTTATCAAGCTCAAGAGATTCAATTTTCTTCAGGACAAGTTCAACATTCATAGCATCCTTTGTAGCAACTTTGCAAAGTTTATTATAAGCCTCTTGAAGATCTGCATCCTCAGAGAGTTCCCCATCAGAAGGGTTCTCTTCAACAGACACGCTTTCATTGACTACAGCAGTAGCAGTGAAAGCAATGAAGTTTCCATCATCGTCACATCCAGACTCATCATCAGAAACCTCATTATCACTAAGGGTTACAGCCATAGCTTTACCCTTAAATCTCAAGAATGTGGACATTTAGATTTAACATGACCATACCCTTAACATCCAAAACATTGAGAACCCAAAGAATTATTGAAAGATTGACCTACTTTTTCTCTAGGTTTTTCAGTGTTGCTAACCTTAATGGGATCATTCTTCCTAAAATTTCTAGGTTCAGCAGTGTTTGTATTTCTTGCCTTTCTGTTACTGTTCCTAAGAAAGTTTCTAAAGTTCTTGGCAAGGTAAGCAATCTCTGTAGCAGAGAGCTCATCATCAAATCCACCAACCTCAACATCATCAACTGACTTAAGAGCCATTGACTTGGATTTGCTAGCTTTGGGTAGGTCTAGCTCATAGGACTGAAGAGATCCTACAAGCTCATCAACAGGGATGGAGTCCACATCCTTGCTCTCAGTAATGGCAGTCACTTTGGGTCTAAAGTCTTCAGTTAAAGATCTAAGAATCTTCCTAACAATTTTAGGTTGATCATAGATTTCACCCAAATTATATGCAGAATTAACAATATCATTCAGCTTAGCATAGAATTCATCAAAAGTTTCATCATCAGACATCCTAATGCTTTCAAATCTAGAAGTTAATTGCTGCAATTTATTAATCTTAACTGTCTTTATGCCTTCATGCACAGTCTGGAGGATTTTCCAAGCACTGTGAACAACCTCAACATTTAAGATTCTCTTAAATTCCTCCATAGAAACAGCGTTAAATATGGCATTCATAGCTTTGCTATTGAACCTAGCTGCTTCTTTTTAAGAAGTTTGCCACTCACTCACAGGAGTAGTGGGCTTCTCCTATTCGTACTCAACGGAATTCCAAACCTTCTCATCAATAGATTTCAGGAATGCTTTCATCCTTACTTTCCAATAAGCATAGTTATTCCCATCAAAGTGAGGAGGAACAACAAGAGAGTGTCCATGTTCCATGACAACAGGGGTCAAGGATCAGCTCAAAGATCAAAAGATCTACAACAAGAGAGCTACCCGCTCTGATACCACTTGTTAGGTTTTTAGACCCCTTAAAACACAACAATTGGATTAACCTAGTTTATTAGCCAAGTGATTAACTTAGTCAAATTATGCAAATCTAGGTTAACACAATCAAATAATCATATCAAGATATAAAACAGCGGAAATATAAAGAACACAAAGATATGATCACCTAGGAAAACCAAATCGGTAAAAAACTTGGGGAGGATTTAACCTAGCTATCCTCAAGGTAAACTTGAATTCACTATATGAAAGAATCGAAGTTCATACAAAAGGACTTACAAGCACCCACGCTTGACTTCCTAATGCTACCCACTAGTAGAACTTACTGACACGACCACGTGCAAGCTCTGAATCCACGGACTCCTTCTTTCTTGGATTCTCCAATCAAGTACAAGCACTCCTGCTTGTGTTTCTTTAAGCTCCAATGGCAACAACTTAGTTGATCATCAAGGTGTTGATAATATATCTACATTGAAAACCCTAAGTTTATGTAAAGGAAAGCTCCTCAAGGATCTCACAAGAGATTCACACAAACCGCAAAATATGAGCAACAATACAACTAGAGCAACCCTCAAAACGTGGCTAGGGTTTTACCTTATATACCTAGGGCAAAAACATAAAACCCTAAACGTTTAATGAGATAGGGCTGAGTTGGAAATTCTGCAGAAAAACATTCTGACCGACTTTCGATCGATTGAGTCTAACCTTCGATCGATCAAGCCAGGCCAAAATGCACTAATACATCTGCAGCCTCTCGATTCCAACTTTACATGAATTACACAACTTTGAGCAAGCCTAAACAAGACTAAACATATTGTTTTGATCATGGTTTGCCAACATTACACATTAGAGTTCTAAATACATCAAATCCTAAGTCTTTGGAACCTAACAAGGTTTACTACCTTCTTCCATGTGATAACTAGATGAGACAATATTCAAAGTTAAAGCTTTAACAATATTAGAATCATCCAAAGCAAGAGTAATATTAGTATAACAGTTGAAATATACAGGACCATCATACAAAGAAGCAGTAATCATACCAATATGCAAATAACTGAGTTTTTTAGCAAAGTAATCATTAATATTTTTCTTAGAAAACAAGCAACATTTTTCATGAGTTTTTGAAATTGAAAATATTTGTTCAACAGTTCTAACTTTGTAAATGGGATGAAAAGTACTTTCAACAAAACTAGTCTTATAAACAGTTTTAGTATCAACTTTAGGAATATTCCATTTCTGGAAATCAGGGAGCTCATGTTCTTCAACAGTGTGATCTTCTACATTTACAATATCAGGAGGACAACCAGTCCTGGAGCTGACAGAGGAGTTGGATCTCCACAACCTATCCATACTATCCTAGGTTTACCACTCAATTATCATGTTTTTCTCAACACCGTTGCATTTCGTAAGAAGGGAACACAACAACAGAGTATCAAAATTTCGGGTAAGCACAGGCAAGAGATAAAGATACAACAACACTATCACCGGCCAGAAAAGAGATGGCTCTGATACCAACAATAGGGAAGGGACACATAGCTAAAGGGATGGAAGCACAGTATAATATATTGAAAGTAAAGTAAGCAAAGTAGAACCAGCCAAGAAGGCGGTATTGCAAATATAATCAAAATAATTTAAAACAATAGTAAGGCAGTAGAACTAGCCAAGCAGTATATATATATCAAAGCAATTAAAAATTAGAACTAGCCAAGAATATATATATATATATATATATATATATATATATATATAATAAGCAATATTAAAAAAAAAAAAAATTGAACGGAATCAATTAGGCTCAAATTGTAAAATTATCTCCGTTAGGAGACTAAATTTGATCTGAATTCAATTTATCAAAATTAACTAATTAAGTGACAGAGTTATTAAAAGATAAAGGAAAAAAATAAATAAAAAAAGCCACACACAATAATGCACATGTTTATGATTCTACTTATGATTCATGTTTAGAACTTAATTTAGGGATTCATGTTAAAGGGAAATTCTAAGGTACCCCTACTATCTTTTGTGGGTATGGTACCTATAAGTAAGTGCCAAACGTCAAATGACATGCCAACCATGGAGACAATAAGAGGCCCCGCTAATATTAACGTGGTTGATTCCATTTGCAAGTTTGATCAATTTAATATAAGTGCCAAGACTGCCAAGTAATGTCATTGTCTTTTACATTTTTTTTTTTTTTTTTTTTTTTTGGAGAAACAAGTAATGTCTTTTACTTAAACTAAATCACTGATATATATATATATATATATATAAGCCACACACAATAATGCAGATGTTTATGGTTCTACTTATGATCTATGTTTAAAACTTAATTTAGTGATTTATGTTAACGGGAATTTCTAAGGTACCCCTACTATCTTTTGTGGGTATGGTACCTATAAGTGTCAAACGTGAAATGACATGCCAACCATGAAGACAATAAGAGGCCCCGCTAATATTAACGTGGTTGATTCCATTTGCAAGTTTGATCAATTTAATATAAGTGCCAAGACTGCCAAGTAATGTTATTGACTTTTACTTTTTACTTTTTTTTTTGGAGAAACGAGTAATGTCTTTTACTTAAACTAAATCACTGATTGATATATATATATATATATATATATATATATATATATATATATATATATATATATATGTACACAACACAGGTAGTGTTTGAGCATTTTAATATTAAATAATTAAAATGAATAAATGTTATAACATAAATATAAAGATGTGGGAGTGAATATGGAAGATGAGGAGTTAGTGAAAATGTTTAATCCCACATTGAAAAGGAGAGAGACTATTTTATTCTTTTTAATTATGGTGATTAATGGGCTAAAATGTATTGACTCAGATATTGGGCTAGATACGTGCGCAAGGGGGAGGTAAAGAGTGGAGTTTTGGGCTTGAACACTTTGTGCAGAGGTTGTTCTCGCCATACTAAATAGTGTTGCGTAATTTCTCTCTTTAAAGTAATAAAATTCAGAAGTATTATTCAGTTTCTCTTTGTATTATTTCTATTATTATTGTATTTGCACCAACAGGTAGTGTTTGGTTACAATAGAAATTCCTAGATAGAGGCAGAGGAGCTAAGGATAAAATACAACAAAATAGATTATGTGATAACTATAGGAACATTTGAATTTTGAGTAGAAATGTGATCTTTGTTTGAATTTTGAGCAGCAACGTGATCTTTAGAAAGTGGCTTGGCATTATCTTTAGCCATATCTGAATCCATATCAGTTATCCTAACAGCCCTCGGCAAGTTGATGACAAAGATGTAAACCATGCTCAGTTCTTGTGGCTTGAATACCAAGAAAAAAATTGAAAGGACCTATATCCTTAAGGGGAAATTCAAGCTGCAATCTAGAAATTGGAGAGTCGATGAATTCAAGATGTGTCCCTATAACAATTATGTCATCAACAAATAAGCATAAAAATCTTGATGTAACCATAGTGATATATAAATAGGAAGTGTCCACAAGAGAAGTAATGAAGCCAAGACCCAAAAGACAAGATGGGAGCCGATTGTACCAAGATCTAGGAGCCTGTTTTAAACCATAAATAGTTTTATGTAATTGACATACATAGTCAGGATGTCTTGTATCAACAAAGCCATGAGGCTGTTCCATAAACACTTGTTTAGTTAATGAACCATGGAGAAAAGCATGGGAAACACCCAACTGTTTGATAGGCCAATTATAATTCACTACGAATGTCAAAATAATACGAATAGTCGATGGCTTAATGACAGGACTAAAAGTCTCAGTATAGTCTATCCCACATTATTGCTCAAATCCTTTCGCAACCAATCTTGCTTTGAAACAATCCACAGAACCATCAAGTTTTTGCTTAATTTTGTAAACCCACTTGTTTCTAATCACATTGTGATTATTGGGTCGCGTACAAAGTGTCCAAGTCCCATTACTTATCAAAGCATCAAACTCCAATTTCATTGCATCTCTCCACCGGGCATCAGAGGCAGCCTTGCTATAGCAACTAGGTTCAATCTCATGAAGAATTGTATGAAAAAGATGGAAAGGATGTTTGGTGGAGGTGAATAATTTATAATCTGGGAAGGTCTTAGGTTTAAGAGAGCCAGTTTGGGATCTAGTGGTCATATGGTGGGATGGATTTGAAGAAGGAATGTTAACAGGAATAGCACTAGGCAAGGAAGGTACTGGTACGACTAAATCAACTAAATTGGAATGAGATGGTAAAATATTAGATAGAGATGCAGATAAGGTTGGGAGAGATTACCATTTCATAGGAAGCACGGATAGAATTTATGTTTTCGGTATCAGGCTTTATGTTTCTGCCATACGTCATTTAGAAAGATTTGGCCACGATGATCCAAGAAGGTTTCTTACTCAGGGAAAAATCCCAAAGTTTAAACCACTTCTGTACTATGGATTCTACAATCAATATGCTATCTATCTTGAGCATGAATGTAATGATGACTCCCCAAGGGACTCGTATGATGGTTATCCATCTGATGCTCATTCCACTGATTAATGAATGGCCTCCTCAGGCTACTACTACTACTATCACTGATAAGCCTCTATAGCTCATTGATAATGCTAATCTGTTACTGTTATAGCACTACTGTTTTGAGATTCTCGTCAGTCTAATGATTCTTACTGATAAAGTTATTTCCCCATGCTACTCCTACAGTTAGAAACTGTTTGGTCAAGATACTCCTGATCTAGCAGTTGACTAATGATTAATTCCCCTATTTGTCTGGCCTGCACAATGGCCAAAAATGCTACAATATTCAAAAAATGCTACGATGATTACCCATGTTGTATTGTGAAGTCCTTTGGAAAAATGAGATTCCTCAAGCTTATGATGATGTTCTTGGAAAAAGGAGTTTCCTCAAGCTTTTGGTCTTCTCAAGCTCTCTTTCGGCAAGACTAGGCACTTTAGATTGAAGAAAATGACAAGACTTTGCTGTCGATTATTTAAGTAAAAAAAGTGAAAAAACACTATTCACTTTTTACTGTTCATAAATTATTGTTCACTGATTACTATTCACCGATTACTATTCTCTTTTTACTGTTCATGACATTATTCACTCTGAATTTTTTCCTATTTAAGGGGGGTTGTCCCTTAAGTTTAGGACAGAACTCTCTTCTTCAAAAAACTTCTTTCTTTTAGAAGCCTTTCTTTGAGAGAGGGTTCCTTGTTTCCACCTTAAGATTTCCTACAACTTCCTCTGCAATCCTTGTAACTAGAACTAGTTTAAGCTTTGTAACTGTTAACCTGTTCTGTTGAGATCTTGTAACTACTAGTACTGCTGTAAGTGTTTTATTCTACTTTCAATAACAAGTATTTTCAGGTTTCAGTTTAATATACTACTTGTTGCTACCGCCATCTTGGACGGTTCTAATTTTTAATTGCTTTGATATATATACTGCTTGGCTGGTTCTACCACCTTACTATTGTTTTAAATTATTTTGATTATATTTGCAATACCACCTTCTTAGCTGGTTCTACTTTGCTTACTTTACTTTCAATATATATATATTATTGTGCTTCCGCCTTCAACGCTATGTCCCTTCCCCATTGTTGGTATCAAAGCCATCTCTTTTCTGGCCGGTGATAGTGTTGTTTTGTCTTTATTTCTTATCTGTGCTTACCCAAAACTTTGATACTCTGTTGTTGTGTTCCCTTCTTATCGTCGTTGGCACCACACTAGATGTAAAGTGAATTCCCAGAACCAAACTGTAAGGCCCGTTTGAGCCAAGAAAGGGCGTGTAGGGCATGAGAGGTATAGGGTTGCTTAAGATATGTGTTACGTTCAATATATATATATATATATATATATATATATGACCGAAACTTCTGAAACTCCCACTATTTTCTACGTCAGCATTATTTAAAAAAAACAAAAAAACAAAACAAAAATTCTGATTTTTTTTTTCTAACACCCGATAATACAAAAACCTAAATTCTGATCAAAACCACGGGCATCATATACGACCATTCCTTCTCTCCAAAATTCAAAACCTTCTCCTTCCCCCAAAAATCCAAAATCAATATCCAAAACTTAGGATGAGAAAGAAGGAAGAGTTGATCGGATACATTGGGAAACGATTGACCCATCGCCTTTACCTCTCAGAGCTCACCTTACTCTCCATCTGACAAACCAAGGAAAGGAACCTGGTACAATGATGCAAAAGCCAAAATTCTTAATGGCCTGCAAGGCTGACCAACGGTCGCACTTCAAATCCAAGGTTTTCTTTCTTCAATTATATTGAATTGGGAAATTCTAGCTCTTTATATTATAGATTTATGTTGCTGTTGACAAATTGTTTTATTAAATTTGCTATATATAATGAAAAAGCTTGCCCCTTTTTTTTTCACCATTGTTTTCTAAAGATGTTTAATTGAATGGTACAGTGAATTTTCCTCACAACCCAAGTAGAAAAGGATTATATATAGTATGGATTTGGTGTCATCGAATAGTTGTTTTAATTTCCTAATCATTAAGATCATAGGCATAGCTCCCCCAAATAGAAACTATTTGTCTTTTGATGTCACAAGGGTTGTGTTCTTTTATGACTGATCTTTATAATATTTGACTGTAGCATTAGTGTTTGGCACTAATTTTGCAAGATTTGTTTTTTAAACTTTAGCAAAGGGATTGTTGAATAGCAGTTTGTGTGTGTATAACAGTGACATTCTAGATGATTCTAGATAGAGACATAACATCTTTTTTAACTATTGATATACCCTGTTGTGATTGATACATAATAAAATTAATTTTATCAATACGTCTATATGTGACAGTGATGTTGCTCCAATCACAAAAATATTTAATTGTTGTGAAATATCGAAGTTGTAAAGAATGTAGCTACTTTCATAATCTAAATTTATGATCATTGTTATGTAAAATCTCTTTTGTTTATGTCATGGGTTACAATCAAATACAAAATATGTGGCTACTTTCCTGATTTCTTTGAGGTTGCTGCTATAAAGGGAAAAGGTACAAGAGATTGCTTTCTTAAATTTCGTTATGGATCATTTTGAAGTTTTTTCTTCCCTTTTGTCAATGTTCAATTGTAGTGTGCTTAGTTTAGGTGCATTTTTTGGGTGTATATTCCCATTTAGAAAATGTATGCCATGTATTTGACAAAAAGTCTCACTCAAAATTGAAAATTACCACTTAAAATTGAAACTTAACAAATAATTAACACCATTTGAAATCCCAACCATGATAGTGGTAACTTTCTCCCAAATTGTTTTGAGGGCTATGAATAGATCGTAGTCAACTTGCTCAATTGTTTTTAAGCGGAAGGTTGTAGGTGTAGTTGATTCTGTGGGGTCGAGGTGGAAGATGTGCTTCTTGCTGTCTGTGGCTGTTCCAATTTAGTTGGTCTAGCAGCATAACGTGATGGAATGTGTGTTCAACGACTTGCCTTCTTCTTTCATTGAACTCATGGATTTGGCTTGGGATAGGGACCAAAAAACATGTGAACTCACTACCATGCTATCATGGGTACTATAGCAACGAAGAAACATGTTTCGGCCTATAATATGTTGCAATGAGTTCCATTAAATCCTAAAATTGAATACTTGAACTTGTGATGAACAATTTTCTGATATAGCTGAGAAAAGCATCACTTTTTGATTTGTATATATAGAGATTTGTCTTATGCACAAATAATTGTAAGATGGATTTATATTTTAAGGGAGTAGCTAGCTTTTGCTAACCAGAAGGAACAGAATCACACAATGGGCTATTATGTATATTCTAATATTCAACCAGACCCCCTTGGTGTACTGTTAATGGCTCAAAATTTGTCTTGTAGGTACCAGGAAGCTTTCAACTAGGAAGAATCTCAACAATAAAAGGAGTACAAGCATTCCACTGATCCCAATCCTATTGGAGGTCAATGGCAAATTGTACTTAAACTAGCAGGTGCAAGGATCTTTGGTTTACCGGTAGTGCTTATGCTTATAAGGCTAGGAACAGACAAGGTGAAGTGGTGTTTTGGGGTATTAGAAGCTGTGTTGTAAGCTCTGCTGCTGGGGCAGTACATGAAACTCTGGTGGAAGCCTCTATCCAAGCAAGGACCCTTGGTTTTCAGCAAGTTTTGGTACTCAGCAACTGTAGGAAATTAGTTCTACTCTTTAATGGGTTTGCAAAGCCAGATTGGAGGGAAAGAACAATGATGGCAGATCTTAGTCATGCAACAAACTGGTTTAGTGTTTAAGCTAATTTTTGTTCCTAAGGTTGTCCTAGATAATGTCTGGAATTTAGCTAAGTTGGCTACTGATGTGCCAACTCACTTCTGTTGGCCTAATATGGTTCAGTTTGTAACTTAATTATATGTTTTTCTTTCTTTACTGGTGTCAAAAATTATGCTTAAGAAACAAAAGCACATAAGGATGGATTGTTACGTTTGTTTTAATTACGCCTTTTATTCTAATATGTAATGTTGCTTGCTATGTCATTGAAAATAGACATAGCCTTACATTATTGGTGCTGGACTTATCAATATTGGTGTTAGTATTTTATATTCCTATTAAATTGTAATTTTTAAAAAATATTTCAACTATTTCGTGTATCACACGGTTTAGCGACTAGTATACTATATAATAAAAGTTAGGCTTGGAAGTCATGGTTGTGCCAAGTGGCTGCATCATATTGCAGAATTTTTTTAGATTTTTAAAAAAAAATATATAATTTTTTTCTTCTATAATTTTTAAGTTGATAAATATCTTAATTTAATTACAATTTAAATTCTTCATCTGATCCTTATTTAATTACTATACAACACTTATTTAATTTAATTACCCGGAGGTTTTACACCCTCACCCTCACATCACAGTAGAAGGCTTTGTCCGCTTTGGGGAGCCAAGCCCTCACGGTTTTGTCACAAAGGGGTGGGATTGTCCCACATCGCCTAAGTAACCCTTCCACTAACGCTTTATATGCCCTTGGAGCTTGCGTTAGTGTACCACTACTCACGCGTGATTCTTCATCTAATCCTAATATTTAAAAAAAAAATTAGTAACGTGTATTATAAAATATAAAAAGCTGCAATGTAGTCAATAAATGTTAAATTCAGTTCTTTTTTCATGCATATACACAAACATGTAGCGTGATTTTTACTTTTGATTATATAATTGTAATTCATTTAGCTATTATTTTTTTACTAAAATTATATGTTTTATGAGTTTATACTCACAGGACTTAAACTTCAAGTTTCAATGTCTTCTCTCATGCTTTCAGGACAAATTTTAAATTCTCATGTGAGTCTCTCTACTTCAAAAATTTAAATGTTTAGTAATTTAGATTATTCTTAATTATTGAATTGAGTTTCCACTTAAATATAATTTCAATTGTTGTTTTCAATAGTTTTTAATTATTAAATTCAAGATTTATCCATTTAAATACATGTGATTAATTGAGCCTTAAAGTTCAATGTATTATTGAAAATCTTTTTTTTTTTTTATAGATATTTCTACCATCTTCTATTCAATTATATATATATATATATATATATATATATATTATGATACCTTAGTCTCACACAATATGCATTCGTTATATAACTTAAAAGTAAAATATTTATTACAGTGGATTTTGAGTGGAGTTGTGGTGTGTTTTTGTGTTATAACCACTTTCCATCTCCTTTGTGTGTATGTGTGTGTGTGTGTTTGTTTCTCAAAAAAAATATATATATATTTATTTATTTATTTATATTATTTATTTGTAAGTAAATTAATAAAAAAAAATTTATTTACAGATAAATTTTGATTAAGGCTGCGTTTGTTTTGGGTGAAATTCATTTCCGGAAATGGTTTTCAGCATTTTCGGGTGTTTGGTTGCGCCGGAAAATGCAATTTTCCGGAAATCATTTTCAGTTGACTCACGGTCAAGGGGGAAAATGATTTACGGAATCATTTTCACTTCAAATGACTTCCGGAAAATGGAGAGAAAGAGAGAGCATGAAGACAGAGAGAGGGAAAGAGAGAAAGAGAGCGCCAGCACCCCGCCGAGGAGCCCAGACACGCCGGAGACGTCGCCGGCGAACCCTGAGCACCGCGCCGATCTCGCCTTCGATCGCACTACCGCCGATCTCCCCGGCGATCGCCTTCGATCACCTCCGCTCGATCTCGCGATCTAGCCTTCGCACCGCGCCTCGCTGTGAACCCAGCGCTCGATCTCGATCTCGATCCCCAAAGAACCCAGCGCTCTTCGCACCGCGCCTCGCTGTCGATAGTCGATCGTCGATCGTCGTCGCCGCGCCGCGCCGTCGATCGCTTCCTCTTCCTCGATCTCTCAGCTTTTTTTTTTTTTTTTTTTTTTTTTAAGTTTGATTGCTGTTGTTGTTTTTTTTTTTTTGTTGATGAACTGATTATTGTTGTTGTTGTTGTGTTGTGGTTGCCGGAATTTGTTGTTGTTGTTGTTGTTGTTGTTGTGTTGTTGTGGCCGGAATTTGCTGCCGGAATTTGTTGTAGGAAAATAGCATTTTCCTAATTGAACCAAACACATGAAAATATTTTCCACACCAATTTTCATAATACAACCAAACACTTAAAAATATTTTCCTTTTCCGGAAAATAGCATTTCCGGAAAATATGTATTTTCCGGAAAATATTTTACGGGAACCAAACGGACCCTAAGTTGTGCCACGTACATATTGCTAATATTTACTGTATTTTACGTATGCTTTGAACTGACCCCTTACCCCCCGGTGTTGTAAAGAAAGCCAAATATGATATACTATATATGGTAGGCCCGGACTGTTTGGATTCCATTTCTTGTTGGTATGTGTTAGTATTAATTAACTCCCCAGACTTTATCATAATTATTATCTGTATTCAAAACAAACAAACAAACAAAAAAACAAAATACTTGATTAAAAAGAAAATGAAGAAGTCGGTGTTAACAGAATTCATGGAAGGTTAGGATATCCTTGATAGTTTGTGGGGTGCTTTTTTTCTTTTTTTTTTTATTTGGATAATTTGATAGTTGAGAAACAGTAAATTTGAATTATACTAGGGTTAAAAACACCTGAAATGCCAATTAAACTTTAATACTCGTTACCTTTGACTGTTAAAGTTACCTATTCGCAACATCAAAGTTGTTGAATCCCTCGTTGGAGCACTTACAAATCAAATAGTCCCTCACTAGCGCAGTTCACTTTAAAAATTTAAATTAAAAAAAGAAAAAGAAAAAAAGGTTGAGAACACTAGCGCTGACCACTTATTAATGACAAAAACATGGTTGTTAGGGCCCAATTCATGATTTGATCATATGACTTTATTGGCGCCGAGGTTGTTAAGGAAACATACAAGAATCAACAAATGCAGTCCTGCGAAATTTCTCGAATAAAAAACAACTCACGACTTTCATCATTGATGTAGGAATTTTTTTTTTTTTATTATATATAAAGCTATTAGTTAACACAATAAATGATCACAATATTTTTACAATTGTTGTTATGTTAATTCCTTATAGATTAAAATAAAATATCATACTAGAATCATCTACAACTAAATCTAAAGGTATTATGAAAAAAGAAGTGCTACATCCACAATATTTTTCTCAATACTTTCACAACATTGTTCATTAGGCTTTTTTTTTTTTTCACAAACCGCAGTACACCGGTTTCGGTTGTGCTGTTTTTGTCTTTTCTTTTAAATATTTATATGTGTATGTACAGTTACATTGAATTAACAAATTCTTACAATATTTTCACAATTATTGACAATTTGCACTGTTCATTGGTTTTTTTTTTTTTCTTCTTCTTCTTCACAATTCACTGGTTTTGCTTGTGCTTTTAAATATTATATGTGCATACATAATTACACCGATGCAACAAATTTTTACAATATTTTCACAATCGCGATCTCAGTTTCTTATAGATCAAAATAAAATAAAATGCTATGTCCACAAATTTTTTACAATAATTTTGTAACAAATTTTATGTGGCAAGGTATTTTTGAAGGATAAAAAAGTGATATCAGTAGTGGATTCAATTTAAAACCAATAACAACTTGTCATTTATAATTTTTTCTAAAAAATATTATGGATGTAGCATTTTTCTCAAATAAAATAAAAATATATCTATTCGGATCCTAAAAATAAAAGTATCGTGAAAATGTTTTAATATTTTGTTGTATTCTTAGACTTCTTTTTTAGTATATATAATCCAATTGGGTGAGCCAAAATTCACTGTACGTTTCATGCGCAATTTTCTTGTATCCTCTTTTTGTTTGTTTTTTTTTAATGCATAATTTTAAAACCAGTAATAATTTTTTACCTAAAATTTGTTTTGAAAATGTTGTGGACGTAAAAATTAAATAATAAAATATCAAACTGGGACCTACCACAGCTAGAAATAAAAAATATTACGAAAATGTTGTGACGTTTTGTTATATTCTTAAACTTCTTTTTTGTTTAACATTTTATTGTGTTCCTAGGCTTCTTTTTTTGTTTAGTCAAATTTAGTAAGCCAAAATTCATCGTTTTAGGCACAATTTTCTTCAGTTGCCTTTTTTTTTTTTTTAATGCATAGTTAAAAGTGGTTAGCCCAATTTAAAACCAGTAGCAATTTACCACCTAAAATTTATTATGAAAATATTGTGGACGTAACATTACTCTAAAATAAGATAATAAAATATCATACTAGGACCCACCATAGCTAGAAATAAAGGTATTGTAAAAATATCGTGACTTTTTGTTGTGTTTTTAGACTTCTTTTTTGGTTTATTCAATTTGTTGAACTAAAATTCATTGTCTAATGCATAATTTTTTTAGGTTGATTTTTTTAAACACATTGTTTCAAGTTTTATTTATTTATTTATTATTGTTTTTTTAAAAAACAAAAAACAAAAACACACACACACACACACATATTGTTTTACACACACATAACACACACACAAATTGACGAAGTAACACTTTCCTCTTTTATGTTCAGGGTAGTTGCATTCCCCCCTAAACTAAAGTTGAATAATTTCATCATTTATATTTTTTTAAATGAGCATATACCCCTATTGTTTCTCTCTTAGTTAAACCCTAACAAAATATTATAATTCCTAAAAAATTCCATTGTGCAGTGTCTAATATACTCTTACTAAATTTTAATGTCCCAAAAATTTTCTTTGTGTATATTGAATTTTATGTGGTAGACTGATAGTCATGCTTGGAAAGTTAGAATGATGATATATGATGTTCTATTTGTTACCTAAAGAACACTAATTTATTAGGTTTAAATCTTCTAAACTTATAATTTTATCTAATAGAAACTTTGATGACATATGTCTTTTGTTATTTTGTTCTTTTTTTAATTTATTTTCCTGCTTAAAAGGGTATTCATTAAAAATAAGTAAGCTAAACATCGTAGTTAGACTCATAAAATAAGATAATAAAGAATGAAATATGAATAACAAAATCTTCATTGTAGGTGATTGCAAGTATTTAATTTAATGAAGATCTTCAAAAAAATTGTAGCATATATTATCATTCATTGCGAAAATTTAAATATTGTAGAAAGATGATGACTTTCATTATCATTTTTTGTAGCATTTTTTGGTGAGTAGATATTACATTTAGTAAATAAGTTCTAAGAAATTGTAATAATACATAGATATTCAAATAACTATTTTAAATTTAAGTACATAACTTTATACTTTTTCAATAACAAAAATCTATATTAATTTTCTCATTAAAGGGCTAGCACGTGCCTTGCAGGTGCAACCCACCCTAGTGTGTATATATATATAGATATAGAGATATCAACTAGGCCAGGACCACTGTACACCAATCCAGCAATCTTATTCTTATCACGGAAAATTATTAGGTACTCCCGGAGTACTATAAATGCGTATTCCCTCCTCTCACATGAATGGTGGGTCCCACTATAAATTTAATTAGTGGGACCCACCATTCATGTGAGAGGAGAGAGTACGCATTTATGGTACTCCGGGAGTACACAATAATTTTCCTTTTATCACTTCGGTTGGCTAAAACTTCTCCTAAAGTTACTATCTCGACTAGCTGTACCGTGGACCACTAGCTATACCTATTAGGGCCTAACCTTAATTGGCCCACCTCTCCCCAAAATCTTGGCTTTTTTCCTTTTTCGGCTGAATAAAAAGGGGCAGAGGCAACCTTAGCCCACCCTAGAAAACTAGTAAATCAAGAATTAGCTATAAGAGACAATTTTATTTTTTGCTAGAGGCAAACGTAGGACCTTAAGACAGCAATCACACATTTTGATCACTAGTCTCTTTTGGTGGTCTAAAATCTTGGCTTTTATTTGCCATGAATACTACATTTTTATAACATTTTTACAACAAATTATGAGTAGTAAATTATTATTGATTTTAATTTAAATTCATTATTTAAATTATTTTTTTATTCACCAATAACAGTTAGTAACAACTTACAACTTAAAAATTTATTATGAAAGTTGTGAAAATGTTGCGCATGTAACATTTCTTCTTTCACATGTTACTTCAAACAATATCACAAATCAACCCAAATAATAGTATGTTAACATAAACAACTACAAACCACAAATCATTGTAATCCAAAATTTTTTAAAAAGACTTACTAGAAAAATAAAATAAAATAATTGACAACCAATCATCAACCTATATTTCTTGTTTATACTTTTGACCCACTAACTCCGAAATCCGAACTCGGTCATTGTCTAACACTAAATGAAACTCAACGAAACTCAATGAGGCTCAACAACCCTGAAGCAGTTGTATCTATTTCAAAGTAACTGAGAAATGGTCCATGGATGTTTTTACTTCACTTCAGAGCATTGTAAGCCAGCAATCCAATCGATGTGACATTTTGTTTTATTTTTTTGGTATAAAAAGTCAAGAATAGAAGAAGTGCATGGGGCTGGGAGTTGCCCGCCAATCCCATACTAAAGGGGCTGGGAGTGCCACTTGGCCCATGGGCCATTGACTCCAGTAATGGTGCCGAATATTAACCAGAAAGCGAAATCACATTTCTGATATTTAAAAGCATTGTTTCTCAAAAAAAAAACATTTCTGATATTTAAGTGTTTTTTATTTTTTTAAAAAAATTTTTAAGAAATAAACTAACTGCTAAACATACATACTTAATTACACTTTCTTACCAAGTTCAAACACTAATTTCTTTAAACATTTAGTAGAGGGTATTTCTATCAAAAGATTAAATATGCTACAAAAAATGAAAAAAAAAAAAAAAAAAAAAAAAACTATATGATTATTTGTTTTGTGGTTCCACACTTCTGTAGATATTAATATCACAGCTTGATCAATGAATATTCAAGAGAAAAATATTATTGTCCGTTTGGGAATATCTTATTTAATTTCTTAATGAAAACATTTTGCTGAAAATGTGCTAAAGTATACTTGTACTTAAAAAAAGTAAATTTTAAATTTTGATGCTAATAGATCTACCTTCCAAGCCATTTCATGGTTAGTTCTGCCAGCCTTGGATTTCATGTAGAGTGATTTTACAAATTACAAGGTTGAGAATTGAGAGAATTTTGGAACACTATACTTGCCCACCATCCCATACTAATAGGGTTGGATGTGCCGCTTTGATGTAGAATAGACAACATAGGCCTTCTTGGAGCAGCAAGTAAGGGCATCAAAATTCATGATGCAATAAGAGTAGGGGGATGCCAGTAGAGGCCATTGAGGCGGCGGTGTTAGAATTGCATGAAATTTGGCAGGTTAAAAGGAAATAACATTCTAATCCAGACTCGAGATGCTTGCCTCGAGAATCACCTAGATTTAGGCAAATTTATTCGTTAAGGCCCAAAAAACAGTGTTTTTGCTATTTTTAGTAATATTTGTTTTTCCTTAATAATTTTTAGTTTAAAAGTCAGAATAAGATCCTGTCTGTTTTGGGATGTCTCTTAGAAACAGTATTTCAATTTCCTCAATTATCTAAATTTTGCTATTTTTGGCAAAATTTGCTATTTGCCACCTAATTACGTGATTAGCACGAATTAGGGTTTCTAGGCGTTTTCCTAATCACCATAGGGTTTCTTTTTACTATTTAAACATATTGTATCCTCTAGGGTAGTTCAATTTTTCATATTAAAAAAAAAAAAAAAAACAAATACAGACTTTGTGTATTTATCTCTTGTGGATTCCAAAACTCTATCACCATGTGAATTCAAGGAGCCCTCGTGGATTTGAAGTTTTCATTCAAAAGCAAACGTGTTTAGTTTAGTTAGTTAGTTTGTTTGTTTGTTTTTGTTTGTTTTTTTTTTTTTTTTTTTTTTTTTTTTTTTTTCAGAAAAAAACATGTTTATTTTCTTGTAGCTACTGCGACATCATGCTTAGTCCATTGGCTCTAGTATATAAATATTTTATTAGAGTAACTTTGAAGTTGTCTTTGGTGGCAAACTTTGAAAGTGTCAAATATGAAATATCAACCAGAAAGCGAAATCACACTGTAGATAGTTAAGTCTTTAATTTCTTTAAACATAAATATGCTTCAAATTTAAATAAATAAATAAAAAAAAAAAAAAAAAAACTATATGATTATTTGTGCTGTGGTTACACACTTCTATTGATATTAATAAAACAACCTGATCAATGAATCTTCTAGACGACAAGAACATTAGTTGCTCCAAAATTGTTAATAAAAAAGTATAACTAAAGCAATTTAGAAAATATGAGAGAGAGAGAGAGAGAGAGAGAGAGAGAGAGAGGGAGAATCTTATTTTGGCCTTAGTAACAGAGACTATTGTAGTAATCCTATCAATATCTTTAGGGTCATAATATTTTTCTTCACTACTAACATGATTTATTGCTCGAATCACAACATATCATGCCAACAATTATGAAAGGTGTTATATCCCTAATATTAGTCTAATCATATTAGCCTCAGCATTTGCTACAGCCACCTTATCCTGGGTCAAGCTGATCTAAATTTTTAAGTAAATGTCCTCAGTCAAACTGATCAAAATTTTTAAGCAAGTATCCCAAGTCAAAATTGAACTTGTCTTATATCAAACAGACTTGTTTCTTCAAGTGCCACCAACTGATCAGTGTCATAGGCTCATAGCTTCCAACTCTTCCTCTGTCTCCTTGTTGACCTGAACAATTTTATTATTGGCCTCCTTCAACATAAAAGGTTGCCTCATGAATTGCTTCCTCAAATATCGCAACCTATGATTGAGCCAGTCAACTTCCATGCTCACTATCCATAAAAATATAAATACTCACATCACTGCGTAAATGCTTAATATAGATGGTTAATAAAGAACTTAATTTTACACTCGTCCATCCTAGTGAGACTTTTCTTTTTCCAACTGTGAATACCTCTTAGAATTGAGCAAATACAAATATAACAAAATACATAGAGTGAGTATGAGCAAAATTGTGGCTAAATGGGCTAAAGCTGGTTCTCATGAAAATCAATTTAATAGAAGGAATTTCACATTGCAATTATTTAAGTCTTTAATTTCTTTAAACATTGAACAGAAGGAATTTCTAACTGAAGATTAAATATGCTTCAAAAAAAGGAAAAAAAAGAAAGAAAGAAAAGCTATATGATTATTTGTGTTGTGGTTCTACACTTCTACTCTTCTACTGATATAAAACAACTTGATCAATGAATCTTCAACACAAGAGCAGTAGTTGCTCCAAAGATGTTGATACAAAAGTATAACTAAAGCAATTGAGAGAGAGATCCACCGAAGACCGCCGGAAAAAGCATCTTACATTTGCCTTGGCAACAGAGACTGTTGCATTAATCCTATCAATATCCTTCGGAGCATAATATTTTTCAAGAGGGCTAACATAATTTGTTGTTCGAATCACAACATGTCATATTAGCAATTATTAATGATGTTATGTCCCTAACATTACTTTTATCATATTAGCCTCAGCATATGCTACAGCCAGCTTATCCTTTGTCAAACTGATCTAAATTGTTAAGTATCCTCAGTCAAACTGATCCAAATTTTTAAGCAAGTATCCTAAATCAAATTGAACAGGTCTTATATGAAACAGACTTATTTCTTCAAGTGCTACCAACTCTATCTCATAGCCTAACAACTCTTCCTCTGTCTCCTTGAGCTTGACATCTCGTCTCTATTTTTCGCATTTGTTTTTACAAAGAAAGAAAGATGAGTTATTCCTTATCCTTATCAACAAACGCAAGTAAAATAATTTTATCTCCCTTTCTATTTCACTTTTTTATTTATTTCTTGATGTCTTTGTTTACTACATAATATTGACTTTTATTTATTATTGAATATGCTTATCTATGCATTACCTAACGCATTTTTAAAATCTTACTAATTGTATTTTGTTTGGTCATCGTGATATATATAATACACTAGCATATATCTTCACCTCTATTTATATGTTTAAGAACCTAAATAACATTTTTTTTTTTTTTAATTTTAGCCAAAATAAATAAGAAAATCTATATAACATTGACTTGAAAAAAAAATCTCTTTTTTCTTATAAATATTTTTTTTTCCTATTTTATTGTTTAAGGGAAAAACAATAGTAACTGTTAACAAACAACCCATTGGACTTAATTACCCAAAAAACTTAGGTCAAGCCCCTAACAAAAAATGTGACATATGTCACAGCCGAAAAAAAAAAATTTATTGAGCAAAAAGTTGTTTTCTTTGATGAGGCATCTGTATGGTGAGGCATCTGTACCTCATCTATAAAGACATTAGTTTTCTTTGATGTTATGAAAGCGGTAGTTGCTTAATAAGTTAAAATACTTAATACTAGAGAAAAAAGTTGATTTTCTTTGATGTTATAAAGACATTGTTTTTGTTTGTTTGTTTGTTTTTTTTTTTTTTTTTTCAGAAAAAAACATGTTTATTTTCTTGTAGCTACTGCGACATCATGCTTAGTCCATTGGCTCTAGTATATAAATATTTTATTAGAGTAACTTTGAAGTTGTCTTTGGTGGCAAACTTTGAAAGTGTCAAATATGAAATATCAACCAGAAAGCGAAATCACACTGTAGATAGTTAAGTCTCTAATTTCTTTAAACATAAATATGCTTCAAATTTAAAAAAAAAAAAACTATATGATTATTTGTGCTGTGGTTACACACTTCTATTGATATTAATAAAACAACCTGATCAATGAATCTTCTAGACGACAAGAACATTAGTTGCTCCAAAATTGTTAATAAAAAAGTATAACTAAAGCAATTTAGAAAATATGAGAGAGAGAGAGAGAGAGAGAGAGAGAGAGAGAGAGAGAGAGGGAGAATCTTATTTTGGCCTTAGTAACAGAGACTATTGTAGTAATCCTATCATATCTTTAGGGTCATAATATTTTTCTTCACTACTAACATGATTTATTGCTCGAATCACAACATATCATGCCAACAATTATGAAAGGTGTTATATCCCTAATATTAGTCTAATCATATTAGCCTCAGCATTTGCTACAGCCACCTTATCCTGGGTCAAGCTGATCTAAATTTTTAAGTAAATGTCCTCAGTCAAACTGATCAAAATTTTTAAGCAAGTATCCCAAGTCAAAATTGAACTTGTCTTATATCAAACAGACTTGTTTCTTCAAGTGCCACCAACTGATCAGTGTCATAGGCTCATAGCTTCCAACTCTTCCTCTGTCTCCTTGTTGACCTGAACAATTTTATTATTGGCCTCCTTCAACATAAAAGGTTGCCTCATGAATTGCTTCCTCAAATATCGCAACCTATGATTGAGCCAGTCAACTTCCATGCTCACTATCCATAAAAATATAAATACTCACATCACTGCGTAAATGCTTAATATAGATGGTTAATAAAGAACTTAATTTTACACTCGTCCATCCTAGTGAGACTTTTCTTTTTCCAACTGTGAATACCTCTTAGAATTGAGCAAATACAAATATAACAAAATACATAGAGTGAGTATGAGCAAAATTGTGGCTAAATGGGCTAAAGCTGGTTCTCATGAAAATCAATTTAATAGAAGGAATTTCACATTGCAATTATTTAAGTCTTTAATTTCTTTAAACATTGAACAGAAGGAATTTCTAACTGAAGATTAAATATGCTTCAAAAAAAGGAAAAAAAAGAAAGAAAGAAAAGCTATATGATTATTTGTGTTGTGGTTCTACACTTCTACTCTTCTACTGATATAAAACAACTTGATCAATGAATCTTCAACACAAGAGCAGTAGTTGCTCCAAAGATGTTGATACAAAAGTATAACTAAAGCAATTGAGAGAGAGATCCACCGAAGACCGCCGGAAAAAGCATCTTACATTTGCCTTGGCAACAGAGACTGTTGCATTAATCCTATCAATATCCTTCGGAGCATAATATTTTTCAAGAGGGCTAACATAATTTGTTGTTCGAATCACAACATGTCATATTAGCAATTATTAATGATGTTATGTCCCTAACATTACTTTTATCATATTAGCCTCAGCATATGCTACAGCCAGCTTATCCTTTGTCAAACTGATCTAAATTGTTAAGTATCCTCAGTCAAACTGATCCAAATTTTTAAGCAAGTATCCTAAATCAAATTGAACAGGTCTTATATGAAACAGACTTATTTCTTCAAGTGCTACCAACTCTTCCTCTGTCTCCTTGAGCTTGACATCTCGTCTCTATTTTTCGCATTTGTTTTTACAAAGAAAGAAAGATGAGTTATTCCTTATCCTTATCAACAAACGCAAGTAAAATAATTTTATCTCCCTTTCTATTTCACTTTTTTATTTATTTCTTGATGTCTTTGTTTACTACATAATATTGACTTTTATTTATTATTGAATATGCTTATCTATGCATTACCTAACGCATTTTTAAAATCTTACTAATTGTATTTTGTTTGGTCATCGTGATATATATAATACACTAGCATATATCTTCACCTCTATTTATATGTTTAAGAACCTAAATAACATTTTTTTTTTTTTTAATTTTAGCCAAAATAAATAAGAAAATCTATATAACATTGACTTGAAAAAAAAATCTCTTTTTCTTATAATATTTTTTTTTCCTATTTTATTGTTTAAGGGAAAAACAATAGTAACTGTTAACAAACAACCCATTGGACTTAATTACCCAAAAAACTTAGGTCAAGCCCCTAACAAAAATGTGACATATGTCACAGCCGAAAAAAAAAATTTATTGAGCAAAAAGTTGTTTTCTTTGATGAGGCATCTGTATGGTGAGGCATCTGTACCTCATCTATAAAGACATTAGTTTTCTTTGATGTTATGAAAGCGGTAGTTGCTTAATAAGTTAAAATACTTAATACTAGAGAAAAAAGTTGATTTTCTTTGATGTTATAAAGACATTGTTTTTGTTTGTTTGTTTGTTTTTTTTTTTTTTTTTCAGAAAAAAACATGTTTATTTTCTTGTAGCTACTGCGACATCATGCTTAGTCCATTGGCTCTAGTATATAAATATTTTATTAGAGTAACTTTGAAGTTGTCTTTGGTGGCAAACTTTGAAAGTGTCAAATATGAAATATCAACCAGAAAGCGAAATCACACTGTAGATAGTTAAGTCTCTAATTTCTTTAAACATAAATATGCTTCAAATTTAAAAAAAAAAAAACTATATGATTATTTGTGCTGTGGTTACACACTTCTATTGATATTAATAAAACAACCTGATCAATGAATCTTCTAGACGACAAGAACATTAGTTGCTCCAAAATTGTTAATAAAAAAGTATAACTAAAGCAATTTAGAAAATATGAGAGAGAGAGAGAGAGAGAGAGAGAGAGAGAGAGAGAGAGGGAGAATCTTATTTTGGCCTTAGTAACAGAGACTATTGTAGTAATCCTATCAATATCTTTAGGGTCATAATATTTTTCTTCACTACTAACATGATTTATTGCTCGAATCACAACATATCATGCCAACAATTATGAAAGGTGTTATATCCCTAATATTAGTCTAATCATATTAGCCTCAGCATTTGCTACAGCCACCTTATCCTGGGTCAAGCTGATCTAAATTTTTAAGTAAATGTCCTCAGTCAAACTGATCAAAATTTTTAAGCAAGTATCCCAAGTCAAAATTGAACTTGTCTTATATCAAACAGACTTGTTTCTTCAAGTGCCACCAACTGATCAGTGTCATAGGCTCATAGCTTCCAACTCTTCCTCTGTCTCCTTGTTGACCTGAACAATTTTATTATTGGCCTCCTTCAACATAAAAGGTTGCCTCATGAATTGCTTCCTCAAATATCGCAACCTATGATTGAGCCAGTCAACTTCCATGCTCACTATCCATAAAAATATAAATACTCACATCACTGCGTAAATGCTTAATATAGATGGTTAATAAAGAACTTAATTTTACACTCGTCCATCCTAGTGAGACTTTTCTTTTTCCAACTGTGAATACCTCTTAGAATTGAGCAAATACAAATATAACAAAATACATAGAGTGAGTATGAGCAAAATTGTGGCTAAATGGGCTAAAGCTGGTTCTCATGAAAATCAATTTAATAGAAGGAATTTCACATTGCAATTATTTAAGTCTTTAATTTCTTTAAACATTGAACAGAAGGAATTTCTAACTGAAGATTAAATATGCTTCAAAAAAAGGAAAAAAAAAGAAAGAAAGAAAAGCTATATGATTATTTGTGTTGTGGTTCTACACTTCTACTCTTCTACTGATATAAAACAACTTGATCAATGAATCTTCAACACAAGAGCAGTAGTTGCTCCAAAGATGTTGATACAAAAGTATAACTAAAGCAATTGAGAGAGAGATCCACCGAAGACCGCCGGAAAAAGCATCTTACATTTGCCTTGGCAACAGAGACTGTTGCATTAATCCTATCAATATCCTTCGGAGCATAATATTTTTCAAGAGGGCTAACATAATTTGTTGTTCGAATCACAACATGTCATATTAGCAATTATTAATGATGTTATGTCCCTAACATTACTTTTATCATATTAGCCTCAGCATATGCTACAGCCAGCTTATCCTTTGTCAAACTGATCTAAATTGTTAAGTATCCTCAGTCAAACTGATCCAAATTTTTAAGCAAGTATCCTAAATCAAATTGAACAGGTCTTATATGAAACAGACTTATTTCTTCAAGTGCTACCAACTCTTCCTCTGTCTCCTTGAGCTTGACATCTCGTCTCTATTTTTCGCATTTGTTTTTACAAAGAAAGAAAGATGAGTTATTCCTTATCCTTATCAACAAACGCAAGTAAAATAATTTTATCTCCCTTTCTATTTCACTTTTTTATTTATTTCTTGATGTCTTTGTTTACTACATAATATTGACTTTTATTTATTATTGAATATGCTTATCTATGCATTACCTAACGCATTTTTAAAATCTTACTAATTGTATTTTGTTTGGTCATCGTGATATATATAATACACTAGCATATATCTTCACCTCTATTTATATGTTTAAGAACCTAAATAACATTTTTTTTTTTTTTAATTTTAGCCAAAATAAATAAGAAAATCTATATAACATTGACTTGAAAAAAAAATCTCTTTTTCTTATAAATATTTTTTTTTCCTATTTTATTGTTTAAGGGAAAAACAATAGTAACTGTTAACAAACAACCCATTGGACTTAATTACCCAAAAAACTTAGGTCAAGCCCCTAACAAAAATGTGACATATGTCACAGCCGAAAAAAAAAATTTATTGAGCAAAAAGTTGTTTTCTTTGATGAGGCATCTGTATGGTGAGGCATCTGTACCTCATCTATAAAGACATTAGTTTTCTTTGATGTTATGAAAGCGGTAGTTGCTTAATAAGTTAAAATACTTAATACTAGAGAAAAAAGTTGATTTTCTTTGATGTTATAAAGACATTGTTTTTGTTTGTTTGTTTGTTTTTTTTTTTTTTTTTCAGAAAAAAACATGTTTATTTTCTTGTAGCTACTGCGACATCATGCTTAGTCCATTGGCTCTAGTATATAAATATTTTATTAGAGTAACTTTGAAGTTGTCTTTGGTGGCAAACTTTGAAAGTGTCAAATATGAAATATCAACCAGAAAGCGAAATCACACTGTAGATAGTTAAGTCTCTAATTTCTTTAAACATAAATATGCTTCAAATTTAAAAAAAAAAAAACTATATGATTATTTGTGCTGTGGTTACACACTTCTATTGATATTAATAAAACAACCTGATCAATGAATCTTCTAGACGACAAGAACATTAGTTGCTCCAAAATTGTTAATAAAAAAGTATAACTAAAGCAATTTAGAAAATATGAGAGAGAGAGAGAGAGAGAGAGAGAGAGAGAGAGAGAGGGAGAATCTTATTTTGGCCTTAGTAACAGAGACTATTGTAGTAATCCTATCAATATCTTTAGGGTCATAATATTTTTCTTCACTACTAACATGATTTATTGCTCGAATCACAACATATCATGCCAACAATTATGAAAGGTGTTATATCCCTAATATTAGTCTAATCATATTAGCCTCAGCATTTGCTACAGCCACCTTATCCTGGGTCAAGCTGATCTAAATTTTTAAGTAAATGTCCTCAGTCAAACTGATCAAAATTTTTAAGCAAGTGTCCCAAGTCAAAATTGAACTTGTCTTATATCAAACAGACTTGTTTCTTCAAGTGCCACCAACTGATCAGTGTCATAGGCTCATAGCTTCCAACTCTTCCTCTGTCTCCTTGTTGACCTGAACAATTTTATTATTGGCCTCCTTCAACATAAAAGGTTGCCTCATGAATTGCTTCCTCAAATATCGCAACCTATGATTGAGCCAGTCAACTTCCATGCTCACTATCCATAAAAATATAAATACTCACATCACTGCGTAAATGCTTAATATAGATGGTTAATAAAGAACTTAATTTTACACTCGTCCATCCTAGTGAGACTTTTCTTTTTCCAACTGTGAATACCTCTTAGAATTGAGCAAATACAAATATAACAAAATACATAGAGTGAGTATGAGCAAAATTGTGGCTAAATGGGCTAAAGCTGGTTCTCATGAAAATCAATTTAATAGAAGGAATTTCACATTGCAATTATTTAAGTCTTTAATTTCTTTAAACATTGAACAGAAGGAATTTCTAACTGAAGATTAAATATGCTTCAAAAAAAGGAAAAAAAAGAAAGAAAGAAAAGCTATATGATTATTTGTGTTGTGGTTCTACACTTCTACTCTTCTACTGATATAAAACAACTTGATCAATGAATCTTCAACACAAGAGCAGTAGTTGCTCCAAAGATGTTGATACAAAAGTATAACTAAAGCAATTGAGAGAGAGATCCACCGAAGACCGCCGGAAAAAGCATCTTACATTTGCCTTGGCAACAGAGACTGTTGCATTAATCCTATCAATATCCTTCGGAGCATAATATTTTTCAAGAGGGCTAACATAATTTGTTGTTCGAATCACAACATGTCATATTAGCAATTATTAATGATGTTATGTCCCTAACATTACTTTTATCATATTAGCCTCAGCATATGCTACAGCCAGCTTATCCTTTGTCAAACTGATCTAAATTGTTAAGTATCCTCAGTCAAACTGATCCAAATTTTTAAGCAAGTATCCTAAATCAAATTGAACAGGTCTTATATGAAACAGACTTATTTCTTCAAGTGCTACCAACTCTTCCTCTGTCTCCTTGAGCTTGACATCTCGTCTCTATTTTTCGCATTTGTTTTTACAAAGAAAGAAAGATGAGTTATTCCTTATCCTTATCAACAAACGCAAGTAAAATAATTTTATCTCCCTTTCTATTTCACTTTTTTATTTATTTCTTGATGTCTTTGTTTACTACATAATATTGACTTTTATTTATTATTGAATATGCTTATCTATGCATTACCTAACGCATTTTTAAAATCTTACTAATTGTATTTTGTTTGGTCATCGTGATATATATAATACACTAGCATATATCTTCACCTCTATTTATATGTTTAAGAACCTAAATAACATTTTTTTTTTTTTTAATTTTAGCCAAAATAAATAAGAAAATCTATATAACATTGACTTGAAAAAAAAATCTCTTTTTCTTATAAATATTTTTTTTTCCTATTTTATTGTTTAAGGGAAAAACAATAGTAACTGTTAACAAACAACCCATTGGACTTAATTACCCAAAAAACTTAGGTCAAGCCCCTAACAAAAATGTGACATATGTCACAGCCGAAAAAAAAAATTTATTGAGCAAAAAGTTGTTTTCTTTGATGAGGCATCTGTATGGTGAGGCATCTGTACCTCATCTATAAAGACATTAGTTTTCTTTGATGTTATGAAAGCGGTAGTTGCTTAATAAGTTAAAATACTTAATACTAGAGAAAAAAGTTGATTTTCTTTGATGTTATAAAGACATTGTTTTTGTTTGTTTGTTTTTTTTTTTTTTTTTTTTTCAGAAAAAAACATGTTTATTTTCTTGTAGCTACTGCGACATCATGCTTAGTCCATTGGCTCTAGTATATAAATATTTTATTAGAGTAACTTTGAAGTTGTCTTTGGTGGCAAACTTTGAAAGTGTCAAATATGAAATATCAACCAGAAAGCGAAATCACACTGTAGATAGTTAAGTCTCTAATTTCTTTAAACATAAATATGCTTCAAATTTAAAAAAAAAAAAACTATATGATTATTTGTGCTGTGGTTACACACTTCTATTGATATTAATAAAACAACCTGATCAATGAATCTTCTAGACGACAAGAACATTAGTTGCTCCAAAATTGTTAATAAAAAAGTATAACTAAAGCAATTTAGAAAATATGAGAGAGAGAGAGAGAGAAAGAGAGAGGGAGAATCTTATTTTGGCCTTAGTAACAGAGACTGTTGTAGTAATCCAATCAATATCTTTAGGGTCATAATATTTTTCTTCACTACTAACATGATTTATTGCTCGAATCACAACATATCATGCCAACAATTATGAAAGGTGTTATATCTCTAATATTAGTCTAATCATATTAGCCTCAGCATTTGCTACAACCACCTTATCCTGGGTCAAGCTGATCTAAATTTTTAAGTAAATGTCCTCAGTCAAACTTATCAAAATTTTTAAGCAAGTGTCCCAAGTCAAAATTGAACTTGTCTTATATCAAACAAACTTGTTTCTTCAAGTGCCACCAACTAATCAGTGTCATAGGCTCATAGCTTCCAACTCTTCCTCTGTCTCCTTGTTGACCTGAACAATTTTATTATTGGCCTCCTTCAACATAAAAGGTTGCCTCATGACTTGCTTCCTCAAAGATCGCAACCTATGATTGAGCCAGTCAACTTCCATGCTCACTATCCATAAAAATATAAATACTCACATCATTGCGTAAATGCTTAATATAGATGGTTAATAAAGAACTTAATTTTACACTCGTCCATCCTAGTGAGACTTTTCTTTTTCAACTGTGAATACCTCTTAGAATTGAGCAAATACAAATATAACAAAATACATAGAGTGAGTATGAGCAAAATTTTGGCTAAATGGGCTAAAGCTGGTTCTCATGAAAATCAATTTAACAGAAGGAATTTCACATTGCAATTATTTAAGTCTTTAATTTCTTTAAACATTGAACAGAAGGAATTTCTAACTGAAGATTAAATATGCTTCAAAAAAAGGAAAAAAAAGAAAGAAAAGCTATATGATTATTTGTGTTGTGGTTCTACACTTCTACTCTTCTACTGATATAAAACAACTTGATCAATGAATCTTCAACACAAGAGCAGTAGTTGCTCCAAAGATGTTGATACAAAAGTATAACTAAAGCAATTGAGAGAGAGATCCACCGAAGACCGCCGGAAAAAGCATCTTACATTTGCCTTGGCAACAGAGACTGTTGCATTAATCCTATCAATATCCTTCGGAGCATAATATTTTTCAAGAGGGCTAACATAATTTGTTGTTCGAATCACAACATGTCATATTAGCAATTATTAATGATGTTATGTCCCTAACATTACTTTTATCATATTAGCCTCAGCATATGCTACAGCCAGCTTATCCTTTGTCAAACTGATCTAAATTGTTAAGTATCCTCAGTCAAACTTATCCAAATTTTTAAGCAAGTATCCTAAATCAAATTGAACAGGTCTTATATGAAACAGACTTATTTCTTCAAGTGCTACCAACTCTATCTCATAGCCTAACAACTCTATCTCATAGCCTAACAACTCTTCCTCTGTCTCCTTGTTGACTTACAAATTTTATTATTGGCCTTCTTCAACGCCAAAGAATGCCTATTGACTTGCTTTCCTCAAAGATGCCATCCATGATCCAACCTATGATTGAGCCAGTCAAATTCCATGCTCACTTTCCATAAAATAGCCATAAAATTATAACTACTGACACTATTGCGTAATTGCTTGCATAGATGGTTAATAAAGAACTTAATTTTACACTCATCCATCTTAGTGAAACTTTTCTTTTTTCAACTGTGAATAGATCTTACACTTTGAGCAAAAATCTATATATCTATATAATATTAATAACCAAAGCTTAAAGAAAATCCAATTAAATTTTAATTAAATTCTTAATTTTGCGCGCTATGCATCCTGATGATGTACGAAAATCAGTAGGCTGAAATGTTTCGGACTATGATGGTAGGTGTAAATCCTAAAAAGAAATAAAGAACTATCAAAGGTGACTGGTGTGACCTGGCCAAGGACCATCTGATAGTTAAGTCAGTTTTCTCTCTAGGACACAAGGATGGAAAATAGTGAATGGTGTTGAGAACTGTTTTTTCGGCTCACGTGGCATTACTTCATTGGCAACCCATGCCACATCAACATATTATTGATTTTTTGGGTAAATCTCTTTAAAGCCCAAAATAAGCTCATATCTCATTCAACTACATGGATTGGGCTCATATGACCTGCAAGATCCTTACTTCAAGAGGCAGATTCATGGTCCATATTTCCTCTTCATCAATTGAGATCATAACCCCACGACATCATCAACATATGGATCGGGCTTAAGCAATGAATCAAGGCTCACCGCCCATATTACCTCTCTTACACTCGTGGCAAGCGGCTTCTTCAACAAGAACCCATATTTACATAAAATGACAACAAAACCCGAGATACGTCATCTCATCTTCGGCTTATGGTCCAAGCTCATAAGTCTCTTTGAGGAAACTTTGGGAGTCATGGTTTGGAGGGCCAAGAGGTATGTTCAGTAAAGCTCCAGCGGTTTAAAGTTGATAAAAGAGACATGTTGCTTGGCGTGTCTTCTCCAACTCCGTGAACTCTGACGAGTCTGTGTGTAGCGGGTAACATATGGTAAGCATCTCTTATCACGTAGCACTTAAAATGATAGAATTCCCCATTGTGGTGTGTTTTTGTGTTATAACCACTTTCCTTCTCTCTTGTGTGTGTGTGTGTATTTGTTTCTCAAAAAAAATATATTTATTTATATTATTTATTTGTAAGTAAATTAATAAAAAAAAATTATTTACAGATAAATTTTGATTAAGTTGTGCCACGTACATAATGCTAATATTTACTGTATTTTACGCATGCTTTGAACTGACCCCTTACCCCCCGGTGTTGTAAAGAAAGCCAAATATGATATACTATATATGGTAGGCCCGGACTGTTTGGATTCCATTTCTTGTTGGTATGTGTTAGTATTAATTAACTCCCCAGACTTTATCATAATTATTATCTGTATTCAAAACAAACAAACAAACAAAAAAACAAAATACTTGATTAAAAAGAAAATGAAGAAGTCGGTGTTAACAGAATTCATGGAAGGTTAGGATATCCTTGATAGTTTGTGGGGTGCTTTTTTTCTTTTTTCTTTTTTATTTGGATAATTTGATAGTTGAGAAACAGTAAATTTGAATTATACTAGGGTTAAAAACACCAGAAATGCCAATTAAACTTTAATACTCGTTACCTTTGACTGTTAAAGTTACCTATTCGCAACATCAAAGTTGTTGAATCCCTCGTTGGAGCACTTACAAATCAAATAGTCCCTCACTAGCGCAGTTCACTTTAAAAATTTAAATTAAAAAAAGAAAAAGAAAAAAAGGTTGAGAACACTAGCGCTGACCACTTATTAATGACAAAAACATGGTTGTTAGGGCCCAATTCATGATTTGATCATATGACTTTATTGGCGCCGAGGTTGTTAAGGAAACATACAAGAATCAACAAATGCAGTCCTGCGAAATTTCTCGAATAAAAAACAACTCACGACTTTCATCATTGATGTAGGAATTTTTTTTTTTTTTTTTTTATGAACCCGGATGTAGGAATCTGGACATGTTTATAACTTTATAGAAGTGAAAAAAGTATCGTCTCATCAACTTCAAGACAAGAAGACAGAAAAAAAAAGTTGGGATGGGACCATGAGAAGTAGCTAGATGCATCAGCGTTATAATTTACTTCAAAAGAGATCATTGAAAATGAAAAGGGAAAAAAAAAAATCATACGACTTTGACCAGCTATCAGGATTTTTTTTTTTTTATTAAACTTCTTGTACACACTTTGTTTTACAAACATGCAAATAGCAATTTAAAAACCTTTTTTTTTTTTTTTTGGGTAGAAGTAATTGAATTACTTCATAAGTTTAAAAATCATGACTTCGAGTACAATTTTAATTACTTTTTCTTCACGTGTTTAAAATTAAGGGCAAATTGTAAATTATATCTCTAAATTTGAGGGTGTTTGAATTTTACATTCTAAAATTTCAAAATTTGGACTTTACTTCTAGAAATTTGGAGTATTTAAATTTTATTCTCCAAAATTTGTGAGTGTTTGGTTTTTACACCCTGAAATTTTAGAATTTACAGGTGTAAAATTCAATACTCCTAAATTTTAAGGGAGTAAAATCTAAATTCTGAAATTTCAGTGTAAAATTGAAATACCTAAAACTTTAGAGGGTAAAATTTAAATTCTAAAATTTCATAGTGTAAAATTCAAACATCCTCAAATTTTACGCGTGTAATTTTCAATTTTTCCTAAAATTAATTATGTGTAATAAACACTGTTATTTTTTTAATTGAGGAAAGACGTCATCACTCATCATTATAAATTACTTCAAAAAAAAAATGAAATAATAAAAAAAATTACTTCAAAAGAGGTCATTCAAAATATGGAATAATAAAATCACACGACTTTGGCTGTTGATAAAGTAATATGGAGATATTTTAGAGAGGACGAAATTTTTATACAAATTAGGTGGGAACAAAGTTTCTTTCCCACTGCGCGAGAGAAACTTCAAATGACCTTCTAGTTTTTTTTTTTTTTTTTTTTTTTTTGAGGAAGAAATGACCATCTAGTTGAGACCTTAAATTCCAAAAGATTATATATGAGTGTCAACAACTTTAGACTAATCAAAATATGAACAAAATTACGTTCTCAAAATAGGAAGAAAATTTTATAGGTTTCTCATTTCACGGATAAATTTTTCTAAAACCCATTTTCAGCTTATTATTTTTTAGAATCGCCCCAATAATTACAGGCAGTTGTTCTAAAACCAATTTTGTATTTCTGTTCAACAATTTTATAATCGCCCGGGTTACAGATAAGTTACTATATATAAACCTTTTTTTAAAATTTTTTTTTTAGAGCCACCTCTATTATGAAAAAGTTTTTTTTTTTTTTTTTTAAATCAAACTCTTTAAATCCCCCTAGTTGAAAAGTTCAGAGATTACTTTTTTTTATTGATAAGGTAGCATGCAACAGTTCAGAGATTATGAAATGCGTGTTGCTTCACAAACTTTCTCTTTCATGAATAAGAATTTTTTTTTTTTTTTTAGAGATAATTACAACATGCTGCTAACTCCGCAGCTCAAACCATTTTCCCCCTAGACCCCCAAGCACTTTATGCATGAGGAGATGCCAATTCAACTACAAGACCTTTGGCATGAATAAGAAGTTTATTGACATTGGTGTTCGCTTTTGCAAGCTCCATCAATGATAAGCATTATATAAACACCCAATTTTATAATTATCATTTAACCTAACACTAACCAAGACAATAACATCACTTTAAGTTAAACTAAAAGGTAAAATCGTCATTTTGACGGTAGGATAAAAAAGTTCTTAAACACTTCAAGTACTTAAATCGAACCACCAGATTTTGAGATCAAGCCCCATCAAACTTTTCAATGAATAATACACAATAATATTAGAATTGGCTACATTATATAGTCAAAATGCAATAATCACTCAAATTATCATTAAACCAAGAGAGAGAAAAAAAAAATCAGAAGGGCACATAAATAGGATAGGGACCCTATGTCACAGTCCTGATTGGGAAACAAATTGATCTCATCAGCATTATGTGCCTCCGACGTGAAATTTTCAATTTTTGTTTTTCCCCTAATGTGCTTGCTTTTCCAATCAACTTGAGTGAGAGCTTTGAGTTAAGATAGCTATGGAAACACGTAGTATGATTCAAAACTAACACTTTGACTTTTCATGGCATGAAATTTACTATTTTGTTCAAGATTTTAAATTCATCTCTTTCAAATTCACTCGATATAGAAGTAAAAAAAGCATATATATATATATATATATATAGATAGGTTCAAGTTACACCTGGTGTAACTCTTTAGAGTTACACCTTTTTAAACCTTTTTTAAACCATTAGATTTAAGTAGATCCAATGGTTAAAAAAAGACTCTCATTATTACAAATATTTTTATTAGAATATCATTAATTACTCTCATTTATTACATTTTAAACCCAACAAAATTTGACATTTGACTCTCTCTCTCTCTCTACGTTTCTCTCTTTCTCTCTCTCTCTCTCTCTCTCTCTCCTCCTCCATTGCTCCTCCACCATTGGATGTCTGAGCTTGAGCGCTAGGAAGAGGTTGCTTTGGCTGTCAAGGTCTTGAATTTTTGCTTCCATTGTACTTTCTATTTCACATTCTCATTTGGGTTGCTTTTCGATTTTCAATTTTTGGGTTTATGATTGGTCACTCTCTCACTCACAATTGAAATAGTCATTGCTGGTCTTCTGGATGGGGAATTTACTTCGTATGATATGCAAACAAGTAATTTTTTGTGACTAAGCATATTAAGAAGAGCAGTAAATGGGGATGTCCTGGAAGTGTTTGATAAAATTCTTTAAAGAAAATATCTGCTCTTGGGAACTTCTAATGTGCTTTGATTTGATGATTGTTGAGAATTATTTTACTTTCCTGTAAAATGGAGGCTTCATAGAAAAAAGCAATCTGAACTATGTCCACTGAAGGAGGTCCTTTTAGTGGTCATTTCTATTATTGTGACAAGGTCATAACTCTGTTATGGACTTGCTTGAGAGTAGAAATGGAATTTGATACCACCCTGAACCTGATTGACTTGGTGCCAGCCAAAAACCACCCACCTTATCAGGTTATCAAGATAATATATTGAAGATAATACATGAGCAGTTTAAAGATGTCTAGAAAATAAGCCAAGAAACAGATTTTGTAAAAGACTAAAAGCTTCCTCCATTTCTTTTAATAATAGTAGAAAAGATACACCCAAAGCTTTTACCATTTGGAGACAGCATTTTAGTACATAATTGTCTTACTTCCGTGATATCATTTATGATAAACAAATTCAATTGCTCAAGAAACAGATTCTGTAAAAGACTAAAAGCTTCCTCCATTTCTTTTAATAATAGTAGAAAAGATACGCCCAAAGCTTTTACCATTTGGAGACAGCATTTTAGTACATAATTGTCTTACTTCCGTGATATCATTTATGAAAAACAAATTCAATTGCTCCTTAAGATGATAAATACTCGAAAATTTATATTGAAGAAAATATTTTCTGCTGCCTCTAAGATTGACCTCAGAATCTTAATTAACTGCTTCATGCTTCAGACTTATGGTGGGCTCATGCTGGTTTATTACTCATGCAACTTTTTGTTGTCCTTTGAAGCGTGAATGCATCACACTTATCAGCTTGGTTAAGTAAATGGTGGTCTGAAATTGATGACAGATAAATCGGTACTTCTCATGTATTCAACATGTAGCACTGGTTTGATCATTAAATGAAGCCAGAGCTTTCCTGTTCCAATTATTGCCCACATGCCTATGTGTTAGCAATTTTCTATACTTTTATCTCATCTTGTAGTTTTATTACTAAGAGCTTAAGCCAGTGCAGTCTTGTATCGTGCTCTTAGTGGTCAGAGTTTGGATTATCAGACAGTTTGATTCATTTAGTATACAGATTGGTTTCTTCTTTTCTGAGGACATGATCAAAATTCATTTGAAGATAAATTATTATCCTCTTTTTCTTTTTCCTCTTATTTTCTACTTTAGAGGAACTTCATTTTGGTTTCAGGGCTTGCTAGTTATCCCTCGTATTATTGAAGAGCATGGTCAAATCTGATTGACCCTCATTTTATAGGAAAAAAGGAAACTAGAGACGAACAGTTGATGCACATAGATGAAGCATTGCTATATTTTAAAAGAACACCATGGGTTTTCCGACCTGAGAAATTTGTTGGAATCCCTATCTTACAATTAAGAAATTTTCAGGCTTTCTCAAACACATGAATAGAGATTATAAAAAAATTTTGCTTCCTATCAATTCAAATCATAACTATTAATCTACACTTTTAATAATTCTGTTACAACTTGGACCCAAAAGCTTACACCACAAGTTCCTCAGGGGGCTCTGGAGACTTCATCATGTCTTCATATATGTTCATTGCATCTGCAGGAGATCCTTGCCTCAAGAAGCCCCTTATCATTTCCGAATATGTTTGAGAATCAGGGAACAAATTCTCCTTTCTCATGTCTTCCCACAACTTCATTGCGTCATCCATTTTTTGACACTTTGCTAATGCAATAATCAAGTCCTTATACAGATAAGCATTAGGCCTGTACCAATCTTGCTTCCGTATCACTTTAAACACCTGAAAATTCATTGAGTTGCTTGTAAGCTCAAGTGTATGGTCATAGTAAAAGAAAACCACATCAAAATCTCAGCATAAGAATATAAATAAATGGAATGAGGCATAATTTGATGTAATTTGACAGAGACCACTTTATCGAAATAGCCTATCCAAACTGTGCACTCTAGATTATGAAGAAACATAACTTTAAACAATATAAAGCCCACAATAAAATTGCAGAAATGGAGGATGGCAGGCAAGAGTGAATAAAGAAAAGTAACTATAAAAGTCATTATTTCCATTGATATTGAAGGAGCGTACGAAACCCAAAATGTAAAAACAAACCATCTCTTTTTCAATTGCTAATAATTTATCAATTTAGAATGATTTAAAAGAGGGGAAAAAAGACTTCTTTTATGATCTTTTATTTCTTTGCATGTTAACTAAGAGTCTAAGATCCTTGTTTGAGACAGAGAACTGACAGATGCAATTAACAATATCACAATAATAGAAATGACCACTAAAAGGACCTCCTTCAGTGGACATAGTTCAGATTGATTTTTTCTATGAAGCCTCCATTTTACAGGAAAGTAAAATAATTCTCAACAATCATCAAATCAAAGCATATTAGAAGTTCCCAAGAGCAGATATTTTCTTTAAAGAATTTTATCAAACACTTCCAGGACATCCCCATTTACTGCTCTTCTTAATATACTTAGTCACAAAAAATTACTTGTTTCCATATCATACGAAGTAAATTCCCCATCCAGAAGACCAGCAATGACTATTTCAATTGTGAGTGAGAGAGTGACCAATCATAAACCCAAAAATTGAAAATCTAAAAGCAACCCAAATGAGAATGTGAAATAGAAAGTACAATGGAAGCAAAAATTCAAGACCTTGACAGCCAAAGCAACCTCTTCCTGGCGCTCAAGCTTAGACATCCAATGGTGGAGGAGCAATGGAGGAGGAGATAGAGAGAGAGAAACGTAGGTTTAGAACGTAGAGAGAGAGAGAGAGAGAGAGAGAGAGGGGGGAGTCAGGTGTCAAATTTTGTTGGGTTTAGAGATAAGTTTAGAATGTAGTAAATTAGGATAATTAATGAGATTTTAATAAAAATATTTGTAATAATGAGGATCTTTTTTTAACCATTGAATTTACTTAAATCTAATGGTTTAAAAAAGGTGTCACCACCACCGCATTCCCTTGGTGCGATGGTCACTCCACAAGCAAGTATAAGTGCTTGTGGAGTGGGGGGGGCAAGGGCCGGGTTTCAAGTCTCCAAGAGGGAGCTTCACACACATATACACTTAGATTAGGTTAGAGTAGAATTCTATCTTGTATCCAAAAAAAAAAAAAAAAAAGAGGTGTCACCAGGTATAACTTGAACCTATCTCATATATATATATATCTTTTCATGTCCTTTCCCCTTAGAAACCAAACATATGAAAGCATATTAATGTTCTTTTCTTTTCTTATTTTCTTCTTATTTCCAAACATACATGGGAGAAGTGTTTTCCTTTCCTATCTTTATCCATTCTTTTACCTTTATTAATTTCTTCTTTTCTTTCCCCTTAGTTGCAACCAAACAAAGTTTTAGTAGATCCAAAAGCCACAATTCCCCTTTTATTAACAAACCAAATTGAGCTAGTTTAACCCGATTGTCTAGTTTGGTGCAAAATTAGATTAGTCCATTCTCCCGAAAGTCCCTACTTGAGTTTAAAATCACATCGAAACTGGTTCTTCTTAATTCAGCGGGACCCTCCAAGTGCTCTCTCACTCCTTAAACTGATCTCTTTTCATCTTTTATATTTCACTTAATATCTCACAAGAAACAAACTCATGTTTATTATCTTTATTGAAATTTCTTTAATTCTTTTGCACATTACTAATGTGACAATGACCAAGATCTAATTATAGTTGTTGTTAAACCAAGGAAGTACCGGCTGTACCGGGGAGGTATACCATACAAGCCATTAAATTGGTACCGATACTCCTCCAAAACGTACCCAAAAAAATACAGGGTTATACTGGCCTATTTTGGTTGTACCGACCTGTACCAGTTGGTATTTGGCATTTTGGCCAGTACCAAAATTTTTTTTTTTATTATTTAATCTAATATATTCGTAAATATACTTAAGCTAATATGTAGGCTTATAAAATATGTGGATTTTAAATTTTATGTTGATAAACATAAAAATTAATAACTTCTTACTTACATAAATATATATATATATATATATATATATATTTATGTATAGAAATATATAAATAGCGGTAAACTCGAAACAATACAGCGGTATTAACTGGTATCGAAATATTTCGTTCATCTGGTCAAATCAAAACAGCTTACAATATGAAATTGACTCCCTTGTGTCAAACACATTTGTTGGTATGAATCCTTGAGCTTGACATCTTGTCTCTATTTTTCGCATTTGTTTTTACAAAGTGTGGGGGCCTTTTTTGTGTGTTGGGCTGGGCTGCCTGCCGCGGTAGTAGGCCCGAGTATTCTGAGTAAGGGAGTCGAGACCGGTCCAACTGGAACTCAACTTGGGCCGGCTTGTGCGCAAACGCTGAGTCCAAGTCCAAGGGAAGTCGCTGCAAAATGGGCTTATCCTTTGTTCCTGCCGCATGAACTTTTCTCCGGTTTCTGCCGCAGGATTGACTTTTCTGCTATGCAACAAGTCTGTCCGCCGTGCTTTAAAGCTTCTGCTATGCAGTGAAGCTGCTTGCCGTGCTTTAAAACTTCCTGCCGTGTATTAAAGCTTCCTGTCTGCCGTGCTTTAAGGCTTCCTGCCGTAAAGCCTGGTGCAATAGAGTTGTCTGCCATGCTTTAAAGCTGTCTGCCGCGCTTTAAAGCTGTCTGCCGTAAAGCTTCCTACCGTAAAACCTTTTGCTGTGCAACAAAACTTCCTGTCGTGTATTAAAGCTTCTGCCTGCCGTGCTTTAAGGCTTCCTGCCGTGCAGTGAAGTTGCCTGCCGTGCTTTAAAACTTCCTGCCTGCCGTGCTTTAAGGCTTCCTGCCGTGCAGTGAAGCTGCCTGCCGTGCTTTAAAACTTCCTGCCGTGCAGTAAAGCCTTCGGCAATGTGAATGACTACCATTTTTATTGCAGAAACACATTTCTACTTCCTGCGCATAAACAAATCTAAAAAAAAACCAAAGAAAATACCCATCAAACAAGTGTTAGTTTAAATGGGTTAGCATATTCTCAAATATATACATACATATATGAGTATATATACTTACAGCAGGATAATGGTTAGTTTGTATCAAAAGCAAAATACGTAATAACAAATAGAGAAGAAAGCTTCGGCAGGAAATGATTAGCTTGTATAATAATTAACATGGTAAATATAATGAAAATGTGCTACGGCAGGATAATTAATACAGCAAGTAAAACACCATATCAGGACAACTGCTGCGGCAGACGTGAAAACGTGCTACGGCAGGATGACTAAATACGGCAAATATAAGTTATAAAATTTAGTATATTTGCAATCGAAATTAAGTATTAAATCTGCCCATGAGATAAGTAAACCAAGAAGGAACCCAAACTCCAACTTCAACAACCTTATCATGGCTCTTGCCGTAAAAGTTGTTCATTTTGGAGAATAGGCCTAAATGGCCACTAGCTATTACTTTTAGAGATTTCAAAGAGTGGATTTGCTAAGAGGGAGGGAAAAGATGGTCTATTGATGCACGCCCCTATTCCTACCGCATTTTCTCTCTTATTTTTCTTTCTTTCTTTCTTTCTTTTTCTCCCCTCTGGGTGTTTTTCTTCTTCCCCTGTTTTTCACTCATTCCCCTGTTTTTCTCTACCTCGGTCCATTTTTCCTTTCCCCTTTTCGGCCTCCCTCCCCTTTGTGCCGTGGTTACCTCTCTTTTATAGTGAGCTAATTCAATGGGATTTCTCCCTTTTACCCCTAGGGCTTCACCAACTGTTTTTGGTTTGTTGTGGGCATCCTTTCAAGATTACCCACTCACCCATTGGTTGCCCCGACCACTGCCATCTGCTCAGAACATGTTTGCTACACGACAAAATTTTCTTTTGTTTGTTCCTGCCGTATACCTCTACCTTTGGGCTATCCTACCTAGCTCTATGGCATGCATCAGATGGTCCCAACCATTTATTACTTCTTTTGGGTAAGATATCATCCCAGCAGGATATGTTCCCAAAAGAAGTTATGGCAGGAAACCAAATATAGACCCCCTTTTCCCCCCACCACCAAACCACGCCCTTTGAATCTCTTTGACCGTGGGCCCACCTCCCTTGTATTGGCTGGGTACAGGTTGGTGGTGCCCCAGCCCTTCTGTGCTTGCTCTACTGTCTTTTGTTTTTTGTCTCCCACGTCGTTTCTGCCGTAGCAGATTAGCTTTGTTTCGTCTGTTGCGTGTTTTTGTCTTGTCTCTTCATGCGTTTCCTGCTTTTTTTATACAAAAGGATTTGGGCCTTTGTGGGCCAAATGATGTTAACTGGATCAAAAGGGCGTTTGACCCAATTTATCTTCATCCGCCGAAGCCATCTTGTCAGAGAACCGTATCCTGCGACAGATGGCTTTCACTTGCACTTCTTTCTTTGGACCCTTCTTGTTCTTTGGTCTTCTTGGTGGGCCTTTGGGCCTTGCTCTTCATTGGGCTTTCTTCCTCATAAGCCTTTGGGTACAAATTTGTGAAAATGGGCATCAACATTTAGCCCCCTGAGCATATGGATTGCTCCTACAATTCGTATGCGAAACTCATGCAGTTTTTCTTTTGCGAGTTGTTTAACAAATCGCATGAGAATGCTTCTCTTCTTTTCTTCACGTGCCTGCTGTTTCAATACTTACTCTCCTTAGGCAAGTTGTTTTCTTTCTTTCTACAATTTTACGACCCTCCAAAGGTAGCCAAAAAGTTGTTGTTCATGAGGGTGGTGCTCGGTCTGTTGTATGCTTTTCCTTTTGCCCTTCATGACTTGTGCTTGCTAGGCCTCTTTGGGCCTGCTGTATGTTTTCCTTTTGCCAAAATCCATTAGCCCAGTACTATCATTGGGCTTGTACTATGCAATTTTGGGCTTCCTTGGCTCATTTCATTGCTTTCGGGCTCCTTTGTCCCATTTTATTCTTTTGGGCATCCTTGGCCCGTTTCATCACTTTCGGGCTCCTTTGTCCCATTTGGGCTCTTTTGTCCCATTCTACTCTTTTGGGCATCCTCGGCCCGTTTCATCGCTTTTGGGCTCCTTTGTCCCATTTGGGCTCTTTTGTCCCATTTTACTCTTTTGGGCATCCTCGGCCCGTTTCATCACTTTCGGGCTCCTTTGTCCCATTTGGGCTCTTTTGTCCCATTTTACTCTTTTGGGCATCCTCGGCCCGTTTCATCGCTTTCGGGCTCCTTTGTCCCATTTTACTCTTTTGGGCATCCTCGGCCCGTTTCATCACTTTCGGGCTCCTTTGTCCCATTTGGGCTCGTTTGTCCCATTTTACTCTTTTGGGCATCCTCGGCCCGTTTCATCGCTTTCGGGCTCCTTTGTCCCACTTGGGCTCCTTTGTCCCATTTTTACTCTTTTGGGCATCCTCGGCCCGTTTCATCACTTTCGGGCTCCTTTGTCCCATTTGGGCTCTTTTGTCCCATTTTACTCTTTTGGGCATCCTCGGCCCGTTTCATCGCTTTCGGGCTCCTTTGTCCCATTTGCTCCTTCAAGGCCTATTTGTTTATTTCATGGACCTGTGATCCATTATTCCTGCCGCTTGGGCTTAATGGTTTTTTTCTCACTTTACTAACTCTTTTCTTCCCATATGGTTTTCATTCAAAGGGATTGTTGATGATGATGATGTGTGCATCCTTCTCTTCGTCATTTCTTTGCTTGTTTCTTGGTTTGCTTCTTGGAAATTCCTTGTGATCTTGAACTTCTACAATGGTACTCATTTCTTCATGTCTGCCGCAATTTGTATACTTATTTCTTCACGTTTCTGCAGCAGTACGTACTCATTTCTTTGCTTTTGTAGGGATAAATACTCATTTTTCTGCTTCCGCAGAATATGTAAACACTTTCTGCCGCGATACGTGCACTTATTTCTCTGTGTTAATGCACATCTTACTCTGCTTCTGCTAGAGCATCATCTATACTGTAGGAAGTGAAGGTTGTAGCAGATTCTGCGGCAGAAGAATTAGGCTTGACTGCTTACTTTCTCCACATATTCCTTAGCATCATCTCTTCATCTCTTCATCCTTTCTTGTTAGGTTCTTCTTCATTATGATGTTTTACATTTTCTCATCTCTGCAGAATGCTCAAAATTGGCTCTTTGGATTCTTTAACTCTTCTTTCTACCAACTTCGCGAACAACACTTTTGCGGACCAAGGATCCTTCTTACAGTCTTCATTTTTCTTTTCTTTTAGCCACTTAAGATTGCTTCACTTCGGGCTTCATTCATTCTCTAAAAATAGAGAAAGTGTTGTCTTCTACTCCCTTCGTATCTAAGCCGACGACTGAAAAGAGTTTCATCAAAACAATTCTGCCACTTCACTTTCTTCAAGTAGAGTTCTTTCACAAGAGGAAAAGCTTCCTCTAAGTGTGTAAATCAAAGGGTGACTTCACTCCCTTTTCTTGTGCCTTCTTCTTCTCTGCATCTTCATTTCTTTTGCTTTCCAGGATCAGTCCGAGCCCCTTTCCATCTATCTTCCTACAGCCGAGGAGCTGCCCGCCTCCATGGGCACACCCGTGGCAGATTCTTTTGATGGGGCTGGTGAAGCGTCTCAGATGTCCATTATTTCTGCTGTTGCACATGGGATTCCTGCCGAGACTCCTAGCCCTCCCACCGGATTGGTACCCAGAGAAGAGGGTACTCACACCGAGGGGGTTAGCGAGGCCACTCCCTTCTCAGCCGAGATGCCTATTTCCCTACAGGAAATTGTTCCTCCTGCCATAACTCAGACCGAGGCTGTTTCACCTGTTGCTCCTCTTGTCATCTCTACCAGTGATCCTTTTGCGACTCTGTCTCGGGCCGTGAAGGATGGTTCTTCCTTAGTAGTCACTCCTTCTTCCATTCCCAGTTCGGCCACTTGCGGACCCGATGTTGATCTGTCTTCCGAGGAGTCCGAGGATATTCTTGAAGATATTGATAGTGAGCCCGTCCTGCCGAGGGGGATTTCTGAGTCCGAGGAGGAAAAGGATGCTCCTGAAGATATTGATAGTGAGCCCGTCCTGCCGAGGAGGATTTCTGAGTCCGAGGAGAAAGAGGATGCTCCCAAAGATATTGATAGTGAGCCCGTCCTGCCGAGAAGGATTTCTGAATCCGAGGAGGAAGAGGATGCTCCACCCGAGGCTAGATTCATGGGTATGTCCCCACTCCCTTTTTTTTTCTTTAACATGTTCTTCTTGTCATTCTGCCATAGCCTCTGTTGGTGAGGATATCACTGCCTCTTTGATGAAAAAGGCATAGATGTTGTGAACTAAATCTCTTAACTTTGTTGTAGTCTTCCGCAAATCCTATTTCTCCAAATTCTTCTTTCTCATGTTGCTAAGCTTGGCTGTGTCTCTCCAATTCTTGTGGTCTGCCCTTGAATGCGTTGCTCGAGAGATGTTTGGACTTCATCGTTGATTTCCACTTTTTGTTCCTTTACATATGTTTCTATCGTATCTTTCTTCATGGCAGGCCAGTAGTAACTCATTTGCAGCAGGCATCTGTAAAGCTTTTCCTTCCCCTGGTGCTCGCCACACTCTCCTGAGTGTACTTTTATCATTTCTTTTGCTTCTTCAGGCCCAAACATCTTAAAAGGTTCTCATCATACCCTTCTTGAAAAGGACTTCGCTATGCAAAAAGTAGCGTGTTGCCAACCTTTCAAGGTTGTATCTTTTGTTGTGTTTTTGCGGCAGGATGCCTTCTATCAGGTACTGCGTGAATGGGCTTCTCCAATCTCCGCTGACGAACACAGTATAACTTTCTTCTCTGTCTGCCGCAAGCTGGTAGGTCCCACACTGGGTTTGGACTTGCTCTGCGTCTTTACCCATACTTGGCTAATAAAATTCTGCCTTTTGAAGCCTACGGTAAAGGCTGACTTCCCCGCAGGATCCGTAAGTCTTGTCATATACTTCTTTCATCTTTTTTTTTTTGGGCTTCCGCCTGCCGCACGCACTTGGACAATACACCACTCGGCATCCTGCGGTATGATTCTTCTCTCACCAGGACGTAGTCTTTCAATACTTTTAGTTTTGCGTCATTTTCTTCCTTCGTCAAAGCTTTTTTATGGGGATCTACAAATCTCCTTCACACTATTCCTCCTGGAACCTTTTTTTTCTTTCAACATCTCAATAGTAGGCTCTTTCCTCTTACTGACTTCTATCCCGGTGCTATCCCCTTCGAAAATTATTTGCGAGCCTAGTGCAGCCAAAGCATCGGCAAACCATTTTTCATTCCTTGGAGCATGTTCTATTTCAAGAGTTGAAAACTTTTCTTCCATCTTCTGGGCCATTAATGCACCAATGGCACATGAATTGGTGGCTAGGTAGAGTAACAATGGCTTTTTGCAGATTGGGACTTGCGTAGTAGGAAGGTTCATCATGATCTGTTGTAGCCTTTTGAAGGCTGCCTGCTGTATTTCTTTCCTCAAAGCTTTGCCCCTTCTATCCCAGCGTGGAATAACTTGGCAGGCAGTGTGGAATGCCCTGGCAGGCTGTGTGAAACGTCGTGGCAGGCAGAGTGGAACGCCCCGGCAGGCAGAGTGGAACGCCCCGGCAGGCTGTGTGGAATGCCCTGGCAGGCTGGGCTACTAGCTTAGCCTCACGGTCCACATTCAATGTATGCACTATTAGCCCAAGATCCCATCCTGGCATTTTCACTGTAATCCCATGCAAAGACATCTTTGAATTTTTTCAGCAATAGTATCAGTTATGATTTCTCCTTTTCTGAAAGTCTTGAGCTAATTGAGATGGGTCTTGGTTCCTGTGGGTCCAACCCCAGGTTGAATTTCCTCCAATTTTTTCTTCTGCCACAACCTATATATCCTTTTCTGCCACAACTTCTTTGCTTTTTCCCTTCATTCCTCTCCTCCTCCAAGCTTTCTTGAACCACGCAACACACCAAGCTTTTGTAGAAGATACATGATGTTGCTACTGCATATTGATACTCTAAGCACTTTGCGGCAAGCTTTCTAAATTTACTGCAGAATGGGCCTTAGCCCCCAGCATGTGAGACAACTGGATGAGTCTTTGGCTTTTTGAAGAAGACTTCCCAAATTTTGTTGTAGAATGAGACAGCCCCCAGTATACAAGAATAAGCCCTTAGCTTTTAGCAGGAGGCTTCCCTTGTTTGCCGCAGAATGAGCTTTAGTCCCCAGCACGTGAGACAACTGGATGAGCTTGATATCACTTTCTCTTGGTGTTGATGCTCCGTCATGTGGTTCATGCATTCTTCAGTAAAGAAAAAATTAGATGCCATGGATCTACAAGTTGCCATATTGTAGAAATTCTTCGTTTAGAGAATTTGGGAAAAAGTTACTTCCCAAGCATGCTTTGACTTCGTTCCACTGCAAGCACAATTAATTTTCTGCTACATATGATTGTGGCTATAGCTCTTCCGCAGATTCTTTCTAAAGACTTGCGATCATGGCGCCTTTGCGGGCTTGATTGAGTGTAGCCCCCATTATGGGCTTTTGCCAAGAACTCATAACCATGGTTCCTTTGTTGGCTTTTAGCCAAGAATTCATAACCACGACCCTTTTGTTGGCTATTGCCACCAAGACCCATATTTCATGGGTTTCTTCTTCGCTTGCTTTGAGTATGGGAATATTTAGATGGAGCTTGCTACGTCCCTTGCTTCATGGTTGGCTAGTAATAGCCAAAAGTCAGCGGCTTCTAATATAGAATTTCCCATGACGTGCCAACATCTTCCTGGGACATCATGCTTCTTTATTCTTGTGGTAGAATGCCCTTGCAGCAGAACACCTTCAATAAAAACCACGTAATAGTTTTCTGCGGCAATAAGACAAGCAACTCTATTTACGGCAGGATGTGAGTCAGCAATTGTTTCTGCTATTTCCCTTTTGTACACAAGCCAAAAGAAAGAGCTTTGAGTTTGTCACTATTGCAGAGTTCTTCTAGGATGAGACACAGGCATCAATGAGCTTCATGACTTGAAGAGTGATGGTGGAGTTGCGTAGTTCGTAGGACAAGTAATCTGCTACATTCTTTCTTAGAAACATCATAAAGATAATGTTTTTAATGCCACTCTGGGCATAAATCCTTCGAGGTGCTTCACAGAAAACTTCTCAACTCTTCAAGGTTGTTGAATCGGTTTGCTAGACCCGATAATGGACAAAGAGCAGCTTGCAAGTAGCTTGTAGATTTGGGCTTCTTTATGGAGAGTACGCAATTACTGAGTGGTTGGCTTCATCCCAAGGTCTGGATTTAATTTGGACACTTCACCACCATAACACATGCCTTCAATGTATGCTTTGGTTGAAAGCGGATGTTTCGATATCGCCGAATCGATTACTTCTCCCTCCTCCCTTCATTGATACTGATATATTTGCTGATGTAGTAGCAAAATATGGATTCGGCAAAAGTGAATATGAAAGGCTTTGTATGCGCCTCTCTTACTTTGAGAACAAATCTCAAATTTGTTGTGCTGAACTTTGTGGTAGGATATTCTGTAAAAGGGACTGCTGGAATACAAAATTCTGCTGCAAAATATTCTGCCGTGAACAGCCTGCCGAAGAACAGTCTGCCGTGAACAGTCTGCCGCGAACAGTCTGCCGTGAACAGTCTGTTGTAAATAATCTGCGGAGAGATCTACATTCTGGCTTCCGAAATTTTCTGCTATAAAATATTCAGCAGATGAACGTTCTGCACTTCTGAAATTCAGCAGATTCTGCCGTGAACAGTCTGCCGCAGGACAGTCTGGCGTGAACAGTCTGCCGCAGGACAGTCTGGCGTGAACAGTCTGCCGCGAATAGTCTGGAATTCAGCAGATTCTGCCGTGAACAGCCTGCCGAAGGATCTGTACTTTCTGCCACGAAATTTCTGCGGAGGGACATTTTACACTTTTGGAAAAGTTTGCTAAGAGATACTTTGCAGAGGAAATAGTGATTTGCAATAGTATAGTAATGATGAAAGTTTTCAATTGGCTACAATAGCTTCATTTTTTTTGTTTCTAGCTTTTGGTTCTTTGAGGGGGGAGTAAAGCTAGAATCACTATCATGAAGAAAATGATCAAGACCTCGTGAGGGAATGAAGGGATTTTTCTCCTCTTAGTGCTGAACTTAAAGGTGGAAATGTAGAGAGTTTTAGAAAGCTTCTAGTGTTTCCTTGAAAGAGATGAGAGCAAAAGGTGATAAGTAGCTTAGAAAGCTTTTTAGGAGAGTTGCATGTTTCAATGAGTGGCTTGCCACATGTCTCACATGCATGACAAGGGAAACAAGTGGCATTTAAAGGATAGGACCAAGTATTGTGAAGACCTTCTATTGTAGAGTTCTCAATATATTTTTGCTCTGTTTTAACATTGCTGTACAGAGTTCTGCCACGGCACTGTCCTGCGGTAACGCTGCTGTATTCTGCCGCAAGATTCTGCTATGGTACTGTCCTGCGGTAACATTGCTGCATTTTGCCGCAGGATTCTGTTATGGTACTGTCCTGCGGTAACATTTTGGATACTTCCCTGAGAGTATAGCTTGGAAGGTTCAAGAACGTCAGCACGTCTTGCTTTGGTAAGGACTTGGAAACATGTTTGCGGAGGAGAAATATCTCATTCTCCCCATCTTGATCTCAACTCCCCAGTGGAGTCGCCATTTTAAATGTGGGGGCATTTTTTGTGTGTTGGGCTGGGCTGCCTGCCGCGGTAGTAGGCCCGAGTATTCTGAGTAAAGGAGTCGAGACCGGTCCAACTGGAACTCAACTTGGGCCGGCTTGTGCGCAAACGTTGAGTCCAAGTCCAAGGGAAGACGCTGCAAAATGGGCTTATCCTTTGTTCCTGCCGCAAGAACTTTTCTCCAGTTTCTGCCGCAGGATTGACTTTTCTGCTATGCAACAAGTCTGTCCGCCGTGCTTTAAAGCTTCTGCTATGCAGTGAAGCTGCTTGCCGTGCTTTAAAACTTCCTGCCGTGTATTAAAGCTTCCTGCCTGCCGTGCTTTAAGGCTTCCTGCCGTAAAGCCTGGTGCAATAGAGTTGTCTGCCATGCTTTAAAGCTGTCTGCCGCGCTTTAAAGCTGTCTGCCGTAAAGCTTCCTACCGTAAAGCCTTTTGCTGTGCAACAAAACTTCCTGCCGTGCATTAAAGCTTCTGCCTGCCGTGCTTTAAGGCTTCCTGCCGTGCAGTGAAGCTGCCTGCCGTGCTTTAAAACTTCCTGCCGTGCAGTGAAGCTGCCTGCCGTGCTTTAAAGCTGTCTGCCGTGCAGTAAAGCCTTCGGCAATGTGAATGACTACCATTTTTATTGCAGAAACACATTTCTACTTCCTGCGCATAAACAAATCTAAAAAAACCAAAGAAAATACCCATCAAATAAGTGTTAGTTTAAATGGGTTAGCATATTCTCAAACATATACATACATATATGAGTATATATACTTACAGCAGGATAATGGTTAGTTTGTATCAAAAGCAAAATACGTAATAACAAATAGAGAAGAAAGCTTCGGCAGGAAATGATTAGCTTGTATAATAATTAACACGGTAAATATAATGAAAATGTGCTACGGCAGGATAACTAATACAGCAAGTAAAACACCATATCAGGACAACTGCTGCGGCAGACGTGAAATCGTGCTACGGCAGGATGACTAAATACGGCAAATATAAGTTATAAAATCAAGTATATTTGCAATCGAAATTAAGTATTAAATCTGCCCATGAGATAAGTAAACCAAGAAGGAACCCAAACTCCAACTTCAACAACCTTATCATGGCTCTTGCCGTAAAAGTTGTTCATTTTGGAGAATAGGCCTAAATGGCCACTAGCTATTACTTTTAGAGATTTCAAAGAGTGGATTTGCTAAGAGGGAGGGAAAAGATGGTCTATTGATGCACGCCCCTATTCCTACCGCATTTTCTCTCTTCTTTTTCTTTCTTTCTTTCTTTCTTTTTCTCCCCTCTGGGTGTTTTTCTTCTTCCCCTGTTTTTTCACTCATTCCCCTGTTTTTCTCTACCTCGGTCCATTTTTCCTTTCCCCTTTTCGGCCTCCCTCCCCTTTGTGCCGTGGTTACCTCTCTTTTATAGTGAGCTAATTCAATGGGATTTCTCCCTTTTACCCCTAGGGCTTCACCAACTGTTTTTGGTTTGTTGTGGGCATCCTTTCAAGATTACCCACTCACCCATTGGTTGCCCCGACCACTGCCATCTGCTCAGAACATGTTTGTTGCACGACAAAATTCCATTTTGTTTGTTCCTCCCGTATACCTTTACCTCACTACCTAGCTCTATGGCATGCATCAGTGGTCCCAACCATTTATTACTTCTTTTGGGTAAGATATCATCCCCAGCAGGATATGTTCCCAAAAGAGGTTATGGCAGGAAACCAAATATAGACCCCCTTTTCCCCCCCACCACCAAACCACGCCCTCTGAATCTCTTTGACCGTGGGCCCACCTCCCTTGTATTGGCTGGGTACAGGTTGGTGGTGCCCCGGCCCTTCTGTTCTTGCTCCACTGTCTTTTGTTTTTTGTCTCCCACGCCATTCCTGCCACAGCAGATTAGCTTTGTTTCGTATGCTGCGTGTTTTTGTCTTGTCTCTTCATGCGTTTCCTGCTTTTTTTATACAAAAGGATTTGGGCCTTTGTGGGCCAAATGATGTTAACTGGATCAAAAGGGCGTTGGACCCAATTTATCTTCATCTGCCGAAGCCATCTTGTCAGAGAACCGTATCCTGCGACAGATGGCTTTCACTTGCACTTCTTTCTTTGGACCCTTCTTGTTCTTTGGTCTTCTTGGTGGGCCTTTGGGCCTTGCTCTTCATTGGGCTTTCTTCCTCATAAGCCTTTGGGTACAAATTTGTGAAAATGGGCATCAACATTTAGCCCCCTGAGCATATGGATTGCTCCTACAATTCGTATGCGAAACTCATGCAGTTTTTCTTTTGCGAGTTGTTTAACAAATCGCATGAGAATGCTTCTCTTCTTTTCTTCACGTGCCTGCTGTTTCAATACTTACTCTCCTTAGGCAAGTTGTTTTCTTTCTTTCTACAATTTTACGACCCTCCAAAGGTAGCCAAAAAGTTGTTGTTCATGAGGGTGGTGCTCGGTCTGTTGTATGCTTTTCCTTTTGCCCTTCATGACTTGTGCTTGCTAGGCCTCTTTGGGCCTGCTGTATGTTTTCCTTTTGCCAAAATCCATTAGCCCAGTACTATCATTGGGCTTGTACTATGCAATTTTGGGCTTCCTTGGCTCATTTCATTGCTTTCGGGCTCCTTTGTCCCATTTTATTCTTTTGGGCATCCTTGGCCCGTTTCATCACTTTCGGGCTCCTTTGTCCCATTTGGGCTCTATTGTCCCATTCTACTCTTTTGGGCATCCTCGGCCCGTTTCATCGCTTTTGGGCTCCTTTGTCCCACTTGGGCTCCTTTGTCCCATTTTACTCTTTTGGGCATCCTCGGCCCGTTTCATCACTTTCGGGCTCCTTTGTCCCATTTGGGCTCTTTTGTCCCATTTTACTCTTTTGGGCATCCTCGGCCCGTTTCATCGCTTTCGGGCTCCTTTGTCCCATTTTACTCTTTTGGGCATCCTCGGCCCGTTTCATCACTTTCGGGCTCCTTTGTCCCATTTGGGCTCTTTTGTCCCATTTTACTCTTTTGGGCATCCTCGGCCCGTTTCATCGCTTTCGGGCTCCTTTGTCCCACTTGGGCTCCTTTGTCCCATTTTTACTCTTTTGGGCATCCTCGGCCCGTTTCATCACTTTCGGGCTCCTTTGTCCCATTTGGGCTCTTTTGTCCCATTTTACTCTTTTGGGCATCCTCGGCCCGTTTCATCGCTTTCGGGCTCCTTTGTCCCATTTGCTCCTTCAAGGCCTATTTGTTTATTTCATGGACCTGTGATCCATTATTCCTGCCGCTTGGGCTTAATGGTTTTTTTCTCACTTTACTAACTCTTTTCTTCCCATATGGTTTTCATTCAAAGGGATTGTTGATGATGATGATGTGTGCATCCTTCTCTTCGTCATTTCTTTGCTTGTTTCTTGGTTTGCTTCTTGGAAATTCCTTGTGATCTTGAACTTCTACAATGGTACTCATTTCTTCATGTCTGCCGCAATTTGTATACTTATTTCTTCACGTTTCTGCAGCAGTACGTACTCATTTCTTTGCTTTCGTAGGGATAAATACTCATTTTTCTGCTTCCGCAGAATATGTAGACACTTTCTGCCGCGATACGTGCACTTATTTCTCTGTGTTAATGCACATCTTACTCTGCTTCTGCTAGAGCAACATCTATACTGTAGGAAGTGAAGGTTGTAGCAGATTCTGCGGCAGAAGAATTAGGCTTGACTGCTTACTTTCTCCACATATTCCTTAGCATCATCTCTTCATCTCTTCATCCTTTCTTGTTAGGTTCTTCTTCATTATGATGTTTTACATTTTCTCATCTCTGAAGAATGCTCAAAATTGGCTCTTTGGATTCTTTAACTCTTCTTTCTACCAACTTCGCGAACAACACTTTTGCGGACCAAGGATCCTTCTTACAGTCTTCATTTTTCTTTTCTTTTAGCCACTCAAGATTGCTTCACTTCGGGCTTGATTCATTCTCTAAAAATAGAGAAAGTGTTGTCTTCTACTCCCTTCGTATCTAAGCCGACAACTGAAAAGAGTTTCATCAAAACAACTCTGCCACTTCACTTTCTTCAAGTAGAGTTCTTTCACAAGAGGAAAAGCTTCCTCTAAGTGTGTAAATCAAAGGGTGACTTCCCTCCCTTTTCTTGTGCCTTCTTCTTCTCTGCATCTTCATTTCTTTTGCTTTCCAGGATCAGTCCGAGCCCCTTTCCATCTATCTTCCTACAGCCGAGGAGCTGCCCGCCTCCATGGGCACACCCGTGGCGGATTCTTTTGATGGGGCTGGTGAAGCTTCTCAGATGTCCATTATTTCTGCTGCTGCACATGGGATTCCTGCAGAGACTTCTAGCCCTCCCACCAGATTGGTACCCAGAGAAGAGGGTACTCACACTGAGGGGGTTAACGAGGCCACTCCCTTCTCAGCCGAGATGCCTATTTCCCCACAGGAAATTGCTCCTCCTGCCATAACTCAGACCGAGGTTGTTTCACTCGTTGCTCCTCTTGTCATCTCTACCAGTGATCCTTTTGCGACTCTGTCTCAGGCCGTGAAGGATGGTTCTTCCTTAGTAGTCACTCCTTCTTCTATTCCCAGTTCGGCCACTTGCGGACCCGATGTTGATCTGTCTTCCGAGGAGTCCGAGGATATTCTTGAAGATATTGATAGTGAGCCCGTCCTGCCGAGGGGGATTTCTGAGTCCGAGGAGGAAAAGGATGCTCCTGAAGATATTGATAGTGAGCCCGTCCTGCCGAGGAGGATTTCTGAGTCCGAGGAGAAAGAGGATGCTCCCGAAGATATTGATAGTGAGCCCGTCCTGCCGAGAAGGATTTCTGAATCCGAGGAGGAAGAGGATGCTCCACCCGAGGCTAGATTCATGGGTATGTCCCCACTCCCTTTTTTTTTCTTTAACATGTTCTTCTTGTCATTCTGCCATAGCCTCTGTTGGTGAGGATATCACTGCCTCTTTGGTGAAAAAGGCATAGATGTTGTGAACTAAATCTCTTAACTTTGTTGTAGTCTTCCGCAGATCCTATTTCTCCCAATTCTTCTTTCTCATGTTGCTAAGCTTGGCTGTGTTTCTCCAATTCTTGTGGTCTGCCATTGAATGCGTTGCTCGAGAGATGTTTGGACTTCATCGTTGATTTCCACCTTTTGTTCCTTTACATATGTTTCTGCCGTATCTTTCTTCATGGCAGGCCAGTAGTAGCTCATTTGCAGCAGGCATCTGTAAAGTTTTTTCTTCCTCTGGTGCTCCCCACACTCTCCTGAGTGTATTTCTTTTATAATTTCTTTTGCTTCTTCAGGCCCAAACATCTTAAAAGGTTCTCATCATACCCCTTCTTGAAAAGGACTTCGCTATGCAAAAAGTAGCGTGTTGCCAACCTTTCAAGGTTGTATCTTTTGTTGTGTTTTTGCGGCAGGATGCCTTCTATCAGGTACTGCGTGAATGGGCTTCTCCAATCTCCGCTGACGAACACAGTATAACTTTCTTCTCTGTCTGCCGCAAGCTGGTAGGTCCCACACTGGGTTTGGACTTGCTCTGCGTCTTTACCCATACTTGGCTAATAAAATTCTGCCTTTTGAAGCCTACGGTAAAGGCTGACTTCCCCGCAGGATCCGTAAGTCTTGTCATATACTTCTTTCATCTTTTTTTTTTTGGGCTTCCGCCTGCCGCACGCACTTGGACAATACACCACTCGGCATCCTGCGGTATAATTCTTCTCTCACCAGGACGTAGTCTTTCAATACTTTTAGTTTTGCGTCATTTTCTTCCTTCGTCAAAGCTTTTTTATGGGGATCTACAAATCTCCTTCACACTATTCCTCCTGGAACCTTTTTTTCAACATCTCAATAGTAGGCTCTTTCCTCTTACTGACTTCTATCCCGGTGCTATCCCCTTCGAAAATTATTTGCGAGCCTAGTGCAGCCAAAGCATCGGCAAACCATTTTTCATTCCTTGGAGCATGTTCTATTTCAAGAGTTGAAAACTTTTCTTCCATCTTCTGGGCCATTAATGCACCAATGGCACATGAATTGGTGGCTAGGTAGAGTAACAATGGCTTTTTGCAGATTGGGACTTGCGTAGTAGGAAGGTTCATCATGATCTGTTGTAGCCTTTTGAAGGCTGCCTGCCGTACTTCTTTCCTCAAAGCTTTGCCCCTTCTATCCCAGCGTGGAATAACTTGGCAGGCAGTGTGGAATGCCCTGGCAGGCTGTGTGGAACGTCGTGGCAGGCAGAGTGGAACGCCCCGGCAGGCAGAGTGGAACGCCCCGGCAGGCTGTGTGGAATGCCCTGGCAGGCTGGGCTACTAGCTTAGCCTCACGGTCCACATTCAATGTATGCACTATTAGCCCAAGATCCCATCCTGGCATTTTCACTGTAATCCCATGCAAAGATATCTTTGAATTTTTTCAGCAATAGTATCAGTTATGATTTCTCCTTTTCTGAAAGTCTTGAGCTAATTGAGATGGGTCTTGGTTCCTGTGGGTCCAACCCCAGGTTGAATTTCCTCCAATTTTTCTTCTGCCACAACCTATATATCCTTTTCTGCCACAACTTCTTTGTTTTTCCCTTCATTACTCTCCTCCTCAAAGCTTTCTTGAACCACGCAACACACCAAGCTTTTGTAGAAGATACATGATGTTGCTACTGCATATTGATACTCTAAGCACTTTGCGGCAAGCTTTCTAAATTTACTGCAGAATGGGCCTTAGCCCCCAGCATGTGAGACAACTGGATGAGTCTTTGGCTTTTTGAAGAAGACTTCCCAAATTTTGTTGTAGAATGAGACAGCCCCCAGTATACAAGAATAAGCCTTTAGCTTTTAGCAGGAGGCTTCCCTTGTTTGCCGCAGAATGAGCTTTAGTCCCCAGCACGTGAGACAACTGGATGAGCTTGATATCACTTTCTCTTGGTGTTGATGCTCCGTCATGTGGTTCATGCATTCTTCAGTAAAGAAAAAATTAGATGCCATGGATCTACAAGTTGCCATATTGTAGAAATTCTTCGTTTAGAGAATTTGGGAAAAAGTTATTTCCCAAGCATGCTTTGACTTCGTTCCACAGCAAGCACAATTGCTTCCCATGTATTTTCTGCTACATATGATTGTGGCTATAGCTCTTCCGCAGATTCTTTCTAAAGACTTGCGATCATGGCGCCTTTGCGGGCTTGATTGAGTGTAGCCCCCATTATGGGCTTTTGCCAAGAACTCATAACCATGGTTCCTTTGTTGGCTTTTAGCCAAGAATTCATAACCACGACCCTTTTGTTGGCTATTGCCACCAAGACCCATATTTCATGGGTTTCTTCTTCGCTTGCTTTGAGTATGGGAATATTTAGATGGAGCTTGCTACGTCCCTTGCTTCATGGTTGGCTAGTAATAGCCAAAAGTCAGCGGCTTCTAATATAGAATTTCCCATGACGTGCCAACATCTTCCTGGGACATCATGCTTCTTTATTCTTGTGGTAGAATGCCCTTGCAGCAGAACACCTTCAATAAAAACCACGTAATAGTTTTCTGCGGCAATAAGACAAGCAACTCTATTTACGGCAGGATGTGAGTCAGAAATTGTTTCTGCTATTTCCCTTTTGTACACAAGCCAAAAGAAAGAGGTTTGAGTTTGTCACTGTTGCAGAATTCTTCTAGGATGAGTCATGGGCATCCATGAGCTTCATGACTTGAAGAGTGATGGTGGAGTTGCGTAGTTCGTAGGACAAGTAATCTGCTACATTCTTTCTTAGAAACATCATAAAGATAATGTTTTTAATGCCACTCTAGGCATAAATCCTCCGAGGTGCTTCACAGAAAACTTCTCAACTCTTCAAGGTTGTTGAATCGGTTTGCTAGACCCGATAATGGACAAAGAGCAGCTTGCAAGTAGCTTGTAGATTTGGGCTTCTTTATGGAGAGTACGCAATTACTAAGTGGTTGGCTTCATCCCAAGGTCTGGATTTAATTTGGACACTTCACCACCATATCACATGCCTTCAATGTATGCTTTGGTTGAAAGCGGATGTTTTGATATCGCTGAATCGATTACTTCTCCCTCCTCTCTTCATTGATACTGATATATTTGCTGATGTAGTAGCAAAATATGGATTCGGCAAAAGTGAATATGAAAGGCTTTGTATGCGCCTCTCTTACTTTGAGAACAAATCTCAAATTTGTTGTGCTGAACTTTGTGGTAGGATATTCTGTAAAAGGGACTGCTGAAATACAAAATTCTGCTGCAAAATATTCTGCCGTGAACAGTCTGCCGTGAACAGTCTGCCGCGAACAGTCTGCCGTGAACAGTCTGCTGTAAATAATCTGCGGAGAGATCTACATTCTGGCTTCTGAAATTTTCTGCTATAAAATATTCAGCAGATGAACGTTCTGCACTTCTGAAATTCAGCAGATTCTGCCGTGAACAGTCTGCCGCAGGACAGTCTGGCGTGAACAGTCTGCCGCAGGACAGTCTGGCGTGAACAGTCTGCCGCGAATAGTCTGGAATTCAGCAGATTCTGCTGTAAATAGCCTGCCGAAGGATCTATACTTTCTGCCACGAAATTTCTGCGGAGGGACATTTTACACTTTTGGAAAAGTTTGCTAAGAGATACTTTGCAGAGGAAATAGTGATTTGCAATAGTATAGTAATGATGAAAATTTTCAATTGGCTACAATAGCTTCATTTTTTTTGTTTCTAGCTTTTGGTTCTTTGAGGGGGGAGTAAAGCTAGAATCACTATCATGAAGAAAATGATCAAGACCTTGTGAGGGGATGAAGGGATTTTTCTCCTCTTAGTGCTGAACTCAAAGGTGGAAATGTAGAGAGTTTTAGAAAGCTTCTAGTGTTTCCTTGAAAGAAATAAGAGCAAAAGGTGATAAGTGGCTTAGAATGCTTTTTAGGAGAGTTGCATGTTTCAATGAGTGGCTTGCCACATGTCTCACATGCATGACAAGGGAAACAAGTGGCATTTAAAGGATAGGGCCAAGTATTGTGAAAGCCTTCTATTGTAGAGTTCTCAATATTTCTGCTCTGTTTTAACATTGCTGTGCAGAGTTCTACTATGGTACTGTCCTGCGGTAACGCTGCTACTGTCCTGCGGTAACGCTGCTGTATTCTGCCGCAGGATTCTGCTATGGTACTGTCCTGCGGTAACGCTGCTGTATTCTGCCGCAGGATTCTGCTATGGTACTGTCCTGCGGTAACGCTGCTGTATTCTGCCGCAGGATTCTGCTATGGTACTGTCCTGCGGTAACATTTTGGATACTTCCCTGAGAGTATAGCTTGGAAGGTTCAAGAACGTCATCACGTCTCGCATTGGTAAGGACTTGGAAATATGTTTGCGGAGGAGAAATATCTCATTCTCCCCATCTTGATCTCAACTCCCCAGTGGAGTCGCCATTTTAAATGTGGGGGCCTTTTTTGTGTGTTGGGCTGGGCTGCCTGCCGCGGTAGTAGGCCCGAGTATTCTGAGTAAGGGAGTCGAGACCGGTCCAACTGGAACTCAACTTGGGCCGGCTTGTGCGCAAACGTTGAGTCCAAGTCCAAGGGAAGACGCTGCAAAATGGGCTTATCCTTTGTTCCTGCCGCAGGAACTTTTCTCCAGTTTCTGCCGCAGGATTGACTTTTCTGCTATGCAACAAGTCTGTCCGCCGTGCTTTAAAGCTTCTGCTATGCAGTGAAGCTGCTTGCCGTGCTTTAAAACTTCCTGCCGTGCAGTAAAGCTTCTGCCTGCCGTGCTTTAAGGCTTCCTGCCGTGCAGTGAAGCTGCCTGCCGTGCTTTAAAACTTCCTGCCGTGCAGTGAAGTTGCCTGCCGTGCTTTAAAACTTCCTGCCGTGCAGTGAAGCTGCCTGCCGTGCAGTAAAGCCTTCGGCAATGTGAATGACTACCATTTTTATTGCAGAGACACATTTCTACTTCCTGCGCATAAACAAATCTAAAAAAAAACCAAAGAAAATACCCATCAAACAAGTGTTAGTTTAAATGGGTTAGCATATTCTCAAATATATACATACATATATGAGTATATATACTTACAGCAGGATAATGGTTAGTTTGTATCAAAAGCAAAATACGTAATAACAAATAGAGAAGAAAGCTTCGGCAGGAAATGATTAGCTTGTATAATAATTAACACGGTAAATATAATGAAAATGTGCTACGGCAGGATAACTAATACAGCAAGTAAAACACCATATCAGGACAACTGCTGCGGCAGACGTGAAAACGTGCTACGGCAGGATGACTAAATACGGCAAATATAAGTTATAAAATCAAGTATATTTGCAATCGAAATTAAGTATTAAATCTGCCCATGAGATAAGTAAACCAAGAAGGAACCCAAACTCCAACTTCAACAACCTTATCATGGCTCTTGCCGTAAAAGTTGTTCATTTTGGAGAATAGGCCTAAATGGCCACTAGCTATTACTTTTAGAGATTTCAAAGAGTGGATTTGCTAAGAGGGAGGGAATAGATGGTCTATTGATGCACGCCCCTATTCCTACCGCATTTTCTCTCTTCTTTTTCTTTCTTTCTTTTTCTCCCCTCTGAGTGTTTTTCTTCTTCCCCTGTTTTTCACTCATTCCCCTGTTTTTCTCTACCTCGGTCCATTTTTCCTTTCCCCTTTTCGGCCTCCCTCCCCTTTGTGCCGTGGTTACCTCTCTTTTATAGTGAGCTAATTCAATGGGATTTCTCCCTTTTACCCCTAGGGCTTCACCAACTGTTTTTTGGTTTGTTGTGGGCATCCTTTCAAGATTACCCACTCACCCATTGGTTGCCCCGACCACTGCCATCTGCTCAGAACATGTTTGTTGCACGACAAAATTCCATTTTGTTTGTTCCTCCCGTATACCTTTACCTCACTACCTAGCTCTATGGCATGCATCAGTGGTCCCAACCATTTATTACTTCTTTTGGGTAAGATATCATCCCAGCAGGATATGTTCCCAAAAGAGGTTATGGCAGGAAACCAAATATAGACCCCCTTTTCCCCCCACCACCAAACCACGCCCTCTGAATCTCTTTGACCGTGGGCCCACCTCCCTTGTATTGGCTGGGTACAGGTTGGTGGTGCCCCGGCCCTTCTGTTCTTGCTCCACTGTCTTTTGTTTTTTTGTCTCCCACGCCATTCCTGCCGCAGCAGATTAGCTTTGTTTCGTCTGCTGCGTGTTTTTGTCTTGTCTCTTCATGCGTTTCCTGCTTTTTTATACAAAAGGATTTGGGCCTTTGTGGGCCAAATGATGTTAACTGGATCAAAAGGGCGTTGGACCCAATTTATCTTCATCTGCCGAAGCCATCTTGTCAGAGAACCGTATCCTGCGACAGATGGCTTTCACTTGCACTTCTTTCTTTGGACCCTTCTTGTTCTTTGGTCTTCTTGGTGGGCCTTTGGGCCTTGCTCTTCATTGGGCTTTCTTCCTCATAAGCCTTTGGGTACAAATTTGTGAAAATGGGCATCAACACAAAGAAAGAAAGATGAGTTTTTCTTATCCTAATTAGCACACGCAAGTAAAATAATTTTATCTCCCTTTCTATTTCACTTTTTTATTTATTTCTTGATGTCTTTGTTTACTACATAATATTGACTTTGATTTATTATTGAATATGCTTATCTATGCATTACCTAACGCATTTTTAAAATCTTACTAATTGTATTTTGTTTGGTCATCGTGATATATATAATACACTAGCATATATCTTCACCTCTATTTATATGTTTAAGAACCTAAATAACATTTTTTTTTAATTTTAGCCAAAATAAATAAGAAAATCTATATAACATTGACTTGAAAAAAAATCTCTTTTTCTTATAAATATTTTTTTTTTCCTACTTTATTGTTTAAGGGAAAAACAATAGTAACTGTTAACAAACAACCCATTGGACTTAATTACCCAAAAAACTTAGGTCAAGCCCCTAACCAAAATGTGACATATGTCACAGCCGAAAAAAAAAATTTATTGAGCAAAAAGTTGTTTTCTTTGATGATCAGGCATCTGTATGGTGAGGCATCTGTACCTCATCTATAAAGACATTAGTTTTCTTTGAAGTTATGAAAGCGGTAGTTGCTTAATAAGTTAAAATACTTAATACTAGAGAAAAAAGTTGATTTACTTAATATTAAGGACAAACGTTTAATGAACACGGGGGATGGAAGAGGATAATTTTTTTTGGACAAACACGGGTGTCCAAATTTCTTCTAGTAGTTGACTATTTTCTTAAGTGTATACAGTTCCTCTGTTTCATATACACCAGTTTATAACATGGAGAAATTTCTTGAAAGAAACCCTAAAGGTTTCGAACTCAAAATCTTATAGATTTTATGAGATCTTAAAAATCATTAAGTCATTCCCTTGAGGTTGGAAGAGGATCATTTTGATGACTGAAAAATGAAGCAAGAGAAGCAAGTGGAGGGGACCAGCTTAATTATCCCTTGCAAAATCGAAAGGAACAAGTTCCTCAAAAAAAAAAAAATTTCGAAAGGAACAACGAATCTTAGCTAGATGCTTCGGTTTGGGAGTTGAGACAATAGTGAAAGGAATGTAACAACTGGCCTTTGTTGTCATGGTGGAGGCCCTAGCTAGTGGCAGCTCGATCAGGAAGAAATAATGGCACGTACACATGTCTGTTGTCGGTGGCCACAGATTGTTCAACGCATTTAAGAGGCAAACCAACGTTTCGGATGCCTTGGGGACCAAACATTTAAAACCTTTTAGGAAGAGTAGATTGAGATGAGATTTTTGTAGTTTTTTTAGTGTTTTTAATATATGTGTAGGTGAAAATGTGTGTGAAAATATGTATAAGTATGTTTAAAATGTGAAAAATGTTACTCAAGTAAGGCTACCAAACGGGCCCTTATCATTTTTGTGGTGTATTTTTCTTAGAATTGTTTAAAGTTTGGCCCGCAGCAATAGGAATCCGCCTGAAAAAATTTGAGTTGCCTCAAGGGTCATCTATAAAAAAAGTTATAAAGATAAAAGGTTTTGTTAGATATTTACTGAATTGAAAGTTGCTATCTTCTGAACGGTTAAGGTGGGAAACTACGTCCAACTAAGTATTAAAAATTATGGGTTGTTTATTTCATTTTTATTTCAAACATAAGTTGAGCTCAAGCTCATCAATAAAATAGATTAAATGATTAATTCTGGTTTTTTTTTTTTTGGTCGAATAAGCTTAAGCTTATTCACTAACTAATTGTCTAACTTAATGATTCTCAAAAAAAAAAAAAAAATTGTCTAACTTAATTTTTTATCATATAAAGTAAAATATATTGACTAAAATTTTTTACCTCTTTTACTAATATTTTAAAAACTAACTTTTAGTTAAAATTATATTTTTAGAATTAATTAGATAGAATTATTATTATTTTGTTTTTACTTATAAAAATTAGATTCATCAACCTTATATTGTTAAAAATTATGTTATGCAATGGTAGAAGATTTGATACCAATTTATTGTGATATGGGGCCCGCAGAAGCATTTTCACACAAACAAGAAAAACAACCAAATAATACAACAATATTTAACGTGGTTTTGCTAACTCTAAAAAAAATCCACTATCAGATATATAAATTACAACCACTTTCAATCAAACTCACAGACTTACACACCTCACAAATCAAACTCATAGACTCACACAAACAATACTCAGAAACCTTGTAAACATAGAGAAAATATTTCACAAAGCAAACTCATACAAACTCATAAACCCAAAGTCCAAATATACCTAATAACGTTCACATTGACAAAAGAAAAAAAAAAAAAAAAAAAAAAAACTTCAACAAACATATATGGGTTGCTTTGAACTCAATCTACCAATTAACCATTTGAAGAAACTCACTCATGTTCTTTTAGGAGTTTTCTACTATCCCCATGTAAGATGACCATTTGTTAAAAGCCATCAAACCATTTGAAATAATGTCAATTTATAAAACTTCAATTTTATCTCTTGATATGGACAAAGAATACCCCATTACTTTTTTAATAAGAAATAATTTCCCTTCCATGTCAATGAAATTTTTTTCTTCCACGCCAAGCCCAATAACAAAACAAAACCAAAATAAGAATTTATGAAAATTTATAACAGTCTCTACTTGGACTCAAATTCTATCAAACAATTTTCAAGTTCTATCCAAAATATCTCCTTGAAGAAGACAATTATTGCATTCTCAAAAAAAAAAAAAAAAAAAAAAGAAAGAAAGAAGAAGACAATTATTGTATTCATTGCCAAAGTCAATTTTGCGTGCAAATCTAAATCCCAAGTAATATCGTACATGATACAAATATCGCCTTTATGTCAAGATCAATATCGAGCTCTAATACCTGTTAATGGGCAATAGCAGAAACTCTGATACTAATTTGTTGTAATTTGAGGTTAGCAAAAAAAATTTCACACAAATGAGAAACACAAGCACACAAGACAACAATGTTTAACATGGTTCGACTAATTAACTTCAAGCTTTAAGTCCACGGGTGACGCCAATGGAAAAAATTCACTATCAACACGATATGAATTACAATTATTCTTATCTCACACCACTAACAAACTTTGCAAACTTAGACAAAATCTCTCACAATTACAAATACAAAATGACTCACGAACTTCACGCAGTAAAACTCACAATCACAAATCTCCAATGCACTCATAACTCTTTTACACTAACAAAACAAACAATTCTAAAGCTATGTTAAATTCAATATATTTATATATAAAAAAACTAATGATATTACTCGTAAAATTGATAGGAATTTGTCAAATAGTGATCCATTTGACAGGTCGTAACACAAAAGCTAAAAGGAAAATTATCTTTTACATGTAAACACACACAATGTAACAAATATTATACACACTTCAAAAGTGCACAATATTTATCACTTTTTACAAATATGTACATTATTGATCACTTTTTGTGCATCTATAATGGAAGTTTACATTGCAAACATAACCGGAAACAATAATGTAAACGGATAAAAGTCCATGTAAGCACGGTCCAAAGTTGTGGTCTGTGGCATTGTGGCGTTGACGCCAAAGAAATCCAAACAAAAGCTGACCTTTTATTTTTAAATGGCATGGGAAAAAGCTCCAATAATAGAAAAGCATTTATAGTGCCCCCTCCAACAACTAGCGGAAATTTCTGGAATATGACTTTTCAATGTTGTAAAAGACCAAAATGGCTCTTCTAGGTCATTTCAATTTCGAAACGTTGTAACAAATAAAAGAGTTGGTGAGAAGCTGCAATCATGAAAAGTTTCCCCACTCCCAACTACATATTAGCGTTGTCTGTAAGTCCGTCTGAAAATCTGATGAATCCTTAAATCCTAATTACTATCACTCGCATTAGCCCATCGAATACGTCAGTCCAGACCGAAGGAGCATTATATATCACACACTCATTAGCGGACCAGACAGTGCCAGCCATACAATCATAATATCTCTCTCTCTTTCTCTCTATATATAAATACCCCAATGGCCCAGTGTTCGTTGTGCTTATAAAATCATATTATTGTTTGTTTTTGTTTCATAGTTGTCGCTTAATTTGTACTGTACGTGTGACAAGGTTAGAGAAAACTTAAATGGCGAAGTCACCAGAGGTTGAACACCCCAAGAAGGCCTTTGGCTGGGCAGCCAGGGATTCTTCTGGGATACTCTCTCCCTTCCATTTCTCTAGAAGGTCGTCTCTCTCTCTCTCAAACATCCCATCTTGTCTGTTTCATTTATATTTTAGTTCTTGAAAAATGTACGGAATTGAAAAAGGAAATGTTTATATGCGACTATCAACAGTTAACACAAGTACATGCTATGTGTTATACTCATTTGGATAAGCCAAAAAGAAAGAAGAGGAAAATAAGTGTTATACTCAATTGGGAAAAATCTAAAACCACGAATGTATGTTAATTTGTTATAACAAGTGTAGCAGAGATTTGAATCTTGACTAAGATATCAGATTATATAATTATATTACATCCAGCTATACACTTAAATTCACACCATGCTTAGTGGAACATTATGGTTGGTACAACTAATTTATTTATTTATTTATTTTCGATCACTGAGTTCCTGTGGTTGATCATGATGCAAATACTGCAATCCGATCACACAATAACATCCAGGATTGGGTGCCAATTTTGTTTTTGTTTTTGTTTTTATATTTTGATAGTTGAGAGTAAGAGAATTTGAACTTGAATGTCACAATTGAAAGCATCAATAAACGTCAATCAATTGAAATATAAGGCTATCAAATGTGCCAATATAAACCACTTATTTTATGCAAGAATAAATTAAATCAGATACTTCCATTAGTGTGACAATCAAAATTCCCAATCTCACTCTAAAAAACTCTATCTTAACTGCAAGACATTTGGCGCACTAATAAGCACAAAAATGACATTATTTTTCTGAAAATACCAGTGGTGTTATATTGTACTCAGTGAGAGAGAGTTTTTGCTTTTTTGTTTTATAAAGTTTTCCCTAAAGTAAGGAATAAAATAATGAGCTATACTGATAGAATAAAGTGTGCGCGCGTGTGTGTGTATATATATATATATATATTTTTTTTCTAACTACTCGGATTGTGCTAAAATGGTATGTCTGCAGGGCAACAGGAGAGAAAGATGTAACGTTCAAAATTTTTTATTGTGGAATATGCCACTCGGACCTTCACATGGTCAAGAACGAATGGGGCATGTCCACCTACCCGCTTGTGCCTGGGTATGTTTCTTAGAAATCATCATATTTTTTATATATATATATATTATCCGTAGGGTACTAGATTGAGCACTTTTTTGTTTTGTTTTGTTTTGGTTTTGGAGAAGGGTGTGATTTTGACTGACTAGACTTAATGGTTTATTTCTTAATTATTATATCAGGATTGAGTTGCCAAAAGAAATTCCACAAAACATATCAGTTTTCTGATGCACAAAACAATTTTTGTTTTCCTGAAACAGTTTAGAATACCCAAAGCTCAATCCTTTGACCCGATGTTTTCCTGAAGCATAAATCATGATTTTAATGATGTTGCTAATATTATCGTCTGTTTGCACAAATTCGGTAAACGTTTTAATCATAGCTTTTCCCCTGTGGTCTCTATCACCACATAATGAAAATAATCTTTAAAAAAAAAAAAAAAAGTTGACAAAAAATGTTAAATGGCTGGATGTCTTATTTTGTACTATTTATAATCCTTACTAAATAAAGATTGCTTGAAAGTAGTATTAGGTGCTCGTTTGGCTGGCACGTTTACGTTTGACGTTGCGTTTTTTTTTTTTTCATGCGTTTCCAGCGAAATTGTACTGTAGCAGTACTGTAGCGGCTACTGTTTAATAAACAGTAGCCGCATTAGTTGACTTTTCAGCACAAATTTTCCTGTTCATGGACCCACAAATTTCACTTTTCAACAACTTTTTCATTAAAAATGAGTCACACAGTACTATTTACACATTTAAAAATTATTTACTACAGTGTTTTTCAGTTTTCAGTTTTCAACTGTATCCAAACGGACCTAGATATTCTACTTTATAAAATGACAGTTCATATTTATGAGTGCTGTTACAATTATTTGACTATGCTACAGATTCAAGTATAGTCAAATAATTGGCTTACATGCAAATGAGTTGCAGAATGTTTGGCTTATATAGTTGCCTGCGAGGGATCAAACTGAGTCATAAAAAATTGATAGAACTGAAGAATTATAGTAGGAGAAGTTTTAAATGCAAAAAATTATGGAAGAAGATGTCCTGAATTTTTTTTCTAACCAATTTTGGATGAATGAACACGAACATTGCAAGATCTTTTTCACAATTCAAATAAATGAAATAGCCATTTCAATTCAACACTCCTAAAAATGCCTGAACTTACATGCTATATATCTTTTTTTCCATGTAAACACATTATCAATCAAATGCGTGAATGGATTTCATGTCAACTGAATTGGATAATGCAGGCATGAGATTGTGGGCGTGGTGACAGAGGTGGGGAGCAAGGTACATAGATTCAAAGTTGGAGACAAGGTTGGCGTGGGCTGCCTTGTTGGAGCATGTCGCTCTTGCAATGACTGTTCCCACAACCTTGAGAATTACTGCCCCAAAGCAATACTTACTTATGGTGCCGTGTACCATGATGGAACCACCACATATGGAGGCTACTCTGACATCATGGTTGCGGATGAGCACTTTGTGATCCGTATTCCGGACAATCTTCCACTTGATGCTGGTGCCCCCCTTCTCTGTGCTGGGATCACAGTGTACAGCCCCTTGAAATTTTATGGGCTTGACAAACCTGGTTTGCATGTGGGTGTGGTTGGCCTTGGTGGTCTAGGCCATGTTGCAGTGAAGTTTGCTAAAGCTATGGGGGTTAAGATCACAGTGATTAGTACATCGCCTAACAAGAAAACGGAAGCTTTAGAACATCTTGGTGCAGACTCTTTTTTGGTTAGCACAGACCAAGGTCAGATACAGGTATTTGGTTCTTAACATGTTGCATTGACAAGTAGAAGTGAGTTAAACATAAGTGTATTGTATCTATGTTTCTAACTTTATTAACTAAATAGGCTGCTCTGGGCACATTGGATGGTATCATTGATACGGTCTCTGCTGTGCACCCTCTCCTACCTCTAATTGGTCTATTGAAGTCACATGGCAAGCTCATTATGGTTGGTGCACCCGAGAAGCCACTTGAGCTACCTATCTTTCCTATACTCTTGGGTAAGTATATGACATTTAAGAATTGTTACTTTGGTGGAGAAAGGAGGATCTGATATTGACTTGTAATCATATAAGAATTTATGCGTTCTATACCCTTGCATTGTACAAGCCTAAGTGCTTGTTTGAGCGCTTGCTGATTGGCATTTAGGTGCTTGCTATCTTTCTTACTTCATTGCCCTTTGCCCTTAGGTGGAAGCCTCTTATGGTTGCTGATTGTGTACTAATAAATATTCTGGAATGACAGGACGGAAGATAGTTGGTGGTAGCTGCATTGGAGGCCTGAAAGAGACACAAGAGATGATTGATTTTGCAGCCAAACACAATATTACTGCTGACATTGAGGTGATTCCAATTGATTATGTGAACACTGCTATGGAACGACTTGTGAAAGCAGATGTCAGATACCGATTTGTCATTGATATTGGAAACACATTGAAGTTGAGCTCTTGAATTTTGCTGCCTTTTTAGCATGGCTCACTAGTGAGACGACTATACCTTTTAGTGGATTAAGTTATCTTCAGGTACTTTTAGTCTTGTTTTCGGTTTTTGGAACATTTCTTCCTCATAGTTTGGTAAAGATGTAGGAGTTGTATTTGTGATAATTAAGAAATAATTTGATTTTTGGTTTGGGATTTTAAACATTCAGTGAATTATTGTCCCTTGCAATCTCTTCCCTTCTTTAGATTTGTTTCATTGCCATTCTTCCTCGTACTGTAGTAGAACTGTTCTGAATCTTGCATGACAAACAAAAAAAAAAAAACAGCTTAAAAGACTCACTCGCCATTAAACAGCTAAATAGTTCATATGACCCGTAAATCTCCAAATGGAGTATCTTATGATTCTTATCCATCAAGTGATACGATACCCTTCTTAGTTCTTACATTTTATATTTATATATATATATATATATATATATAAAAGCCCCATAAATGTGGACTCCACATATTCTTAAGAGTGGTGTTTCATGCATCCAAGATTTACCTCGGGTCTGGGTGACTTATGTTATGTATACGCATATATTTGAGATCAATTCAAATCAATGACGCCACACAACTCTCAACTGCCTGATATCAAAATTCGCATGAAAAATTTTCAGGTATTCCCGACTCCCCCCCCCCCCCCCTTTTTTGGCTTGTTGGAGTGATTCAAATTCAAGTTCTGACCATGAGAACCGACCAACACCCTTGACCTCGAAAACCGAACACACTCTAGCTCAACACAATTGCACCTGTACATCATGGTTTAAAAACCGAACACACTCTTTGGATGTTAACTCTTTATATATAATTTTTTTTAACTATTTGGATGTTAACTCTTTTTTTTTTTTTTGGAGTCCAGCCCACGAGATCTTAATATAAAATATGAATTATAGTTAGAATAGTTTGTAATCTATTTCTTATATTTCGTGTGTTCCGAATACTAGAATGAATATCCGATGAGGTGAAACCATCTGTATCAAGATGACAGAACCGCTCTCTGTAGTTTCCATAGGATCAATTATAGAGCATTAGCATCAGGAGATGCTAATGCCATATCTAAGAGCATTTTAGCATAAATGCACCAAATAACCACTGCATCAGGAAATGTCAAAAGGAAGTATTGCAAAAATATTTAGAATTGTGCTACAGTACAATTCTACCTTTAGAATTGTACTGTAGCACAATTCTAAAACTTATAATATTTTTTTATTTCCCATTTTCTGACTTTCTCTTCTCTCTCACTTTGTTTCTCTTCTCATTCCTCTCTCCACAACTCTCTCTCATCACATCTCTCTCTCCACAACGGTGTCTCTTTCTCTCATCACATCTCTCTCTCACGGTGGGCTATTCTGGAGTGGGTCGTGGGTCCGGCGTGGAGGTGAGACCGGGAAGTCAGATCGGCGTGGTATGGTGGCGATTTTTGGGTATTTTTGGGTACGTTTTCTGGGTTCATGGGTATATTCTGGCGTGGGTCGTGGGTCTGGCGTGGAGGTGAGATCGGGAAGTCAGATCGGCGTGGTATAGTGGCGATTTCTGGGTACGTTTTCTGGGTTAATGGGTATGCGGTGGCGTGGTATGGTGGTTTGCGGCGGCGTGTTCATGGGTTTCCGGTATGGTTTGCAACGACGAGATCGGTTTGTAGCTGGGTTTGTGTAAATTTTGACTTGATTTTTTTTGTGGGTCATCTTTTGGATTTGGAATTTGCTATTGGTTTGATTTGATTTTGGGATGAATTTTTTTTGTGGGTTCATGGTGGTGGAGTTGGGGGTTGCCGTGGCCGTGGCTGTGGTTGTTGATGGGTTGAGGTGCTGATGGGTTGAGGTGTCGTGGCTGTGGTTTTTGATGGGTTGAGGTGCTAATGAGTTTTTGGTGCCGTGGCTGTGGTTGTTGATGGGTTGATCGGTGGCGTGGGTTTCTGATCGGTGGCTTGGGTTTTTGGTGCCGTGCCTGTGGTTGTTGATGGCTTGTGTGTTGCTAGAGGTTAAGGGAGAAGCAAAGGAAAAAAAAAAAAAAAAAAAAAAAGACCGTTGGAAGAGGCTGAAAAAAATGACAGTTGAAAGAAATAATAAAGAAAGTTTAAAAAAATAATATTTTAATAAAAATAGATTTTTGGGATGTGGAGGAATTGTAAAATTGGATGGTATAATAGAATTGTGGGATTTTAGAATTGTAAAATAGAATAGCATTAGCATTTTCCAATGCTAATGCTCTAACAAGGCACACACTCCTATTCCGAAAATACAGAAACAAAGAAATTCCACGGTCGAACTACCCAAAAATAGAATGGGCTAAAAACGACCGGTTATCGATTTTCTGGTCAAACTGGAGTTCGACTACTGGTCGAACTGATGACGACATAAATAATTTAATTAATAATTATAAAAATATATAAATAAATCATTTTATAATTTGTCATTTCAACTAAATAATTAAATAATAGTAAAACATTAAACTTTAGCTTTCCAACTTTTAGACACTACTCAACACAATTCAACTAAAACAAAAACAAAAAAACATATATAAGCACCCATAATCCACAAACCCACTATAAAATATTTTAGTTACTTTTTAACCTTTCAAATAACAAAAAGTAAGTGCACCAATGGGTAACAATATCATTGCCCACTTGATTTTTTTTTTTCCCTCCATACATTTTGAAATCCATACATCCACACGTTTGGTTCAAGAATAGTTCTTTATATATAATTTTTCCATCTCACTTTTTGCTTTTCATATCTCTCTCTTCAATACTCTCTCTCTCTCTCTCTCTCTCTCTCTCTCGTGAATATGTGCATGTGCAAGAGGCAAGAGCAGCAAAAAAAGCCTCAACTGAAGCAGACAGATCATTATAAATCTGCTTATCTTTGGGCTTCTTTGGTTCTTCCTCAACAAAAATATAGTAAATTTGATTTCTTTTTTTCTTTTGAGCAAAAGGTAAGTAAAGTAAATTTGATGTTTTTGGGTCACTATGGGTGTCTTAGGCTTCACCACTTTATACTTGAGAAAGCATTTTTAAAATCAAAATCTCTCTTCTTCTTAAATCTAAAACAAGATCTCTCTCTTTTTATTATTATTATTATTATTTTGGTTAGAAAACACAATAGCTAAAGTATTTATGAAGAAATGCTAAAACGGTTTAACCGCACCAATTTCTGATCATGCTGGTTGAACTGGCAGTTTGTCCTATTTGTCCAGTTTTTCTTTCATTTTTTATTTTAAATAATAACCGGACCGGATTAAGGTTTAGTTCCCGGTTGAACCGGCTGGTTTGGTTCGGTTTTTAAAACCATGTTGTACATATCCCATACGTACAGTATGTAACTATCATCACTCTATGTTTTTATATATAATAACTGATGGGTTATTTAGACCCCTAAAACAACCAAATTGCGTAGCCTAGATTAATTAGCCAAGTTGTTACTTAGTCAAATTAAGCAATTCTAGGTTAAAACAATTCAACAATCATATCAAGAATATTAATGCAGCGGAAAATAAATGAACACAAGATATGATCACCCAGGAAACCACACGGTAAAAACCTGGGGAGGATTTGACCCACCGATCCTCAAGGCAAACCAGAATTCACTATGAAAGAATTGAAGTTCTTACAGAAGGACTACAAGCTCCCCGCTCGACTTCCTAATGCTACCCACCAGTACGAACTTCCTGACACGACCACGCGCAGGCTCCGAATCCACGGACTACTTCTTTCTTGAATTCTTCAATCAGCTACAAGCTCCCCGCTTGCTTTTCTTTTAAGTTCCAATGGTTGCAACTAAGTTGATCTTTAAGATGTTGAAATCATCTCTACCTTGAAAACCCTAAGCTTTGTGTAAAGGAAAGCTCCTCTAAGATCTCACAAGAGATTTACACAAAACAGAAAATATGAGCAACAATAACAATATGGACAACATCAAAAACGTGGCTAGGGTTTTGTTTATATACCTAGGGTAAAAACATAAAACCCTAAACGTTTAATGAAGTAGGGCTGAGTTGGAAATTCTGCAGAAAATTCAACCTGTGCGATTTTCGATCGATCGAGTCTAATCTTCGATCGATCGAGCCAGGCCAAAAGTCCCAAGTACTTCTGCAGCCACTCGATTCCAACTGTACAATAATAAACCAACTTTGAGCAAGCCTAAATAAGACTAAATACAATGTTTTGATCATGGTTTGCCAACATTACAAATTAGAGTTCTAAATACATAAAATCCTAAGACCTTAGAACCTAACAAACTCCCCCTTTGGCAATCCGTGACAAAACCATAATTTAAAAGCTCAAAGTTTTACAAGTAAAAGCCCTTTACAAAAGTAATGCTCATAAAATCAAATTCAGCCTAACTACTATCCATCAGTTGCAAGTGTAAACAGCAGCTTTAGTTGAATCAACCTGTATATTCCTGAAATACTCAACAAACGCATAAACGCATGTGTGACAGAAAAGAGTAAAACAACAGGTATAACATTCTTGTAAGATTCACACAACACAAAATAAAGACATATATGAATGATCAACTCATAAATATAAATCAATAAGCAGTGAATCATAAAGCAACAAGAATCAATGAATATAACAAGTATATCAATCAATGTTACTCCCCCTAACATGAATATCCCAAAAATGATATACAAAGTGAAGCACCTAGATACAATCTAAAAAACTCCACAAGCTCCTCAAAACAAAAAGTCTCCCCCTAACTACAAAAACCCCTCTACAAGTCAAAATACCACTCCCCCTTTTTGTGACGGAATGCCAAAGAGCAATCACAAGTCGCCATCAAAAGGAGGTGGTGAGGGTGAATGAAGACGCGCCAAGTCAGCTCGTAGAGCACGAAACTCATCTAGCAAGTCCACCAAAATCTGTCCATGAGCCGCCTGAACGGTCATGACAGTCTCCAAAGTACGACGAACATCGAAGTCGGCCGAAGGAGGTGGAGGAACATCAGCAGCAGCAGCATCATCACCAACTGGATCAGTAACATCCTCACCAGCAAGACCTGCAGAAGAAGAAGGAGGAGGTGCGCTACTAGAGGGCTCAGACCTAGGGTGTTTAGAACCAGCTCGAAGATGAGCAGCCCTTTGTCTAAGAAAAGACGCACCTATAGGAGCAATAACATGAACGGGCTCAGAGGAAGGGAAGCCACCAAGATCAAGATGAAGGAGAATCCTATGAATAAAAATAGGATGTACAAGAGCATGAGCAGATGATGAACTCCTATAAACATCGTTCAAAGAACGAAGAAAAAGATGGGGAAAACTAATAGGAGCATCAGTAACCAGAGCGTACAGAAATACACACCTCTCAAGAGGAATGGTGTGAACATGGGAAATGGGCCAGATAGAATGACACGCTATCCTAAAGAAAAGATAGTGTAACCCAGAGAGCTCAGCAGAGGTGATCCGAGGATCAGAACCCCACTGGACAGTAGTCCCAGTGATGTAAGACAAGACATCACTAATCTCGGGAGACACATCATAAGGATAGACAGGATGTTGAACCAATGGTACCCCTAGAGCATCAGCCACTACCGTAGGAGTAAGGGTGTACTCTACGCCTCGTATCCAACTCTTGACTAGAGTGTTGGAATCATAGATGCGGATAGAGATGTTCGAATAGAACTCTCTAATCAAGGCAGAAGGTGGAGGAGGATCAGAAACATCCACCAAGGGTAACCAGCCCCTACGCTCAAAGTTTGCCCTAATGGCAGGATCAAGTTCATCTAAGTGAACAGAACGCTCAGCCCAAATTTTTCTCCTAACATTCAGCTTCTCAAAAATCTCTTGGTTTTTCTCACTCGAAAACTTCTCACGATCATAGGATGGAGGGGGTGAAGGAGAAGGTGAGGGAACATTCCTACGGGCTCTAGTTTTCCTAGGCATAGTGCTAAGGAAAGGACAGAGACACAAAGGAAAAACCAAAAGAACAAGAGAAAACATAACCAAGGGCAGACTGCAAATTAGCACAATAAAAAATATAGAACAAAAATCTATATGATGCATGAACATTAATAATGTTGTGATGCATGATCTAATGCAATAAACAAATAAGTTCAATTGAGATTGAATTTGACAGAATTGGCTTGAACACGGAATTTTTATCAAAAATCCCAAAAATTGAAAACCACTTGTTGAAATTTTATACCAAAAAGATGAATTGAGCATTACAAAACACATTACATAGATTATAATGCTTAATTACAACTACACAACAAGTCAATTTCATCAAAATCATCCCAATTTAACAAAAGCCCCAATTCGGATCAAGAACAAGCCCTAGATTTTTCAATTTTTCACCAAACTCAAATTTGATCAAATTAACAGGTAAGAATCATGTTAATGAAGTGTCCCCACAAAAACCCAATGATCAATTTCATAAATTAAGGCTTGAATCAACAGAAAATCCAAATTTTACAAATTCCGAAAATTACCCTCAAATGCATGAAAATATGCATGTAAACTTGAAAATAAATTCAAAAGGAAGGGTACAAGTGTCTTACCAACTTGAGGAGAGAGAGATTTTGCAAAAAGAACGGAGGAAAACGACAAAAATCTTCTGAATTGAGCTTGCCAACACGGAGAGAGAAAAAAACTTTGAAAAGGTTTTGAAATAGGAACTTTGAAAAAGTCAGAAAAGTGCCTTTTAAAAAGCTTTTTCACGATGTTCGATCGATCAAAAATCAGATTCGATTGATCGAAACACACAGTCATTTTGAGACAAATGAAAGCACTTTTTCGATTGATCGAAAATCAGATTCGATCGATCGAAACACACAGTCATTTTGAGACAAATGAAAGCACTTTTTCGATTGATCGAAAATCAGGCTGGATCGATCGAAATGGGCAGAGGCTCACTAAATTTTGAGAAAAATCACAGTTTTGAAAGACAAACCAAATTTTGAAAAACAACTCCTCAAAGCATTAAATTACAGAAATAAAATGCATGAGTATGAGATGGAATGATTTTTCAAAAACCCAAAATTTTAAACCCCAATTTTCTCAAAGACAAGTTTCAATCATTCTTCCTTTGAATATTCTCAAACAACAAATATGTTGTACACAAATCTCAAGATAATTTCAAACTTGGTTGGTCAGACCAAAAACACACACACTAGCATGTACAGTGTTTAACAAAGAGTAACTTGTGTAGTGTGTGATACTAGCAAAAACTTGAGATACATGTGAGGTGATATGTGAATAGCAATCAATCACAAAGTCTACAAAATTCATCACATAGAATTCAAAAGAGACTATCACCTAAAGAGTTACATCCTATAACTCCCACATCTCCTAGAACAAAAGCTTGCAATCATGTAAGTTTCTTGTATTTTTGCCCCATTATTTAGGTGAAATTTGGCATAAAGCCTAATAGTACACACCAGATTAGATTATGTGAAATGGCATCAAGCCTAATAGTACACACCGGTTTGAATTAAGTGAATTGGCATCAAGCCTAATAGTACACACCAGTTTTAAGCATTAAGCATTTAAGCATTTAAAGAGGCTACACCTTATGTTCTTTTTGTGCATGTGCTACACTTTCTCGAGCACAAAATCTTATGATATGCACTAAGGTGTTCATGATTGACTAGTGAACAGTGGTGAGATGGTTATGTATGCCTTTCTCAAAAGGATCAAGTCCAACAGTCAAATAACATGTGACTTCAAGATCAAGACAAAGTGATTAATAACCACAAACATCTTTCCCACACAACATGCACTACAAAGCTTTAACTAGTCAAGTGCAATAATTAAGCTCATCAAAGTTAAACAAGGTACACAGAACATGACATGTGTCAAAAGATAGACCAACCTTGTTTTTCAAAAATCAAGAAAAAATAGTGTCGAACATAATTTTTTGCTTTCACTTTTCCCTTTTTTTTTTTTTTTTTTTTTTAAAAGAGAAAACAAATACATCCTAGAATGAAATGCATGAATGTAATGCAATGCAAGTCCTAGAACAAAAACAACAAAAAGACACAAACCAAAGAACAATGGTCACCAAAGAATAGAGCAATTAAGCACAAGGACCATGTCAGAAAGACTCAGTTAGTTCGAGTCTTTTGCATCCAAAACTTTTTAGATGCACCACGAGCATTGGAGTTCTTATTCACATTCGAGTGATTCCCAACTCCAGGATTGGAATAAATGTTTAACACCTTTACCAATTCACCAATTAGTGCCATAGGATCATGTGCTTGAGGCACAGACACTTTTGGTTTAGTTGCTCTCTTATCAGCTTGAAGCTTGTAACAGTTAGGACGAATGTGTCCAGACTTACCACAATAATGACAAACCCAAGCAGGTTTACCATGCATCTTGTCCTTAGATTTGGTAGGCTCCTTAGGTTTAGATTCTCTTAAGTCTACCCTAATCTTCTTAGGTGGTGAAACTTCTACGGGTTTAACTATCTCACTCACAGGTGGTTTGACAGTTTCACTCACAACCTCACTCACAGAAGGTTCAGAAGAAGAAGAAGGAACAAAAGTAGTGGAATGTGGTCCAGAATCAAAAATGCTTTCAACATATCCTAACCCAGTTTTATCAGCAGGAGACTTTTGAACATTCAGCATGTGATCAAGTTTAGAACTAGCAGATCTAGCAACAGATAAATCATGTTCCAAAGTTCTAACTTTATCAAGCAAAAGCATGTTCTCAGATTTAACATTATTCAAAAGCTCATTAGCATCAAACAGTTTAACAAGCAAATTTCTCTTTTCAAGCTCAAGAGAATCAATTTTCTTTAGGCCAAGTTCAACTTTCATAGCATCCTTTGCAGCAATTTTGCAAAGTTTGTTATAGGCCTCTTGAAGATCTGCATCTTCAGAGAGTTCCCCATCAGAAGGGTTCTCCTCAGCAGATATGCTTTCATTGACTATAGCAGTAGCCGTGAAAGCAATGAAGTTTCCATCCTCGTCCCCACCGGACTCATCATCAGAAACCTCATTATCACTAAGGGTTACAGCCATAGCTTTACCCTTATTCCTCAAGAATGTAGGACATTCAGATTTCACATGACCATACCCTTGACAGCCAAAACACTGAGGACCCAAAGAGTTATTAGAAGATTGACCAAAATTTTCTCTAGGTTTTTCAAAATTGTTAACCTTAATGGGATCATTCTTCCTAAAGTTTCTAGGTTCAGCAGTGTAAGTCCCTCTTGCCTTTCTATTTGTATTCCTCAGAAAGTTCTTAAAGTTTTTGGCAAGATAGGCAATCTCTGTAGCAGAGAGCTCATCATCAAATCCACCACCCTCAACATCATCAACTGACTTAAGAGCCATTGATTTGGATTTGTTTACTTTAGGTAGGTCAGACTCATAGGATTGAAGAGATCCTACAAGCTCATCAACAGGGATGGAGTCCACATCCTTGCTTTCAGTGATGGCAGTCACTTTGGGTCTAAAATCTTCAGTTAAAGATCTAAGAATCTTCCTAACAATTTTAGGTTGATCATAGATTTCACCCAAATTAAAAGCAGAATTGACAATATCATTTAATTTAGCATAGAATTCATCAAAAGATTCATCATCAGACATTCTAATGCTTTCGAATCTAGAAGTCAATTGTTGCAATTTATTAATCTTAACTGCCTTTGTGCCTTCATGCACAGTTTGGAGGATTTTCCATGCAACATGAGCAACCTCAACATTAGAGATCCTCTTAAATTCCTCCATAGAAACAGCATTAAAGATAGCATTCATAGCTTTGCTATTGAAGCTTGCTGCTTCTTTTTCAGAAGTTTGCCACTCACTCACAGGAGTAGCGGGTTTCTCCCATCCGTATTCAACGGAATTCCAAACCCTTTCATCAATGGATTTCAGGAATGCTTTCATCCTTACTTTCCAATAAGCATAGTTGTTCCCATCAAAATGAGGAGGAACAAACAAAGAGTGTCCATGCTCCATGACAACAGGGGTCAAGGATCAGCTCAGAGATTAAAAATCTCAAACACAAAGAGCTACCTGCTCTGATACCACTTGATGGGTTATTTAGACCCCTAAAACAACCAAATTGCGTAGCCTAGATTAATTAGCCAAGTTGTTACTTAGTCAAATTAAGCAATTCTAGGTTAAAACAATTCAACAATCATATCAAGAATATTAATGCAGCGGAAAATAAATGAACACAAGATATGATCACCCAGGAAACCACACGGTAAAAACCTGGGGAGGATTTGACCCACCGATCCTCAAGGCAAACCAGAATTCACTATGAAAGAATTGAAGTTCTTACAGAAGGACTACAAGCTCCCCGCTCGACTTCCTAATGCTACCCACCAGTATGAACTTCCTGACACGACCACGCGCAGGCTCCGAATCCACGGACTACTTCTTTCTTGAATTCTTCAATCAGCTACAAGCTCCCCGCTTGCTTTTCTTTTAAGTTCCAATGGTTGCAACTAAGTTGATCTTTAAGATGTTGAAATCATCTCTACCTTGAAAACCCTAAGCTTTGTGTAAAGGAAAGCTCCTCTAAGATCTCACAAGAGATTTACACAAAACAGAAAATATGAGCAACAATAACAATATGGACAACATCAAAAACGTGGCTAGGGTTTTGTTTATATACCTAGGGTAAAAACATAAAACCCTAAACGTTTAATGAAGTAGGGCTGAGTTGGAAATTCTGCAGAAAATTCAACCTGTGCGATTTTCGATCGATCGAGTCTAATCTTCGATCGATCGAGCCAGGCCAAAAGTCCCAAGTACTTCTGCAGCCACTCGATTCCAACTGTACAATAATAAACCAACTTTGAGCAAGCCTAAACAAGACTAAATACAATGTTTTGATCATGGTTTGCCAACATTACAAATTAGAGTTCTAAATACATAAAATCCTAAGACCTTAGAACCTAACAATAACCACACTCATTGTTCAAGGGTGTTCCTTAACAATTTAGCATGCTTCTGGTATATCCAAAAGCCCATGTTTTCTCACTCCAGTCTAATTTGTAAAATACAAGAAATCATATGTTTCTACTTCAACCATATTACATGGTGTGCAAACAATGAACGAGTTACATAGAATAACCTAACTACCTAAGTATAAATCCAAGGCGTTCTTGAAGGGGTGTCAAGGCCAGCTCAATACAATTTAAAGCCTAAGACGATAATTTTAAATTACCGTTTTATATTTTTACTATCACTTGTATAATATTTAGTTTATTTACTATTAACATAGTTAATGCTTTAAATTAAAATTTTTATTCAAAATTCATTATTCATACTTTTTAATACGATACGAGTAATTTACTTGAGCTATAATAGAGAAATTACAAATTTCACTACATAGGTCTTACAAACTAATAGGTCATCTGTAAGGACCGGATTTGAATTCCAAGCCCACTACGTGAATGGACTTAGGCCCAAAAAGCCCCAAACAATGAATTTGTAGAGAATGGGTTGAATATTGAGCCTTAGTTGATCAAACAGACACTACAAGAGACCCAAATGTTAAGAGATTGGACAGGAAAAGGTTTGTATTGGAGACAAATTGTCCTCGGCAAGATCCGAGGTGATCTGTTCTTATATATTCTTCTCAAATTTAACTACAAGCTTTTCTCTTAGATGTTATAGTCTTTCCTCTCATGAATTTCCGATCCCCTTATCTTGTCTCCATCCTTTCCTTATATACTCTCCTTCTTCCTCATTTCCACTTACCACGTGCCTCCAAGATGGTCGGTCTTGATACTTGTCCCATCAGCACCTTCCATCCACTTCCATCTAGTAGCTATAAGGCTAAAATATACTATTCAGGTATCACCTCCACATTAATGCGGCTAGGGAGTTAGGTACAGTGCATTTAATATGGAGGTAGCAGCTTTCTCCTTAGATATTTAGGGTACTTTCTCGTCTGATGTCTTTGCCATACTTATCTGCACCAATAGATCTTCCTGGAATATTGCCTTAATCGGCAAATTACCTCCTCGAACTTCAGCTTCGGCCCGCTGATAAGGCATTTGTCCTCGGCTCCTCCTGCCGAGTCATTATGGACAAAGCTAACCTCTCCATTCACCATCACACTTTCTTTTAACAAAGATTCTTCTTCCTCGGACAGAATTGTGTCCTCGGCTTGGGCCATAGGCCCAAAATCCAAATAAATAATGAATTTTTAGGCCCAACACCCCTACAATAGCCCCTCAAAATTCTTCTTTTAGCACCTCGAGCAGAAAGGAGGATTTTGATGTTCTCGGGTATTTTTTGGGCTTATCATGTCTTGTCCTCCGCCAGTACTACTGCCTTTTTAACTGCCCAAGGCACACTTCTGACGCTTCGGCATCTAGAGCGCGCCCTCATTAAATTCTGGCTACTTCTTGTCCCCCCCACGTTCTACGCTCTAATGTAGATCGAACGGCTAAGAATCCCATTGGGATGGGAGCGGGAGTTTTCCCGCTTGTACTTTTTTCCTTTGATATAAATAACCTCCAAATCAAGCTTTCAGCTTATTTTAGTATTCATTTAAACTCTAGCGCACCATACATTGAACCTACTAATATCTCTCACTTACTCGCGCTCCTTCAACTATTAGAAGTTTGTCCGAGGACATTTTCCCCGATTTTGTAAGTATCCAAAAATCTCTACAACTCGTCTTTTCGGGTATTTTCCTTTCCTCTATACATTTTCTCTCCTTGGCTTCAGTTTTTCTTCCACATCTCTCTAGTGCCCTCCCTAATCTTCCTGAAAGAATGGGTAGATTTAAGTGTTTGGTAGAATCCGAAGAGGGAATGGCGAATTTTAGGGCTCAATATAGAATCTCTCCCAACGTCAACCTTAGATATTGTGAGGAAGGGGAGTGGTTTGAGCAAAGGCAAGAAGGTGAGGTGGTGATTCCCATGATCGCCTTCATAGAGGGCGGCATGAGAATCCCAATGGGGCCGGTCATGAGGGATTTCCTTAGGTTCTACCGTTTAGCCCCCACCCAATGTGTTCCCAACGTATTTAGGATATTAGGGTGTGTAGATGCCTTAAACGAAAAAATGAGGTTAGGGTTAACCCACCATGATGTTAATTGGGTATACAATATCCACCATTTAAAGGGGAAAGGGTATTACCTGAAGACGAGGCATCCCGAAGTCAGGCTCATACAGTGCCTCATTGAGTCTAGTAAAGGGCTAAATAAAGATTTCTTGATAGTGTCCGAGGAATGGCATGAGGGCCTCCACTGCCTAACAGAAGAGGGGCAGCCAGGTATGGTTCTAGAAGTAGAGAAAAAATGATTTACTCTTTACCCAAATTTGAGTTTCGCTTTTAATGGTTTGTATTTCATAATCTTTGCAGATAGACGCGCCACCGAGCCAATTTTCAGTTTGGTTAACAGGGAGGGTTTAGACAAAATTCTCCAAGCAGAGGTGTTTGTAAACGAGCACGACGGTCAACTTCGAGCGTCACACTTGATCCTTGGAATCACTCCAATCTCTCATGCTTACCAGGCGCCCAAATGTGTGATAAAAGCTCACGATCCACGTCTCCTTCGTATCAGTGTTGATGTGGAAGGATTTCCCCTTCCTAAGGGTGCTGAAATCCCAAAAGGTACTTTCTCCACACAGCCCATCCTTCTTCCTAGACCAACCACTGAGGGTACTCAAAGCTCAACTCCAATACCAAAAGGCATACCTAAAGAAGGGTCCTCCTCGGCACAGCGATTTACCGGAGTTGCCACTTCATCTCGCTCCAGAAACACAGAGGAAGAAGAAGTGGTGGAAATGGCCTGAAGTTTTCAACCGAGTCTCGTCCCCGGAAGTTTCTGTTACTGACCTCGGCCCTCACTTTTCACCACTAATTGACGAGATGGGCATTCAACGCAAACCTAAATCCAGCTTACTGGACTTAATTGAGTCGCAGCCGAGAAGGGATGCGTCCGAGAAGACAAACTAGACGAGACCTCCTATTCCCCCATCTACCCTGCCTTCCCAACCTGGGCCTGTTGACCTTAAAAGAAAAAGGGACTCCAAGGGCAAGGAGGTGATGGAGGCTAGAAATACTTAACCTTCTCAGGAGGAAGATGCCCAGAGAGTGGCCAAACAGGCCAAAGTGGGGCAGAGGGGTGCTGACAGAAGGAAAGAACCTCAAAATGAGCCCCCAGCCTGGCTTCCTGCCCCAATGCTAGACGGAAATCCCTCATTAGAAAATGCCTCTATTAGGGATTTCCAGGGTGGGAAGGCCGGCTATGTGGCCGACGCTGTGGAGCAAGCTCTTCTGCTCCCCAGTGACATGGCTGAGCTACGGTCCATAAGGAGGCACGAAGTCTTCCTCAACCTCAAACGATACTTGGCTCTGGTATGACCTTGCCTGACTTCTTTTTCTCTTTTCTTTAGTAACTTCACTTATTTTCTTTGTCATTTTTAACCCCCATTTTCTCTTTGGCAGGCTGTCCAAGCCTCCTTCCGAGCAGAAGAAATGACCAACTATTGCCATCGGCAGATGAAGGAGGAGGAAGGGAGGCGTATTGCTGCGTGGGAGTCCTTCCAAGTGGCACAGAGGAGCGTGGATGAGCTCAAAAAGAAACTACAGGAGGAAGAGAAGGAAAGAAATTATGCTGCAGCTGCCCTAGAAAACGCTGAGACACAGGCTAAGACCCAAAGGTTACAACTGCGCAGTGTTGAAGACCAACTGGCCACCTCGAAGACCCAAATTGCCGCGATGAAAAAGAAAACAGAGGAGGTTGAGAAAGCCAGGGCTCTAGCCGAGAAGGCAAAAGAAGAAGCGGAGAAAGCTAAGGATGAAGCCGAGCAACATGGGTACGAGGTTGGGGTGGCCGAGACTGAGGACACCCTTAGGGCTGAGGTCCCGGCCGTATGTATAACATACTACGCCATGTCATGGGGTGAAGCCTTCAACCAAGCTGGGGTTGAGGCTTCCTCTATTCTCAGGAGGCCAGAAAACATCTACTACCCCCAGCCATCCGCCCTAAAAGCTTTTTGGACTCCAAGGCTGACCCAGTGTCTTCGGAGGTCGAGAAGGTTCAGGGCGGTCCATCTACAGTTCCTCCTACAGCTGTCACTTTGGTAGAAGGGGTAAAGCAAGCCAAGGACACCTTAAAGACAGGGGAGATTAACGAGGAAACCATCCAAGGTTCTGATCTACCTCCTTCAGCTCTAAAGGATGCCTCTAAGGAGAAAGAAACTCCTTAAAACACAGAGTTGGTATTGGCAACCCTTACCATACCTCCCAAAGAGGATCCCAAGAAAAAAACCGAATGACTACCATGGCAGCAAGCACCACCACGGCAGCAGGCACCCAGCCTTCCAAGGACCCAAAAGATAAAATTGTAATAAAAATGAAGAAATAGATTGTCTCTCTTTCAAAGACTTTTATTTAATGAAAATTTATGGATGTTTTTTTTTTTTTTTTTACTTCTTGTGATTCCTGCATTCAATTTAGCTAACCTTCAACAAAAATAATAAGGACGTAACAGTCCTCTCACTTCCTTACTTAAGTAAAGAGCAACCGTCCTGCTCTATATGATCAGCAACAGAAGCAGATGAATTCTACTAAGTTAATCACCTTGGCTAAGCATAAACCTAATTCTATGAACATATATAGTGTTGTAGCATGCATGTAGGTTTAAGTGGAGCTGATGAGTGCCAAAGAGGTGGTCAACTCTTACACAAATATATGCATATTTGTGAATGCTTTAAGTGATGCTCATGAGCATCCATTTGGAATTCTTATTGCAACCAAAGTCATTGCTTTTTAGCATGATTACATCTAGTACCAAAGCAGTTTAGCTAAAGAAACAAATTTACTGTATAAATATGTATATCTCACAAAGTCTGTTATCAACAAGATTTTGCCTTAACATATAGTTACTTAAAGGAAGAGATTAATTTATCTAAGGCATGTGGTCCGAGGATCCAAGCATGCCCAAGTACTTCCTTGATACTTAGATAGTTGTCATAATGTGCTAATTTTCCCATTGCAGATGGTCCGAGGGAGGAACCAGGCATAGCTTAGGGGTTTTTTTTTTTTTTTTTTTTTTGGCGTTTAGAAAAATAACTGAAGGACATCAATTTTCCCAAGGTATGTGGTCCGAGGAGCCCGGCATGACCAAGGTTATGTTTGTTACTCATATAGATGTTATAACGTGTTAATTTTCCCATAGCAGATGGTCTGAGGAACCAGACATAGCTTAAGTTCTATTTAACACTTAGAAAAATAATTGAGAGATATCAATTGTCCCAAGGTATGTGGTCCGAGGAGCCAGGCATGACCAAGGTTATGTTTGATACTCATATAGATGTCATAACGTGTTAATTTTCCCATAGCAAATGGTCCGAGGAACTAGGCATAGCTTAGGTTCTGTTTAACACTTAGAAAAATAATTGAGAGATATCAATTGTCCCAAGGTATGTGGTCTGAGGAGTCAGGCATGACCAAGGTTATGTTTGATACTCATATAGATGTCATAACGTGTTAATTTTCCCATAGCAGATGGTCCGAGGAACCAGGCATAGCTTAGGTTCTGTTTAACACTTAGAAAAATAATTGAGAGATATCAATTGTCCCAAGGTATGTGGTTTGAGGAGCCAGACATGACCAAGGTTATGTTTGATATTCATATAGATGTCATAACGTGTTAATTTTCCCATAGCAGATGATCTGAGGAACCAGGCATAGTTTAGGTTCTGTTTAACACTTAGAAAAATAATTGAGAGATATCAATTTTTCCAAGGTATGTGGTCCGAGGAGCCATGCATGACCAAAGTTCTGTTTGATACTCATATAGATGATGAAAATCATGTGGCACATAACATAATAAACCCAAATTGGGTGAAGGAACTCTTTATTAATAGTAGTACCTCCTATGATTATTTACATTTCAAAGACGAGGTACAGCTCTCTCTTCTAGATCTTTAAGATAATACGCACCTATCCCAGCGACTGATGTTATACGATATGGTCCCTCCCAGTTAGGTCCCAGTTTCCCCCATGCTGGATTCTTGGTTGTTCCCATAACCTTTCTTAAGACTAAGTCTCCTACTGTCAGCGGCCTTAGCTTCACATTTGCATCATACTCTTGCTTGAGCTTGCTCTGATAATAAGCTAATTGAACCATGGCATTTTCCCTTCGCTCTTCAATTAGATCTATGCTCCTTTCCAACAATTCATCATTACTGCTCGGGGTAAAGGAACTTGTTCTCAGCGTGGGGAATCCAGTTTCTAGAGGAATAACGGCCTCAGCCCTATAGGTCATGGAAAAGGGGGTTTCCCCTGTGGACCTTCGAGGGGTAGTCCGGTACGTCCATAAGACATGTGATAGTTCTTCTACCCATTTTCCCTTCGCATCATCCAGCCTCTTCTTGAGTCCACTTACTATGACTTTATTCACAGCTTCAGCCTGCCCATTCCTCTGCGGATATGCTGGGGTAGAATATCTATTCTTTATTCCCAGATCGCAGCAGTATCTCCTAAAGGCTTTACTATCAAATTGGAGTCCATTATTTGAGATAAGAGTATGGGGGACTCCAAACCTAGTAACGATGTTTTTCCAAACAAATCGTTTGGCATCCACATCTCTGATATTCGTAAGTGGTTCAGCTTTAACCCACTTAGTGAAATAGTCTGTACCGACCAACAGATACCTCTTATTCCCTACTGCCTTAGGGAAAGGGCCAACAATATCCAAGCCCCATTGTGCGAAAGGCCAAGGACTGGATAGAGGATTAAGAGTTCCCCCAGGTTGGTGAATGTTTAGGGCAAACCTTTGATATTAGTCACACTTCTTTGCATAGTCCTATGATTCTTTCTGCATCTTCGGCCACCAGTAGCCTTGTGTGAGAGCTCTATGTCATAGGGACCTGCCACCCGTATGGCTTCCACAAATTCCTTCATGCAACTCTTCCAAGACTAGCTCAACTGCTTTTGAGTGTACGCACAGCAGATACGGGCCAGAAAAGATCTTTTATATAACTTATGGTCCTCGAATAGCCAGAACCGAGGAGCTTTCCTTCGCACTTTGTTAGCCTCGGACTTATCTTCGGGCAAGACATCTTCTTTGAGATATAATACAATAGAGTCCATCCAACTAGGACTCGCCCTTATTTGATGAATATGAGCCATGGTTTTTCCTGCCTCGGTAGGTTTACATAAGTCTTCTATAAAGATTACCCGAGGTAAACTTTGTGCCTAGGATGTGGCCAATGTGGCAAGGAAATCGGCATGTGTGTTTTGACTTCTAGGAACATGTGATAAACAAAAAGACTCAAATTTAGACTGCAGATGTCTAACCTGGTTTAAGTATTCTTGCATTCTGGAATCTCTGGCCTCTAACTCTACTTGGAGTTGGCAAACAACCAATCTTGAATCAGAGAACAACTCTACTACTTTTCCCCCCATTTTCTTAACCATGATCATCCCTTCCATCAGAGCTTAGTATTAAACTTTATTGTTTGTAGCCGAGAAGCCCATTCTTAAGGATTTTTCAATCATGATCCTCTCTGGAGATATCAAGACTAGCCCCACTCCAGATCCCTTGTGATTTGCCACGCCGTCTACGTAAACCTTCCAAGCTAAAGGTTCTTGTGTGGAGGTTACCCCAACTAATTTTCCATCCATGTTTTGATTCTCGATCTTTTCTTCTGTTGGAATTTCAGTGAACTCGGCTACCAGATCGGCTAGAACCTGTCCCTTTACCGAGGTGCGAGGCATGTACTTAATGTCGAAAGCCCCTAGAATTATACCCTATTTCACAACTCTCCTTGTGTAATCAGCACTATGAAGTAAAGATTTGAGTGGAAGTTGAGTCAGGACAACCACTGTATGTGACTGAAAGTAGTGGGGAAGCTTGCACGTAGTATGCACCACGGCCAGAATGGCCCTTTCAAGTGGTAAGTAACAAACCTCGGCCTCATGCAAGGACTTGCTCACATAATAAACTGGTCTTTGCACACCACTATCATCCCGTATTAGCACCAAACTCACTGCATGGGAGGCCACTGCGATGTAGGCAAACAAAACCTCATCTACCTCGGGCCTTAACATGATGGGTGGCCGAGATAAATACTCCTTCAACTGCTGAAAGGCTAGAACACACTCCTCGGTCCATTCAAATCCCTTCCATTTGTTCAACAACTGAAAGAAAGGCTTGCACCTATCTGCTAATCGAGAAATGAATCAATTTAGGGCGCTAGTCATCCCTGTGAATCTCTGAACCTCCTTGGAATTCCGAGGTGGTTGCAAGTTATTGATTGCCTTAATCTAGTCAGGATTGACTTCAATTCCATGGTGCGTGACCATATAGCCCAGAAACTTCCCTGATCCCACACCAAAAGAGCACTTGGAGGCATTAAGCCGTAACTTGTGTCTTCTCAAAATATCAAAAATATTACCGAGGTCACTAACATGATCAGAATCCACCTTACTCTTCACTACCATGTCATCAATATAAACCTCGATGTTTTTCCCCAACTGAGGCTCAAACATTCTGGTCATCATCCTCTGATAGGTAACCCCTGCATTTTTCAAAACGAAAGGCATCACCTTATAATGATAATTCCCAGTAGGAGTAACAAAAGCTGTCTTTTCTTGGTCATCCACAGCCAAAGGTATTTGATGATATCCTTGAAAAGCATCCAGAAAGCTCATCCGAGGATGGCCCACAGTCGCATCCACCAATTGGTCAATCCAAGGCATAGGGAAAGGGTCCTTTGGGTAGGCTTTATTCAAGTCTATAAAATCCACGCATACGCGCCATTTTCCTGTCTTCTTTTTTACCACCACTGTGTTAGCCAACCACTCTGGATAAAAAACCTTTTTTATAGCCCCAGCTTGTTTAAGCTTTGTCACCTCGTCCTTGACAGCATCAGAGTGTTCCTTATATGAACGCCGAGGTGGTTGCTTCTTAGGGGTGACAGATGGATTTATATTCAAATGGTGGCATATGAAGCTCGGATCCACCCCCGGGGCTTCATAGGCATTTCAGGCAAATACATTCATGTTTTCCCTAAGGAATTCCACCAATTCCCTCTTTTCCTGAGATGGCAACTGATCACCAACCTGGAAAAACTTCTCCGGATCGTCCCTTATGGCAAATCTCTCAAGATCTTCACATTTAGCCTCCTCGGCTAGCATGTTAGCAGGTAACTCCGTAGGCTTTGATTGCTATAAACCATCATTAACTGAGGTCGAGGACTCCGCCGTTGGCTGATGCAAGATTGTAGATACGAGGCACTGCCAAGCCATGGATTGGTCCCCAACCAGTTCCTCGATTCGGTCTCCTGATGGGTATTTCACCTTCTGATGTAGAGTGGAAGAAACAGCCCCCAGTGCATGAAGCCAGGGTTTGGCAACTATGGCCGTGTAGGGAGAGAAAGCATCAACTACAATAAAGTCCACTTCAACCACCTTTGAGCCTGCCTGCATGGGCAATCTTATCTGTCCCTTAGGAATAACAACTTTCCCATCAAAACTCACTAGTGGAGAATTATAGGCCGTCAAATTCTCGGTTGTTAGGTTCAGCCCCTTGTACAAATCAGGATACATGATCTCTGCACCGCTACTTTGATCTACCAATACCCTCTTTACATCATACCATCCTATTTTGAGAGTTACCACCAAGGCATCATCATGTGGCTAGATGGTTCCTACCTTATCTTCGTCCGAGAAACTCAATGCCAGTCGAACTTCTACTTTGGGCCTCTTTGGTCCAGAATTGATGTCCTCGGCTGGAAACCGAGCTACAGACATCACTCTGGAGGGTTGGGAGCCAGTCCTCCCTGGTGCAGCAAAGATGACATTGATGGTGCCTAGGGGGGGTCTCGAAGAAGCATTCCCCTGAGTTCCAGACCTTGACTGGTCTCCCTGCCCGTTTGGGTGACACAAGAGATGCTGCAACCTTCCTTCCTTAACCAACTGCTCCAAATGATTCCACAATGTACGGCAGTCCTCGGTGGTATGTCCTCGCTCTTAATGGTACTGCCAATGAAGACTTTGATTACACCTTAGGGGGTCTCCACTCATCTTGTTTGGCCATTTGAAATATGGCTCATTCTTGATTTTTTCCAACACTTGATGTACTAGATCTCTGAATATAGTATTCACCACTTGAGGAGCTACAGACTCAGACTACCCAGTAAAATCTCTACGTGGCCTGTTGTTGTTATAACGATCCGACCTGAAATCCCGCCTCTCTTGAGGGATAACCTTGCCCTTTCCTTTGTCCTGTTGTTGGTCGTCCTCCACTCTCTTGTACTTGTCAATCCAATCCATGAGCTGGCGTATACCGTTGACAGGTTTCCTAGTCAAAGACTTTCTTAAACCATGCTTGGCTGGTAAACCGATCTTGAAAGTGCTAATGGCTACGTCATCAAAGTCACCATCAACCTCATTGAACATTTCCCAGTATCTGTCAGAATAAGTTTTCAAGGTTTCTCCTTCTCTCATGGATAATGACAACAAAGAAGCTAAAGGCCGAGGAACCCTTCTGCATGTAACAAAGCGAAATCCGAACGCTTGAGTAAGTTCCTTGAAAGAATCAACAGAATCTGCCTTCAGACTATCAAACCATCTCATCACTACAGGCCCCAAACTAGATGGGAATACCTTGCACATCAAAGGCTCGTTCTTGGAGTGTACGACCATCTTCTGATTAAAATGGCTAACATGCTCCACAGGATCTGTTCTTCCGTTGTACAGGGTGAACGTGGATTGAGAAAACCGTTGAGGAAGCCTTCCTCTATCAATCCAGCGCGTAAAAGGCGACCTGGAGATCTGGTTGAGCACTCTACTCACAGCGTCATTTCCCAGGCCGACCGAGGATGACTTTCTATCCTTCCGCTCATGATGATAATCCTCATCATATGAGAAAGACTCACTGGGTGGAGTTCTCGACCTATGCCCATAGCTACCATCCTCCTCGTCACTAGAAGAGAATTCAAGATTGGATGGAGCTCGCGATCATGACGCAAGCTTCTCCTCAGATGATCAATCTCCTTCTGCATATTTCTGGCATTCTCCTCCTGAGAAACGTGACTTTTAGCCCGGGCTTGACTTTTACTAGTATAGGTAGTATGTACACTTCCTTCCCGGTCCCTTTGCCATTCAAGATCAAGAAAATGATCTTTACATTGAGACCCTATAGATTCTCCCAGGTGTGGGCCTGATCCTACTATTTTTGAAAAAAAAAAAAAAAAAACAACTCCAGTATTCCCACAGACGGCGCCAATTGTAAGGACCGCATTTGAATTCCAAGCCCACTACGTGAATGGACTTAGGCCCAAAAAGCTCAAAATAATGAATTTGTAGAGAATGAGTTGAATACTGAGCCTTAGTTGATCAAACAGACACTACAAGAGACCCAAATGTTAAGAGATTGGACCGGAAAAGGTTTGTATTAGAGACAAATTGTCCTCGGCAAGATCCGAGGTGGTCTATTCTTATATATTCTTCTCAAATTTAACTACAAGCTTTTCTTTTAGATGTTACAGTCTTTCCTCTCATGAATTTCCGATCCCCTTATCTTGTTTCCATCCTTTCCTTATATACTCTCCTTCTTCCTCATTTCCACTTACCACGTGCCTCCAAGATGGTCGGTCTTGATACTTGTCCCATCAGCACCTTCCATCCACTTCCATCTAGTAGCTGTAAGGCTTGAATATACTGTTCATGTATCACATCCACATTAATGCGGCTAGGGAGTTAGGTACAGTGCATTTAATGTAAAGGTAGCAGCTTTCTCCTTATATTTAGGGTACTTTCTCGTCTGATGTCTTTGCCATACTTATCTGCACCAATAGATCTTCCTGGAATATTGCCTTAATCGGCAAATTACCTCTTCGGACTTCAACTTCGACCCGCTGAGGAGGCATTTGTCCTCGGCTCATCCTGCTGAGTCATTATGGACAAAGCTAACCCCTCCATTCACCATCACACTTTCTTTTAACAAAGATTCTTCTTCCTCGGACAGAATTGTGTCCTCGGTTTGGGCCATAGGCCCAAAATCCAAATAAATAATGAATTTTTAGGCCTAACACCCCTACATCATTAATTAAAAAAAAAAAGTGATTAAAATATTTATTTATTATATTGTTTAAGTGACACTAATCATATTCTTGGCGCATCAATTTATAAGTGTTTTTGTAATAAAATTTATAATAGCTTTAACATTTTTCATCCCCAATTGTTTTTGGGATAATACAAATGCTACTACAAATTTTAATACAATAGGTTTACAAATTAATTAATGTGCTAATAAATGTGATTGATGACACTTCAACAAGATAATAAATGGGTATTTTGAATTACTTCATGTGATTAGTGACACGTTAATTTGTAAGTCCTATATAATAAAATTTGTATATTTCTAATATAACTCAATTTTTGGACATTTTTAAGAGTAGAGCAAAAAATATACTACACACAATTTTTTTTTAAATTACTTATTGCCCCAAATTTGGAGGTCTTTCTTAATAAGGGGCCTTAGGCCTCGAGCCGGCCCTAGGGGTCGCCCTGATCATGAACCAAGGCCCTAGAAGGTACCACAAATACCTTGCTTGGAGGACGATGGGGGTAGCTTCACATTGAAGCCAGGGTGGTCACTAGACCACCTTGATCTGGAAAAAAAAATTATTATATATAAATTTTAAAATTTTTATGACCACCCTAAATTTTTCTTGGCCCAACATAATTAAACTTTAGAAAAAGTTTGACAACAAACTTGGTTGTAGTCTAAAGTTACAACTCTTTTTAATTTTTTTTTATTGGATGTAAATTTTAACAAATTCATCACTAGATTACATTTTTTTATTATATCTTCCATGTTTGCAAAATTTCAAGAATATCAAAGATCAATAGTTACGTCATCAATCATATATTTAAATTTCGAGTTATTGTAGTTTAAAATTATACAAAAAAAAAAAAAAAAAATTATGAATCGAATAATAAATAACATCTGATTGACATGAAACTTGACACTTTTTAAAAAAAAACATAAAGAACGTGCAATTTAACAGTTAGATTTCCAAAATATGTAGTTATGCTAAATTGCTAATTTCTTTTAGTGAGAGTTGTAGCCTTCAATTACAACTAAGTTCATAGTTAAATTTTGTCCTTAAACTTGGATTCTCTTAACAATATATTAGGCCCTTACAAACAAAAAGAAAAGTCCAAGAAAATTTTTATTTAACTAAAATTTTGAAAGAGATGTAGTTTACAATATTGATAATGAAACTATCATGCAAGTATGAAATGATTTCAAAAAAAAAAAAAAAAACTCGTACAAGGAAATTGTAAGACTTTATGGGGTTTTTTTTTTTGGTCAATATTTTAAAAAAATTATTTTTATTAAATTTTGCATAATGGGCAAGAATCAAAGTGCCATAAAGGGGGAACACTATGAAGTTTTTGGTTTTGAGGGATCGAAATAAAGATTGGAATGATTAGGCAATCATCTCAATGGACTAACGTCGTGATTCTTGCATCAGCTTTGATCGTGTGTGTGAGTTTCCTTAGTAAGTAATATTTCTATGGGTGACATTTCATATTGTTTTATTAATAAAATTAGGATAAAGTTTAGTTATAAAATTGGTTGTAGCCTGATGGTACAACTTTACTCAATAAAATAAATATTATTAAATATTTTGAAAGTCTAATAGGATATTGAATGTTCTTTACGTTCTTAATATACACGTTAAATTTTATGTCAATCAGACGTTATTTACTATATAATCTATAAGCTTATATTTTATGCATAATTTTAAATTACAAAAACTTACAATTTAAAAAATTTATTAATGACATAACTATTAATCTTTAATTTTCTAAAAATTTTGAGCATGAAAAATACAAGAAGAAAATGTAATCCAATGGTGGATTTGTCAAAATTCACCTTCTATAAAAAAATATTGAGTAAGATTGTAGCATTTTGTAGCTAAACTTTGCCCATAAAATAATTACTTTACTTGAACCTTTATTTTCATGAGTTTTTAACACAGCCCTACCCCTTCCTCCACCCCCACCCCCAACCGGGGAAAAAAAAAAAGTTTCAATGAAAAGTACTTCCACCCTTTTAAGGTTTTATAAATACAATAGATAAATTCATCTCAACTCACATTGTTTACTTTCTTAATAGAATATTGGGTAAACTATATATTTGGTCCCTAGTCTTTCAATTGTGTCAATTTGGTCCCTATCTTTTTAGCACTGTGTCAATTTAATCTCTGTCGTTATCTTTTTGATTAAAATTGATAACGCATTTAATGGCCAAAATAAAAAATTAGCTTTCATTGATGTGAAAATACACTAAAATTTTATTTTGGCCATTTGATGTGTTATCAATTTTGAAAGTTCAATATGGGTACGAAACACCCTTGAACGTTTAGACCCCAAAATACAAAAATACCAATTCAAGCTTTATATCAAACAATTAATGTGCGGAACATGATAATAAGCTTATAACAGAATTGATAAACAATCTAGGCCAAATATAAACATATCCACAGCAGTAAATATAAGGCAAAGATAAAGGGAAGAAAGATGCAAACACACGGACAACACACGATGTGTTATCGAAGAGGAAACCGAAGTCCTCGGCGTAAAACCTCTCTGCTGCCCTCCAAGCGGTGATAAAATCCACTAAAGAATATAGTTGGGATACATGAACAGCAGAAGACCCTCCAAGCCTAATCTACCCAGGTACCTAAGCCCTCCAAGCTTCTTACTCCAACGAGGTTATGCCAAACCTATTTCTTCTTTAGCTTCCCGGATTCCGCTACTTGACCATAGCATCAACCAATGTATATTGGTTCCTTCCAAACTGCTTCCCTCAGCACCAAATAAACCTTCTCACAGACGTGGGTGTGGTGAGATAAGGATTTGGTAAAAAACCTCTCAAGGGTACGACAATGGAGAGGAAGAGAGTAGAAGAATTTGTAGAGTCTCTAAGGTAAAGATTGGGGATGAGGCAATCTTGTTTTGCTCTAGGGTTTCTCTCACAAAATTCTCTCTGGAAGCTCTCTCAATTTAGTGGGTATAAGGGTCTATATATAGTGAGGTGAGATGAGAATACGAAGAGACAGTTTTTTGCCAAACAGGGTAAATTGGCGGCTTGGTCTCGCGGCTTTTCCAAGTCACGAAATCAAGTCGCGACGTAACGGCCTGGCCAGCCTGGGACTTTTGTCCTGTAGTACGACAGCTGGCGCGACCCTTCAGCTTCCCTGCGTGCATCTCACGTGCCTGAAGTTGGCGACTTGCAGCCGCGAGCCACCCGCGAGTCCTAGCCGCGAAGCTCTGCTTCTTTGCACATACTTAAGCTTTTCTTCACATCTTCTCACACACTACCCTTACAATAATCCCACCTAAATACAGGGTTACTAAATGCTTAAATTACAAGCAAATTGGCACAGAATAAAGCCAACAAGATGGTTGATAAATTTCAACCTTACAATCTCCCCCTTTGGCTATTCCGTGACAAAACCCTAAAACAAACTCTAGACTTAACGCGTGAGTTGGGAACAGTTGGAAAACTCACTCACACCTAACTCTAGAATCTGCGAAGCTTTAGAACCATAAGAACAAGTAACTCCTGAAACACAACAACACAATAAGTTCATCGTATACAGAAACTTGTAATGCATATGGAGCAAGCACAATGCGATCATGCACAATGGAATAAAGTAATAAACCATGGCAAGACCAAAACAGGTAATCACTATAGCCAAGTGATCACAATGCTCATTCACACTTGGAATGAACATCTGGACATTCAAGATAATAAACACAAGGTAAATCGCTTGAATGACCAACACTCAACCAAATCACAGTACATGAAGTATGTGCATCTAGGAAAAATCCTACAAGGGCACAAGAGTGACAGTACTTAGAAGAAAATGCAAGACATTTAGTTGGAAGTACTGATTTAACAAAGCACAAAGGTTGCATAAAACATGGCACAAACCACAAAGGCCTACAAATTGTGCATAAGAACAAACCCTTAAAGCTTACAGAAGCAACATGGGTACAAACCAACAACATAAAGAACTGAAGCTGAATAACATCATACTATATATATGCTGAAATAAACCAAGGATTAAACACATTCAAGAGTTATGAGTTTAAACCAAACTTAAACCACAGTGTATCAAACCTATAACAACAGTAGTTATCCAAGCATAGTATCAAAATTATAAGCACAAACAACATAATCATAAACACAGTGTATAATAGTGAGACTCCCCCTCAAAATAAGCACTCCCCCTCAAGAACTGCCCTCAAAAGTTCTCCCCCTTTTTGACCGGAATGGCCAAAGGGTCACTGCTCCTGGTCGGTGGAGAGGCTGTCAATCTTAGCTGAAAGCACATCAATCTGATCCTGCATTACTATCATCCTTTCAGTCTGCTGACTTTGAACTTCTCTGAGTCCAACAAGTCTTTCCATGATGATTTGAAATGCATCGGGAGGAGGTGCAGCTGATGAAGTTAAGGCTCTACTCCTCTTTCTTCTGCTCTTGGGTGTGACTGATTGTTCTGCATCTTCTGCTTCAGTCTCCATTGGATCCCCTTGCTCTTCACCACCCGAAGACGACTTTGTATCCTTGTGATGGTGAATTTGTTTATTGCTGACAGTGGAGTCAGGGGACTAATATCATGAGGAATTCTAACACCCTTTGCTCTGAAGATCCTTATGAGGAGACTAGGAAAGACCAACTTTGCCCTGCCAGTAGTTTTAGTCTCGTCCAAGATGGTGTCATAAATGTGTGAGCTGATGTCAATGATGACTTTCTCCTTGAGCTCCATGAGAAATATAGCTCTGGAATTAGTAAGAGTGGTCATCTTTCTTATGAGATACAAATTGAACATCATTATGGTGGTCAAACATCTCATGTCTGCAGGAAAGGCATTAGTGTTGAGACATTTCCCTTCCTTATTACCACCAATCCGAGCCTAGACCGTATCTAGGGACATCATCCTGTCTTTGAAGTTGATGAATTCATACTCCTCTAAACCCTCAAGACCAAGGACGTCATCAATGTCATGTGCGTCTAAGGTGAACTCATGTCCTTTGACCCAGCAGTTCATCTCTTCATCCTTTATGATTACATTTGCATAGAATTCCCTTATCAAGGGATCATAGACTGCAGGTAGATCACTCAACAACTTCTCCCATCCTCTTCCCTCAAAGCACCCTGGAATGAAAGTGTCCTTCAAATCATGCAAGTCAACAAATCTCTCTGGATAATGGTACCCTTCATGAAGAAATCTCTGTATCTCTCAAAGTGTTTGACAGACCTAAATAGATTAGGGTCCATCTTCATTCTTTTGTCAGCTTTCTTAGCAGTTGTCTTCTTCTTTGAAGGAAGTGCAGCCATCTGTAAATAAGCAGAAAAGGCCACAAACAAAACATAGCACAGAATGGGGAAATGCACACACATTAGTAACCAGTTAGTTACACAGTGATAAACAGAGTGACCAGACACAAACACAGAAGAAGCACAGTTGAAAACCAAACATTGGATATAACAAGTTAACCAAGTTTAAACTGAAATATGCAGACAAATTCAGATAAATTTGTTCGAAAACAGTGAGTCAAGACCCATTTGGTATGAACAGTGAAAAAAAAATGTAGCAACACCTACAAGATATGGTGACTTAAGAGTCAAAAACAAATGGTAGCCATAATCAACAAAACCATAACCAAACAGATAAATTTAGAACCACAGTAAAAATTGCAGAAAACCCCACATTCATATGCCCAAAAACAAACTGACAAATACCAATGCTCAGACTAAGGATAAATGATCTGATGTAAGCAAAGAATCCTAAACAGTCATAGCAACAAGAGCAAATAGCATCACACACCCAAACTCAACAATATATGCAAACCCATGTTCGAGCCCCTCAAAATCACAACCCAACAACACAACACACAGATTCAAGAGAACAATAATGAAATCATGATGAATGAAGTGAAAACAAGAAAGCCCATACCTTTTTCTTGATGTTTGATGAAGACATGATGCAGAATTTGAGAGCTTTTTCAAAGAAACACGGAGTGTTAAGAAAGAGATTTTGAGAAGAAGATGAACAGACACTGAACTCCGAGGGAAAAAACTGAAAAATAGTTTTAAAATTTGTCTTTAAAACGCAAAACACACGTTTTTCGCGACTGGATCAAGTCGCCAGTAAGTCGCCAGGTTAAGCCGCGAAACACTGTGAAGAGAAGAAACTTGAGAAATTTCTCTAAGTGTTTTTCACGACTGGAAGGTCTACCCGCGAGATAGTCGCGATATGAGCCGCGGAATTCCCTGAGTACCTCTCGCGACTGGACCTTCCACCCGCGAACCAGTCGCCACACTGACCCGCGAAAACTAGAAAACTCAAATTTTGGAAAAATTTTCTAAGTCTTTTTCGCGACAGGGATGCTTAACCCGCCAGTGACCCGCAAAAATCTCTGAAAGAGGTTCACGATTGAAGCATGCGACTAGACCTACCCGCGACTTAGTCGCCAAAACAGGACAACACTGTTTTTGAAATTTGACATTTTTGTAAAAACAAAGCACTTTCCAAAAACAAACTAAAACACTCAAAAATCTTTTTGTGTTTGATCAACAAAGATTGAGCATGTGAAAACACATTTAATCAAGTACAATCACACAAATGAATATGACATTCATTGAACATAGACTTGTGTGTTGTGTGTGGATATCAAAAAGGAGATAGTCCTTAATCCAATGTGAAGCTTCAATAATCAATTCAATCAAGGCATGCACAACTAGCACTAGATCATGTGACATATCTCAATTATAGAAACATGCATATATGACCCCCCACAAGTACTTGATAACAATTCTTTGAAGCTTTTCATTTGGCTCCATATTCAACATATCATTTGCAATTTTTTGAGCAAAGAAAATCTCATTGAGAGATAGATGCCTGAAATTTTTGATATTTCAATTGATGAGTTAGCCTTTGGCTTTTTTAGCATCATACATTTTATTTTGGTCGCTTTCCCTTTTTCCTAGTCAAATACTAGTATGTGCGACAGGCTTTTGCAGCTCTATATCTCTTTTCATTTGGAGATTTACATTTAGAAAGCTCTTTTAAGCATAAAAATAAAAAGTGGGAAGATATATAGGCATGAGTCTATGCATGTCTCAAGATCAACAAAACCATTCACTAATCATTCATGACAAGGTTGAAGATCTATTTACAACAATTACATAGATTTCAGAATTTCTTCCACAATGATATGAATGCAAAAGAGACAAGCTAAGCTCGTTAAATGCACAAAGCCATAAGTATAAAGGTATAAGGCAAAATATGCTTTGAGACAAAACTCAACAAAGTGATCAAACATTTTGGATTTTCTACTTTTTATGTGTTTTTGGATTTTTGACACAAAAACAGTAAAAGAATGATAAAAAACAAAGCATAAAGAACAATGTAAAAACATTTGAACCAAAGACAAACACACAAAAAAAATCTAAAAACTAGCAAGAAGCACAATACCAAGCATATACACAAACATGGGAAGTATTGATGCATGGACATGTTGTAATGCTTATGCATGAGTACCCTTTGTCACCCACACGTCACGTGCGTTTGGGGCGATATCCTTGACGGATCGGGTACGAGAGTTGGGACTGTCAAACCTTCATGTGAAGCTTTCCAAGCAATTTGTGAATGCACCGATCATCTTCATCACGTCCATCATTCCTGGATCACGGTTTTGGCTTCTTGGTTGCTCACCACCCCAAGTCCTCATATCATTTCTTCTTCCTCGTGATCGGGGTGCACTTGCATTGTTGTCTGCTCTCAGCTTTTGACAGTTGGGTCTGGTATGTCCTTGCAATCCGCAATAATGACAAACATACTCCGTTCTAGGACCCTGCTGCTGTCTTGGGAGTGATCTTCCTCTAGCTCCATATCTGGATTCTGATTGATTACTGGACTTATGTAATACCCGTTGATCAGTCACATTCTTCTTCTTCTCAGCTTTAATTTTCTCAGGACTGGACCTATCCACAGTCGTCTCCTTAGCCTTTACAAACTTCACTTCTTTGGTGACATTTGCTGATGAGCTACTTCCTCCAGCGTATCCCAATCCAGATTTGTCTGAGGCATGTTTTTGAGATGAAATAAAATCATCTAACTTCCTGGAGGAGACCCTATCTACCTTGGCATGAGCTTGCACAACTTCTTGCTCAAGAAACCTCACTTTTGTGTAAGCTTCTGATAACTCACCATTAAGTGTTTCAATTTCACATTTTGCCTCCTTGTATCGTGCCATGAGACTTTTGTAATCTTCCTCAGCCCTCTTCATCTTCTTAATGGCTGCATTAGCCACCTTAGCATATTCACCGGTCTTCTCAAGGAGTGAGTTGTAAGTCTCTTGCAATCCCACTGCTTCTCCAACTTCCTCATCTTCAGATTCCTCGACTATTCCAATAAACTCCAAATCAGAATGTTCCCCAAGCTCCTTCACAAGTGTACCCAAATCATCCGAGGTCTCCACATGTGCAATGGTCATGAAAGCGGAGTAATTTCCTTCTCCGTCACAGCTATCTTCAGAGTCAGAATTTGATGAATCAGCATCACTCAAGGTAGTGGCATAGACCTTTCCTTTTGTCTTCAAATAATTGGGACATTCCTTTTTGAAGTGTCCATGTCCATTACACTCGAAACACACAATTTCCGAGGAGGATTGATACTCCTTCCCTTCTTTCCTCGTAAACTCTTTCCTATCACCTCTTGAAGATGAAAATTTCCCTCGGTTGAATGGTTTTCCACTATTCTTCATCTTCAGGAATTTTCGGAAGTTTTTCACCAGATATGCTACTTCCTTCTCCGCTCCATCTTCTTCCGAAGGGTCATGAGATGCCACTCTCTCATCAATTGTTTTAAGAGCAAGTGATTTGCTCTTCTTCTGAGAAGGCAGGGACAATTCATATGTCTGCAGAGAACCAACCAGCTCTTGAACCTTTATGTCGTCAAGATCTTTGCTCTCTTCAATGGCTGTAACTTTGGCACGAAAACTTTCTGGTAGTGACCGAAGGATCTTCCTTACAACTTTAGACTCCTCCGTCTTTTCCCCCAAATTAAATTTGCCGACGACCACCTCGTTTAGCTTACTGTAAAAAGAGTCAAAGGACTCATCCTCATCCATCTTTAGCTGCTCAAAGCGAGTGGTCAACATCTGAAGTTTGGTGTCTTTCACCTTCTTGGTTCCTTCATAAGTCGTCTCCAGAATCTCTCATGCTTCCCTAGCAATGGTAATATGTGAAATCCTGTGAAATTCTTCTGGAGAGATACCACAGAAAATGGCGTTCAATGCTTTACTGTTTGCATTAGCCGCCGCAAGAGCTGCCTTGTCCCAAGTGGATTTGGCATCCTCCGGCTTTGTCTAACCTATTTCAACAGCATCCCACACAGCCTCATCCATAGAACACAAAAATGCCCTCATTCGGACTTTCCAAAATGCATAATTATTACCATCAAAAAATGGTGGAACAGTGAGAGATTGAGACCTATCCATCTCAACAAGGGGTCAAGGATCACAGTCAAGTATTAAAACTACAACAAGTGTACCCGCTCTGATACCAATTGAAAGTTCAATATGGGTACGAAACACCCTTGAACGTTTAGACCCCAAAATACAAAAATACCAATTCAAGCTTTATATCAAACAATTAATGTGCGGAATATGATAATAAGCTTATAACAGAATTGATAAACAATCTAGGCCAAATATAAACACATTCACAGCAGTAAATATAAGGCAAAGATAAAGGGAAGAAAGATGCAAACACACGGACAACACACGATGTGTTATCGAAGAGGAAACCGAAGTCCTCGGCGTAAAACCTCTCCGCCGCCCTCCAAGCGGTGATAAAATCCACTAAAGAATATAGTTGGGATACATGAATAACAGAAGACCCTCCAAGCCTAATCTACCCAGGTACCTAAGCCCTCCAAACTTCTTGCTCCAACGAGGTTACGCCGAACCTATTTCTTCTTTAGTTTCCCGGATTCCGCTACTTGACCATAGCATCAATCAACGTATATTGGTTCCTTCCAAACTGCTTCCCTCAACACCAAATAAACCTTCTCACAGACGTGGGTGTGGTGAGATAAGGATTTGGTAAAAGACCTTTCAAGGGTATGACAATGGAAAGGAAGAGAGTAGAGGAATTTGTAGAGTCTCTAAGGTAAAGATTGGGGATGAGGCAATCTTGTTTTGCTCTAGGGTTTCTCTCACAAAATTCTCTTTGGAAGCTCTCTCAATTTAGTGGGTATAAGGGTCTATATATAGTGAGGTGAGATGAGAATACGAAGAGACAGTTTTTTGCCAAACAGCGTAAATTGGCGGCTTGGTCTCGCGGCTTGTCCAAGTCGCGAAATCAAGTCGCGACGTAACGGCCTGGCCAGCCTGGGACTTTTGTCCTGTAGTGCGACAGCTGGCGCGACCCTTCAACTTCCCTGCGTGCATCTCACATGCCTTAAGTTGGCAACTTGTAGCCGCGAGTCCTAGCCGCGAAGCTCTGCTTCTTTGCACATACTTGAGCTTTTCTTCACATCTTCTCACACACTACCCTTACAATAATCCCACCTAAATACAGGGTTACTAAATGCTTAAATTACAAGCAAATTGGCACGGAATAAAGCCAACAAGATGGTTGATAAATTTCAACCTTACAAATTTTCATCCAAAAGATAATGACAGTGACTAAATTGACACGACACTGAAAGTTTAGGAACCAAATTGACACAATTAGAAAGTTATGGTCCAAATTGAAATATGATGTATAAGATAGGGACTAAATTCGTAGTTTACTCTGGAATATTCCATTAGATGAGAGTGTCAATGTAAAAGAGAAGATCAACTTATTTGTTTAGTATTTCTTAAAAATTTGAGAGAAAATTTGAGAGAACATCACATTAATGGTGAAAGTGTTTAGTATTTCTTAAAAAATTTGAGAGAAAAGAAATTTTTTTTTTTTTTTTTATTTAAAGAAAAAGATGGTAACCATTGCTATTTTACTTTCATGTATTAATTATCTATAGATTTGGGGCAGTAGGTTAATTGGGTATCTATAAATAACTTGTGGGCAGTGGGCAAGAGAAAAACGTGCGGATTTTGACTTCTTTTCTTCTCCCAAAAGCGAACCAAGAAAAATAAGCAAAGAGAACCAAAAAATTCCTCTCCCTTACCTAATTACCTTTCCAAAAAGAGTATAGAAGAGTAGTCAGCAAGAAAGTTTGAAATTTGTATCCCTTGTGATGTCCTACTACCTCTTAGTCTCACTCCGATTTGCTAAGCCAATATGTCACCAGACTCACCACACCCCCCTACCGTCCCTTATTTCTACTACTATATATACACACATTTGTGCTTAAGATCATTCACTTATTTTTCATTCCTAGGCATTGCATTTCAATCGTTTCATATCAGCTTAATTTCTACGTGTGACAAAAGAGAAAACTAAATGGCGAAATCACCAGAAGTTGAGAAACCCAACAAGGCCTTTGGCTGGGCAGCCAGGGATTCTTCTGGGGTCCTTTCTCCCTTCAATTTCTCAAGAAGGTCCTCTCTCTCTCTCTCTCTCTCTCTCTCTCCATTCTTGTTTGATTTGTTTTTCATTTTAATCCCATATTTTGATTGTCCTAAAAAATTGGATCATTTTGTTATGTTTTATAATCCTTTTGTTTTCCTCCTTCAATCAAAATGAAATTGGATCATTCAATTACTAAATACTTTTATTCCAAATGAAATTGATTGTTTTAATTTGACAATTATAATAATATAGGAGGTGTATCTAAATCATAATTCTTCTTATAAAGAAGAATGGATAATATCAGTTGAGTTACAAATTCCCTTCAATCATTTGAACATTAGTAAAGCTCCTGTTTATTCTTATTTTCATTTCTTTTTATTAAACATATTTGTTATTTTTTACTTATTTTTAAAAATGAGACTATTTAAAAAAAAAATTAACAAAATAAGAATGCATTTCTTTGATCAATTAATCATAGTGGTGCGCATAGTGATTGGTCAACTAGTATCAACAAGTATCCATCCTTTTTAATGATCCATCCTTTTTGTTCTCTTTTTTTTTTTTTTTTTTTTTTTTTTTTTTTTTTTGGGCAAAAAGATTGTTTTGGTGCTTATATTTTGGGGTTACACTTATATTGGTTCCTAGATTTTGATAAAAATCAATTTAGTTCTTATTATTTTCAATGTGCAATTAATTTGGTTCTAACTGTTAACTCATTAACGAAAAAAACCTATGTTATAACGGTGTGCACTACTAGCATTTAACTTAAAGGACTCAATTAATTAAAAGCAAAGATAGAATGCTAAATGAATTTTGGTCAAACTCAGAGTGTGCACTTTGTATTTTTACCTATTTTTTATAATTATTTTAGTCACTTGTATGTTAACAATGCATATTGTTTACTATGTATGTATTTTTCGTTAGTGAGTTAACGATAAGGACTAAATTGATAGCAAGTTGAAAATATCATGACCGAATTGACTATTACTAAAATGTAGAGATCAAATTAATTGTGACCCCAAAATGATTTTTTTTTTTTTTTTTTTTTTTTGAGTTCTAAATTGTTGGTTTATGCTAAATAAAATGGTTTGGTATGTTTGCAGGGCAACAGGAGAGAAGGACGTAAGGTTCAAAGTTATTTATTGTGGGGTATGCCACTCCGACCTTCACACAGTCAAGAACGATTGGGGCACGTCCACCTACCCACTTATCCCTGGGTATGTTAATCGAATCATCATACTTCTATCTCTATATCTTACCTTTATATGATGTAATTTGCATGTCATACATCACCACGACTATACTAACGAAACAAATATATTTAAGTTTTGACTCAATATATCTAAAAAGTTCAATAAATTTTTAATTAGCAACCAAATACCAAAATATTTATCAACAATATGGAAATATTTTCCATGTTCTAAGTTCCAAGTTCCAAGTTTAAAATCTAAAATAAGTTATCAAATGAAAACTAGCTAACTAAAATATGAAATCCAAAAGCAATATTAATATTAAGGTAAAGTGAATATATAATTATTCTCATTATAGGGTTCTTATGACCATCATCCTAATCATCATCATCCATTTCATCATCTATGTAGACATTGTATATGTGTATATTAAAGCTGCAAAAGAGATCAAAATACAACTTCATACTCAACTATTCAAATTATATCACTCAGCAACAATTACAGAGCATGCTAAAAAAAAAATCAATCAATCAATATACAAATACAAGTATACTAATAAAATTATATATAAGAAAAACATTTTAGTAATATTATAACACAAATTAGTATATTGATCAAACAAATTTAACAACATTATAGCTTGAAATGTAACAAAGCCAATTTAAATTCTTCATTTAGAAATGATGAAGCATTCATTCATTTTGATTACAAGTGTACTAAAAACTAGAAAACATTTGCTTAGGTTAACATAATTTTATAAAAATAAAAAATAAAAAACCATACCATCACAACATAGAAAAATAAAAACTCTTAAAACTTCATCAAAACCAGAAATTTATCCCTTAAAAAAAAAAAAAAAAAAAAAAAAAAAAACCTAATGTTTTGGTAGGATCGGTAGGATCCCATACGATCCTACTTCCAATCCTACACGATCCTATTTACGATCCTAGTGCGATTTTAAACATTTTGGTGAGGTGGGATTATAAAATCGTGCGATCCTACGATCTAGATTGTAATTTTGACAACCATGCAAACACCCCATGTAGCACTCAACAAATCATAATAGGTTTCTAAAGCACAATATAGTTTTTGTTTTCAATGACTTTTTGTAAATTAGTTGTATTGATGGACTCTCTCTCTCTCTCTCTCTCTCTCCATATATATATATGAGAAATGCTATATATGTCCATAACATTTTTACAACAAATCATAAGTGGTAGGTTGTTACTGGTTATTATTGTTGGGGCAAAAAAGTAATTTCAGTGATAGATTCAAATTTGAATTAATAACAACTAACCACCTATGATTTGTTGTGAAAATTTTGTAAAAATATTGTGGACCTAGCATCTCTCTCTCTCTCTCTCTCTCTCTCTCTATATATATATATATATATATATATATATATAATGAATCTTTGATGCCGTTTCATGTTTTTTTTTTTTTTTTCTGCGTTGTTATGTATAGTAGTTTAGATTACAAATTAAAATTATTCTAATTTTGATATGTTTTTATTTTTTTTTTAGTAATTTTTTAATTTCAAATTTTTGGCTTACGTATGATTTCAATGTGTTATTCCATCCATATCGCGCTTTTAAAGCTCATAAATGACGTAGTTTTGCTTTTGAAAATAAATGGAGTTTAAAAACACAGATTAGATAGAGATTGATGGAAAGAAAACAAATGTTTAAGTTAAAAGACTAAAGATTAAATATTAAAACTGCAAAGACGAAAATAAAAAACAAATCCAAGTTAGTGGGTGTAATTTCTAAAATTTTCAATTCAACACTTTGCCAAAATTTTACATGCCATTTGTCCATTACATGTTCACATTAGAGTTTCTAAAAAATACTTATTTTACACTATATATAAAAAGTTAATTTATCTATTTTACTAACTCTTTTAACAATATACTCAACATCTCATTTCTTATTTTTAGATACAACATAACAAAATAAGAGAGAGACACACAAAGAGACAGAGAGATAATGATAAGGTCAAAGAGAAGAAAGTAGAGAAAAGTGAGAATAAAAAATAAATACAAATTTGCTACAATTGTTGCTATAAATACAAACTATTGGTTCACAATTGTTAAAAAAAATTAGCAATATTATACATCAGGGTAATGGTCAATTTGAGCGTGTGTGTTGCTAAAATAGCCATTTGGAGGGTTTTATGCTGATATTAATACATTATCAATGAAACGAGTCCAAGAATTTTACTTTCTAGTATGTTTAGTATCCCATATTGAAATCATGTGAACTGAATTGGATAATGCAGGCATGAGATTGTGGGTGAAGTGACTGAGGTGGGGAGCAAGGTACAAAGGTTCAAAGTTGGGGACAAGGTTGGCGTTGGCGGCATGGTTGGAGCATGTCACTCTTGTGATAACTGTGCCAACAACCTTGAAAATTACTGCTCCAAAATGATTCTCACCTATGGTGCTAAGTACTATGATGGACCATCACATATGGAGGCTACTCTGACACCATGGTTTCCGATGAGCACTTTGTGATCCATATTCCAGACAACCTTCCGCTTGATGCTAGTGCCCCTCTCCTTTGTGCTGGGATCACAGTGTACAGTCCCTTGAGATCTTATGGACTTGACAAACCTGGTATGCATGTGGGTGTGGTTGGCCTTGGTGGTCTAGGCCATGTTGCTGTGAAGTTTGCTAAAGCTATGGGGGTTAAGGTGACAGTTATCAGTACTTCACCCAACAAGAAGAAGGAAGCTTTGGAACATCTTGGTGCTGACTCCTTTTTGGTTAGCAAAGACCAAGATCAGATGCAGGTACTTAGTTGTTAACATGTTGCATTTGTTAGGTTAGTATGTGTGAGTTACAATAGGTGTACACTATCTAAGTTTCAAACTTTACCTACCATATAGGCTGCCCAGGGAACACTGGATGGTATCATTGATACAGTCTCTGCTCAGCACCCTCTGCTGCCTCTAATTAGTCTATTGAAGACACAAGGAAAGCTGGTTGTGGTTGGTGCGCCAGAGAAGCCACTTGAGCTACCAGTCTTACCACTACTCATGGGTAAGCATATTAATTACAACAAACAATTGTTACATTTGATTTGATCATAGGGGATCCGAAGTTGCTTGTTATGTTAATTTGACTTGGTAATTAATTATATGAGTAACAATTGTTACATTTGATTTGATAGGGGATCCGAAGTTGCTTGTTATGTTAATTTGACTTGGTAATTAATTATATGAGGCTGTTTGTGTATTATTATTATTATTATTATTATTATTATTATTATTATTATTATATCCTCTTGTGTTGTACAAGCTTAATTGTTGCCTGTGCATATTTTAACTGATGAATTTTGTAGTAATAAGTATTATGAAATGACAGGAAGGAAGTTACTGGGTGGTAGCTGTGCTGGAGGCATGAAGGAGACACAAGAAATGGTTGACTTTGCAGCCAAACACAACATAACTGCTGACATTGAGATTATTCCAATTGATTATGTGAACACAGCCATGGAACGACTTGTGAAAACAGATGTTAGATACCGATTTGTCATTGATATTGGAAACACATTGAAGTCAAGCTCTTGATTTTTGTTGCCTCTTCGAACAAATTAATTATTACGCAATCTATGAAATAATCAGTGGGATCATAGTATCATAAAATAAACACTTGATATTTATCCATGTGAGCAAAGCTTCATTCAAGAAAATCCTCCATCTGATGTAATACTTTCTTGGATACGATCTGGTGTCTTTGAAAAGTCAAATTTAGATAGAAAATATTATACATTTGGAGATAGAAGAATGAATGAATTCATTTTACTGTTAAAATTTTATTTCTTAAATCTAAAAGTATAGAGTGTCATATCATTTAAAATTGTGATATTATATGCATATTTAAATATTTAATATTTAATATTTAATTTCAACTATAAATTAGATCCATATCAAATAGGATCATTTTCCACTACTAAAGACACTATTTGTTTTTATTGTTTTCATAGTAATTCTTCCCAATCAAATGGCAATCTTAAGCTGTGGCATGTGAGGATTCCTTTTTCCAAGGGAGAGGATTCTTACTCAACTTTTTATCCATTAAAATTTTGTATTAAAGTTAAATAGATGTAACAACTAAATTAAATGTAATATTAAAAAAAAATTGCAAAAGAGGTATGCATAGAAAGCAGGCGAAGGAAAAAAAATAGGAATGTTTCTTCATATAAGAGGTCCACCAATATTATTATGAAATCCGTGAAGTAATATTTTTTTTTTTTTTTTTTTTAAGAAACATGAAATAATAAGTTGAATCACAGATTAACCAAATAAAAAGTTGATGTTTATCCCAAAGGGACCAAGAATCGTGTTTTGTTGATGCCATCCCTACTATAACTCTGATTGTCTATAATTGCTCAATAGTGATCTTGCCCACTATATCTATCATTTATTTGAAAAAAGATACAACTTCTCACCAATAACAAATAGATTTATTAAGTTCAAATTTTTTTAAAAAAAAATTCATTTATACAATGCACAATATCTGTGATTAAAAAATGCATATATATAGGTTACAAGAAGTTGCAAGGGCACCTTAAAAAAAGCAAAAAATAGTGATGCCAAAGCGAATATCACGTTGAACGACTTATTATGTTAGAACCACCTATAACAAAGCAGAGCTATGGCACTAAATTTTATATCAGACAAATTATATAACAAAGCAGAACTATGGCACTAAATTTCATATCAGACAAATTATCCTAATATAATAAAATCATCTTAGACAAGATATAAATGGAGAGATCAAAATCACATATCTTAATATGTGTATTTCATTTTCAGAAAGAGTGGAGTAGTTAGCAAGAAAGTTCGAAATTTGTGTCCCCAACTAATTTGCAGTTTTGCACTACCATTTGCTAGGCCAATACGTAACCACACCCCAAACAGTCCCTCGTTTCTACTTTCTAGTATTATATATAGGTACATTTTAGTACCATATCACACACTTATTAGTCATTAGTCATTACTGACCTAGGGGCATTGCATTACTCTATAACATTCCAATTGCTTCATAGCTGCTTTCTAGAGAAAAATCAATGGCGAAATCAGCAGAGGTTGAACACCCCAATAAGGCCTTTGGTTGGGCAGCCACGGATACTTCTGGCCTCCTCTCTCCCTTCAATTTCTCAAGAAGGACCTCCTTCTCTCAAAAAGAACTTTCAAAACTGAAAATAAAACTGCATAATGCAACTCCGATCCAATATGGAGCAACAAATATATACTAATAAAACAGACACTATAAATTAAACAACAATTTTTTTTTTCCAGTTCATTAGTTGTATTGCACACGCATTAATTATTTCAACAATTTCTTTTATACCTATCTCTAAATTTGGTCCAATGGGTCCAAAAATTGCTCAATATACTTTGATGTTATGCTTTCCATATCTATAATCATGCATATTACCTTTTCATTCAGCAAGGTTTTTCGAAAACTAAAAAGATGCATTTAGTGCAACTTCATAATAGTATCCAACTCATCAAAGAATTGATACTCAACTTAATATCATAAATTTTCAAATTTTTTATCCCTATATATATATATATATATATACACAAATTATATCATATCAAAACACTAAATTTGTGCAATTCATTCAAAACTAAAATACTAATATCAGCTGGAGGGGGGAGGGGGGGGGGGGGGTGAGAGAGAACATTAAGAAAGATAATACCACAAATCATTAAATTAAGAATTTAAAAATAATAATTTTACTTTTTATCATATATATTTTTAAATAAATTTGGATTTAGAATAGTTACTCTCAACCCAAACCTATCTTTTACCATTCTTAAGTACATCGAAATTGATTGAATTGGACCAAAATAAACTAAATGAATCAAACAAACCAACTTGGATCAAAGTGGCCCGAATGGACTAAAATGAATTGAACAGACTGAACAACATTGAAGTAGACGAAATGGACTGAACGGACTGAATAGAACCGAAATAGACCAAAGTGAACCACCATAGACCAAACTAGAATGAAGTTTACCAAATTGACTGAACTGAACTAAACAGACGTAATGGACTGAAATTTACTAAATTGGACCAAATCATAAGCTATATCACCATTTTTTTCTTGTTGATTTGTTCTTCAAATTTTTTAATAATATATAGTCAATCAAGTTTGATGGGTAGAGGAAGGGCGAAAGAGAGGGAGAGACAATGAATTGATGTAAGATTAATGATCAAAGAAAAGGAAAAGTCCTTTCTAAATTAAAGTAAAGGAATATGAAAATACCCACATAATATTCTCTCCCCCGTGGAGCTCTCTCTCTCGTGTATACGAGTTTCCTCCCTCCCTTGACTTAGGTCTAGGGCATCTTTTCTTTTTCTGTCATTAGTTGTGTGAGGATATTAGTTTACCATGGCTGATGATGTTGCTAAGAGTATGGAGAACATGAAGTTGACTACGGAAGAAGAGGAGGTGATTACCATCTCTGATGAAGGACGGTTGGAAGCCATTGAGGATTGCACTCTCAGTTTGTTGGGTAAGTTCTTAACGTGCAAATCTTTTAATAAGCAAGCAACAAAGAATACTATGAGACGGGCTTGGGGATTAGAGGACAGTCTACACATCACAGAGGTAGGGCCAAATCTTTTTCAGTTTAACTTCACATCTGAATTTGATCTGAATAAAGTCTTAAGAGGAGGTCCATGGACTTTTGATAATCAATTATTATTGCTTAAGCGTTGGAGGAGAGGTATGACTGTGGAGAATATAAGAATGGAGACGGCAACTCTCTGGGTTCAGATATGGGGGGCGCCGCTGGACATGTTTACATCACAGGTTGCTAAGGAAGTGGGGAGTAGACTTGGGGCTGTTGAGGAAGTTGAGAAGAGAAGAGGGCAGGACGAGATGCACTATTTCATGAGGGTGAGGGTGGCGTTACCTATCTCAAAGCCCATTCGCAGGGGAAGCTTCATTGCGGGATCCGATGGAGACAAACACTGGGTGAAGTTTAAATATGAACGGTTGCCATTGTTTTGTCATTTTTGTGGCATGCTTGGCCATGATATAAAGAATTGTGCTGAACACTTTGCGGCAACTAAGAATGGGGGTACAGTCGAATACCAATATGGAGATTTCCTTAAAGCCATGGGTGGCCGTGCAAGAGGAGGTTCATTTGAAAGGAATGTAGGGGGGGCTGAATATGGTCCAGAGGGTGGTGGTGAAACGTTAGGCACTGACTCTTACAGGTCCAAGGGGGGTCCGATCAGGTATGGAGCACCGCTGCAACTGTGTAGAGATGTGGTGGCGGCAAATGGGCTGTGTAGAAACCCTAGGAACGATGATGAAGAACAGTCCGTATTTTCAGGAATTAAGCCGCATGTTCAAGAACATGATCACGCCCGTGCAAATTACATGGAGAGTAGTATTGCTGACGTGCACAAAGCAGGAACTGAGCTGAAGGAAAACCCGGTACAAGTGGTGGATGGTTTACACAGTGGGCTGGAGGACAAGGCAGGAGAAAGTAGTGTGATGGGCTTATGTGGCGCTGAAGTTATTTTAGGAAAACAAGCAGATGGGCCGAAAGTTGTAAAGCCCAAGTCATCTTGGACTAGATTCAACAAGATGGATTTTGGGCTTGGGGGTTTGCAAAAAATGTTGCTGCCGTCCAATGGAAAAAGGTCTCTACTTGCAAAATTTGATAGGAACCAGAATACTAGGGGAGAGGAGGGAAGAACTAAGAGGGGGAAATTAGAGAATAAGGAAGCTTTTGTTATTAAGAGATCGACGGGGGTGGATGACCACCCTTGCCGGGAGCAATGAGGCTGTTATCCTGGAACTGCCAAGGGCTTGGGAACCCTTGGACAGGTCGAAGCCTTCGCAAACTTGTGAGGGAACAAGCTCCAAATGTGTGTTTTCTTATGGAAACACGTCTGGATAAAGAAGGATTTGATCATTTGTATGGAGATTTGCAGTTTCAGAATAAAATTATTGTTAAACAGCCAAATGCAAGGGGTGGTTTGGCTTTATTATGGAAGAAGGACGTTGAAATGGACTTGATTAATTATTCACCTAATCATATTCTGATGAAGGTCACTGAAGAGGATGGGTTTGTCTGGTTTTTTACTGGATTTTATGGCTGGCCTGAGGCTCAATTTAAAGAAAAGTCTTGGCAGCTGCTGGAACATTTGAGGGGTTTTGTTAATGGTGCATGGCTTTGTGCAGGAGATTTCAATGCAATTCTAAATAGTGCAGAGAAATTAAGTCTAAGGCCGCCTAATTTAGTAGAGATTGATGCCTTCAGAAATGTGTTAGACTCTTGTTCTTTGGAGGATTTGGGGTACAGAGGGTATACTTACACGTGGTCTAATAAGAGGCATGGTGCTGCTAATACCAAATTGAGACTTGATAGGGCTGTGGCAACTATGGAGTGGCGGGCCAAATTTTCGATAACTACAGTTTCTCACCTTCCACCCCATGCTTCGGATCACTTGCCAATTCTGGTGCATGTGAAGAGTGTTCAGAGGTTTCAGCAAAAATTCAAAAAGGGGTTTAAATTTGAAGAAGCTTGGTTAATATGGGAAGATTGTGGCGAAGTGGTTAAAGATGCTTGGGATTTGGTGGGAGGGGGGGAGTCGAGTTTAAATTCAATAAAGGAGAAGATTAAGTTCTGTGGTGAGGAATTACAAGCATGGGGGTCATCAAAGCCAGAGCCGAATGAAGTAGCCATTAAAACCCTTCAAAACCGACTGGAGGTATTAAATAGCGCTGAAGTGGTGACTGAAGAATCTAAGGTCAAATACTTGAGTGTCAACAAACAGTTGGATGACTTGCTATTGAAGCAGGAAATTTACTGGGCACAAAGGTCTCGGATCCCGTGGCTTAAACATGGTGATAAGAATACTAAATACTTTCACTCAAAAGCCTCCCAGAGAAGAAGACGGAACTTTATTAAAGGAATTCGAAGTGCACAAGGGAATTGGGCGGAGGAGATGGAGGAGATAGCTAATGTGGCTACTGGTTACTTTGACAATTTGTTTTGTGCAGGTAATTGTGATCAGATGGAGGAATGTCTCAATGCAGTCTCAAGGAAGGTGACACCGGAGATGCATGATACCCTATCCAGTGAGTTTAATGCTAAAGAAGTTAAAATGGTGTTGTTCCAGATGGGACCAACAAAGGCACCTGGACCTGATGGTATGAATGCTTTATTTTACCAAAGATTTTGGCATGTTATGGGTGATACTGTAGTTGATGCTATGTTGGATTTTCTGAATAATGGTCATATGTCACCTGATATTAACCATACTTACATTATGCTGATTCCTAAAGTGAATAACCCAGAGAAAATGTTTGACTTTAGGCCCATAAGTCTGTGTAATGTGATTTACAAAATAATTTCTAAAGTATTAGCCAATAGATTGAAGCAGGTGTTACCTAATATCATATCTCCCACTCAGAGTGCGTTTGTTCCTGGACGCCTTATTACTGATAATGTGTTGCTAGCTTATGAAACACTACACACTATGCACTGCAGGAAGAAAGGGAAGAAAGGGTATATGGCATTGAAACTTGATGTTAGTAAAGCATATGATAGGGTGGAGTGGCCATTCCTTCAGGGGGTTATGCAGCGGTTGGGTTTTCTTGAAACATGGATAGAAAGGGTGATGAGTTGTGTCACAACGACTTCATTCTCTGTTCTTGTGAATGGGAGACCGTTTGGCAATGTTCTGCCTTCTAGGGGAATTCGTCAGGGTGATCTCCTTTCACCATATTTATTTCTGTTATGCACTGAAGGATTTACTTCGCTATTGGACAGAGCAGAGACAAGAGGGACCTTGCATGGGGTGGCTATCTATAGAAATGCACCAAAGATTACTAATCTTCTCTTTGCAGATGATTCTTTGATTTTTAGTTGGGTTTCACAGCGGAGATTAATACCATTGTTGAGATCCTTCAAGTTTATGCTAAAGCCTCTGGACAATGCATAAATTTGGAAAAGGCTTCAGTGTATTTCAGTAATAACAATACTGTTAGCCAGAAGCAGGAGGCTTTGGGGATTCTTGGAGTGAAGGAAGTATCTCAGTTCGAATCATATTTGGGTTTGCCTACTTTAGTTGGAAGGTCAAAATACCATACTTTCTCCTTTATTAAAGATAGGGTGTGGAAAAAACTACAGGGGTGGAAGGGGATGATGCTTTCTAGAGCAGGGAAAGAAGTTCTCATCAAGACGGTTGTTCAGGCTATTCCAACGTATACAATGAGTGTTTTTCAGCTCCCTTTGAAATTATGTGAAGAGTTGGATGGTTTATGTGCTAGGTTTTGGTGGGGCCAAGTTGGGAATGAAAGGAAAATCCATTGGAAGAGCTGGGATAAACTGACATTGTCAAAAAAGGATGGTGGAATGGGATTTCGGGATATTAGAGCTTTTAATTTAGGTATGCTGGCCAAGCAAGGGTGGAGGCTATTAAAAGATACAAATTCTCTTCTCTATCAATGCTTTAAAGCAAGGTACTTCCCTAGAACTTCAGTGCTTAAGGCTACAGAGTCACCTAATTGTTCATTTGTGTGAAGGAGTTTAGTGGCGGCATTACCTATCTTAAGATCGGGACATTGTTGGCGAGTTGGTGATGGACGTTCTATTAATATCTATCGTGATAGGTGGATTCCAGAGTACCTTACAAATAAGCCTTTGTTGTCAGTAAGGGAGGATGAAGAGGAAGTATGGGTGTCAAGTTTGATTAACCAAGACCTCCATGTATGGCGACGAGACTTTATTATGGCTCAATTCAATCTGGAAGAAGGGGAAGTTATATGTGATATACCTCTAAGTCGGAGGCAAGTCTCTGACTTTGTTTATTGGAGGTATAATAAGGATGGCATCTTTACAGTGAAGTCGGCTTATAAGGTTGCAAGAGCTTTGTTGAAGAAGGATGATTGGGCTGAATCATCATCGGGTAATGGAGGTAGTAGGGTGTGGGCGGCTTTATGGAAGCTTCGGATCCCCAACAAGATAAAGGTGTTTGGGTGGAGGGTGTGCCATGATATTCTTCCAACTAGAAGGAACCTCAAGAAGAAACGGATTTTGATGGATGAATTATGTCCGTTATGTGGCTTAACCCAGGAATCAACTATTCATGCGTTATAGGAATGCACAGTAGCGCAAGATATTTGGCATGGTAGTGGACGGGCTCTGTAGAAGTGTGGGACGGGCCAGCTTAATTTTGTAGCTTGTTGGAGTATCTGCTAGACCGGCTGAACAAAACAGAGGTGGAGATGTTTCTAGTGCAGGCATGGCTGATTTGGAACCAGCGGAATAGAGTAGTGTATGGAGGCAAGTTGCTAGAACCGGGCTGTTTGATCAGACGTGCAGCGGAGTTTCAGCAATCACAGGTAAGCTTACAAGCGGATGCGGTGGTGGGTGCAACTCGGCAGGTAGTGCAGAATGATGGAACGTGTTGGATACTCCCACCACAAGCTGTGTACAAGCTTAATTATGATGCTGCAGTGTTCGAGAATTCTGCTAGTTCTGGGTTCGGTGCTGTGATCAGAAACTCTACTGGAGAAGTTATGGCTGCGATGACAGTTAAGGGTCCGACTGTCCAAGGAAGTGAAGTGGCTAAACTACTCGCATGTCGCAAGGCGCTGGAATTCGCCATTGATGCTGGTTTCACGGTGCTTATAGTAGAAGGTGACAATGTTAACGCTACTAGATGTATTGTTTCAGGCTCGGACATCCAGTCAGCTATTGGGCATGTGATTGGTGACATCAGGCATATGCTAGGAGCTTTGGAGTGGGCTTCTATGAGTTGCACTAAAAGAACTGGTAATAGGGTGGCACATGTGCTTGCTAGATATGCACATAAAGTTAACGTTGATTTATTTTGGATGGAAGAGGTTCTATCAGTTGCTGTTGAGTATGTAAACATTGATGCCTCTTTGCTTTAATTGAATGTTTGGTTCCAGTTTCAAAAAAAAGTAAAGGAATATGTAAAGATAAAGTATATGTAAAGATAAACTATTTAAGGTATTATTAAAAAAAACACCTTCCAAGATGCGGCTACACAACAAATCAATAAAATAATGGTAACGTAGTCCATGATGCGGCTACACTTTGAATTTTAGATATTATATAAATAGATTACGAAGTGGGAGTAAGGAAGTTACTGGGTGGTAGTTGCACTAAAGGCACGAAGGAGACACGAGCGATGATTGATTTTGCCGCCAAACACAACATAACAGCTGACATGGAGGTTATTCCATATGTGATCACTGCAATGGAACGAAACGACTTGTGAAAGCAGATGTCAGATAACGAGTTGTCATTGATATTGGGAACACATTAAAATCAAGCTCTTGATTTTTACTGCTTTTTTAGTATGGCTCATTAGTGAGGTAGGCATACCTTTTAGTTGATTAAGAGCATTCACATCAGCTCATCTAAATTTTTGTCTATTTTACAAAAAAAAATCTCATCTTTCTATTTTACACTACCACTTTTACAAAACACCCACATCAGTTCATTTATTTTACAAGATATTTCAATAAAATATTCACTCTACACAATTTTTTTATTATTTCTCTCAACCAACTCCACCTATATACGCGCCCTCTCTCTCTCTCTCTTCTGAACAGATCAACTCTCTCTCTCTCTCTCTCTCTCTCTCTCTCTCTCTCTCTTTCTCTCATTCCTTCTCTCTTTTCTTCCTTCTCTCACCGACGATTCATTCCTTCTCTCACCGGTGATCGTCTCATTCCTTCTCTCACCGGTCGATCCAGATCGTTCCACGCTCCACGCTCCGATCAAGCGATACCCACGAGCTCCGGCGACCCAGAACCTTTCTTCACCGGCCGATCCACCCTCCACAAGCACCGATCCATGCTCCACGCTTCACCGGCCTACCCACGAGCTCCGATCAAGCGAGACCCACGAGCTCCGGCGACCTAGATCCTTTCTTCACCGGCCGATCCACGCTCCATGCTTCACCGGCCGACCCAAGAGCTCCAGCAACCAATCCGAGGACCCATGTGTGTGTGTGTGTTTGCACCTTTGTTCTTATTGTGTTGCATTTGGTATTAGTTTCAATGTATTTGTTATTTGAGTGGAATGTTTTTGTGGGTCTTTTTGGATTTGGTTTAGCTCAAATGGGTTGCTTTCAAAAGTTGTGTTTGTGTTAGATTTATGGGACTTTTACTGTCTAGATTTGTATAAATATTTGAGCTTTCTTTCTGTGCTTGTGTGTGGATTAATTTTCAGTTGATTTGGCGCGCTGGATGTTGTAAGGGTTGGGGAAGAGAGGAAGGAGATGAGAGTCCGTTAGAGAGGAGAGAGAAAAAACCATTAAAAAATTAAATACATGAGCTACAGTGCCCATGTAAATTTAACGGGTACTGTAGCTCGTGGATAATTTTAGAAGATTTTACAAGAGTTTAAACGGACTGATGTGGGCTATTTTTGAACAAAAATGTGTAAATTTGAGCATTTTTTCTATTATACACACTTATACATGAGCTGATGTGAATGCTCTAAGTTGTCTTCTGGTATCTTCTAGACTATAGTCTTTGTTTTACTGTTTACTGAATATTTCTTCCTCATAGTGACGCAAAGATGTAATAGTTTGCATTTTTGATAAATGAAAGACGAAGTGATTTTTGGTTTGAAATCTTAAACATCTAGTTAGATATTAGGTCTGTTTGGAGACAATTTATTGTTACTGAAAATTAATTGTTGCTAAAAATATTGTAGCAAAATAATTTTTAAATGTATAAATAGTGTCGTAGAACCCATTTTTAATATTTTTTTTTTCTAAATAAAGTGGTTGTGAGTCTATGAACAGTGCGTAAACAGTACCGGTGCATGAACAGTATTTTTTTGTCTCTACACAGTAAATTCATGTGATATACTGTTCACACGCTGAAAGAAAAAAAAAAAAAAAAAGTCTGAAAACGCAGACATGGGTTTGGAAACACCGCATCCAAACCCACACCATTGTTATTAATACCGTTCTGTTCCGGCCGGAATGGCCGGAAAATTTCTTACCAATCCTTAAACCGGTACGAATTACCCTCTTGTTTCACCTCGGACCAAATTTCGGTTCGTTCCGGCCATTTCGGCCTGTTTCAGTGAATTTCAGCCGGTAAACATATTTCGGCCGATACTGATCTACTGATAAATGCAGAAAAATTTTACTTTTTCAAGTTTTAATAGCTATTACTTGAATAGAGCCACCCATCGCAGTTCATCTGACTTTGTCAGTAGCCTCAGCAACTTGGCCTTCTTCAGTTCTTCTTTTCTTCTGCACTTCGTTCTCTCCGTTTTCTTCTTTTCTTTGTACATTTTCTTGGTTGTCCGCCACTCAGTTACCCTCCACTTTTTTCATTAAGCTTTGTATTTTGGCATTTCTGTTCCAATTTTTTTAGTTTTGTGAGCCACTCTACGTGACTAGCATTATAATAATACAATTCAAAAAGGAGAGTTAATAAGTTGCAGGCTTTGTGTCTTTTCCATCCACTATAATTTTTCTTTTTTAGGTCTAGTAGATATTATTGTTATTATATTTAAAAAAACTTGTTAGTTATTATAGTAATAATTATTAATATTAAATATGGGCTTATAACTGTAAGATTCATGGAAATTTTGATAGGTTTGACCAAAAATATATATCAAAATGGTAAATATATATATATATATATATATTATGATGGTACTTTCGAAACAGTATATTGATATTTATCAGTATCGAATATTTCGTTTCAATGAACAAATCGAAACGGGTCCGAAACGGTATTTATAACATTGACCCCACACATTGTCAGATGTAGATCTGTTTGGATTGAACTTATTGTTGTTGAAACTGAAAACACTGTAACAAAATAATTTTTAAATATGTGAATAGTATCGTGGGACTCATTTTTAATATTTTTAAATGCGTGAACAGTACTGCTACAATGCATGAACAGTATTGCTATCGTACGCTGAAAAAAAAAAACGCTAAATGCGCAATCCAAACACATACGCAATCTCTTCCCTTTTTCAGATTGAAATATATTTTCTAGAACATTCACAGTAAAGTAACTAAAACAACTAAAAAGGCGCCGTACTTAAAATAATTTTAACACTCAGTTTAGCTCATTGTAATTGAACGTTATAAAATAATAACGTACCTCTCCTTTCTTTACGCTCTATTTTGCTTCTTCCCTGTTTCTAAAATTTTCTTTCACCCACGCTTGACACCCAGCCTCTCTCCCCTTCTCCCTGTAATCTAAAATCAAATCTCTCATCCAAAATGCCTCTCTTCTCCATCTTGCAATCGAATCCAAAATGTCTCTCTCTTACTCATCTCTCCCTCTCTCTCACCATGGTTCTTGGTGGTTCAATGGTCCGATTTTGGTTGGTTCTTCAGTGGTCCGATAGGATTTTTGGTGGTCTGTGCTTCAGTGGGAATTTGGTAGTTTGATCTGATTATCGGTGGTTTGTTCTTCGTGGGTCCGATTGAGTGGCCGACGGTGGTTGGTGTTCTTGTTTTTTTTTTTTCTTTTCCCCACTAGTGGTGGTGATGCGGTTGTGGGTTTGAGTTTGTGATTTTGGTGGTTGGGGGTTGAGGTTGTGGGTGGTGATGACGGTGACAATGGTGGTGGTTGAGTGGCTGGTTGTTGAATGGGTTTCGCGGCTAGTGGGTTGATTGGTGGAGTTGGTTTTTTTTTTTTTTTTTTTTTTTGTGATGGTGGCAGGCGGTGGCTGACAATGGGTTGTGGGTTTTTGTTTTATGTTTTATGTTTTTTTTTAAACCAATGGTGGTGGTTGGTGGCGGCAGTGGCTGTGGACAGCAGCGAGGAGAAAGAGATGGTGGCAATAGGTGTGTGTAATGGAGAAGAAGATAGAGAAAGTGGAGAGAGTAAGAGTTAAAAATAAATAAATAAATAAATAAATAAATATCATTAAAAAAATAATATTTAAATAAAATAATAAAAAAAAATTTAATTTTAAATATATTATAAAATAAAATATTAAAATAAATAAAGTAAATTTTAAAATAAATAAAATAAATTTTTAAGATGCGAAGAACATTCACATCAGCCTTAACAATATTTCTCGAAAAAAAAGAGTCAGCCTCAACAAACTAGCTTGAGGTTAAAAATGTAACTAAATATCAAAAAAAAAAAAAGAATGAGTCTCTACGAACTACTATAAAAAATTTAACATTTAATTTTGAGTCGCTGCATCTAGCGAGACATTTGTGTCTCGCTACTACTAAAAATCTTCTTTTTTTTTCCCTTCTCATTCTCTTCTACCCATTGACTCCTCTCTCTCCTCTCCCTACTAGCTTTTCTTTCCTCTCTCTCTTGTCACCTGGCTCTCTAGGTTGGGTCAGACAGTGGGTTTGGTGGTTGGCAACAGTGGTTGGGTCTGGCAGTGGCTGGGTTTTAGCTGGGAGTTGGTTAGGTCCGACGGTGTCTGGATTTTTATGGGACGGTGTTGAGTTTATATCGGCATGGATGGGCCTGTTACACGAGATTTTGGGTTATTTTGGGGTGGTTGCTGGGTTTTGTAGGTTGAGGCAGCGATTGCAAAGTTGTGGTGCTTGGGGTTTGTGGGTTGCAGGTTGTGCAGGGCTGTTGTGGGTTTTTTGGGCTGTAATAGTAGTGGAGCTCAATCCCAATAAATGGCGGCTCAGGAAGCTCTAGTGGAGGCACTTTTGCAGCCTAAAAATTTGAACTTGCAGCACATTATTATGCTCACAAATGCTATAAGTCAAGGATGAAGTATAAGATCAAGATGTTAGTTATTCCTATAGTGATATTGTCTCAGTTGCGGCTCTAAGAATTTATTTTAAGATGGTCATTATGAAATTTAAATTACCACAATATTTTTAGTGCTACCATTTTTTAAAGAAAAATAAAATAAGAAATTATTTTTATTGAATAGATTGAACGGGTTACAAATTTTATCCTTTTGTATCATAATAGGCTTTCTATTGAATAATTTTTTCACTTGTTATTGCTTGGTCTTGTCTTGTTTTTGTTTGGTTTATGTTTATTGTTATTTGAGCAAATATTTATTGTTGTTATTTAAGCTTTAAAAAAACAGGGATTAAGAATTATGTTTGAAGGCAGAATTAATTTTAGAGTAATGCTACGTCTACAATATTTTTACAATAAATCTTATGCAAAAAACTGTTATTGGTGAGTAAAAAAATAATATTAGTATTTGACCCAAATTAGAATCAGTAACAGCTTACTACATTAGATTTGTTGTAAAATTATTGTCAAAATGTTGTGAATGTAGTAGCACATCTCTTATTTTTGTTTAACCCAAATTTTTGTAATTCTCAATTCAGGGTGTTCAAAATTTTTATTAGGGTAGTCACAATAAGTTAATTTAGTATATAATATTTTTTTAGCAAGTGTATATATACATTTTTTGCAAGTCAGAGTGGTCCTGTGACCACCCTAACTTGCATGTAGAGCCGCCACTATATTGTCTAATGTTTTTGGAATGGCTTCTATTGTCACTTAAATGCCTATTCATCAACACTAGTACATCCGGAATTTTGCTTAATGATATTGTCAAAAAAAAAAAAAAAAAATCTAGATGAGTAGTGGTGGACTTTGGGGTTTAAAATGTGAATATGAAAAAATAATATTTGATTAAAATAGTGATGTAGTATTGAGACTGATGTATGACTATAAAAAAATATAGTTAGTTAAACTAGAGAAAGTGGCTTTTTTGGGGTAGTTTAGCTAAATATTTAAGGAGACTGATGTAAATGCTCTAAAAGCTAATTTTTTTAACTTCTTTGCTGTGAATACTCTAAGTGCCACTACCATTGAGTTCCCATTTTCTCTCTACATTTCTCCCAAATTTGGGGAGATTGTATTTTGGTGGGTCTAGGGAAAAAACATTTGGGCCCCACCAATTTTCTCTCCCAACCAAACAACACAAAAAATGATTCTCTCATATTTTCTCTTCTCCTTTTTTCCATTCTCCCTCAAATCTCCCCAACAAAATGGACTATAAGAGTAAAGAGTGAGGGTTTGTGAGTTGTGAGTCTCTCTCATTATGGCAATGTTTACACAATAAAACTTCTTTTAAAGAAAAAACAAAGGCTCCAATAGATATTTAGGGTAATTTTAAGCAGCAAAATGAAGTCATTGATCTGCATTTCATCCTTTTATTTTCTCCCTTTTTTGCTCATTTTTATTTTTATTTTTTTGCTTTGGGATGATATTTTAATTTGTAATAAATTGGGTTTCTTTTTATTAGTTTTTTTTTTTTTTTTTGGAGGGAAATAGGCAAATAACCACAATCATATATACAACGGTTATAGTGTAAAGCATCCCATCACCAATATTAGTATTAGTCATTTTCTTACCTTCCAACTTTCATTCATATAACTAGAATAACCAAATTTTAATAATTTTTTTTTTCCTTATAACCACTCATATTTGAGAAATGTATTTAGATTTAAATTTGAAATTTGAAATCATGCATAATCTAGTTGCCTAAATTTAATTATTTGTGTAGTCCTTGCTCTTTGTGTGAATTTTATAATTATTAATGGAGTAGTTCTTATTTCGTGACTAATCACCTTAATCCAAACTTTTTGGGCTGTAAAAAGTGTTAGGGTACTTCTTCTTTTTTACACCTAATTTTATTCAGGTACCACTTATTTATACTACTAATAAGTTATTGGATTTTCCCAAATATTTTTTGCTCTATTATTATGCTAATCACAAATATTTCATATCTCATTATCTAAATTGAGTCATGATATAAACTATCACAAAAAGCCCAAAAAACTCATATTTTATCCAATTTCATTATCATTATTTAGCTAAGCTCAAAACCGGCCCTATGAACCCAATAAACACATTCTATTATATTTAAAGTCCAAGAATACTTATGTTTGGCAATATTTGAAAAGTCCATGATTCAAATCCATGGCAAAACAATTTTATCAATGAAATTCAAATTCATAATCAAAGCCCATAGTTTAACCTCATGGCAATATATTTATCCAAAACACAATTCACATTAACAATATCAAAGCCCAATTCTCATTGGCAATATCAAAACCTAATTCTTGCTGGCAATATTTAAAGCTCAATTTTCATTGGCAACATCAAAGCCCAATTTTCATTGGCAATATCAAAGCCTAGTTCTCGCTGGCAATATTTAAAACCCAATTCTCATTGGCAATATCAAAGCTCAATTCTCATTGGCAACATCAAAACCCAATTCTCATTAACAATATCAAAAAACCAACTTACATTGGCACTATTAAAAAGCCCAAACTAACTACTTAGCATTATTCTATCAAAAGCCTAAGGTTATTAATGATTGGCAAAATACTATATCATAATTATTTCACTTAAAAGTCCAATAATGAACAATACTTTAGATTCTTAAACATATTACTGTAATATTACAAGCTCATGGAATTTATGAATTATCTATTTTCAAAACCCATGGCAATCATCTTATAAAAGCCCATGGAAAGTTATGATTATTAGACCCATGACATTTATTTATTTCATATTATAAACTCATGTTCACTATCTATCTTACATCACAACACTCATAATATTTATTATCAAAACTCATGGTAATTATTCATCCTACATGTCAATTATGATTATCTATAGAAAAACTCATGAGAACATCACATTATTCCATTATAGTGGTTGTTACCATATTTAAAACTCATGGTAAATATTATTCTCAAGAACAATATTGGAGGTCATTATTTAAAAAAAGCCCCAAAGAAAATATCATTTACAAAGTAATCCATATTAAAAATTATGATAAACTATACAAGTTGTTATTTAAAGCCCATGAGAATTAATACCCAAAATCTATCATAAATATTTATTAAAGCTCATGGATTCATTTTATTTCTACTAACAACTAAAACCCATGAGGAGTAAAAAAACCCATAGCAAAGCATGTCTTTAATGCCCATATCGTAGGCCCAAGAATCTCATGAAGTAGGGAACAAGTCCAAGCAAAGAAAGGGCCATGTGGCCCAACTAAAAGTGCTGAAATGGAGCAAAGTTCCAGCCCAAAAAGGTCCCCAGCAAGAGGCTTGAAAGTGGGCAACCAGCCCTTGTTCATCCCTAACCAAAAAACAACTAGAGACCCCTACAAGAGAACCAAGCTTTTGAGGATGAACTAGGGGCTGTCCCATTAGTTTTCTGCCACCCTTTACCTGATGTGAACAATGCCCGAGGGCTGTCATATCAGTTAAAGTCTGAAGGATGATGGAACTCCATCGTCTTCCTCAAGACTGTACCTCCAGCGGAAGGGGAGCTGAAACCAAGTTATCCAAACTTCAAAAAATTGATGCTATAAATGTCAAAAACATTCAAGACATGATTCATGTGCCAAGCCCATGAATCCTAAAGGGAAAAAATTGGGAACATGTGATTTGGATGGCATAAAGGGACCTCCTGCGGAACCCCCTAAAGTAGACTTAGAGTTTGACACCTGGCTTGGGGTGTTGAATCTTACTTCTTGGGGGTCCAAATCTCAATTGCAGCATTAGGATTCGTTCTTGATACACGCCTTAATCACATTAATTGAGCCCAGCCCCAGAAATCCTAGCATTAAATGCAAAGCACTCTAAAATCTCATCATTACCCAAAGAAGCAAGGCAGCACCAAAAGTAAATCTTTTACTTCTGACCAAAAATCTCAGGAAGATTAGCCTTGATTCATCACCTCTGATTAGTCCTGCGATTTTTGGACTCTTGTCAATTAATGCTTTTCTAAAGCTCCACTATAAAAACATAAGCAACTAACCAAAAAACAACTAGCTACCCTCTCTGAAACTCTGGGTTTGTTTGCTATTTTGCTTGTGGTTTAGCTTCCCTCAAGCTCACTACTCATCATCTTGAGCCCACATTCATCTAATCTCAGATACCCTTTTTCACCCTTCACACAATCACAGCCCATAAAAGTCTCTCAACTAGTCATAAACAGCCCACCACTCACAAAAAGCCTTAATCTTAGCATTAATCTCATCTCACTCAAAAAAAGCTCACATTCATCTCATTCATGCCTTATAAATACACACTCACCAAAATGTTAGCTTAATACTTGCTGCATTAAGCTAGGGATCTTTCTCTCCCTTCATTCCATCCTATTTTTCCTCTTTTATTTGTAACTATAGAGCCTTTAATCCTTGTTTATTATCATTATGACGAATGCCATAATATTTTGGATACTATGGAAGTTTTTTCTTGTGTTGACTTAATAATAATAAGGAAAACACATGATTTTTACCATGAAAACACACTTATTAACCTGAAATTACCCTACCACTGGAGATAATACCGTACCGCTAGAAGACTGATTTGAACTATGATGCTGTAAAAGGACTAATAATATAACAAACTAACAACAGTAACGTGTTTATTGTGCTTTATTGTTGTCTTCTTGTTAGGGTGCATCCTCTATCTCTTCCTTGAGCGGACTTACCAACACTGAAAGCCTTTAGGCTTTATTTCAAAGGCCCATCGTCGAGTTTCGGCTTGGCTACCCTATATTCTATTTGAGAACATCAAAATTTTCCCATCAACAGAAGGCATTGGGCTCCATGACCTAAACACATCAAAATGATTTCAACTAGAACTAGGTAGGGGCCATGAGAACATAGGCCCCAACTGCAACAAATAGTGACGTCGGCTCTCCCACTTGGGAAGACCTTAGGGTGGCAACCCCCCTAAAGTGCAATGGAGGTCACCAACTTAGGCCATGGGCCTTCTTGATCACCAATTCACCCCGTCCAAGTAAGTATATTTTGACATCGCTCACTACTTCATATTTATACCTTCTTGTGTCTCTCTCTTCCTTCCTACATTTTCAATGTGGGATCTTATGGCAAATCGCAAGGGTACAAATACAATAGACAGATAAACCATGAATATACTATACTGCCTCTATTCCATTCAAGCTTTGGGGTTCTAAATCATTTTAACCACTCAGAAAACCGTGGTGTTCTTACAACCTACATGCATTCACAATGAGGTCTCACTTAACTAAATTTAACCAAGCACTGCACCACTTTGGTTGCATGGGAATCACATACTTTAATCTTATCAAGTGTACTAACATCTTCACTAGAAGGCCACGTCAAAACCACATGATTTTTGTGGACCTTGTGTGTAATATTTTTCACTAAAATAATATATATATATATATATATATATAATTTTATTCATTATTTCACTAATAATATTAATTGATTAGAAATGATTGGAAACAAAAATAAAAATTGTTTTTCCTTGATTATGATTATGTTTTTGTTAAATTGTTACTTCTACCTAATATTTAAAATAATAATACTTACGAGTTTCCTTGCATTACAATAATAATAACTATACTGATTTACAAAAATAAAAAAATAAAAATAAAAACTTATAAAAAAGCGTGCAACGCACAGGCCTATTATTTGTATATATAAAAACAAAAATCTCATGCAAGAGAGCATAATATTTAGCCATGTGGTGCATTTCTAATGTTTTTTTTTTTTTTTTTTTAGATTTATACCTCAATAAAGATTGCATATCGCTACCAAAAAAAGGGTTATAGTCGCGTTTTTTTTAGCCACGTTTACAAAAAAACGAGGCTATAGCAAACTCAAAGCCGCGTTTTTAAGAAACGCAACTTAAACTCTGACCTATAGCCGCGTTTTTAAATCGCGGTTATAGGTTAAGTCCTTAGCCCCCCCTCCCCCTTTTTTTTTGGATAGGACCTATTGCCGCGTTTTAAAAACGTGGCTATAGGTCCAACCAAATAATTTTTTTTAAGGAGGACCTATAGTCGCGTTTTTTAAACATCACGGCTATAGCTAACCTATGGCCATATTTTTAAAATGCAGCTACAGGTTAAGTCTATAGCCGCGTTTAAAAACGTGGCTATAGGTCTAGTTGAATTTTTTTTTTTTAGACTTATAGGCGCGTTTTTAAAATGTGGCTATAGCTAACTTATGGCCACGTTTTTAAAACGCGGTTACAGGTTAAGTTTATAACTATGTTTAAAAACGTGGCTATAGGTCCAATAGATTAAATTTTTTTTTTTTTAAATATGGGCCTATAGCCACGTTTTTTAAAACGTGACTATAGGTCTAGCTGAATAAATTTTTTTTAAAAGGAGGATCTATAGCCATGTTTTTTAAATGTTGCTACAGCTAACCTATAGTCGTTTAACTATGTTGTCCTTAGTTACATCCAGTTAATCTTTGTGGTATCTTGCTGGTTGATGAAATTGTTCATCTGAAAGTATGCCTCTGCATTTTATCTTACAGAAAAATATTGCCCCTTTATAGAATCAAGATTTGAAATATTTTGTTTGATGCTTCTGTGGCAAGCACAAGTGATAGATCTGGTCAACTATAGTAATTGATCAAGTTCAATAGCATGTGTTTTCTTTCTGTGGGAGATCTCTGTGGTATTTCTACTTTAATCGCATCATTTGGTGTGGTTAAGATCGTAGTTGATTTTTTTTAATTTAAATTTTTTGGTGAGACAATAGTCAGAAAGTTTTTAAGGTTTAGTTGCATGCTAATTTTGATTTTTACTAAGGCATTGGCAAGTAAAACAATATTGGCATTCCATCGCGAATTTGAAGTTTGATAGGAAAAGCATCTGCTTCTTGAATTTAAGATGGTTGAATTGCTTTCCTAGTTTGTTAGCATTTCTGGTGGTGTTATATGTGCTATTTCTCTATTCCATTGTGAATCGAGGGCATTACTTTGAGTGGATTTGGTTTTTAATTGAAACCAGTCGGTTTCCACTGTATTTCCAATTGAGCATTAGTGAGCTAATTGGTTTGAATTTTTCTGAAAGTACAATAGCCTCTATTTGTGGTGTTAGATGTTATGATTCTATAGATTGTTTTAGGATTGGTTACTATTGGGCACTAAGACATAGGACATTGTGTTTTGTCTTTTTTAGTTGGTGGTCATAGGGACTGTTACTAATGGAAACAGAGACCATGGATATTGCAATTGAATCATGGGTTTTAGGAGACTGTCTTAGGTGTACTCTAACGGTTTGATGCAAAAATGAGTTTGGATATATGTCTATATATTTCCCCTTCGAAAATTATGTTGCTTTCTTTTTTTGCTTCATTTACTAATACTAGGTTTTTTGGCCTTTCAAAATTATATGAAAGATCTTTCTTAATTTAAATTTCATTAATAGATTACTAATATCTGGAGTGTGATTAGGGTTTTTTTGGAATGATAATTTCTAACTTTTCAAGTCTGTCTTATATTTTTCTTGTGCTGAATTTAACCAAAAAAACTTCGTACTGCATTATCTAAAAAATAACAAAGTGTTCAATTTGGGTTGGTTTCGTTGAAGGAGATGTTCTGTTTTGTTCTTGTATTGTGTTCTTGTATTTTGGAGCATGTTGTGTTTGATTTTGAATTTTTTGGGTTTGTGTTTGAATTTGAATTTGTTGTGTTAGTGTTTTTGTTTTATTTTTGTTTTGAATTTCTTAATTTAATTAAAATTTTAATTTTAATTTTCAAAAATTGAAAGCATAAATATTAATGCTTTCAAATTTTAAAAATTAAAATTTCAATTTAAAAAAAAAAACTTTTGATTACCAAAAATTTTGGTAATCAAAGTTTTCTTTTTTTTGGGTAGTTTTTGGTATAGTGGCGTTTTGAAACACTTCTATAGCCAATTTTTTTAAAAAAATATAAGGGTCTATAGCCATGTTTGTTAAACAAGGCCTATGTAAACCCTATAGCCGCATTTTAAAAACGTGGCTAAAATAGCTCCTATAGTCGTGTTTAGAAAAAACGCAGCTATAGACTTGTCGAACCTATAATCGTAGTGTATAAGTCACGTCTTAAAACACGGCTATAGACCAAATGGACCTATAGCCGCGTTTTAAAAACTCAGCTATAGGACGCATTTTAAAAATGCAGCTGTAGGGCTGTTTTTTAAAAACGTGGCTATAGGTCCAACCGATTTTTTTATTTTTATTTTTAAGAAGGACCTATAGCCATGTTTAAAAAATAAAAATTAAAAAAAAAAAAAAGCTATAGACCTGTCAGACCTATATTCGTAGTGTATAAGCCAAGTCTTAAAACGCGGCTAGAGAAAACACGGCTATAGACCAAATGGACCTATAGTCAAGTTTTTAGGAGCTATAGCTACGTTTTAAAAACAAGGCTATAGGACACGTTTTTTGTAATGTTTACATCATAGTATTAGTACATTGAATTACCTAATGAGTTTTGGTAGACAGATTTGAGCCATAACAAAACGAATAGGAACAATACTCAGGAAACCATCCCATTGAAGGCCATATCAATCAATTTGTATATTGGTGTGGAGAGAACAGTTGAAAATTTATAATGAAAAAAAATGAGAGGTGAGGAGGTTGCAATATTGTGCTTTGAATGTAAAGAAATCAATTAGTGATTTTCAGAATTCCATATAATAGTAGCATCTGAAGAGTCTGGTTAATTGATAGACAAACTGATAGAATTGGAAATATAGTAACTCTCGAATCTAAAGAGAGACTCAATAAATGTCAACCGATAAACCAAAAAACAAAAAAGAAAAAAAATAATGACATGACGCTGATGTGGTTTAATTGGAGTGTAACAACAATAAATGTTATACTTCAGTATAGAAAAAAATATAATAAACTCTATATTATTTAATAATTAGGAAATACATAGGGTTTGTTACATGTGTGTATATTATTATCATGTTATTATAAATTTCCATTATAAAATAAGTAATTCAAGGAAAAAAATAGTAAAGATAGAGATTGTTCAAGAATTTGATTGATTAAGTAGACATTTAATGCTACATTCTATACGAGTCAATAATTAATATCGTACTAGTGGGTTGAGTTTTGTCATTTATTAGTTTAAAATATATTCTATAAAATGAATGACAAATAGATAATGACAACTGTTTAAAAATAAAAATGTAACTTTAGACATAAATTTAAATAATGGCCCCCTTGACTTTTCATAAATCACTCATCCCTCTTATGTTTTTGGTAAGAGTAAGTCTGGTACCACAACTAATTCCACAACTTTGTCACAACTTTGCCAAATGGCGACCCGTGAGAGGCAAACTCATGAACCCACATGGACCTATCATTTATTTCCACCACTTACAACTTGCCATGTAGGAAAGTTGTGGCAAAAGTAGTGAAAATTGTTGTGGTACTAGACTTACGCTTTGGTAAAAAGAAAAATTTAACATAAGACATAAATTTAAATAATGCCTCCCCCCCTGAGTGTATATGTGAGTGAAGCTCTCTCTTGGAGACTTAAACCTCGGCTCTTACCCCCCACACGCCACAAGCACTTATATTTGTGAAGTGACCATCATACCAAAGGTGTGCGGTGGTAAAAACATGTAACACATTTATTTAGATGATTAATGCATCATTTTTGTTTTCTCTAATTACTTTTATACCATAATTAACCCATTAATTCTAAGTGTATTTAATGTATTTCATTAAAAGAAAAACATTTATATATTATTAATGCACTATTTATTTCCTTTAATTACTCTTACACCATAATAGCATATATAGAAATATATAAGGAATTTTTTTTTTTTTTTTTGAGTAAACAGTAATACTTATTAAAACACACACGAAAATAGTAATATTAGTGTTTTGAACAGGGTTTATAATACATTACATAACCAGAGCATAACTATAAAAGGGCCTAACATTTGTAGCTTTAAACTGGAGTTATAAACAACGAACACTAGATACACACAAGCAATATGGGATAAACATCCCTTTTTTTTTTTTTAGTAAACAGTAATACTTATTAGAACACACACGAAAATAGTAATATTAGTGTTTTAAACCGGGTTTATAATACATTAAATCTTGTTAATATATAAATACATTCTTTATTATTTTTTGACAACTAACACACTATAAGAGTAAAGAGTGTTTGTGAGCTGTGAGTCTCTCTCTTTATAGCAATGTTTACACAATAAAACTCCTTTAAAAAAAATAAAGGCTCTAATAGATATTTAGGGTAAGTTTAAGCAACAAAATGAAGCCATTGATCCGGCATTTCATCCTTTTACTTTCTCCCTTTGTTGCTCATTTTTATTTTTATTTTCTTTGGGATGATATTTTAATTTCAGTAATAAACTGGATTTCTTTTTATTTGTATTTTTGAGAAAAATAACTACAATCATATATACAAAGGTTATAGTGTAAACCAAATTTTAATAATGTTTTTTTTTTTCTTATAACCGCTAATATTTGAGAAATGTATTTAGATTTGAATTTGAAATCATGCAGAATCTAGTTGCCTAAATTTAATTATGTGTAGTCCTTGCTCTTTGTGTAAATTTTATAATTATTGATGAAGTAGTTCATATATTTCGTGACTAATCACCTCAATTCAAACTTTTTGGGCTGTAGAAGGCATTGGGCTCCATGACCTAAACACATCAGAAAGATTTTCAACTGGAACTAGGCAGGGGCCGCGCGAACGCATGCCCCAACTGCAACAAATAGGGACGTAGGCTCTCCCACTTGGGGAGACCTTAGGGTGGCACCCTCCTAAAAGTGCAATGGAGGTCACCAACTTAGGCCATGGGCCTTCTTGATCACCCATTCACCCCGTCCAGGTAAGTATATCTCGTTGCTCAGTGCTTCATATTTATACCTTCTTGTGTCTCTCTCTTCCTTCATTCATTTTCAATGTGGGATCTTATGGCAAATAACAAGGGTACAAATTACAATAGGCAGATAAACCATGAATATACTATTCCGCATCTATTCCATTCAAGCTTTGGGGGTTCTAAATCATTTTAACCACTTGGAAAACCATGGTGTTCTTACAGCCTACAGGCATTCACAATGAGATCTCACTTAACTAAATTTAACCAAGCACTGCAACACTCTGGATGCATGGGACTCACATACTTTAATCTTATCAAATGTCCGTTTGGATACAACTTATTTTTGCTGAAAACTAAAAACACTGTAGCAAAATAATTTATAAATGTGTGAATAGTGCCGTGGGACCCATTTTTAATGAAAAAATTGCTGAAAAGTGAAGTTTGTAGGTCTCGTGAACAGTGCACGGGACCCATGGGTGTGATAAAAAGTGGCTAAAAAGTCAAATATATACGGCTACCGTTCATGAACAGTGAAATTTGTCCCCCTAAAATGCGTGCTGCAGCAGAAGAAGAAGAAGAAGAAGAAAAAAAAAAAAAAAAAAACGCAACAAACGCCGGATCCAAATAGTCACCAAGTGTACTAACAACTTCACCGGAAGGCCATGGCAAAATCACAAGATTTTTGTGGATCTTGTGTGTAATATTTTTCACTAAAATGATATAATAAAATTTTATTCACTATTTCACTAATAATATTAATTGATTAGCAATGATTGAAAACGAAAACAAAAATTGTTTTTCCTTGATTATGATTATGTTTTTGTTAAATTGTTACCTCTATCCGATGTTAAAAATAATAATACTTACAAATTTCCTTGCATTAAAATAATAATAATACTAATTTATAAATAAATAAATAAACATTATAAAAAAAGCATGCAATGCACGGACCTATTACTATTATACATAAAAACAAAAACCTCATGCGAGAGAGCATAATATTTTGTCATGTAGTGCATTCCTTATGATTTTCTTTATTTAGATTTATACCTTAATAAAGATTGCATTTGCATTATAGTATTAGTACATTGAATTAGCTAATGGGTTTTGGCAGACATATTTGAGCCATGACTGAAAGAATAGGAAAAACACTCAGGAAACTATCCCATTGAAGACCATATTGATCAATTTGTATATTGGAGGAGAGAGAACAATTGAAAATTTATAAAGAAAAAAAAAAGAGAAGTGAGGAAGTTGTAACTATGCTTTAAATGTAAAGAAAATCAATCAGTGACTGTCAGAATCTATATATATAATAATAGGTAAAGCAGAGAGAAAATCCAATTAGATTTCAAATTGAAATTAAATTAGAGTCTAATTTTACGCCATGTGTCCCATCTAATCTAAGTTTTTAAATTTTTGTGCCAAGTGAGTTAATTCAATATAAAAATTGGATTTCAATTAGAGCTTAATTTTGTGCCATGTGTCCCATCTAATCCAAATTTTTTAATTTTTGTGTCAAATGAGTTAATTTAGTGTAAAAAAACAAGGAGTCTAATATAAGTAAACTATAAAAAATATAATTTTTGAATGATTTTATATTTATGAGCCTTTTTTTGTATAACATGTCTCATCTAATTTTTAAATTTGTGTTTCAAGTGAATTATTAGGTGCAAAAATTAAAGAGTCTAAATTCAATTAGATTCTAAATTGAATTTTAATTAAAGTTCAATTTTGCGCATGTGTTCTATCTAATTTTTTAATTTTTGTGGCAAGTAAATTATTGAATGCAAAAACAGAAGAGCCTAGATCTAATTAAATTCTAAATTATATATACGTAATTGTGATTGTTTTTAAATGTATCTGTGCATATGCACGATGTTACACACTAGTTCCATATAATAACGACATCTAAAGAGTTTGGGTTAATGGATAGACAAAATGTAGGCTTGGAGATAAAGTAACTCCCGAATCTAAGCAAGGACTCAATAAATGTCAATCAATAAATCAAAAAACAAAAAATAAAATAAAATAAAATAAATTATGACATGGCACTGATGTGGCTTAACTGGAGCATAACAACCATAGATGCTACGCTTCATTATAGAATAAATATAATAAACTTTATATAATTTAATAATTAGGAAATACACAGGGTTTGTTACATTTGTGTATATTATTATCATGTTATTATAACTTTCCATTATAAAATTAGTAATTCAAGGAAAAAAATAGTAAAGTTAGAGATTGTTCAAGAATTTGATTGATTAAGTAGACATTTAATGCAACATTTATGTATGGATGAGTGTGGCTGTATGAGTCAATAATTAATATCGTATTAGTGGGTTGAGTTTTGTCATTTATTAGTTTAAGATATATTTTATAAAATGAATGACAAATAGATAAGAGCAACATTTTAAAAATGAACATGTAACTTTAGGCATAAATTTAAATAATGGTCCCCTAAACTTTTACTAAAAACATGCAACACATTTATTTAGATGATTAATGCATCATTTTAGTTTCCGCTAATTACTTTTATACCATAATTAATCAATTAATTCTAAGTGTATTTAATGTATTTTATTAAAATAGAAACATTTATATATTATTAATGCACTATTTATTTCCTCTAAATACTCTTATACCATAATAGCATATATATAAATATATAAGGAAATCTTGTTAATAAAAACATTCGTCATTATTTTTGGACTTTTTTCACTTTTAGATGAAATAATAAATTTCGATTTTATGGTTAGGAGTTAAAAATATTTTAATTTCTATTAATATTATATATACACATTGTTATTGTTATAGGTAAGAAAATAGCATTTATTAATCATATTTTAGTTATAAAAAAAAAAATAATAATAAGGGACATATGTCACTTTAGAAGGATTTGGGAGAGTTTTTTTTTTTTTTTTTAGTAATATAAACCCGACTTTTTTTGGGTAAGTAACAACAAAATAGACCAACCAACCACAATGGAACCATAAAAGCATTAGTATAAGAGGGTGTAAAAATACCCCAGTTGCTATTTTAGCAACTAGACCCTTAAAAGCAAGCTCCATCTAGGTATGTAAACCCAAAAAATTATCCATCCTAGCTACTGGTATATTTGCAACCTTACTATTCATGAAGTTGTAAATAAAAAACTACTTTTTTAATCTCTCACACACTCTTTCTTCCTCTCTCACTCTCTTTGATCTCTTCTTACTTTTTATTTTTTTATTAAGTAGTTTATATTATTTTATTGAGTTTGTATGTAAAAATAAAAATTGGGATGATTTTTTTTTTTTGGTTAAGAGGGATCTTTATTAAACTTAGTTAGCCATGAAAGGCAAAGTATTGGCTACACGCCTTACATGGTGCAGACCAGTGGCATCTTCATTAACAAAAGTTACAATATCAAGGGTAGGGGAATTAAACAAAATAACAAACTCTTCTTGTTGCATACAACCCTCCTTTGCCAGTCCATCAGCTGCCCTGTTTGCTTCCCGATAGGTGTGATTCACCCTGGTTTGTTGGAACCTGCTGAGAAGGTACCTACAATCATTCAAGAGAGAGGAATAGTCCCTGTTAGTGACTGAATTAGACAAAACCAGGTCTACCACCACTTTTACATTGAGTTCAACTTCCAGGCAATCAACTCCCAACTGTAATGCAAGCTGCAGCCCGTCCTGCAATGCCCAAAATTCAACTATAACACTTGTAGTGAATCCTATATTACAAGTGTAACCTCTGATCCAGACACCTCTATGATCCTGAATTAATTCTCCACCCCCTGCTCTCCCTGGATTTCCCAACGATGCTCCATCTGAATTTAATTTACACCATCCTTCCATTGGTCTATTCCATTTGACACGGGAGTACCTTACTTGTATGGTTCTAAATGATTTCCCCACACAGTACACATACTCAATGGCTTGCTTTAGACATGAGTCATGAAGTTTCAGGTTAAGTGTAGTGTTTTCAAACACTACCCTGTTCCTATGTTTCCAGAGCGACCAAATAGCAACGGTGAACGCTGTCTTCCACGGACATCCTTTGATCACCTTAATCAACGAGTTGCACACACAGTTGGTTTCGAGCCATTTAAGTATATCAAGATTGAAGGTGGATTTCAAATCAGATGGCACACCAATTTTAGTTCCTCCAAAAAGCCACTGCAAAGGGGCAATCCCTCAACATATGAATTATAGTTTCTGCCTCAGAGTTGTAGAGAGGGCACACGGCTTCACATTCAATTCCTCTCGATGCAATTACCTCCATAACTGGTACACTATTATGACGACACAGCCAGAGAAAGTGACAAATCCTTGGTAGTGAGTCGATTTTCCAAATCCAACTCCCTTTGAAACCATCGCTGTGCTCCTCCTCAGGTCTTGCCAAAGTGTACGTTGATGCCACAGTGAACTCCCCATCCTTTGAAGCTTTTCAATTCATAGAGTCCCCTTTCTCCCTATATAGCTGAATGGGTGTGGCAAGGATTCTTCCTTTTATACATGGTGGCAGATCAAAAGAAATGGCATTCTAATGCCATTCACCTCCTTGTCTCATCTCTTCAATAGTGATTTCCTGCTCTGCCTGGCGAATTGGTCCCTGAATTAGCTCTCTAACTGATTTGCCCTTGACCCAATTATCAGACCAGAATTTTAGCTTGGAGTTACTCCCTACATTCCATCCTATTCCCTTCATGAAAACAGGGAATCCCTGTTTAATTGCTTTCCAGTTAACAGAACAAGGAAGTTTGTCCGGGTCCCTGGCATTTTTTTGAGCTTGGGTGCAATACTTGTTCAGTAAAACTTTCGCCCACAAGGAGTCGCGTTCACGATACATTCTCCAGTTTAATTTAGCTAGAAGGGATATATTCTTTTCCTTTGCTGCCTGAATGCCAAGTCCTCATTCCTCTTTAGTTTTGATAATTTTACTCCACCCCACCATATGCATCTTCTTTTTTTCTTGCGTGGTGCCCCATAGAAAATCCCTACTGATCTTGTCAAGCTCATCACACAGATGGGAAGGAAGGGCAGCACCTTGCATAACATAGTTCGGAATGGTGGACATGACTGATTTAACTAATACTGTCCTTCCAGCAAAGGATAGAAGTTGGGCTTTCCAACCAGCCAGCTTGTTAATGACCCTATCAGCAACAAATTTAAACTGATTTTGATTTGAACCCTTATGCTTCAAAGGAAATCGCAAGTACTTTCCCAAGTTGTTGGTGGCTTGGATATTTAAGTTTTCACAAATCTTGGATTTTAGACCAGCTTCCACATTTTGAGAGAAGTATATCTGAGACTTAGTTGAGCTGACTTTCTGTCTAGACTCACTACAAAACAAATCCAGCACCTCCTTTATGGCTTTACTCCCTTCCTCATTAGCCTTCGCGAACAATATTAAATTGTCCGCAAAAAATAGGTGTGATATCTCTAAATTTCCTCGAGAAGCTTTAATTGGGGCCCAGTCCCCTTCAATACATTCCTTGACAATGAGGCTTCCAAGGTACTCCATGCCAAGAATAAACAGGTTGGGGACAATAGATCTCCCTGTCGGATGCCCCTTGAGGGTTGGAAGGAGTCCATCATGCTTACATTAAATAGTATAGAGATACTTGTTGAGGAGACACAACTCATTATTAGAGTGATCAACTTGCTAGGAAAATTATAAGCTTGGAGGACTTTATGTATAAAATTCCATTCAAGCTGATCATAGGCCTTCTCCAAATCCACTTTGATCGCCATGTACCCCTTTTTCCCCCTTTTGTTGTCAATGGAGTGAATAGGATGTTGGAGAAACTAGTTCCATGCAAAGGAGCAATCAAGTGGTTGACAAACCAGATCCCAATTTTGGTGCATGGATGTTAGTAAGAGCATCCACAGCAGTGGAGCTAAATTTTTAGCTTTTTAGCTACACAAAAAATCACTTTATCTATTTTACATTTTCACGCCCTACAGCAATGGAGCTATTTTAGCTCTTAACACAATAAAATAATATAAACAATACAATAAAATAATATTTCATTCAACCACCAACACACAACCACAACCACCATCAAACCTATAAAAATCACTGCACAGCCACAACCCCACCGTGCCCATCAAAACTAGTGAAAAAGAACAAAACAAAAACCTAGAAAAATCAACACAGCCAAACCGAAACCCATGCTCGATACTCTGTCCGATTTGGTACCGGCCGATGAGACCTACGCCAATCATTGATCAGTGATTATAGGCAATGATGATGAGCGCAAAGCGAAACGGAATGCTCCGATTTAAGGTGAGTCGGGTAATGTGGGAGCCAATCAGAGCTAAAAACGGAGAGAGAGAGAGAGAGCAAACGAAATGTATTGGAAATGACATAAAGAGAGAAAGTGTGTGTGAAAAGGAAAAAATGGGGGTCTGAGGCTGATCAGCGGCTTGGGATGGCTAGTGGGTCGATGACGTCGAGCTTCGGTGGCGACGACGTTGAGGATAAGTCGGGTCGGCGGCAGTGAAAGAGTGAACTTGAGAGAGTTTTGAAAGATGAGAGCTTCAGATGAGATGAGAGTGACTGAGAGAGAGAGAGGCACGGTGTGAGAGTGACTGAGAGAGAGAGAGATGAACCAACTTATATTATTTTAATCTGGGCTGGGATTAAAAAATTAATTAATTTTTTTTTAGCTCTTAACTATAGTGCACAGTCATAAATAATTGTATACTGTAACAATGAAGCTAAAAAAAATACATTTAACTCTATTGCTATATGACTGTTTTTGGTGTTTTGATAGAGTTAAAATAGCTATATATCTATTTAACTCCATTGCTACCAGTACTCTTACGAGCAAAAAGGATATACTCTGAAATGGACGAGCACGTGAAACTAATAATCCTAGCCAGCAGGTTCTAAAAAATAAAATAAAAAAATCCTCTGACAATCAAGAGTTGGTACCCAATGCCTCTGACAATCACGTGAACAACTCTACAACAAGTACCAATATAGAGAGAGAAGGTGGGCAAGCCGAGGTGATTAGAAAGGAAATTGTTTTGCACACGCAAAAGGATACGTTAGAAAATCTTGGGGAACAGATGGATGTATGCGCTACAGCTTCGAGCAGTGATAAGAGTGGGGCTCATGTGAAGGCTACTAGATACTCTAAACCTCCAACGGACAAGAAGCTTGCCAAAGCTAAAAAGACTGTTGAGTATATTGTTGAATGAGTTTGTAAAATATTATATACATTTTTATATATTTTTTTATCTAAATATATTTTAAAAAATTACAAATAATATTACTTAAATTTTTCTACCAAATAGTGTTTGAAAATGTAAAATAAGTGTTTTTTTTACATCCCATGCCTAGAGTTCTAAACAGCAAAAACTACAAATAGGAAAGGAATATTAAAAAAAGAAAAAAAAAAAGCACTTTATAGATCCATTTTGATACAACTTATTTAACTGAAAATTAAAAACACTGTAGTAAAATAATTTTTAAATATATAAATAGTACTGTGAGACCCATTTTTAATATTTTTTTCTAAATAAAATAATGGTAAATCTCATAAATCGTGTGTAAACAGTACAATAATCACATGTATGAACAGTATCAGTTATTGTTCTTCGCGCTGAAAAAAAAAAAAAAAAACGAAAAACGTGCAAACGCAGCCGTGATCCAAAACAAAGAAAACGTACGGATCAACAAGACCGACCGAAAGTGTGGGAAAAGAATTTATTTATTTTTTTTTTTTTTGTTTATAGGAGAAGACGTGGCAAAAGAACTAAGAAGTCGTAAGAAACTCCTCTTCCTTAACTTTTCCTGGTTCGAGAAAAGTGTGGAGTGGTCAACAAGGAAGTTTGAAATTTTGTCTGACGTCAGACTCTCTCTCCCATTTGCTAAGCCAATACGTCACCACACTAACAGTCCCTCATTTCTACTACTATATATATATAGGTACATTTGTTGTACATAAATCACAAACTTATTTACTAGTCATTACTATCTTATAGGCTTTGCATTACTAAAACGTTAAATTGTTTCTTCATAGCTGCCTTCTAGAGAAAATTCAATGGCGAAATCACCAGAGCTTGAGCACCCCAACAAGGCCTTTGGCTGGGCAGCCAGGGATACTTCTGGCCTCCTCTCTCCCTTTAATTTCTCAAGAAGGTCCTCTCTCTCTCATCCAATCTTGCTTGATTTTTTTTCGTTTTAATCTAAAATTTTGATTTTCTTGAGAAATTGGATCATTTTGTTATGCCTTATAATCATTCTGTTTTCCTCATATACTATGGGGAGAAGAGCCAATAAAAATGAAATTGGATCATTCAATTATACCAAGCATTTTTATCTAAAATGAAATTTGATCTTTTTGTTATGCATTCTCTTTCTTTTCTTTTTTTGGATGAAAGACAATAGTGAAAAGGCTTTCATTTATTCTATTGTGATATTATAGAGAATTTTTTATAAAAAAAATTCGTTACTTGGGGATGGGGATCTGAGTCTAGACCATGATCAAAATTAATCATGGTGCATGGAGATTACTCAGCTATTATCGATAATGATCAATCCTTTTTAACAATTTCTTTCTTTTTTCTTATTTATTTATTTTTTTTAATTGTAGTACCGAATTGTTGGTTTTTGCTAAATATAACATGGTATGGTATGTTTGCAGGGCAACGGGAGAGAAGGACGTAACATTCAGAGTTCTTTTTTGTGGGATATGCCACTCAGATCTTCACATGGTCAAGAACGAATGGGGCTCGTCCATCTACCCACTTATCCCGGGGTATGTTAATGTTTTTTTTTTTTTTTTTTTGGATACATGGGAATGTTAATGTTAATGTTAACGTTTCCTAGGAATCATATTTCTATAATATATGTACATTTTCAATGTAGCCACTCCATCCATATTACTCGGTTAAAGCCTAAATGACATAGTTATATTTTTGAAAATAAATGGAATGTAACAGCATAGTTTGGATAAAAGATTGATGGAAGGACTAAACATTGTAAATAAATGTGTAACTTAAATAGATTAAACATTGTATGCATTTCAATTCAACACTTTCCCATACTTCACATGCTATATGTCCATTACATGTTAATACATTATTGATGAAACAGAGTGAATGGATTTTATTACTTCATAAAATATTGAAATCATGGGAACTGAATTGGACAATGCAGGCATGAGATTGTAGGTGTAGTGACGGAGGTGGGGAGCAAAGTACAAAAGTTCAAAGTTGGAGACAAGGTTGGCGTTGGCTGTATGGTTGGTGCATGTCATTCTTGTGATAACTGTGACAACCACCTTGAAAATTACTGCCCCAAAATGATTCTCACCTATGGCGCTAAGTACTACGATGGAACCATCACATATGGAGGCTACTCTGACACCATGGTTTCTGATGAGCACTTTGTGGTCCGTATTCCAGACAACCTTCCACTTGATGCTGGTGCTCCTCTCCTTTGTGCTGGGATCACAGTGTACAGTCCCTTGAGATTTTATGGACTAGACAAACCTGGTATGCATGTGGGTGTGGTTGGCCTTGGTGGTCTAGGCCATGTTGCAGTGAAGTTTGCTAAAGCTATGGGAGTTAAGGTGACAGTGATTAGTACATCACCCAACAAGAAGAAGGAAGCTTTGGAACACCTTGGTGCTGACTCTTTTTTGGTTAGCAAAGACCAAGACCAGATGCAGGTACTGAAATGTTAACATGTCGCATTGTCAAGTTAGCATGTGTGAGTTACAATAAGTGTACATTATCTAAGTTCCTAACTTATCTACTATATAGGCAGCCCAGGGGACAATGGATGGTATCATTGATACAGTTTCTGCTCAACACCCTCTCTTGCCTCTAATTGGTCTATTGAAGACACAAGGAAAGCTCGTTATGGTTGGTGCACCAGAGAAGCCACTTGAGTTACCAGTCTTTCCATTACTAATGGGTAAGACAATTGTTGCATTTGAATCTGAAAAGGGGATCCGAAGTTGCTTGTTATGTTGATATGACTTAGTAATTATATAAGTCTGGGTGTATTATTATTATATTCTTTAGTGTTGGTACAAGCCTAATTGCTGCATATGCATTTCCATTGATAAATTGTGTATTAATAAATGTTATGGAATGACAGGAAGGAAGTTAGTGGGTGGTAGTGGCATTGGAGGCATGAAGGAAACACAAGAAATGATTGATTTTGCAGCCAAACACAACATAACAGCTGACATTGAGGTTATTCCAATTGATTATGTGAACACTGCAATGGAACGACTTCTAAAAGCAGATGTCAGATACCGATTTGTCATTGATATTGGGAACACATTGAAGTCGAGCAATTGATTTTTACTGTTTTTTTAGTATGGCTCACTGGTGAGATGAGAATACCTTTCAGTTGATTAAGTTCTGGTATCTCCTAGACTCTAGTCTTTGTTTTTCGGTTTTCTGAATATTTCTTCCTCATAGTGAGGCAAAGATGTAATGGGTTGCATTTGTGATAAACGAGGAATGAAGTGATTTTTGGTTAATATGTCTTCTTAAGTGCTACTAACATTGTGTTAATATACACAGAAATTTCAGTTTGCTTCATTACCTGGCTTCTATTACAATGCTATGTCATTTTACTTGTTCACATCTTAATTTTTTTTTTTTTTTTTTAAATGTATACATTTACCCAATCAATATAACCATAATAAAAGTAACGCATAGAGTTAAAAACATCACCAAAATAACATACATTAAAGAATGGCAAAAATACTTTGTTGGGCCTTAAAATTTAACTAACAAGTGTTTTTAGGGTACGTTTGTTTCGGGTGAAAACGTTTTCAGGAAATGGTTTTACGGAAAATTGTGTGTTTGGTTGTTACTTCAAATTTGGTCAAACTGAAAATAATTTCCGGTTGACCAAAAATGATGCCAAAAACGGGTGAAAATGATTTCCAGTTTCATTTTCACTTCAAATGAAATTTTCCGGAAAAGAAACAGAGCACGAAGAGAGAGAGACAGAGAGAAACCCATCGCCTTCACCCAGACCCATCGCCTCCTCGAGCTCGCTGATCCACGAACTAGACCCATCGCCTTCGACCCACGAACCGACGAACCCAGACCCATCGCCTCCTCGAGCTTGCTGATCCACGAACCAGACCCATCGCCTTCGACCCACGAACCGACGAACCCAAACCCATCGCCTCCTCGAGCTCGCCGATCCACAAACCAGACCCATTGCCTTCGACCGCCGACCCATCGCCTCCACGCTCTCTCTTCCTCGATCTCTTAGTTTTTTTTTTTTTTTTTTTTTTTTTTTTTTTTAATTTGATTATTGTTGTTGTTTTTTTTTTTTGATGAACTGATTGTTGTTGTTGTTGTTGTGTTGTTGTTGTTGCCGGAATTTGCTGCCGGAATTTGTTGTTGAATTGACTGTGATGTTGAAATTTTTTGTAATAAAATTTGTTTAGATGCTGAGAAAATGTGAAAAAATTGTAGGAAAATAGCATTTTCCTAATAGAACCAAACACATGAAAATATTTTCTACAACAATTTTCATAATACAACTAAACACTTGAAAATATTTTCCTTTTCCGGAAAATAACATTTCCGGAAAATAGGTATTTTCCGGAAAATATTTTACGGGAACCAAACGGACCCTTAGTTTCTAATGTTTTAAGTGAACACTATTAGTTAGAAAAAAAAGTTTTTAGTCCCTCCTCAACATCCAATGGTATGCTTAATTTTTAAGTGATGTGACAATATTTTTTATATTAAAAATTTGCACATAGGCACCAACTCTCGTCAAATTTTGACAAATGAAAGCATCTCTTACAGTTTCTTCAAATTTTTTGTACAGTTTGAAAAATGAATAGTGACATTTAACTTTTATCTAACTTTTTCAAATACACTTTCAACAGATTCTATTCCATTCTCTATCTCATTTAAATATTATTTCTTCATTCATTGTTTATTTTTTTTTAATCATCATTTTTTTTTTTAACAACTATATCTTTTAATGAGAAGTGTTATGTTCACAATATTTTACGCAATACTTTTACAACAAAATTTATGTGGAAAATTGTAACTAGTTCTAATTTGAACCCACATTGAAATTATTTTTTTACTCGTCAATATTAACTAATAATAATCTGTTACTTAAAATTTAGTGTGAAAATATTGTGGTAATATTTTTCAATTAGGATATTTTTTTTATATTATTTTTCTTCCGTTCATTTCATTTCATTTTTTTTCTTTTTTCTTTTTCTTGTTTTTCTCCTCCACACAAGTGTCCAACCCTCCTTTTTATTTTCTTTTTCACCTCAAGAACATTCTAGCATCTCCATTTGCTTCACATCAGAGAGAGAGAGAGAGAGAGAGAGATCACAAACACAAACCCGCCACTGACGACAGCCTGATCCCAACCACCAACACAAACATGGCCCAATCCCAACCATAAACACAAACGCCGTCGTCGATTCGAACCACAAACATAAACACCTTCACCAATCTCGACCACAAACACAAACACATCCCGATCTTAACCCAAACCCACGATTTGATCTCAACCCAAACCCACAATCGGAAACCCCAACTACCCACCACCACCAGTAGCAACAAAACGACCCACTCCACCACATCACCACCAAAATACCTAGCAAGGATCAGAATTGATTTTGAGGAAGGAATCGTGTGGTGGATGTGTGAGTGCCATGGAGGCAGTGGTGAGAGCTTCGGCCACCACCATTGAGGCATTGCCAGTGGAGGCCGGTTGAGCTTGGGCCTCCACCGCATCTCCACCGCCGCTCCAGCATCTCCACCGCCGCTCGTCATCCTCCCCACCACCAGGCTGGGTTAGATCGACTTGTTCATTTTTATTTTTATTTTTCCAAATTTGCTTGTTCTGATTCAACTTTATTTTAAGAATTGGATTTTGTTTGTGTGTTTGTGTTTTGTATTTTGTATTTGGATTAATTCTTTTGCTCATGAACAAGTCTCTCTCATTTATCTTTTTTCTTTTATTTTTCTGATTTCATTTGGTTTATGAGAAAAAAAGAAGCAACAACAACGGAGAGAATGAGAGAAAAAAAAAAGCAACGAAGAGAATGAGAGAAAAAAAGAAATCTGGATGAGAGAGAAAGAATTGATATAATAATAAGTTGGAATAATATTTTAATCCAAGAAATTTAATTGCTAACTAATGGGCTACTGTTCATAAGCTAAAAAAATTTTCAAGTTTGGAGAAGCTACTAGAGGCTGTTTTTATGGTTCCATTCTCTATTATAGAGAATATTTGGCATTTACATATGCTGCTGGAGATGCTCTTAGACTTATCCCAATCCCCAAACAACCCAAATCCCTTTAACCGACCAGTCACATCAGGCCTTGATGATCCTTTACAACAATTGGCTTAAAAAATGCCAATACATAAAGATCTTCTTCATGTTCAGACCCGAAGATCAGAAGATGGCTATACATAAAAGATTAAATCTATGATTCTATATAAAAGAAATTATTTATTTCCAATTTTTAACAAAACAATTTGGATTCACATTAGAAAAAAAAAATTGCTTCAGGCGATGAAATTGGATTAGCAGAAAAACGTTTCAAGAGTGATGATTATTCAAAACCTGTATACAGTAAAAAAAAAAAACAAAAAAAACAAAAAAAAACCTGTATACAGTTTTTTTTTTCCCCAAGTAATCAACACCTGGATGGCTGGATTTTTTATTTTTATTTTTTGAGATACCTGATGGCTGGATCTTTACAAATAGCTACTAAATAAATAAGTTAAGCAAAACAATTTCCATCTTGACACGTTTGAGCTTTGAGCTTGAAATTTAGAGTCAACACTTGTTGACTGTCAGAGCATCTCCAGCAGCTTATCTAAATTTTTGTATTATTTGGATAGTGATATTTAGATTTTATCTAATTACTTTTTCAAATATACTTTCTAATAAATTCTCTATTTTTTTCTTCATCTCATTTAAATATTATTTCTTAATTCATTCTTTATTCTTTTTTTTTTATCATCATTTATTATTCCTATGTTCATTCTCAACAACTATATTTTTCAATGGAGAACTATATTTTTCAATAGGAAGTATTATATCCACAATATTTTTCGCAATACTTTCACAAGAATCACATCAAAATCTTATGTGGAAAGTTGTTACTAGTTCTAATTTGAACCCATCATTGAAATTTTTTTTTTACTCACCAATATTAGCTAATAACAATCTATTACTTAAGATTTATTGTGAAAATATAGTGGTAACATTTCTTAATTGTCATTTCTTATTCTTTATATTTTTTTCCTTTCTTAATTTCATCCATACGTTTCTCTTCTTTTTTTTTCTTTTTTTTTTTCACCACATATGTATCCCACTCCTATCTCTATCCTCCCTTTTTTTTCCTTTTTCTTCTTCATTCCAGATCACTTTCTCCAGCTCTCTCTCTCTCTCTAGCTCTCTCTCTTTTTTCTTTTTTTTCTTTTTCTATTTCTACTTGATTTTAGAACAGTCTCTAGCTCTCTATGTGATAAGAAACAAAGAAAGAACAAGTGAGAGATATCTTGCTTGCTCCATCGTTGATCGAAGGACATAGGTAGGCGCAGAATCGGCGTTCATTGTGCCAATCCGCACCTTCCGCTCCGCCACCACTCGTCTTCCTCCCCAACACAGCCCAGATGGGTCAGATGGCTTCTGTCTCCTTTTTTTTTTTTTTTGGTTATGATTTGATTAATTTTAAGATTGTGTTTTTGAGTTTGTATTTTGATTATGCTTGAGTTTAGAGATGTTTAAGAGAAATGATTGTTGTGTTTGTAGCCGTTGTGAACGTTTGTAGTCATTGTGAGAGGAGAGAGAAAGAATTGTTTTTTTTTTATTGAGTTGTATGATTTTTTTAAGTAGAAAAATTCATATGGAGTTGTTACAATGTTTTTTATATCTAGAGAAGCACTGTAGCAACTTCAAAAAAAAAATTGGAAAAGTTTTGCATTTGGAGAATATGTTGGAACTAATTTTTGGGATTTGTTCTCCAAAAAATAGATTTAGCTAATCTATTGGAGATGCTCTTATTTGGTAGTTGTGAAGACCGGTGATGATATTTGGATTTTGTCTTCAACAGCTGTGGCTACAGTTATTATTCGGTATTACTGTGCAGCCTAGCGTGGAGGTTAAAGGGATTTGGGTTCTCGGGGGATTAGGATTAAGTCTGATTTGACAAATTGGGATTATGCGTAATTTTTTAAGGATAAAGTTTAACTACAAAATTGGTTATAGTCTTAAGTTACAACCTTACTCAATATTTTTTTTATTAGAGGCGAATTTGGACAAATTCACCATTGGATTACATCTTCTTCTTATATCTTCCATGCTTGCAAAATTTCTATAAAATTAAAAATCAATAGTTATGTCATCAATAAATTATTTAATGTCAAGTATTTGTAGTTTAAAATTATGCATAAAATATAAACTTATAGATCATATAGTAAATAATATCTGAATGATACAAAATTTGACATGTGTATTAAGAGCGTAAAAAACATGCAATTCAACGATTAGATTTTTAAAATATGTAGTAATGTTTATTTTATTGAGTAAGGTTATAACCTTAGTGTAGGGACTCAAGTTGGAAAGGCCCTCGAAAATTGAAAGGAAAATGTTCCAATAGGCCCCAAACAATACATTTTTAGAGAGTGGGTTGAAGAATTTGGCCTTTACAGACGAACGAAGCCCTATGGTGGAACCAAGTTTTCCTTTAAGGTTGCTCCTCAGCATTGATCCGAGGAGCCTCACATTTATCCCTCTTTCTTTTTCCTCCCCCTTTCAACTGCTCTGTTGGTTCCTCTTATATAGTCCTCTTCCTCCCATCTCTTTCTTCCACCTGTTGATCATCCATGCGCTTTCCCTCTGACTGTCCGTCCTATCAGCTGCCTTATCAGTACTTAAGTGATTCGCAATGACCAATGTTGCTCTGTCCAGGGGTCACATCTCCATTAGTGCGGCCAGAAAGTTAGGTGAGCGCATTTAATGCGGAGGTGACAACCTGTCCTGGGCCCGTTCCCCCATCTGGAGTTAGTCTCGCTCCACCGAGGACAGGGTCATCCTCGGTGGGGATTTCAAAAGTTTAGGCCTTCATACATCGTCCGCGGACGATCCTTCTTCCTCGGCATTGGGCCCTAGGCCGGATGTAAAGTGGGCCGAGGTCACCAGGCCCTTAGGCCCTACAATAGCCCCTCAAAATCCTGCTGCCCGTATCCTCGGACGGGGAGGAGAGTTTTGATATCCCCGAGCCCTCCACATGATTCACCTAACCTCGGTCCACGTCAGCGTTGGAGTCTTTTCGCCTGCCCGATGTACGTTTCTGGCGCTGCGAGACTCAGTGCGCGCTCGCATTAAATTTTTGCGGCTCCACGTTTCCCGCTTCCAACGGTGTGATGGTAATCACCTGGCGGAGATTTCCTGCTTTGATGGGCGGGAAGTTACGCTTGGTTAACTTTAATTGGGGATATAAATATTCGTTTGAACCGCTTGGCCTCCTCATTTGCGCACTCACGAACTTCGGTGTATATACTCTGAATTTGGTCCAATTTCCACACTGACAAGCGCCCCTTTCCAGCGTAAAAAGCTTGCCCGAGGAGAATCTCCCCATTTCTGTAAGTCTTCTTTTCTCTGTAACACAAAATTTTCTTTGGTTCCTCCTTCTCCTTCCCTCTAACGGGTCCTTTAGTCATTGCTAGGAATGGGTAAATTAAGAAGTTAGTTGAGTCTGAAGAGATGATGGAGAAGTTCATTGTTGATTATGGGATACCCCGTAATGTGGGCTTGAGGTATTGTGAGGAGGGAGAGTGGTATATTAAGAGGAACGAGGGTGAAGTTGTGATTCCCATAGTCGCCTTCATAGATGGAGGCATGAGAATCCCTATGGGACCAGTGACAAGCGGTTACCTTAGGCATTTTCAGTTGGCTCCTACCCAGTGCGTCGTTAATGTATTTAGGATATTAGGGTGCGTAGACGCCTTGAATGAGAAGATGGGGTTGAGGTTAACCCACCATGATGTAAATTGGTGTTACAATCTTCAGCACCTGAAGGGTAAGTCGTATTATATGAAGACGAGAGATGATAGGGTTTGGCTTATCCAGTGCCTCCTCGATTCCAATAAGGGGTTGACTCAAGATTTTCTCATTGTGTCGGGGGAATGGCATGATGGTCTCCACTGCCCGACAGTAGAGGGAGAGCCAGGTAGGGTATCCGAAGTGGGAGGCCGCCCAGATTCCTTTATATTTTCTTTGTCGTATATCTTCTTTGGTTGATTGATTATAGGAGTTTTGTTTCTCTTTCTGCAGATTCGCACGCCTTCGCGCGTCATTTTCATCTGGTCAACAAAGAGGATTTGGAAACCGTTCTTAGGGCGGAGCTTTTTCTGAATGAGACCGATAACCAGGTTAGAGCCGCCCATAAGATCCTCGGATGCGATCCGGCCCAGAAGTCGTTCCCGGTCCCTAAGTATGTTATTAGGGCTCGTGATCCTTGGCTTAGGCAAATCACTGTGGTAGAGGATGGTTTTGCGTTTTCTGACGGATCCTCTATTCCAGAAGGCATTCCGTTGGCAGGTTCTTCCTCGTCCCCTAAAGCGGCAGAGGCCAAGGAAGAGAGCTCAGAGAGAAAAGAAGAAGTGGTTGAACTAAGCTCGTCTGAGGACGAATCCGAGGATCCCTCTGGTGATCTAGGGGACCCCCACTTGTCCGAAGCCGATCTTCAGCCCCAGAGGGTTGGTACCTAAGTTGAGATGGGTCTTAAGAAACAGCCCCAAACCAGCCTTCTTGATTTGCTTGAGGGCAAGTCTGGGAAGGGTGTGCCGAGGGAGTCACAGCCCAAGCACCCTCTACCCGGATCTAAGTCTTCGCCTGCGCAGACCAGGTCTTCCTCCATCCCCCCAATCTCGGACTCTCGGCTTGAGTCCTCTAATCCAAAAAGGAAGAGGCCTTCCAAGGGCAAAGACCCAGTGGATGAGAGCAAATCCCACCCTTCTCCAGAGGAAGACAAAGCCAGACGATCTTCAAAACAACTGAGGCTAGGTGGTCAGCGAAAAGGGAAAGAAATCGTTCAACAGTCCAAGCCCCAGGCTTGGCTGCCCGCTGCCATGCTCCACGGAGAACCTTTGATGGATGACGCTACTATCCGGGATTTTCGAGGAGGCGAAGGGGCTCACGTAGCCGACGCCCTGGAGAGGTCTCTTCTCCTTCCCGTTGACATGGCTGAGCTTGGGAGCATGAGGGGGCCAGAGGTTGCCGGCAACCTCAAGAGATACCTGGGCATGGTAGGACCTGCGGTACTTGTCTATTTCATTTGAATTTTATTGCTTAGCACCTCCCCTCCCCTTTACGGAGTATTTGTTTTGGTTGGCAGGCTATCCAGGCTGTTTTCAGGCTGGATGAGGAGGTCAACGGCCAGAGTAACGCTTTGGCGCAGGAGCGCGACAAGTTCTTGAAGGCTGCAAGTACCTTTAAGAAATCTGAGGCAGATCTCAAGAAGGCGACCGAAAATCTGGAGGAGATGACAAAGGCTAGAGATAGTGCGGCCTGTGACCTAACGGCGGCTACGAAGCAGGCCGAGGATCAGACAAAGCGCTTGCAGGATGTCGAGGGCCAACTGCGGGCTACCAGAGAGGACATCGTCGACCTGAAGAAAAAGTTGGCCGAGGAGGTCAGGGCGAAGGGTATTGCCGAGTACGCCAGGGACGAGGCCGTGAGGGCCAAAGAATTGGCTGTGTTTGCGAAAATAGACGCTGAGCGTTCTGTAGAACAGGCGGAGGAGGAGGCCTTTGCTGAGGGGGTGGCTAAGACTGAAGCTACCTTCAAGGCTCAAGTCCCTGAAGTGTGTAGGCGCTTTTGTTCCCAGACTTGGAATGAAGCCCTCAACTAAGCGGGAGTTGATGCCTCGTCTGACCTTAGGAGGGCAGCGAAAGTATATTATCCCCCCGCAATTCGCGAGGTTATCCCCATTACTTCCGAGGAGGAGTCTGTATTACCAGCGGCAGGTGAAAGTCAGACTAAAACTGCCGAGGACACATCTTCAGCTGACAGACCTTTTGAGGAGGCTGAGCCCCGTGGGGTGTTGGAGGGGGCTGGAACCGACAGTCAAGAAGCGCCCCATTATGTAGTGAGGCTCCCTGCTGACTCCTAAGCCACACTCACTGTTCCTCAGATCCCTCTTACCGTGGGAGGGTCCTCTGAAGTAGCCCCTCCGAGTCAGGGTCCCCAGGAGTTAGTCGAAGCCCTTCAACAGGCTCCTCAAGACATGCCGCCCACCGAGTTGGGGGAGTAAGCCATCTCGTTGGACCACCCCGTTTCGATGGAATGAGACAATCTTATTTATTTTCTTTTTCATTTCATTTTGCTTTTTGCCTTGGCGACATTGTAACGAAATTACATACTTTCTATTTAAAATACATATTCAATAGTTTGCCTTTGGTTCTTTGATTGATGCTTCCTTTTACTTGTTATACTTTAATGTTTTGCTCAATACCTTGGTTCTGTTCTGGAATTAGTCTCATAAGGCAATCAGCTGTCCTTCAAGTTTGCATCTGAGGAACGTACCACAACTCGGTTCCATCTAACGCTTTTATTCTTCTGCAAATAGCTACCTTTCCCATAGGTTTGGGTCCGAGGACCATGCAAGACCTTGGTTCTGTCTAACACTTCTGTTCTTCTGTAAGTATCTAGTTTCCCCATAGGTTTGAGTCCGAGGACCATGCAAGACCTTGGTTCTGTTTAGTACCCAGGTATATTTGAGTGGTTAGTTTTCCCATAGGTTTGAGTCCGAGGACCATGCAAGACCTTGGTTCTGTCTAACACTTCTGTTCTTCTGTAAGTATCTAGTTTCCCCATAGGTTTGGGTCCGAGAACCATGCAAGACCTTGGTTCTGTCTAGTACCTAGGTATATTTGAGTGGTTAGTTTCCCATAGGTTTGAGTCCGAGGACCATGCAAGACCTTGGTTCTGTCTAACACTTCTGTTCTTCTGTAAGTATCTAGTTTCCCCATAGGTTTGGGTCCGAGGACCATGCAAGACCTTGGTTCTGTTTAGTACCCAGGTATATTTGAGTGGTTAGTTTCCCCATAGGTTTGAGTCCGAGGACCATGCAAGACCTTGGTTCTGTCTAACACTTCTGTTCTTCTGTAAGTATCTAGTTTCCCCATAGGTTTGGGTCTGAGGACCATGCAAGACCTTGGTTCTGTCTAGTACCCAGGTATATTTGAGTGGTTAGTTTCCCCATAGGTTTAAGTCCGAGGACCATGCAAGACCTTGGTTCTGTCTAACACTTCTGTTCTTCTGTAAGTATCTAGTTTCCCCATAGGTTTGGGTCCGAGGACCATGCAAAACCTTGGTTTTGTCTAGTACCCAGGTATATTTGAGTGGTTAGTTTCCCCATAGGTTTGAGTCCGAGGACCATGCAAGACCTTGGTTTTGTCTAACACTTCTGTTCTTCTATAAGTATCTAGTTTCCCCATAGGTTTGGGTCCGAGGACCATGCAAGACCTTGGTTCTGTCTAGTACCCAAGTATATTTGAGTGGTTAGTTTCCCCATAGGTTTGAGTCCGAGGACCATGCAAGACCTTGGTTCTGTTTAACACTTCTGTTCTTCTGTAAGGGATAGGGTAGTTTGTCCTCGGCGCTGGGAATATTATTTTTGGCGCGATGATGGCCTCGGACCTGCTTCATCGGAAGTGGGCCATCCTGTGGACCGGACCCTTAACCCCGCAGTGCCCTGGGCAAGGGTAGTTTGAAATTCTAACCCTACGTGTGGCAGTGACCCCGCTTTCAGTTCAAGTTTCTACCCTCTTCAGTTATGAGGCATCTCCTGACTGCTCGCATTCCGCGCTTGATGTTTCGACATGCGAGGCGTGCTCTCATTAATATCCTCGTGGATTGATGCAGATCGAACGGTATATAGCCGCCTTGGAATTTGGTCAGGATTAATGTCACCGATAATCCTTCTTTCGAATTCTGCGTAGATCAGTTCCCATCAATCTCCATCCTCTATATAATGCTATATGGGGGGAAATGTCCTTCTACACTCCACGAACCCTCTAACAAAACAGGAAACATGTCCCATCAACTTTGAAAGCCCCCTCAATAACCCTGCCAGAATTGTGATAAGAATTTGGAGAAATGGGATGGCCTTGGATGGGAGTGAGGACACCCAGGCCAAAGGTCCTCCTCCCTCGACCGCGAGCCATTGTGGCTATAGCCCGCATCATATCTCCGGCGCGGCAAAGTTTGAGCGTCATCCTGATGGTGCCGTGCATAGCGGCCAAGAAGGAGGTCCCTGAAGCACATAACGCCCTTCTCCGGGATGCACCCATGTTGGTGGAGGTGCGCAAGATTACGTCATGTCTGGTGCCCGAGTGTTGCCGTCTCCAATGGTCAACCACCGTGGGGCTGGAAGAGAATCAAGGGAACATCATGGGGAAAGGCCGTCAGGCGCCCTTGCATCTGCTCCTCTCTTCGTGCCAGTACCACCGCACCGGCGCGGGAGTTGTTGGTAGCCTTAAAACAGGCTTGCCTCAGCCCCCTTCCCTTTAGTTAGCTTTAAAACAGGCCCATCTGGGCCTCTGTTTGTAGAATTGGCTTTAAAACAAGCCTGTTTGAGCCTCTGTTTGTACCTTGTATTTTCTTTTCATTTAATAAAATACTGCAATGTTTCTCCCCTTTTCCTTTGAATCTTCTACTTTTCTGCAATGTTTTTTTTTTTCTTTTTTTTTTGCAAAAGCGTTGTTGTTAACCTTCCGTAAACTAGCTACTTAGGAACGATGGTCCGTTGCGCCTGTTAGTGCACAAATTCTTCCCACAGACGGCGCCAATTGTAGGGACTCAAGTTGGAAAGGCCCTCGAAAATCGAAAGGAAAATGTTCCAATAGGCCCCAAACAATACATTTTTAGAGAGTGGGTTGAAGAACTTGGCCCTTACAGACGAACGAAGCCCTATGGTGGAACCAAGTGTTCCTTTAAGGTTGCTCCTCGGCATTGATCTGAGGAGCCTCACATTTATCCCTCTTTCTTTTTCCTCCCCCTTTCAACTGCTTTGTTGGTTCCTCTTATATAGTCCTCTTCCTCCCATCTCTTTCTTCCACCTGTTGATCATCCATGCGTTTTCCCTCTGACTGTCCGTCCCATCAGCTGCCTTATCAGTACTTAAGTGATTCGCAATGACCAATGTTGCTCTATCCAGGGGTCACATCTCCATTAGTGCGGCCAGAAAGTTAGGTGAGCGCATTTAATGCGGAGGTGACAACCTGTCCTGGGCCCGTTCCCCCATCTGGAGTTAGTCTCGCTCCACCGAGAACAGGGTTATCCTTGGCGGGGATTTCGAAAGTTTAGGCCTTCATACATCATCCGCGGACGATCCTTCTTCCTCGGCATGGGCCCTGGGCCGGATGTAAAGTGGGCCGAGGTCACCAGGCCCTCAAGCCCCACACTTAGGTTACAACCAATTTTGCAGGTAAAATTTGTCCATTTTTTATTAACAAAAATATTGTCACTAGGACAAAGTTTAGTTAAAAAATTATTGGTTATAGTCTAAGACTATAACCTTACTCAATAAAATAAACATTACTATATATTATGAAAATCTAACCGTTGAATTGTATGTTATTTACGCTCATAATACACATGTCAAATTTTAAACTATAAAGACTTGCAATTTAAACAATTTATTGATGACATAGTTATTGATTTTTAATTTTTTAGAAATTTTGCAAGCATGGAGTACATAAGAAGAAGATCTAATCCAATGATGGATTTGTTAAAATTCACCTCTGATAAAAAAATATTAAGGTTGTAGCTTAAGGCTACAACTAATTTTGTAACTAAACTTTATCCTAAAAAATTATACATTATTGTTCTATAAGACACAGAGACAAATAAACTAACAAAAATTGACGAAGGGACTAAAAACTCTCATTTTTTAAATTTCAAGAACCAATAGGGTTCACTTAAAACTTCAGGAATCAAAATCACTCCACAAGTAAACTTTAGAAAAAGTATTACGTTTACAATACTTTTACAACAAATCAACCGCATAACCGACCAAGAAGAAATAGTTGTGGTCAATGAACGAGACACGCAGTGATAAACGAGAGAAGAAGTCTTAGTGTGTGTATAATAAGCCAATACGTCACCAAATCCTCAAGTTGAACAGTCCCTTATACCTAGTACTATATATATATATATAGAGAGAGAGAGAGAGAGAGAGAGAGAGAGAGAGAGAGAGAGAGAGAGAGAGAGGTACATTGAGTTCCCATTTGCTAAGATATATAATACCTCACCAAACCCTCAACAGTCCCTTATATAATCTAGTACTATGTATATAAAGATGTATCTTTTATTACTATATCACAAACTTACTAGTCTTTACTGACATTGGGGGATTGCATTGCTATAACATTCCAATTGTTTCTTCATATATAGCTACTTTCTAGAGAAAATTCAATGGTGAAATCACCCAGTGGCAACTCTAGGAATTTTTCTTAGGGTGTTCCTAGGTGGGCTTGCTCTGTTACAATTTTTTTTTTCTTCAGATTTGTTACAATTTTTTCTTTTTTAGATTTTAGTTCAATTTTTTTTTTTTAGCTTTTTCTTTATGCTTGAAGGCAATCTTATGAATACTGTTTTGGACCCTGTTTCGGTTTGTTTAGTGAAACAGAATATTTTGGTACCGATCTATTTCGACGTACCGTTTCAGGGTGTTTTGGGGTTTCTAAAAAAAATTAAAAATAATATATATTTATATTTTCTTATACAACATAAAATTATTGATCCAAATAAGCAAACTTCAAATAAAACAAATCATTTAGTTTTTCTTTTTTGACACTCAAATCATTTAGTTATTACATAACAATTACTGTTTTAGAATATTAAAACATAAATATGTAATTAAACAATGAAAAAAAACAACAAAAAATAGTACAATAAGAGTGTATATATGTATATCAAGAGTGTGTAACCTATTCAATCAATCAATCAATAATAATAATAATAATAATAATGGTAATCTATGATTTCAAAACTTAAAAAACCAATAATATATATATATATATATATATATATATGAAAATATGGAACCTTTATTACAATAGCTGAATATAAGAGCATTCACAGTAGTGGAGCTAAATAGTTATATTGCTATTTTAGCTCCACCAAAACACAAAAAACACTCCTACAGCAGTGGAGCAATAGTTAAAAATTTTAGATGAATTGCTACAGTGCACATCTATCTATAGATGTACACTGTAGCTTGAAGCAAAAAAAAAAAAAAAAAAAAAAATTGATTCAACCGATACAACTTGTCTCTTTTTTTTTTTTTTTTTTTTTTTTTTTCATTTTATCAAATCCGATCAGAGCACTATTTCACTCTCATTCACTCTCTCTCGTTCCTGTCATCTCTCATCTCAAGCCTCTCAAGCTCACTGTCATCTCTCATCTCATTCGCCAGCCCGACCATCGTCAAGCTCACTCTAGTACAACTTACTTCTTCTTCTTCTTCTTCTTCTTCTTCTTTTTTTGTCAAATCTAGTCTCATTAACTCTCATTCACTCTCTCTATTTCACTGTCATCTCTCATCTCAAGCCTCTCAAGCTCACTCTCTCAACGTCGCCGGCCCGACTGTCGCCGCCATCGTCAAGTTCACTCTGGTCTCTCAAGCTCACTTTCTCAACGTTGCCGGCCCGACCATCGTCAACATCGCTGCCATTGTCAAGTTCAGACCCACACCGCCGATCTGCCTCGACCCACTTCTCTTTCGTTGATCCACTTCAGGTCAGTTGTCTCTGTCTTCTTCATGTGGATGCTTTGGGTTTTTGATTTGGGTATAACATCCTCTTCCGCCGATCCGCCGATCCACTTTGGGTTTTTGATTTGGATCCATTTCATGTGGATGTCTCTGTTTTTTATTTTTGATATATGATTTTTTATTGTTGTTCTGGATTTTTGGCTTGGTGATTTTATGTTATGAGATTTCATTTTGCTTTGTATTAGCTATTTTGAGTTGCTAGAAATGGATGAATACGGTAGTTTTTTTAGGATTCATAATGTTCCATATCTGATTTTGGTAGATTGATGATGATTATGGTTTGGTAAGTGTGAGTGTGAGTACTGAGTAGAGATATTAAGATGGTTTGTGATATGGATTTTGTTGGGCTCTTAATGTTTCACATCTGATTTGGGTGGATTTTGTTGTATATGTTCTGTTGCACAAAACTAGAAACTAAGCACACATTTCTTGTGGTCATTTTAATGAGAAATTGTTAGTTTGGTTTTGAGATGCTCAAAAATGAATTTGGTGTTTTCTTTATCAGTGGGATTAAGCTACATGTCAAATTAAGTATTTATGCATAATCATGTTCTATTGTTATAATTCTAAGTATTTTAAGTTTTGATATAAATGTTAGTTTGGGAATTTTCTGTGTGCAGGGAAGTTTACATTTTTTTTTTCTAATTTTATGGAGTCACATAGAGACACTGAGTTACGTAGAGACCTACCATATTTTACGGGTATCATGAATGGGGATATAGAAATTGACTCACAATTTTTGGGAACGTCTCAAAATACTCCTTTGTCAGTTTCTAATTCTCCACCTCCACCTCAACCTCAAGTTGAAAATGCCTCTTCTACAAAAGGAAATCGGGGCACTAACTTTAGTGTAGAGGAAGATAAACTTCTAGTGGCAGCATGGCTCAATGCTAGTGTTGATGCCATAAATAGTAATGAACAAACACAAAATACATTTCGTAAAAAAGTTTGGGAATACTTCAAGCAATACAATACATCCGGTACCATTCGTACTGTTATCTCCTTGATAAGTCGTTGGGGAGCGACTAGTGAAAGACAAATAAGTTTGCCAGGTGTATGGCTCAAGTTAATGCACTTCATCAAAGTGGTACAACTGAAGAAGATAAGGTATAAATTATATTGCAATAGTGTTAACATGTCCATTCACCAATAGTTTGAAGATATTAATCATGTTATATTTTTTTTCATTTCTTTAGATTACCAATGCGAAGGCTTTGTATTTAGAGAAGTACAAGAAACCCTTTCTTCTTGACCATTGTTGGCTCATGTTAAAGGACCAACCAAAGTTTGCCGATCCTAGCAGTGCTAAATCGAGATCATTCATGCCTCCAACTCCGGAGTCAATATCTATTGGCGAAGGGGATTGTGGGTCTAGACTTGGTGACTCTTCCAATTTTGAGAGACCTATTGGTAGGAAGGCCGAAAAGGCCATCCGAAAGAACAAAGCCACTGGAAAAGATGTAGGGGAATATTTGACCAAGAAATTGAAATTGATTGAGGATGTAACTCGATTGGAAGAGGAGAAAATGTCTATTGAGAGAGAAAAACTTGTGGTTGAGAACGAAAGAAATGAAGAAAAACTTAAGATTGAGAAGGAAAAAGTCATTATTGAGAAGAAAAATTTTGAGATGACAAAATGGTTAGAGGAGGAGAGAATCATGATGAAAGATACAAGTGGCTTAACTGGAGCACAAAAAGCTTTTTATGAACAACTCGAAGAGGAAATCATGGCAAGACGAAGTTCACGTAATTAATGGGGTTGGTTGCATTTTGGATGTAGCTTAGGCTTTTATATATTTTGTAGTGGCTTATGTAGGCCTTTATGTATTTTGTTTGTAACTTTATGTATTTTTTAGTGGCTTATGTCACTTGACTTTAATCTTAAACTAAATGTATGTGTTTGTGTTGTGACTTGAAGTGCAATCTAACAAAGACTTTGAAGTGCAATCTTTTTTTATCTTTTGTTAAGTTCCATTCAGTCTTGTGATAGGCATTGATATAATTCTTTGTAGACTGAAAAATGAAACTATTATATATCTTGCTGTTACAGCCACTATGAGTGTCTTTGATCCAATTATTTCTATTCATTGAACATTCCTAGTATCATATGCTTGGTTTTGAGATGATAGGTCTTAGAATAAATCTATGAACAATGAGCATTCATAGTATTTCTTATTTTACTTATCTTTTTAAAGCGAATCTATTTGTTTACCATTTATTAGTTTCTTGGTCCTACTGAGAGGAATTTTTATTTTTTGGTTATATACTTATATTTGATAAATGCTTGAGGATAAGCAAAAAATTGTGTTTGTGTTGTGACTTGTGCGTGAATTGGTTATATTCATTTTGTTGTGGCTTATGTCACTTGGCTTTAATCTTGCATCTATAGTAATAATTGCTTTCCAATTGTCTTGAAGGTTGCATCCATGAATCACTATTTGGTTCGGAAGTTCCTTTTTGATGACTCAGATGAAGATGAGATAACCGAAGAACTTGTCATGGAAACATCACAACCTAAACGTCGATGTTCTATCTGATGTAATCATTTGGCAGGCCATGAAAGGCTTTTTCTTGATTATTTTGCTCCCACACCAGTATATCCACCTACTGTATTTCGTAGGAGATTTCGGATGAAGCGTTCTCTTTTTCTCCGTATTCAATCTAAGGTAGAAGCTCATGACTCTTACTTTGTCCAAAAAAGAAATAGTGCCAACAAACTTGGTTTATCTTCATTACAAAAGATAAATGCTGCACTTAGAATGCTTGCATAGAGAGTATCGGGTGATTTGATAGATGAATATGTGCGGATTGGAGAAACTACTGCATTAGAAAGTTTGAAAAAATTTGTTATTGTGGTAATTGAAGTTTTCTCTGAGGAATACTTGAGAAAGCCAAACAATGAAGACATTGCTAGACTATTAGCTCATGGCGAACGCCGAGGTTTTCCAGGTATGTTAGGTTCAATTGATTGCATGCATTGAAAGTGGAAAAATTGTCCATCTGCATGGAAAGGTCAATATTGTGGTCATATTCGTGAGCCTACTATTATTTTGGAGGCAATAGCATCATATGATCTTTGGATATGGCATCCATTTTTTGGGTTACCTGGGTCAAATAATGACATTAATGTGTTAGAGCGGTCTCATGTATTTAATGAAATTGCTGAAGGATGTGCTCCTGCAGTACATTACTCAATCAATGGTCATGACTACACAATGGGATATTACCTTACTGATGGCATATATCCAAAGGGGGCAACATTTGTGAAAACAATCCTAGCTCCACAAGGACATAAGTATAAATTATTTGCAGCAGCCCAAGAGGCGTGTAGGAAGGATGTTGAGCGTGCATTTGGAGTGCTTCAAGCCCGTTTCGCAATTGTCCGTGGACCTGCACGATTTTTCCATCTTGAAACACTCCAAAAGATCATGAAAGTGTGCATAATTCTCCATAACATGATTGTTGAAGATGAGCGGGATGATAATGAAGTGGTAGACTTGGATTATGAACAAATTGATGGAGTGGATAATCCTCCTTTGCAAGTGTTACATGAACAAAGTGATGGATTTATGTCATACATTGAGAGGCATGGACGCATTAGAGACCGAGAAATTCATTTTCAACTCCAGTCAAACCTCATTGAACATTTATGGCAATTGCAAGGCGAGTCGTAGGAATTTTCTTTTTTGTATGTTGAGAAGCATGAGTCATAGGAACTTGTGCGAGTGTGTGAGTTTTATTGTAATTTGGTTTGAGTAATGTATGGACTACATTGTTCCTACTATAATATGTGTTCTATTTTATATGTTTTCTTATAAAGTTCCTCCATTTCATAGTTCACATTGTTCCAAGATTGCTTCCGGACAATTGAGACGATAAAATAGACTATCATGATGATTGAAAAATTGTTTTAGTAAAAAAAAAAAATGTATAAGTATAATTTGGGGTTAAAAAATCACTTGTTTATACTAGACGATTATTTGCTATCATGTGGTGGCGGTAGCGGCGGTGGTGGAAGAGACGATGGCGGCTTCGGCAACGGTGGTGGTAGAAGAGTCAGCGTCGACGGCGGCGGTAGCGGTGGCAGTTGCAGGTGGTTGTGATTGTTGTTTATTGTAGTGGATATATTATTTTATTGTGTTGAAAGCTAAAATAGATCCACTGCTGCAGCATGTGTGTAGGTAAAATAGATAAAATAACTTTTGGTGAAACTAAAAAGCTAAATTTTTAGCTCCACTGCTGTGAATGCTCTAAGTACATTGATGTGAGAATGGTACAGAGGGAACCATTTACGAGGACTTGAATCACCTGAGTGAAAGGCTGAAAGCTTGCCTCATGGTCATTTGTCCAAAGTTTTTATTTTATTATTTTATTATTTTAATTTTATAAGGCATCTGTCCAAAGCTTTAACCCATATGTCTTTTCACTTGGTCACATGACCATGTGGGGGTAAAGAGTGAAGATAAAGACAAAGTCCTCTCACTTCCCATCTCAATTTAAATTTCCATAAGAAATTCATGTGGGGTGAAAACCAAAAGGTGAAATGGAAAAAAGAGAAGACTCTTGACAGATGTGTTGGTGAGAGTGAGACCGAGAAGAAGAAAAAGCAAAAGTAGCAACAATGGTGTTTTGCAGCAACAATGTCGGCTAAATCTGGTTTTACAAAACCCTCTTCTTCTTACTCTACTTCTTTTCAACCCTCTTGTTTTCCAAAAATTTGCAAAGAAATCAAAACTTTTGTTTTGCTCCGGTATCCAGTTACCGGCCGAAACCCTCTTCTTTTTTTCTTTTTTCTTTTTTTTTTTTGCTTGAAAATGGAACAAATAAATTTTTTTTTTTTTATAATTTGAGGGTGTTCCTAATTTTAATCGAGGGTGTTTCTAATTTTTTTTTAGAGGGTAAACAAATAATTTTTTTTAATCATTATATATAATTTTTTTTTTCAAGTCAGGGTGTTCCTGGGAACACCCTGACATGAACGTGGCATCGCCACTAAAATCACTAGAGGTTGAGCACCCTAACAAGGCCTTTGGCTGGGCAGCCAGAGATACTTCTGGCCTCCTCTCTCCCTTCAATTTCTCAAGAATGTCCTTTCTCTCTCTCTCTCTCTCTTTCTCTCTCATCCATTGTTTGATTTTGTTTTTCGTTATCATTTTGTTATGCCATTATAATCATTTTGTTTTCCTTATATACTATGGGGAGAACAGCCAATAAAAACGAAATTGGATTATTCAATTATACTTTTGTTATGTAATTTGAAAAGGCTTGCATTTTTTTTTGGGTGAAAGTCAATAGTGAAAAGGCTTGCATTTATTCTAATTTTTATTTTGTTTTATTTGACCATTCTTATGTGTTATTATAAAGATTATATATATATATATATATATATATATATATATATTAATAATTCAATACCTAGGGATGGTAGATCTGAATCTAGACATTTATATTGTAAATACAAAAAGTGTCAGTTGAGCTACAAAACTTTTGACTTCTTCTACCTATAAACAATTCGATAATTAGAGAAAGGGAAACACCTACATTGAAGACAAGGGCTCTTGGCTTTATTTGATCAATTAATCACAGTGCGCATGGTGATTGCCCAATTAGTACTGATAATGATCCATCCTTTTTAACTTTTTTTTTTTTTTTTTAGTTCTAAATTGTTGGTTTGTGCTAAATATAAAATGGTATGGTATGTTTGTACTTTGTAGTGCAACGGGAGAGAAAGACGTAACGTTCAAAGTTCTTTTTGGGCCAAAATTCGGAATTAACACTGGTTTTCAAACAATATAATTAGTAGGTACTGTTTTCAAACTATATTTTTTACTAGCATCTCGAGTCTAAGAGACTCGATTTTCATGGTCTGATCACGTTTGATGTGACATTTTTTCCATGTGGCAACCACCTGGAAATCGAGCCTCTAAGACTCGATTTATAAGCCAACCCCTACAAAACAAGTAAAATCCTGCATCTTCAGCCTCCTTCTCATTAGAGAAGAAAGAGAGAGAGAGAGAGAGAGAAAACCAAAAACAAAACCCAGAAAGCTCTAGAGGCAGTGTCTGCGAAGAAGCCGAAGATCAAGAACGAATAAGCCGTGTCTCGATGCAAAGATCGAAAGCTCTAGAGGAAATGTTTGCGTGCAACGCCTTCGCCGCCGCGCACTATTCTTACACCACGTATCTCAAGAACACCAGCGCCGCCCTCAGCGATTACGCTCACCGCTCCCTTCATCGCCAACTGAGCCGTCAGGCAGCGCGACCCAGGCAGTGGTCAGAGTGTATTTTTTTTTTTTTTTTGGGTTTGGGTTTCCAATTCAATCAGTTTTTATTTTGGATTTTGTTCTTGGGTTTTTTGGGGCTTTGGAAGTTTGAGAAAGGAGAGTGGGAGAAGAAGAGGACGAGAGGAAGATGGGGAAGCTGCTACCACCGTATTGAATACTCTGAAGTTAACTCTCTGGCCACATGAATGTGGAGGTGATACCTGAACAGTAACATTCAGCCTTACAGCTACTCACAAATATTTCAGGAAGGTGCTAATAGGACAAGGATCAAAACCAGCAATTTGATCTACACGTGGAGGGTTGAAATGAAGTAAAGAAGGGAAATATAAAGAAGAAAAACCCCATTACATGGGGATCATCTGAGAATCTGGAGAAAGAGGACTATACATTTAAGAACTATAATTGTTCTTAAGTCCAAGAGAAACTTATAAGAACTGTCTTTCTTGGACTTTGCCGAGAAGGATTTTCCTTGCATAAAACTATTTGTTCTTACTTTATTGTATCACTTAGCCTATTGTGATTGTTGTCCAACTCATTAGAATTCAATTTTTAGCTCACTCTCTACAAATTCATTGTTTAGGACTCTTTGAGCTTTAGTCCTTTTCATTCGTGGGCCTTAAGTTCCAATTGGGTCCTTACAATTGGCGCCATCTATGGGAAGCTTGATTATTCTTGAGTTCATCTTCTAGCCATGGTAGGTTTTGGGCCAAACCATGAAGAATCTGTGGGATTCCAACGTCCAGATTAATTTCTCAATCTTGAACGAAGGAGAGATTGTGAAATTAGCATACATACCACCCGTACGAGTGGGAGTCGGTCAAGAAGTGGGAGTCATGTGTCCCATGGAGAGAACACTAGGAGCATGCAGTTGGAGATAGACCATCTACAGAGGAAGTTACGTCGTAAGCGACGGAGAGAGACTCCTTCAAGTTTAGAGCCTTCTTTTGGCGATGATAATGATGATAGCTACAGGCCCAGTTCTAGGACCCCGCCCCTCAGTGAGTCTTATTCATGTGATGAGGACCGCCATTATAGGTGGAGAAGCAAAAGTCCACCTCACAGGGGCTTGGGTAATGATGTTATGAGCTGGGCATTGCGCCAAATTTTTAAGTCACCGTTTACACATAGGATTGAAGGAGGAAAAATTCCTCAGCGATTTATTCAGCCAATATTTACCATGTATAATGGTAGAATAGATCTTGTGGAGCATGTCAGCCACTTCAACCAAAGAATGGTTGTTCACTCAAAGAATGAAGCCTTGATGTGCAAGGTGTTCCCATCTAGCCTGGGCTAGTGGCAATGAGATGGTTTGATAGTTTGAGGGAAAATTCAATTAACTCCTTTCATTCCCTGTTGTCTATGACCATGCGAGAGGGAGAAACCTTGAAGACATATTCTGACAGGTACTGGGAAATGTTTAATAAGATAGATGAGAATTTTAATGATGTGGCGATAAGGACTTTCAAGGTCGGCCTGCCTGTCGAGCATGATTTGAGGAAGTATTTAATGAAAGCCTGCCAGGAGTGTACGTCAACTCATGGATCATATTGATGAGTATAAATGGGTCGAGAAGGGCCAGCAACAAGGAAAGGGGAAGGCCAAAGTAGTTCCCCAAGACCAAAGGGATTTCAGGTTAGAGAGGTATAGTAACAACTGAGCCAAGAGAGATTTTGCTGGGCATACTGGATCTACTGCTGCCCAAGTAGTTAGCACTGTGTTCAGGGAGCCTGTGCACCAAATCTTAGAGAAAATAAGGAATGAGACATACTTTAAGTGGCCAAATAAGATGGGGGGAGACCCCACGAAGCACAACCAAAGTCTTCATTGTCAGTACCACCAAGACCGAGGACACATTACAGAAGAATGTAGGACTTTATGGGATTATATGAAGCAGTTGGTTAAAATTGGGAAGTTAAAGCATTCTTGTATCAGCCCACCGGACAGGGGAGCCAGGCAGGATCAAGCCATCAGAGAGATGCTTCTTCAAAACCACCTTTAGGGATGATTAGAGTTATTCTTACTGCCCCAGGAAGGACTGGTTCTCATCCATCCAGAGTGATGTTTGTAGTCCAGTCATTTGCTGAAGACCTAACCCCTGATCCTAAGAGGGGTAGAATGGAAATCTGACGAGCTTTGAGCTTTTCTGACGAAGATAAGGTGGGAACCGTGCAGCCACATAATGATGCTTTGGTGGTTACCCTCGGGATTGGAAGGTATGATGTGAAAAAGGTTTTGGTAGATCAAGGTAGCGGTGCAGAAATCATGTACCCTGATCTATTTAAGGGGCTGAAGCTGAAGCCTAAGGACTTGACTAGCTATGACTCTCCTCTAAGAGGGTTTGATGGGAAAATAGTCTTTCCAAAAGGCCAAATCAGATTACCTATTCAGGCAGGGACAGAAATCGTGGAAGTGAACTTCAAGTCGAGGAGTTGATTGGAAGTCAATCTGTGGCCAGACAGTGTTTAGTGGCTGCAATTAGGCTTTAGACTGGAGGTGAGTTCTCGGCCTCTGCAGAGAGAGATTTATAGCAATCAAGGAGAATAGTCTTGTCCACGGATGTGGTGGTAGAAGGGGTGAAATGTGAAGAGTTGGAAAAAATTGTCATTGATGATGATAAGGAGAAATTTTTCAAAGTAGGAATTCAATTACCTCCTCGGGAGAAGGAAGAACTGATTACCTTCCTCAGGAAAAATGTTGATGTGTTTGCGTGGAGTGTTTATGAAGCTCCCGAGGTGGATCCAAGTTTTATTTGCCATCACTCAAATGTTAGTCCATTTGTCGCTCCTAAGAAGACATGGTGGTGAAGAGCAAAGTAGAGTCCGAGCATGTGAATGACCTTGAAATTATTTTTGAAATACTGAGAAAGCATAAACTACACCTTAATGCTTCTAAGTGTTTTTTTGGCGTTAACTCGGGAAAATTTCTAGGTTATATGGTTACTCATCGTGGAATTGAAGTCAATCTCGATCAAATTAAGGCAATTAACAATCTGCAGCCTCCTTGGAATCCCAAAGAAGTCTAGAAGTTGACAGGAATGACGGCTGCCCTGAATCGATTCATCTCTCGATCAGCAGATAGGTGCAGGCCTTTCTTCTAGTTGCTACACAAGTGGAAGAGATTTGAGTGGACTGAAGAGTGTGCCTTGGCCTTTCAACAATTGAAGAAATATCTTTCTTAGCCACCCATTTTGTCTAGGCCTAAAGAGGAAGAGGTTCTTTTTGCCTATATTGCTATAGTCTTTCATGCGGTGGGCTTAGTACTGATAAGGGTGGACAACGGAGTACAACTGCCAGTTTATTATGTGAGCAAGTCTTTACATGAGGCAGAGGCTCGTTATCTACCACTGGAGAAGGCTATCTTGGTGGTGGTACATGCTATACGGAAACTCCCTCATTACTTTCAACTCATACAATTGTGGTTTTAACCCAACTTCCTCTTCAATCACTACTTCGGAAAGCTAATTACACAGGGAGAATAGCCAAATGGGGAATAATTTTAGGAGCTTTTGACATCAAGTATATGCCTCGGACCTCTATTAAGGGTCAAGTTCTTGCAAATTTGGTGGTTGAATTTACTGAATCTCCACTAGAAGTGGAGGTGAGAAGCAGAACTTAGGAGGAAAACCAGTTGAAACAATCTCCTTATAGGGGCCCTTATCTTGGAAATTGTACGTCAGTGGTGCAGCTAATCAAAGAGGATTTGGAATGGAACTAGTTGTGGTGTCCCCAGAAAAAATTACTATTGAGAAATCCTTAAGGTTAGGTTTCTCGGCCACAAATAACGAGGCTGAGTATGAAACTTTGTTGGTAGGGATGGCTATGGTCCAGAAAATGGAAGGAAATACCGTGGATGTGTTTTCGGATTCGAGGTTAGTCATGGGCCAGGTAAAAGGAGAGTTGGAAGCTAGAGATTTGAGAATGCAAGAGTATTTGAGCAAAGCTAGGCACTTGCAGTCAGGTTTTGAATCCTTCACTTTGCAGCAGATCCCGAGAAGCAGAAATACACATGATGATTCTCTGGACACTTTAGCAACTTCCTCAATACAAGGTTTACCTCGGGTTATACTGGTTGAAGATTTATATAAGCTCATCGAGGTGAAGAAGGAAAAGGTCCAGATTCACCAGATTAGGGTAGGGCCTAGTTGGATGGATTCCATAGTTCTGTACCTCAAATAAGGTACTCTACCTGAGGAAAAAGGAGAGGCGGATAAAGTATGAAGGAAAACTCCCTGTTTTTGGTTGTCCGAGGAGCAGAAGTTTTACAAACATTCTTTTTCTGGACCATACATGCTATGTGTCCATCCTGAAGTAGTGGAGCCACTCTTGAAGGAGTTACATGAGGGAATTTGTGAAAGTCATACAAGGGGCAGATCACTATCCCACAGGGCCCTCACTCAGGGGTATTGGTGGCCAAGTATGCTGAAAGAAGCATAAGAGTATGTGAAGAAGTGTGACCAATGTCAGAGATTTGCTCCAAACATTCATCAGTCAGGAGGTGTCCTTAATCCTCTATCTATCGTGGCCTTTTGCTCAGTGGGACTTGGATATTGCAGGACCATTCCCTAAGGCAGCAGGAAATAGGAAATGGCTTCTAGTCAACACTGATTACTTCACAAAATGGGTAGAAGCTGAGCCACTAGCTACTATTAGGGACGTGGATGCAAAGAAGTTTGTATGAAAGAACATTGTCATTTGATTTGGGATTCCTCACACCCTCTTCTCAGTTAATGGGCTTCAATTCGATAGAAAGGCTTTTAAGAGGTACTGCTGTGAATTGGGTATTAGGAATAGATATTCAACTCCAGCTTATCTACAGGGGAATGGGCAAGCCGAGATTGTTAACAAAGTTATAGTGAATGAGCTTAAGAAGAGGTTGGATGATGCAAAGGGTAAATGGGAGTTACCACATGTTCTCTGGACATATTAAACTACCTTTTGTCGGTCAACTGGGGAAACACCATTTTCAATGACTTATGGGTCTAAGGCTGTGATTCCTTTAGAGACTGGATTTCTAACGTTGAGAACGAGCTTGTTCACTCTAGACAACAATGACAACCTATTAGAAAAGAGCTTGAATTTGATTGAAGAGCGAAGAGACGCTGCCATGGTTCAGTTCGCATATTATCAATAGAAGTTCAAACAGGGATATGTCACAAGTGTGAGGTTAAGGCCATTAACACCCGGAGACTTAGTACTAAAGAAGGTTGTGGGTACTGTGAAAAACCTGTTAGGACATGTGTTTCACTTGTTAAGAACATATGTCATTCTTTTATGTAATTGGCTAATCCTTTGACCAAAACGCACTCAACTTGTAATTAGGTAGTTCTAGGTGTTTTTAATACTTCAAGAAATAAGGTTTCAAGATCAAGTGTTGAAGTCATCAAGTTTGTCCAAGAAACAAGCTGAAGAAGTGCACAATCATTAAATCTCGACACCTTGCTATTTGTCGAGGTTTATAAAATCAGATTTTCTGATATGATTTCTTGGGATCCGTGAATGTGTCTTTGGGCCTTCTTTTCTCCTAACCCTAGACATATAAAAGGAGTGTTTTAAGGGCCGTCAAATTGTTCACAAGTTGCGCAAGTATTGAGAAAACTCTGTTCAAGCAAATTGTGACCGGAGACAAAGTTTTGCCCTAGTTCATCTCTTCTGAAGAAGTTGCTGTGTATGTGCACCTTTGGGTTTTGTGACCAAGCATCTTCTTGATCTTCATCATGGATGAACTGAAGAACTTTGCAGCCAACAACTCTTTCTAGTGGGTGATTGAAGTCGCGTATTGGAATCTGCGCATTGGTTAGTCACGTACTTGGGAGCCGTGTATCAAAAGGGGAAACTGTCACTACAGAACAAGTCCAATTGGGTATTGGGGTAAGGGTTCAACTGTAGGTTGGTAAGGTACTTGAGATTCCTTTACTTGTAACCACTTGTTGTGATAATAGTGGAGTTTCGGAAGTGGTGACCTGAAAATCACCCAGTGGGGTTTTTGTCGTCAGGTTTTCCCCATTCGTAAACAAATCATCGTGTTATTTATTTTCCGCTGCATAATTAGTTTATTGGTGATTTGTTTGTACTACCATGCGTTTGCATGTAAAATTGATTAATTAATAACTTGGCTAATTAATTAATTAATTTAATCACAAGAGGTCAATACATTTTTTGGCCTATCAAGTGGTATCAGAGCAGGCACACTCTGATTAGGTTTAATTTTTTTTGTGTTGATCCATTGACCCCTATTTGTCATGGATAGAGGACAGTCATTAATCATACCTCCTTTATTTGATGGCACTAACTATGCATACTGGAAAGTACGCATGAGAGCTTTCTTGTAGTCTTTAGATGAGAAGGTGTGGAAAGCTGTAGAGATTGGCTGGACCAAGCCAAAAGAAGCGCCGGCTGATTGGGATGAAGCCAAGATCAAGGCGGCAAACTTCAATAGCAGAGCGTTGAATGCCTTATTTAACGTAGTCACCAATGAGGAGTTCAAGAAGATATCCTCTACTGAAACTTCAAAGGAAGCATGGACCATCCTTCAGACAACCTATGAGGGTACAAAGGCTGTCAAGGATTCAAAGCTTCAAAGGCTCACTACGAGCTTTGAAGAAATAAAGATGGAGGAGGATGAGTCGTTCGATGAGTTCTATGCCAAGCTCAAGGACATAGTGAACTCAGCCTTCAATCTTGGAGAAACCATTCCTGAACCCAAGATTGTGAGGAAAATGCTCAGATCTCTACACTAAAGATTCTATGCGAAGATTACTGCAATCGAGGAATCAAAGGATATTGACAAGATTACTTTGACTGAGCTGGTTGGAAACTTGCAGACCTACGAGCTAGGACTATCTAGGATTGGCAAGTCGGGTAAAGGCAGGAGCATGGCCTTGAAGGCAAAGAGCAGTGACACAGATGATTCTTCTGATGATGAAGACTCCAAGATGAAGTCCTACATTACAAGGCAGTTCAAGAAGTTTATGAAGAATGCCAATGGGAGGAACTTCGATAAGGACCGCAAACAATCCAGTTCTTCTCAGTCTAAAGGCCAAGGCAAAGGGAAGAAGGATGCAAGGGATGGTGGTCAGTACACTGTTCCCATAGGACCTAAGTGCTTTGGGTGCCATGACTTCGGTCACATGAAGCAAGAATGTCCCACATATCTTAAGAGTGTTGGGAAGAGCAAAGCACTTGCTGCTACGTTAAGTGACACTAAGCCTGAAGATGATTCCGACAATGAGGATGATAGAATCTTAATGCATTCGCTGCCACAGTTAATCCTACTGAAGGGATTGTTGAAGAAGTGGACGAAGAAGAAGAACTGGTGGAGTCCAAATTTGAGAAGATGGATGATCAAGATGATATCCATACAGCCTATGAGAAACTTTACAAGCTCTCTTAGAAGCATGAGAAACTGATAGGTTGACCACCAAGAAGCTCAGTGATGTGGAACTTGATCGTGAAGAGCTTTCCACAAAGTTTGATGAAGCTAATCAAAGAATTGGTGCACTAAGGTTTGAGAACAATTTCTTGGCTAAAGAGACCAAGAAGCTTGAAGCGGAGTTGTTTCAAGTCAGAGCTCAGTTGGAGAGGACTTCGAGTGCAAAGCTTGATGAGATGCTCAGCATTTAGAAATCTGCTTCTGATTGTACAGGTTTAGGGTATGGTCTTTCTTCCTCTAATATTGCTTCTACTAGTGCTACTGTGTTTGTTCCTCCTGCTAATAAAATTGATATTGAGAACACTGATGTTAAAACTGAATTAGCTAATGAGAACCTAGACAAGGGCAAATCTATCTTAGGAGCACCCCTTAAGCAGGATAAGAAAGATATTAAGAACCCTAGGGCTAAAAAGGCTAACTCTCAAAAGCCCAAACAAAAGAAGCAGCATCTCTGTCATCATTGTGGAGCTGCCGGTCATACTCGACCAAATTGTTATAAGTGGTTAGCCACTCAACAGAGTAACGACATGATCGCATCTGGAAGCCAAAATCAGCTTTAATCCTCTCTTGCTCCTCTCGGTGATCTTCTCAAAGCCCTCATGTTCCTTTCGAACTTGAACGGTTTCAATTCTTCCCCCTCACCACCGGTTCAAGGGTTTAATCAAAGGAAAGGTTCTTCCAAGTTATGGAAGAAAAAGGACTCTAAGTGATTTTATCACTTTCTTCCATTTTCTTGTTTTTGTTTGTTGCATTACTTATGTGTTTTGCATTTTTTTAGTCAGTCTAGTTTTATGCTTTGTTTTGTTTAACATGTTTTTGTTTGCTTGTTTTCAGTTTTGTTTGTTTTGTTTTTTTTTTTAAAAATTTGAAAAATCAGAAAAATACAAAAACAGTGTGTGTTTTGTGTACTTTGGTATTTTTGTACCTTGGATGGCCATTGGAACAAAGTTTTCTAAATTTTGTATCATTTGTAACTTAGAAGAGCATTCTTATGCACAACTAAGCAAGTGAGCTTTGTGGCTCTTGTTTGTGATGAGTAAGATTAAGTTATCTCTTGAACTTAACACTCGAATCACTCTTTTTGACGGGTAGGACTAAAAAATCCTAAGAGAAATGCATAAATAACCATCTCACCACTGTTGCCCGCCAATCATGAATGACACCTGTATGTTTCGGCATAGCAAAAGTGCAGTGTCAAAGACACCTGTATGCTTCGGCATAGCAAAAGTGCAGTGTCAAAGACATCCGTATGCTTCGGCATAGCAAAAGTGCAATGTCAAATGCTTACCATCTTGGGTATTTCTTTTCTCTCTCTTATATGTCCATGCATGATATGCTAAATAAAAGAAAATATGTAAAGAAAATGAAAAGCAAAAAGATCAAAATGCTTTAAATATGTTTGCAAGCATGTTTTCTAGGAGATGTGAGAGTTATAGGATGTACCTCAAAGGTGATAATCCCCATCAAACAGTTATGATTGTGTGTGAGTTAAAGTGATTTTCTCATATCTCAAATCGTCATAACATGTATACACTTATGCAATCTTGCGATATTTTTCATACACAACACGCAATATTCTTTGCTACTCTTGATACATGTGCAGGTACAATGTGATTTGGCCATCACAAGGTTTTACATGTGCTAATGTATACTCATTAAACTGTCTTGACTTGTTTTTGAAATATAAAATTGGTTAGACTTGTTTAGTGTGTGTGTGTGTTTTTGAGGATCCATGTGCTTAAATTTTCTGTTGAGAGATATTTTTTGAGAGCTTAATATGTTGTTTGGATCATTAGTTGAGTTGTATGTTGGATTGCATTCATGTCTGTGCTTTTCTCTTTTTGAAAAACTGTTTTGAAAAGCTATCTTGACACCTCCTCGACACCTTCTTGACACCTGGTGGATCGATCGAGAAAGTTTCCGTCTCCTCGATAGCTTCTCGACACCTGGTGGATTGATCGAGATTCTGTTCTTTGTCAGGTGTTTCTTGTTCCTCGATACCTCTTGACACTTCCAGCTGTCGACGTTCATCTTTCTCGACACCTTCCTCGACGGAATCCTCAACACCTTAGCTGTCGAGATTTACTAAGGTTTCTATATAAACCCCTCATGTGATCCGCCTCTCATTTCTCTCGATCTCTCTCTCGATGGATCTCTCTTTTCTCTCCCAAACACTCTCATCTCACTCCAATCTTGTTCCTCAAAGGTTTCCTCAAGCTTTTTCAAGTTTTTCTACACTTGGTAAGCTTTTTATCTCTTCATTCTTCATGCATTTCACGTTTTGAAACCTAGGTTTTGGGGTTTTTCAAAATTTTTTGGGGTTTTTCAAAATTGATGAGTGTTTATTGAAATTTTGGGATGGGTTTTCACTTAAATGTGTTTAAAATCTCATGCATTGCATAACATTAGCATTATAACAGTATTTTCATGCATTTAGATGTGTGTAATATGCTTGTGTGCTGGTAGGATTGGATTGGGCTAAGCCCATGATGTATTTTCTTTTGCATGTCACATGTTCATGCATTTCCCATGCATACGTACTCTCTTTTCAATATATATTTGATATATTTGAATTGCTTGGGACTTTTCTGATTGTCTTTCTTTCTCTCCCTCTCTTTTTGTTTACGTTAGTTGTGTCTATGGCACCTAAACGTAAGTCTGCTTCGTCCCAGAACCTTCTGCGTTCTAGGACATCTTCATCTTCTGATCCTACTCCTTCTAACATTCGGTTCCGTGATGAGGATGCTCGTAAGGCTTTCTCGGAGAACTTCTCTAGACGAGGTGTTCATTCGGAACGCCAAGTCATTTTGGCGGACTTCGCCGACACTGACCTTCCCTCTGTCATTCACAGTCGTGGATGGAAGTCACTGTGTGACGTCCCGGTCACCTATCCTCTCGGGCTTATTCAGAAGTTCTACTCCAACATGCACAGGATTGATCATTCAGTACCTCTTTTCTTCACTCGTGTTCGAGGTACGCGCATTCCTGTCACACCGCAGCTTGTTGCGGATGTGCTTCGAGTTCCTAGGATAGAGTTTCTTGACTATCCTAGTTGTGAGCGTCTGCGGATTGTGTCCAAAGATGAGCTCATGACTGCTTTTTGTGAGCGCTCTACTGACTGGGGTAAGCGTCAGTATACACCATGTAAGGCTTTTGCTAAAGGCCCTCGCTTCATGAACATGGTGATGACCTTTGTACTCCATCCTCTCTCTTACTACAACTCCATCACAAAGCCTCGTGCTCAGTTTTTGTTGTCTCTTCTTGAGCATCTTACCATAGACTTTCTTTCTCATTTCATTCTCTCTATCATAGATGTTCATTTAGATTCGGCGTCCCGTGATAAGCTCATCTTTCCTTCCGCTATCACGAGGATCTTACGTTTTCTGTCCCTTTTCCTGTGTCCGACCACTTCACACACATTTGTGCCATAGACACCGCTACAGTAAAACGTAGTGAGGCGCAGTTTAGGTCGCGACAGCCGGATTCCACTTCTTCCTCCCATCCGACTCCATCTCGTTCAGCTCCAACAACATCTGCCCCCCTCCTCTTCCATGGGCGATGTCTCACTTGGAGACATCATGGCGCAGCTGTAACGCATGGATGCTCGCCTTGAAACACTCTCTACTGAGTTGTATCAGGTGAACGTTCGTGTCGGTCGTATTGCACGACGGCAGGCGACTATGGGTGGCTTTGTTCCTGAGGCTTCTCCTCCACCACCTCCTCTAGTGGCTTCTGATTCTGATGCTGAGGATGATGATGGTGATGGTGATGATGATGACGCTTCAGATGATGATGGAGATGCTAGCTCTACCAATTAGATGTCTACTTGACACTCTTACCCTTTGTCACTCGTGACAAAAAGGGGGAGTGGTTTTGGGGATATTGAAAGTAGTCATTCTTAGGGGGAGAGTTAGTGTAGGACATTTTTGTTAGGGGGAGAGTGCTGATATGAGGGATGTAGTGAGGATATGATGTATCTTTTTCTTTTCTACCTTTTTTTATTAGATACATTGTTCTTGTACATTAGGTCTTGTGACTAGTTTTTACATACATTGTACTCATTTTCTCTATATGTGGATGTATATTTCTTTCACCTACCTCTACATGTGTTGTTTCTTCTCTATCTTTATACAGATGTTTCTTATACTTGTACGCAATCTATTATTTCTATTTCACACTAAGATGCCTTGATGAGTTTTGTTTAAAATGTTTCAGAAATACAGATTGTCAAAATCTACTTACCAAAAACTCTCTTCTTGCAAAGTTTTTCAAGAGTTTGTGTTAGGATAGATTTTATTGTATTCAACAAGTGAATATGAGTTGAGTGATTTATGACTTCTCTCATATTTTCATTTGTTTGTGGAGGTTTTGTCACCGATTGCCAAAGTGGGAGATTGTTAGGACATATGTGTTTTACTTGTTAAGAACATATGTCATTCTTTTATGTAATTGGCTAATCCTTTAACCAAAACGCACTCAACTTATAATTGGGTAGTTCTAGGTGTTTTTAATACTTCAAGAAACAAGGTTTCAAGATCAAGTGTTGAAGTCATCAAGTCTGTCCAAGAAACAAGCTGAAGAAGTGCACAATCATTAAATCTCGACACCTGCTTGACACCTTGCTATCTGTCGAGGTTTATAAAATCAAATTTTTTGATCTGATTTCTTGGGATTCGTGAATGTGTCTTTGGGCCTTCTTTTCTCCTAACCCTAGACATATAAAAGGATTGTTTTAAGGGCTGTCAAAGTGTTCACAAGTTGCGCAAGTATTGAGAAAACTCTGTTCAAGCAAATTGTGACCGGAGACAAAGTTTTACCTTAGTTCATCTCTTCTAAAGAAGTTGCTGTGTATGTGCACCTTTGGGTTTTGTGACCAAGCATCTTCTTGATCTTCATCGTGGATGAACTAAAGAACTTTGCAGCCAACAACTCTTTCTAGTTAGTGATTAAAGTCGTGTATTGGGTCCGCGCATTGGTTAGTCACGTACTTGGGAGCTGTGTATCAAAAGGGAAAACTGTCACTATAGAACAAGTCAAATTGGGTATTGGGGTAAGGGTTCAATTGTAGGTTGGTAAGGTACTTGGGATTCCTTTACCTGTAACCGCTTGTTGTGATAATAGTGGAGTTTCAGGAGTGGTGACCTTAAAATCATCCGGTGGGGTTTTTGCCATCAGGTTTTCCCCATTCGTAAACAAATCACCCTGTTATTTATTTTCCGCTGCATAATTAGTTTATTGGTGATTTGTTTGTGCTACCACGCGTTTGCATGTTAAATTGATTAATTAATAACTTGACTAATTAATTAATTAATTTAATCACAAGGGGTCAATACGTTTTTTGGCCTATCAAAACCCTACATGGGGAAATTATGGCCCAATTGGGAGGGGTCATACTGTATCACTTCAGTAGCTGGTATAGGTACTTATTTCCTAAAAAATTTAGACGAAAATGTTGTACCACGCCTTTGGAATGTAAATAACCTATGAAGGTATTATTATTAATGAAAGGCAACGCTGCCATGTTTTTATTTATAACATTATGTGTTGTGTACATTATTTGTTTAAGTATTAAACAGAATCTTGGTCATGCCTGACTCCTCGGACCACATACCTTGGGTAAATTAATACTCCTTATTATTTGTTTAAGTATTAAACAGAACCTTGGTCATGCTTGACTTCTTGGACCACATACCTTGGGTAAATTAATACTCCTTATTATTTGTTTAAGTATTAAACAGAACATTGGTCATGTATGGCTCCTTTGACCACATACCTTGGGTAAATTAATACTCCTTAGCAAATATTCAGGTGTTAAACAGAACCTTGGTCATGTCTAGCTACTCGGACCACATGTCTTGGGTAAATTAACACTGCTCAGTATCTCTCTAGGTGTTAAACAGAACCTTAGTAATTTTTGGCTCCTCAGACCACGTACTATGGGTAAATTAACACCTACAACTATGTTGATTTGCTACTAAGGGGGTGTGTGGGTGAAACCTTGGATAAGTAGATGTTTTGCCATTGTTTGAAATTGAGAAGGAAATCCTAAGGCACCTATAATCATATGAGCTGCTTATCTCAAATACATAAGGTATGTTTTTGAAGTTAAATTACACTTTATTAAAGGTTGTAGACTTGGAAAGGTTAACCCGTTATATTGTTGATTGCATAGAATGTAGCAATTATACTATCACTTGTGTAGATAATTGTTCAAGTCAAGGATAAAGGTATATCTTGAATTAAAGGAAATTATATATCATGCTCATGTCAATTAAGTATAGGGTAGAAGAGAAATCATATTTAACTTTAACACGAATACAAGGAAATAGAAGGGAAGTTAATGTTTTTCATTAAGTAAAGCCTTGAAGAAGGCAAAATGAGTACATGTTCAGGAATGTAGATAACAGCTACACTTAGGGCACGTTTGGTACACTGTAATGATTATTACATGGGAATAGGAATAAGTATTACAAGGAATACATTAAGTTGGAATGTAATAAGTATTACTATTCATTAGTTTGGTGACCATTTAGAAATAGAATCTTGAACATGCATCCACAATTTAGTAGAGTATAAAAAGAAGATGTAATTAAATCATTTTTAAGTCAAATTTCCTAAAATACACTTATTTTAGGGTGTTCAAAATAGAGCTAATAATTAACAACAAGGAAAATTTATTTTCTTTCCTTTTGAAGATATGGAAACTAATGGCTTTTTAGGAAATTTTTAAAAAAAGTTATTACATAAGGTGAAGGAATAGATATTCAATACTTTTGATAAAGAATAATTATTCCTCATTTTGAAAAATAGTTATTCATAAGGAATAACTATTTATTGTAATAAAAACATAACCAAACAATCGAATAGTTATGCCATAGGAATATCTATTACATTATAGTGTCTATTACAGTCTATCAAACGTGCCCTTAAAGAAAAATGCACTAAAACAAGGGGGGGTGGGGGGGGGCTACAAAATATAATCTAGGTACGACTTAATATTAAGAGGAGGGTTATCTTTCATTGTGGCCTTGGCAGGTTTTGCAGTTGCTGCTGCTAAAAAGGCTAGACATTTACCCTTAGAATCCTCCTTGGTAGGAATGGGAGAGTTGCTAGAACTATTTCTAAGCTTTGAGAGACCCCTTTCTCCTTAAAGGAATCCATAGGTGTAGCTGGAGGCTTTGTGGCCTCAGGGTTTACTTCTTTGGCTGTTTCCTTCTCCTTTTCAACTGCACCAGCTTGCTCTACCTCTTTAAGAGGATTGTTGGGAGAGGGGAGAGCCTTGGTAGGTTCATCCTTGCTAAGGTCTGGATCTTTGGGGGATAGTTGACATTCTCTCCTCTCCTTAAGGTTGAGGAGGCTTCCACTCCAACTCGGTTAAGAGCCTTGTTCCATACTTGAAGGCAATAATTTCTGCAAACCCCAAAAACCTCAGTCCTAAGGGTTTCCTCGGTTTTTGTCACCCCGATGTCATAACCCTCTGTTGACACCCCATTTTGCAACCCGCATTTAACCTCACATGGAGGGTAAAAGGTACTTTGACTTTGGAAATATGCATCTTGATTCTAGCTATTAGATCATTGGACTCATTTCACCAAAATGATCTTGATGTTGTAACGATCAAATCGACTGGTCATAAGTCCTAATCGGACCACCCGATTGAAAGTTATCATCAAATCAAGTTTTAATGGCTAAGATGTACTATCACAAATTAAGTCCGACTATATGTGATTATGAACAATTGATTTCAATTGGTTATAGGTGTAATCAATTTGAGATCGATGATGTGTCATAATTTGATTGGTTAGGACTATATTTTATGGTGAGGTTGCATACACCTAATTAATTAGATAGTTAAACATTAATTATTCAATAAGTAATTTGTGTAATTATCTTTTTTTTTTTTTTGATAGGGTGTAATTATCTTTTAATTAGAGTAAATTTGGAACCAATTAAGTCTGAAATAGGAGTGATTGGAGCCATTTAATGTTAATTGGGAGCTAATTTGGGACCTATTAATGTTAATTGTGCTGAAACCATTTTCTATCAAATTACCTCTGCTCACCATTTCATTAATATCTCTCAGAATATTTTGAATCTATGAATGAGGTTAATTTTTCCAAAAACTAGACATCCGGGGCTTCAATTTGAGCACAAGAACGAGGAAATTCCGATTAGAATTGAGTCATATATGATTTTTCGAAATTGGCTCTACAAGCTGTTACAGCAACTACGGGAAAACCGAATTTTGGCTTGCTCCTCACTCCCACCAATCTTTCCATTTAATGCACCAGATTTTCCCCAAGGCTAAAATGAGGTCTAGGTTCATAATTCTTTGTCAACTCTCATTAAATAGCCTTCCAATCATATTTCATCCACCACTACTATATAAACCCTTCCCCTCCTTCATTTCAAAAGAACACAAAAAAAAACCCCTCTCTTCTCCTCTCTTGAGTTCTAGTGAAGTAAAGTAATCTTGTCATATCTTGGTCTTCCTGAGACTCAAGGTATTGAGTGAGACTCACTCTTCCTCTCCTAGTTCTTCTTCTTTCCTCCACCCTTAGGACCCCCACCAAGAATCTCCTCCTCTACCGTATGGATCTTGCATGAAGGTATAATCCATTTCCCTAACTTGTTTTTTGTGTTGCCATGATGAGAGTTTAAGATTAAAGCATGATAGTAACTATTTAAATTCCCTCGAATATGTTTGAATGTTCTTAATTGTTCTTATATGTTCTTCACATGTTCTTGGTTGTTCATCACATGTTCATGCATATCACTAGTTTTAATCTTAAATCCACATCAAAAATATGAAAAACATGTTTGTTTAATAATTCTTTCAAACCCTTGAATCTAAGTTATCACCATCCACACACATTCACTAGAATTTATTTTTCAATCCAAATGTAATGCTCAATAAATTGAATTAGGGTTTATCACATGCACACACACATCAAATTCAACATGCAAATTGATTGATAACATATTGGATGATGTGACATGATTGTTGGCCACCATAGTCTAGAAGACCGGTTTCACCGGGCAAGGTGGGTGCCTAACACCTTCCCACCTTATAACATAGCCTCCGAACTTAGATCAAGGGTTGGTAGATCAAATGTTTTTCCTTATAATTTTCAATTTCTAGATTGTAACTAGGAAATAAAGCCATGTACTTTATCTTAGATTGTATCTAGGACCAAAGCCATGTAATTTCCTATGTTCAATGTAAATTCAATTTCAAATTAATAAAATGAGGAATTTTTCAATTTTGCTTTTCTTATTTATTCCAATAATTAAATAAGTGGCGACTCCATTGTTAAACCCTTAATCTAAAGGGGAAAATATAATCAGTCGAACCTCCATTTTGAGAGGCAATAACACGACTCCACCCATTCACGTGGGTTTGGCCCAACAACATTCCTATAAAAACGGGCTAGGGGCGCGGTCTCTCACACCCTCCTGCTCAGCCTTTTCCACAGCTTTCTCGACCTCTTCTAGTTTTTTCTTTAAGGACCCTATTTGCTCCTTGGCTGCAGTTAATTGGTCTTCGGTCTGACGAAGTTGTTTGTGTTGACTCTGTGCCTGCTTCTTAGCCCCTTGCATGCAGCCTCAGCGCTCTTCCTTTCCCTATTAGCCTCAGTCAGTTGGAAGTTCAGCTCTTGGATCCTCTTCTCAGCCAAGGTGAAAGAGTCCACAGCAGCAATGCGTCTTCCCTCCTCCTACTTCATTTGCCTGTAGGAGTTGGTCACCAACTCCTCGGCCATGTGCATAGCTTGAACAGCCTTTCAATAAAAAAATATAACGATGAAAGAAAGTGATTAAAAAAAAAAACACTTACCAGTGCAAGATATCTCTTCAGACTTAGAAACACTTCGTGTTTCTTCATGGTCCTCAGATCGGCCATGTCATCAGGCAACAGTAGGGCCTGCTCCACGGCATTCGCCACATATCCAGCCTTCCCCTGTTGAAAATCCCTTATAGAAGCATCTGAAGGGAGAGGAGATCCATTCAGCACTAGAGGGGGATTCTAAGCTTAGACCTTGGTGCGACGATCATGCCCCCTTTCCATAATGGACCCTTCACTAGAGGACCTTGTCTAAGTGGTCCTGGCTGCTTTAGCCCCTTTCTGGAGCTCAGTTTCTTTAGGGGGAAGACCTCTTCCCTCCTCTACCACATCTTTGCCTTTTTTATCCCGCATTCTCTTCTTGTTTGCGGGATTAGGCTGATAAACTTGGGCGGGGGGAGGAGTAGAGGGTTTGGTCTGGATAGCCACCTCGAGCTCGTTGCCCCCTGCATGGGACTCCAAGAGCTCTGGTAGGCTCGTCTTGGCTTTGCGCTGAAGTACCATCGAGTCAGGTACGCTTGGGGCTTCCTGGACACTGCTTACTTGGGCTAGAGGAAGATGGCTGAAATCAGCAATTGGAAGTTCTAGAGATTGGGGTTGGTTAAAGACCTCAAAATCCTCCTCGGAGTCTGAGACTTCAACTACTTTTGTTGCGTCTTCAAAAGCTAGTTGGGAGGGGGTTGCTTCTTCCTCGGCAGTGCGTTGGGAGGGTAACTCCACTTGTTGTACACCTTCTGGAGCAGGGCCAACAAGGAAACCTGGTACCGCGATATTAATTTGATGTAAATGGGGGTCTCTTGTCTTTATCAAGTATTTGGGGGCTTGGAAACTGGAAGAGATCGGGTTGTAGCCGAGGATGAGGTGGGCCACTCTTAATTGTCCGTCGGTGTGGACAAAGATTTCAGCCTTGAGTATTTTCGTCAGGTTAGGCTCGTTGACAAGGCTAAGGTTCAGGATGGCAGAATACTTATCTGCAAATTCACCAAAAGTAAAAACATTGTTAGGAAATAGCGCAAATAAAGTAAGAACTAAATTGCAAGTAAAAATAGAAGAAGTGAGCACAGAAAATGTTAGTAATAAAGGGGCCATTGTTAGAATAATGAACTTAAACCTAAGCACCCCACCTGGTGTCCCATCTCGTGTTGGGCAATGAAGTCCAACATGCCACTCTCCTAAGATGATTAAGAAATCCTTATCCGTGCCCTTATTGGACTCAGGGAGACACGATATAAGTCTGACCGCGGGACTCTAGTTTTTAGGTAGTACCATTAACCTGTTAGTTTGTGACGATTATAAACCCAATTAACATCGTGGTGGGTAAGGTTTACATTCATCTTTTCATTAAGGGCATCTACACTACCTATAATCTTAAACATGTTAGGGGCGCACTGGGTAGGGGAGAATCTATGGGCAATGAGGTAGTCCCTAGTTACTCTACCCATGTGGATTTTCATCCCTCCCTCTATAAAGGCAATCATGGGGATTACCACTTCTTCCTCCTGCCTCATGGCATGCCATTCCCCCCGGCAGCAATACCTAATGGAAACCCTAGGCAGAATACAGTAGTAAGCCTTAAAGTTCTTTATACCCTCTAGAGTGTCTACTAAATGAGCAAACCTACCCATTTGAACAATAATTGAAGGTGTTGGTGAGACGAGGTAAAATTATAAGGTCCGAGGAAGAAAAGGCTCTAAATTTAAAAGAAATGCTAAGGGCGACTTACGGAAGAGAAGAATGGCTCCTCAGACTAGTTCTTGAGAGTTGAAGATGCAAAAAGTGAAATAACCAAAGTCTTCAAGTTGTATATATATGAGAAGGGAAAGTAAGTAGGACAATTCCCGCCCAAACCCCATAAAACTTTCCACCGTAGGATCTCCATCACACCGCAGAACGTGGGGGAAAGGGCATCGTGTGAAATAAATGTTGGAGCGTCCCAAATGCCGAAGCATCAGGAGTGTGCTTCTTGGCAGTTGAGAAGACACTTGCACAGAAAGAGATGATGTAAAGGTAAGGAAGGATAATTACTAGAAGATCGAAATCCCCCTTTTCTCTTGAGGAGCAAAAAAGTGGATTTTCGAGGGGCTATTGTAGGGCCAAAGGGCCCAGAAATGGGTATTGGGCTATGGGCCATGTCCGAGGACATTAAAACTTCTGAGGACAGGTAAACACTAGTGAGGGCATACAAATTAATATTCCATGGGAGAAGTCTGGTGATGAGGGGTTAGGATTATAGTTTGAGGATAAACACCTCCTCGACTAAGCAAAGCAGAGGACAAAGGTCCGACCTTTCATCAAAAACAACACACCAGACGATCATATAGGTAAGGATAAGCATTAAAAGGGATTAAGACAAAGGAAAGCTAAGAAATATCTAGGAGAAAGCTGCTACCACCGCATTGAATGCTCTACAGCTAACTCTTTGGCCGCATTAATGTGAAGGTGATACTTAAACAGTAACATTCAGCCTTACAACTATCCACAAAGACTTCAGGAAGGTGCTAATGAGACAAGGATCAAAACCAGCAATTTGATCTACACATGGAGGGTTGAGATGAAGTAAAGAAGGGAAATATAAAGAAGAAAAACCCCATTACATGGGGATCATCTGAGAATCTGGAGAAAGAGGACTGTACATTCAAGAAATATAATTATGCTTAAGTCCAAGAGAAACTTATAAGAACTGTCTTCCTCGGACTTTGCCAAGGAGGCTTTTCCTTGCATTAAACTGTTTATTCTTACTTTATTGTATCACTTAGCCTACTGTAATTGTTGTCCAACTCATTAGAATTTAGTTTCTAGCCCACTCTCTACAAATTCATTGTTTTGGTCTCTTTGGGCTTTAGTCCTTTTCATTCGTGGGCCTTAAGTTCCAATCGGGTCCTTACAGCTTCAAAAAATGTCAAAAATAGTCCTAATCTAATTAAATAATCATTATTCTTAAGAAATAAAAATGGTTAAAATTGTAATTCAAAAAAAAAAAAAAAAAAAAAAAAAAAAAGACTACTGGAGAAATTTTTTTCCTAAAAATTAGCACACACTCTTTCTCCTATTTAAATATATTTCACGCAAGTTTAATACATTTTTCCTAAAAACTTGCGCACACTAAACCCAATAGTTTACTCCTTTTCAAATCCTAAATTTTAGTTCCTTAAAAATCTCTTCCTATGTAACCTCACTAATAATAGATAAATTCAAATTAAAAAATTACATTAAACTCAAAAAAAAAAAAAAAAAAAAGAGCCTCATCGCACGTGCCTAGCGCGTGTGATGAGGTGTTATTATTATTATTATTAAATAATCTTGTGTGTACAAGCCTAATTGCTGCCTATGCATTTCTCTTGATAAATTGTGTATTAATAAATGTTATGAAATGACAGGTTGGAAGTTATTGGGTGGTAGTTGCATTGGAGGCATGAAGGAAACACAAGAAATGATTGAATTTGTAGCCAAACACAACATTACTGCAGACATTGAGGTTATTCCAATTGATTATGTGAACATTGCAATGGAACGACTTGTGAAAGCAGATGTCAGATACCGATTTGTCATTGATATTGGGAACACATTAAAGCTAGGTTGCACCGACACGCCATTTTTGGCGACATACCGGTGTTCGACATGTGTTGGACACCGGAACTGGTAAGACTCGCTGGACTCCGGTGCCCGAGCAGTGTCTTTTTTTTTTTTCTCTCTCTCTCTCTCTCTCTCTCTCTCTCTCGCTCTCTCTCTCTCTCTCGATGTGGACAATAGGCTCTCTTTGTTTTTTTTTTTTTTTCCTTTCTTTCAGATATTTGGGTGAATGGGTGTACTATTACTCACTTATAAGTTTCTTTACTCAGCCTTTTGTTTTGCTATATAAATTATAATGTTTATTATGAATTTAGTGATTTTTGTTTTTGCGTGTCTTGCTATAGTTTTATTTATTTATTAAATAAATAAAACTTTTGGTTTGTACTCTAAACATTTTATGTGTATTATTGTACTACTTTGGGTGTTAGTTTACTTATTTGTAGTTCTTACATAATTTAAATTCTAGACATAAACGTATTTTATGTCTAAAAATATTAAAAAATATGCCTAAATATAAAATTTAATTAATTATTTAATTGCCGTGTCCACATCGTGTCGTATCCTTATTTTTCAAAAATTTGTTGTATCCCCGTATCCGTGTCCGTGTTGTATCCGTACCTGTGTCCGTGTCCGTGCAACTTAGCATTTAAGTTGAGCTCTTGTCTTTTGGTATTTTTAGTCTTCTTATTTATTTATTTATTTGGGTTTTCTGAACATTTCTTCCTCATAGTGAGGCAAAGATGTAATAAATGAGAAATGAAGTGATTTTTGGTTTGGGATCTTAAACATCCAGTGAGTTATTAGCCCATGCAATCTCTTCCCTTTCTCAGATTGGGAATGTCTTCTTAAATACTACTACCATTGGGTTAATAGGTCACTTCGGAGTTTAAAGTTTGCTTTATTGCCTTTCTTCAATTACAATGCTATGTCATTTTGTTAGGTATAGGGTTTGAGGCATCTGGACCACACCTAAACTTTAAGCTGCTAGGGATGGGAGTTGCTGAATATACTTGATGCTATGGCCTCTATGGTCAATGTGATTGGAAATTGACAGAGGAAGAGAGGACAGAGAACATTTTATTTTATTTTATATTGTTAATTCAAACGGTTTCAGCAAGCACTTTATTGCAAATTTGTTGGTGCATTGAAAAGATTTTAGATTAAAGTTGTATACCAACGCAAAGATAGTTGTTGCAAACTAATCACGTCATGGATTACACAGACATTCTTCTCCCTCAAAAAAAAAAAAAAAAATTAGAGTCATACAGAGAGAGAGAGAGAGAGAGAGAGAGAGATGTGAAGGATCAAATATAAAGATAAATTAATCGATTCTCATTTGATAAAGAAACAAATCATATACTATATAATAAAAGTTAGGCTTAAAAATCGTGATTGTGCCAAGTGGCTTCATCAAAATACAGAAATGTTTTTAGATTTTTAAGAAAATAGATATAATTTTTTTGTTCTGATCTTCTTCTCCTATAATTTTTAAGTTGATAAAAATCTTAATTTGATTACAATCTAAATTCTTCATCTTATCCTTTTATTATTAATTTATTTTTTACTTGAATTATATTACTACACGGTCAAGAAAAACAGCAACGTTATTTCACTTATTTGTTCATATTTTTTAGAATAAAAAAATAGATATAATAGTTTTTTTTCTATCTTCTTCTCCTATAATTTATTAAGTTTAACATATTATTTTTTTCCCTTAATTGTTAATATCAACTTCTTTTTCTTTTTTATCTTTCCTCTTCAATTTATGAATTACCTAGAAATCAAATTTTGCAGTAATTTAGGTTCTTAACTTCAATAATCAGTTTCACATTTTTTTTTTCGTGTATAAATTATCAACAATTTTTTTATTTTCATATTTATCTTCAAGTATATCTACAACTTGAGATTAGATCATAGGGAATAAAATCAATCGGAAAAAAATTTTTAATTATAAATATTTTTGCTTCACCTCCCTCAAACTCCTTATTCGAACTATGCTCTTTTCGTCATAGGTTATATTTTTTGTATTCTTAGTTTTTTTGTGTATATGTTTAGTTGGATGGTTTTGTTCTATATTGGGTTTTATTGATTTGTAAGTTTCAAGGTGTATTTGCAGCATGAGCATCCTAATCCAATGGAAGCTATAGTGGAAGCCATGGGACCAGTGGCTTCTTTCACTTTTTTTATTTTATTTTATTGAGAATATATATCACATTAAATTTCCATCGGTTACATGTTCTACCTCTTCTTTTGATAAACAAATTATATGTTCTACCTTTAATCATGTTATGATATTCACTTTAATTAAAATTATTTTTGTGTTACAAATTATTCTAAAGCTTTGAAGCCCACGTTATGAAATTTCAAGATCTTAAAGCTTTACCCTTCAACATGTTATCCTGAGTGCAAAGTCCACACAAATGCTATTATATGATTATATCTATTTAATTGAAGATTATATTTATTCTATTGAAACTTCAAGTGACTCCACGTTTGGATGCTACTTTTTTTTTTTTTTTTTTACATGTGAATCTCATATTTATGCCACAGATTTTGATTCTTCTTTTTTTTTTTTTTTCATTTATTTAGTTGATCATTTGTTTTATTGATATTCGTAAATATTTAATTTTGTAAATTATTTATAAAAGAGTTGTACGAAACCAAACATGCATAAAGGTTTTTCCCCATTTTTATGGAGTCAAAAATGTTGCTGATACTACGACACCCATTCGGCATGGAAATGATTTCTTAAAATTATATATGTTAGTAGGATTGTAGAGAATGGAAGATAGAATTTAAGGTGAAAAAAACTTCTATATGAACATTATAATTTTATGTAGATAGCTTCTATGTGAACATTAAAATTTTGTTAGATTGGCAAAAAAAACACTTTAATTATTAGGAATCTAAATGATATATTGGTATTAATAATGTTTGATATTTTATAGCAATTGTTGTGGAATGCAGATGATTTTTTTTATTTTTTATTTTTTTACTAAAGCATGTGAAGATCTCATATTTAGTCATCTCAAGCAACTTCACTTCACACATAAGGTTATCACTTATTCCTTCTTTTCTTACATGATGGATCAAGAAAATAGTGCTCATAAGCCTCTAATGATGTGTTCTATCTCCTCGAAATGCTTTTTTTTTTTTTTTTTTCCAATTTTTTAACTTCAAAATAAAGTATTTTGGTCATAGGTGTCATTGATATAGTTCATTTTAATTAATTAATCAATACTCTTGATATACAATTACAATACTAGGTCATGCTATTATATGCATAAAAATAGTTTACCAAACTTTTTTGGTCATGCTACTATATCGTAAATCAAACTTTTTTACCAAGAACTTACTATAAATAAATATATATTTCCTAAATTATAAAAAAATTTAAAATTTTACTTCACTTAAAATTAGATTAGCAAGAGTTTCAAATAATATTTATTTTGATTATATATCATTATTTTATGTTTTAATATGTAGAATTTATATATTATAGACCATGTTTATACAAAGTGGCTTAATATATGTTTATATGTATTATATGTCGTAATATTAACGGGTTTTATCATGTGGCTTACTAATTATTAATATAGTTTTAATTTTTTACATATATCTTCTTAATTAAGTCATACATCGCACAGGCATAATATTAGTATAAACATAAATTAAGATTGTTTCTCAAAAAAAAAAAAAAAAAACATAAATTCACATTAGAAAAATAATCAAATACTCAAACTATTGTAGTCGGATAACTTTATAACATTTCTTCGGCTTGATATGACGTTGAAATAGTAATTAGCTATGCCCCTCCCCCTCTATTTTTTGGGTAATTATTGGGTACTCCCGGAGTACCATAAATACATACTCCCCCCTCTCACATAACTGTGGGTTCCATTAATTAAATTTATGGTGGGACCCACAATTCATGTGAGGGGGGGGAGTACGCATTTATGGTACTCCTGGAGTATTCAATCATTTTCCCTATTTTTTAATGTAAAAATTCAAAATTTTGAATAAATTCTAGGTAATGACCCCTTTATTTTTTTTAAGTATAAATACTCATTAATTTATTATTATTATTCTTTTTTTTAGAGGGGCAGTTGAGACTGCACTGAAAAAATAAGAAAAAAAGGCCTCATTTATTTTTTTAATATTGAATTTTTGGCATATATAAGTCATTAATTTTAGGAGCATTTAAAGTATAGGTTTATAAAAGTATATAAGTAAATCTCATTAGCCAAAAAAAAAAAAAAATCCAAAAATAAACTCATACGCATTTATATTGATGGAGAGAATTAAAGATACAGGAATATAATGATACATTTAGCAAAATTTGGCTATAAACTTGGATGTAAGTTGTAACCTAAAGGCATAACTCTACTTAACATATTTTTATTATATGTGAATTTTGATAAATCCACAATTGGATTATATCACTACAAAAAATTGGGGCTATAGCAGCATTTTTAAACCACGACTATAGTCCCATAAACCTTCATTATAGACCCAAATGGCCTATTTCGGCGTTTCTTTTCCCGGCACTTCATAGCGCTGCCCAACGAGTGCGACAATAGGTCTTGTAGACCTACATCGGCGGTTTTAAAACCGCTGGTATAGGTCCCGGCAGTTTTGAAACTCTATTCCGACGCTTTTTTAGAAGTGTTGGGATATCCTTCATTAGCAGTTTCAAACCCTATACCGACACTTTTTAAAAACAAAAAAATAAAAATACTAATTTCAAACCTATAGCGGTGGTTGTAAAACACCGTAATAGCTTTATCTATGTGTCAGGTTCATAAAGCACCACAATAGGTTAAACTGCCGTAATAGGTCAACCTATTGGGGCAATTTCTAAAAGCGTTGTTGTAGGTCTTCTATGGTGGTGGTTTTAAACGCAGCTGTAGAACCAATTTTTTGTAGTGTATTTTGAACAAAGTTTTGCAACAAACTTGATTGTAGCCAAAGGCTACAACTTCACTCAATATCTTTTAATTAGATTTGAATTTTGACAAATTTACCATTAGACTACATTTTCTTCTTATATTCATCATGCTTGCTAAATTTCTAGAAAATCAACGACCAAAATCTATGTCAACAATCAAATGTTCAAATTTCAATTTTTTCTAGTCTAAAATTATGCATAAAAAAATTTATGGACCAAATAGTAAATAACATCCGATTAGCACAAAATTTAGCATGTGTGTGAAGAACATAAAAAATATGCAATCCAACGATTATATTTTCAAAATATGTAGCCATGTTAATTCTTTCAGTAAGTTTATAGCCAAATTTTTTCCTTATATTTTTTTTTTCCTTATATCTTCTATGTTTGCAAAATTTCCAGAATGTCAAAAATTAATAGTTATTTCATCAGTTAAATGTTTAAATTTCAAGTTTTTGTAGTTTAAAATGATGTATAAAAAAATAAATTTGAGGATCGAATAGTAAAACAATATCCGATTGACACGAAATTTGACATTTATATTAAGAACATAAAGAATATGCAATATAATGATTACATTTTCAAAATATGTAATAATGTTATTTTTTTATTTTTTTATTGGGAGTTATAGCCTTAGGCTACAACCAAATTTGTTGTCAAACTTTGTCCATCTTTATAATCTTGCTATAATTTTTTTTAATAAAATTGAACAAATTTTAACTTTTTTTAAGAAGAATTTTGACTTTTTGTTGATTTCAAAATATTTTGAAACATAATATAAGTTTTAAAGGCCTTACAATTTAACATGTCATTATTATTTTATTTTTTTAATTGAATTTTAATTCTATTGTGAGTTCTAATTTGCTAAATCAAAGGAATAAATAAATTTTATTCTATGTTTGAAATATTTATTAAAAAAATTCCCAATTAATATGAATAATTATTAATTTATCAAATTTCAAATAAATTCCTTTTATATATGAAAAATAACCTATAAATTCCTTTTATATAAATAATTAGTGTGTATCTATAGATTTTTTTTTATAGTAAAAACATCTATAGATAATTAATAAATAGAAACAATTGCATTTACCCACATTATAACTATTTTTAAAGAACATATTATAATTAATTATACATTGGCATAAATGCAAATTTTTGATAAGGTGAGTGGCTAAATGAGGGGAATCCTTTTTCTTTCTCATGAATTTTTCTCATGCATTGTAAGGCTTTTATCATGAATTATATATATATATATATATATGTTAGTAATAATAACTAAATGAGTTATTATTACATAATTTTAGAACTCATTTCTAACTAACTAAATAAATTATTATTATTATTATTATATAAAATGCATAATTTTGTACAGAGAGAGTATCTCATGCACCTGGCGCATGAGACATCTCTCTCACTGATAGGTGGGCCCCATAGGTGTGGGGCCCACCTGTCAGTGAGAGGGATGGCTTTTGCGCCAAGCGCATATAAGATTTTTTCTTTTGTACATTTGTCCTTATATATAATATCTCTAATTAAAATTATAAATAAAAACATTTATAATTATTTTTTATAATTCCTTATTTATTAATGAAGAAGGTGATTTGAATTCAACCAACTAAATCTTTTTAAGAAGGAAACTTAAGTAACAACGCCTAAATACTGCACTTAAATTTTTTCCATTTTTTATTTACCAATAATCAGTACTTACCACATTAACAATTTAAAAAAAAATTATATCTCTCGCATTATTTTACTGAAAATTAAAAATTTATTACTAAAAATACTGTAACAAAATAATCTTAAAAATGCATAATTATACACATTTTTGTATTTTTAATTAGGCCGTAAATAGTGTTGTGGAACCAGCCAAAAGCAAAATAACTTGCAAGCAAACGCACGCCTATACGTCACGTCGTTTTCTCTCTTTCTTTCCTCGTGTCAGAAAGATTGGACTTGTTAGCTTCTCTCTTTCTTTCCTCGTGTCAGAAAGAGTGGACTTGTCAGCAAGGAAGTAGGAAATTTGTATCACCATGTCTTTAATAATAGTCTTTAGCAAAAAAATATTGTCTTTAATAAAACTGTCTTTACTAAGCCTATAAGTCATCACACCCCATTTGCTAAGCCAATACGCGTCATCACATTCACCACCCACCCCCCAAAACCAACAGGCCCCTCATTTCTTTTTCTTTTTTTTTAAATGTTACAGGCCCCAGTACTATACTACTATATATATAGAGGTACATTTTAGTACTATATCACACACTTTACTAGTCATTACTGGCCTAGGCATTGCACTACTTTGTAACATTCCAATTTTTTCTTCATAGCTACTTTCTAGAGAAAAATCAATGGCGAAATCAGCAGAGGTTGAACACCCCAATAAGGCCTTTGGCTGGGCAGCCACCGATAATTCTGGCCTCCTCTCTCCCTTCAATTTCTCAAGAAGGTCCTCTCTCTCTCTCTCTCTCTCTCTCTTCATTCAATCTTGTTTGATGTGTTTTTCATTTTAATCTAATATTTTGAATACTAAAGTAATTTATCCAAGACAAAATTGGATTTTTTTTTTTCTTTTTGTATAATTCAAATATTATAATAATAATGGAAGAAAATATATCTCATGAGACATTTCTCTCACAACATGTGAGACTCATGCATTGAATCTACATGTGTTATAAGAGGAATATCTTATAAGAATAGTAAGATCGTCAAATAATATAATTTTTAATAGGGAAAGGAAATCGAAATTTTACTTCTCCTCATAAAAGAAAATAGATTATACCTTACAAATCTCTTATAGATCTTTTGAATCCTCGTTCTCTAAATTCTCAAGAGCTTGCGTTTTTTCTTATTTTCATTTCATTTTATTTGACCGTCTCATTATTTTATTTTTATTTAACAAAATAAGAATGCATAATTATTTGATCAATTAATCATAGTGATTGCTCAAATTAGTATCGACAATGATCCATCCTCTATCATTTATAAAAAAAAATTATTTATTATGGTTCCTAATTGTTGGTTTGTGCTAAATATGAAATAGTATGGCATGTCTGTAGGGCAACCGGAGAGAAGGATGTAACGTTCAAAGTTCTTTATTGTGGGATATGTCACTCGGACCTCCACATGGTCAAGAACGAATGGGGCATGTCCACCTATCCAATTATCCCAGGGTATGTGAATGTTAATGTTTCTTAGGAATCATACTCTTATCACTACATCTTTTCCTTTTTATAAAGAAACGTGTTGTCTTACACATAATTTGGAATATATGGAATAATATTCTATATATTACAATATTCAAAATTCCATGGTATTATTATATTGTTTATATTGGTATTTTTTTGGTTTAAGTTGGAGAATAATGTGCTCCTTTTTGTCTATATCTATGGATTGAGTAACCTAAAAGATACTATTCAACAATACATATCGGTTTTCTAGAGCATGATATATTTGTTCTGGGCAGTATTTTTTTTCACATCATTTTTATAAACTGAAAACGTAACTCACGTTTTCGGATTATAAAAACACAGTGTGAAAGAATTTTTTTTCCTATTTTATGTTGTTTAAGACTTTTGCAAATTTAGTTATAGTGCTCAATTCTATATATAGATAGAATCCCGCGAGTACAGAAAAATTGTTTTCCGAAAATATAAATAACGATTTGATGATGTTTGGTTCAATTTGTTAATTATTTTGGTTTATGCGTTGTCATTATTATTAGTAGTTAAATTACAAATTACATTCTCTAAATTTGAAATGTTTTTATTTTTTTTCTTTAACATTTTTTATTTTATTTTAATGTTTCAACTTATATATGTATGCATTCAATGTAGTCATTCCATCCGTATCGCACAATTAAAACCCATAAATGACGTAATTATGCTATTAAAATAAATGTAGCTTAACAGCATACCCTGGATAGAGATTGACGAAAGGAGTAGGACTATACATTGAAAACAAATTTGTAAGTTAAAAGACTAAAATTTGAAAAATTCGAACTATAGGGAGAAAAACATAAACAAATCATAATTAGAAGGTGTAATTTCTAAGCAATTCAATTCAACACTTAATTTTGCCAAAATTTACACACTATTTGTCCATTACATGTTTGTACATTCTCAAAGAAACGAGTAAATTTACACGCTATTTGTCCATTACATGTTAGTATCTCATATTGAAATCATGTGAATTTAACTGGATAATTAATGCAGGCATGAGATTGTGGGGGTAGTGACTGAGGTGGGCAGCGGAGTACATAAGTTCAAAGTTGGAGACAAGGTTGGCGTTGGCTGCATGGTCGGTGCATGTCACTCTTGCGATAACTGCACCAACCACCTTGAAAATTATTGCCCCAAAATGATTTTCACCTATGGTGCTAAGTATTATGATGGAACCACCACATATGGAGGCTACTCTGACACCATGGTTTCTGATGAACACTTTGTGATCCGTATTCCAGACAACCTACCACTTGATGCTAGTGCCCCTCTCCTTTGTGCTGGGATCACAGTGTACAGTCCCTTGAGATTTTATGGACTTGACAAACCTGGTATGCATGTGGGTGTGGTTGGCCTCGGTGGTCTAGGCCATGTTGCTGTGAAGTTTGCTAAAGCTATGGGGGTTAAGGTGACAGTTATCAGTACTTCACCCAACAAGAAGAAGGAAGCTTTGGAACATCTTGGTGCTGACTCCTTTTTGGTTAGCAAAGACCAAGATCAAATGCAGGTACTTAGTTTAGTTGTTAACATGTTGCATTGTCAAGTTATTTTATGTGAGTTACCATAAGTGTACAGTATCTTAGTTTCTAACTTTATCTACTATATAGGCTGCCCAGGGCACATTGGATGGTATCATTGATACAGTCTCTGCTCAGCACCCTCTCATGCCTCTACTTGGTCTATTGAAGACACAAGGAAAGCTCGTTATGGTTGGTGCGCCAGAGAAGCCACTTGAGCTACCAGTTTTTCCATTACTTATAATGGGTAAGCATGCATTTTACATCTGACAATTGTTATATTTGATTTGAAAATGGGATCTGAAGTTTCTTGTTATGTTAATTTGACTTAGAAATTATATAAGACCGTGGGTGTATTATAATTATATACTCTTGTGTAGTACAAGCCTAATTGTCGCCTGTGCATTTTCACTGATAAATTGTGTATTAATAAATGTTATGGAATGACAGGAAGGAAGTTAGTGGGTGGTAGTTGCATGGGAGGCCTGAAGGAAACACAAGAAATGATTGATTTTGCAGCCAAACACAACATTACTTCTGACATTGAGGTTATTCCAATTGATTATGTGAACACTGCAATGGAACGACTTGTGAAAGCAGATGTTAGATACCGATTTGTCATTGATATTGGGAACACATTGAAGTCAAGCTCTTGATTTTTGCTGTCTTTTTAGTATGTCTCACTTGTGTGATGAGGATACCTTTTAGTTGATTAAGTTGTTTTCTGGTATTTTTAGCCTCGTTTTTTTGGGTTTTCTGAACATGTCTTTCTCATAGTGTGGCAAAGATGGTTTTTTTTTTTTTTTTTTTTTTTTGAGAAGAGGATGTAAAAGTTGTACTTGTGATAAAATAAGAAATGAAGTGATTTTTGCTTTGGGATTTCAAACATTTGGTGAGTTATTGTCCCTTGCAATCTCTTCCCTTCTTTAATTAGATTGGGAATGTCTGTAAAGTTGTGATTTACAACTATGTTTTATGTTGGCTTTATTTCATGACAAAAAGTGTTGTATTTGCTTTAATTTTGTTCCCTGTAATTTGTGGGATTTTATTGTATTGGGTTTAGTATTAAGTTGGTGAAGACTCAAGCTTAATTGAAGAATTAGTGCATTTTGCGACTAGCTCGCGAGAAGTTCGCGAGAAGGGTTCCCACGAAAAAGGCATGTGAGGAGCACATGACTGGAAGCTGAAAAGCCGTGCTAGGCTGTCGTTTTCGCGAGTGTCTCGCGGGTAAGGCCTTCCCGCAAGATAGTCGCGAAACTTTCTGACTGGAGGTTTTTTTTTTTAAGTGTGACTTTCTTACCCTTCACCCATACTATATATACCATCATTACTCACAAATGTAAATGAGGCCATTCAGAGAGAAAAACCCTAGATAGGTTTTCTACAACACACACGCATCTTTTAAGAGAGAGCTACTCATCTTTAGTGAGAAATCATGGTAGCCTCTTCTCCGTCCCTTTCTCATTGTCATACCTTGAGAGGAGATTTGTACCAAAACACAACCCACACCTATTCAGAGTGTTGAGAGTGTTTTGGAGCTTGGGAAGCTTTGGGGATTTGCCAAAAGGTTTTCTACAACACACACACGCATCTTTTGAGAGAGAGCTACTCATCCTTAGTGAGAAATCATGGTAGCCTCTTCTCCATCCCTCTCCCATTGTCATACCTTGAGAGGAGATTTGTACCCAAATACAACCCACACCTATTCAGAGTGTTGAGAGTGTTTTGGAGCTTGGGAAGTTTTGGGGATTTGCCAAAAGGTTTTCTACAACACACATGCGCATCTTTTGAGAGAGAGCTACTCATCCTTAGTGAGAAATCATGGTAGCCTCTTCTCCATCCCTCTCCCATTGTCATACCTTGAGAGAAGATTTGTACCCAAACACAACCCACACCTATTCAGAGTGTTGAGAGTGTTTTGGAGCTTGGGAAGCTTTGGAGATTTGCCAAAAGAAGCCGGTAAGGCTTGGTGGATGCAATCGGGCGTATTGCGGGATCCGAAAAGCTAGATAAGACACGATTCCGAGAAGCCTTGTTGGAGTAGGAGCTTGGAGGGCTTAGGTACATCGGGTAGATTAGGCTTGGAGGGTCTCTTGTTAACCCATGTATCCCAACTGATTGTCTAGTGGATCGATTACCGCTTGGAGGGCGGCGGAGAGGTTTTTCGCCGAGTTCTTCGGTTTCCTCTTCGATAACACATCGACGTGTTATCTTGTGTTTGCATTCTCTCTTCCCTTACTCTTGTGCTTTACTTTTATTGTTGGTTGTTCATGTTTATGCACTAGAGTAGTTTCGGTTGTTTGCGCTTTATTTACTCTTGTTTCTGCACTTAAATAAGTTAAAGTAAAATCAATCGAGCCGTAACTTTTAATTGGGGGTTCAAACAGCTCTTGTGTTTTCAACACATTTTCGAGCTTTCAATTGGTATCAGAGCGGGTACACTTGTTGTGATTTAAATACCTAAGTGTGATCCTTGACCCCTTGCGTTTATTTGCCATGGATTGTGCTTTGTATGCCTCTTTGTATGATTTGGTTGGTGATGAATGTAATATGTCACATGTTTGTGAAAATGCCTCTATGAGTGATAATTCTCATGATTGTGATGCTATGTTACATGAATCTTTGGGTGTTGTTTATATTCCTAACACCAAACTCTTAAAGAAAAATGCTAAGAAGTTTCAAAAGAGTTTAAGCAAGTTATTTTGTGAAAATGATGATTTGATTGCTAAGCTCAATGAATCCAACAAAATGGTTGAAAATTATAAGAAACTTGCTGAAAATTATGTTGAAAAGCTGAAAGAGTTTGAATGTTTGAATATGGACTTGGATGCTAAACTTGTTTTGTCTAACAAACTTGTTGATGAGCTAAAATGTGAAAATGAATCTCTCAAGATGCATGCCAAGTGTTTGATTGCTGAACCTATTGCTAAAAATTATGAAAATATTTGTTGCAATTATGTTGTGGTACTCGATTTTGTGCCTATTGTGTGTCCTACCTCAAAGGACAAATCGGTGTACATTCTTCCACATAAAAGAAATCAAAAGGTGGAGAGAAAGGTTGTTAAGTCAAAGCCTCTGTTTAGGTCTCAACCTAAGGCTTTGGATGGATCTAAATTTGTTCCAACTTGCCACCATTGTGGTGTGATTGGTCATATAAGACCTCAATGTTATAAGTTGAAGAGAGAACAAAACTATATTGCTAGATCCCTTCCCAAAAAGTCTAGTGGACCTAAACACATTGTTTGTCACCATTGTGGTGTTTTTGGTCATCTAAGACCTCATTGCTCTAAGTTTCATGCTTTTAAAAGAATCAAAAGAAAAGAAAAACTTGAGCTTCTTGGAAGTTGTGCTAAAAAGGGTAAACCGGTTTTGAGTGAAAATAGCATGTTGTTAAAAAAAAATGTTTAATGCTCTTAACTCCTTGACTATGTGCATCTCCGGTTCTCATTCTTCCAACCCTCGTCTCACTTTTCTTGAGACACTCATTCCAAACAATCATTCCGTTTGGATGAGGAAGGGTTCGTATGGTTGAGCTTTTACTTTTTTGGTCCTTGATCTAATTCTTTCGATCTTTGTAGGACCCTTCATGCATTAGATGTCATATCTCCATGCATTTGTGCATCTTGCATTTATTTGTATGCATTGCTTTTGTTTTGATCTTACTTTTATGTCTTCGTTTTGTGTGTGTAAAAATCAAAAACCACATAAAAAGTGAAAAATTTGAAAAGTTTGATCGTATATGTTTGAGCACATTTCACATGTGAGTTTGGCCTAGTACCTTCGTACTAATGGCGTAGTGCATTTACGAACTTAGCTTTTTTTGTATGCACATTTATTTATGTGGAAGAAATCTTGAAAACTATGTGTGATTGTTGTAAATAGATCTTCAAGCTTGTCATGAATGATTGGTCAATAGTCTTAATGGTCTTGATACTTGCATAGACTCGTGCCTATATTTCTTCCCTTTTTTTTTTTTTGCAAAAGAGATCACCAAATGTAAATCTCCAAATGAAAAGAGATATTGAGCTGCAAGAGCCTGTCGCACATACTAGTATTTGACTAGGAAAAAGGGAAAGCGACTTTTGTTTTGAAATGTATGGTGCTCAAAAAGCCAAAGGCTAATTCTAAATGTTGATATATCATGAAAAGTTTCAAAGATTTGTAATCATTCTCTTGTGGGAGGTCATATATGCTTATTTCTATGATAGAGATGGTCCTCTTGACTTAGCATCAGTTGTGTATGACTTGATTAAATTGATCATTGAAACTTTACTCTGGTCTAAGGATTATTTCACATTTGATACTCACACACAACACACAAGACTTTTGTTCAACAAATGCTTATTTCATTTGTGTGATTGTACATGTTCAAATGTGATGTGTGTGTGCTCAACCATATGTGGATCAAACAAAAAAGATTTTTGATCTTTTTGTTTGCTTTTGGAAGTGATTTGTATCACCCATGTTTTTCAAAGTTTTTAAAGTGTTTTGTGTGAAAAACATGTTTTCTAGATGTTTTCGTGACCTATTTCATGTATAGGCTCAACTGGGAGTTAAATGGTCCAATTTTAATGTTTTTTCAGCTTTGGACAGAGACTTTGATGACTATCTCGCGACTGTCTCGCGAGTAAGACTTACCCGCGAAAAATTTCGCGAGTAACTTCGCAAGTAAGCTTCCTGCGAAAATTCCCAGATCAGCTTTTTAAAGGGCATTTCGTGGGTCTTTTGTTTTAAACGTCTCCCATCCTCTCCCAAACCCCTATATTGGGTTTTATTGATTTGTAAGTTTCAAGGTGTATTTGCAGCATGAGCATCCTAATCCAATGGAAGCTATAGTGGAAGCCATGGGACCAGTGGCTTCTTTCACTTTTTTTATTTTATTTTATTGAGAATATATATCACATTAAATTTCCATCGGTTACATGTTCTACCTCTTCTTTTGATAAACAAATTATATGTTCTACCTTTAATCATGTTATGATATTCACTTTAATTAAAATTATTTTTGTGTTACAAATTATTCTAAAGCTTTGAAGCCCACGTTATGAAATTTCAAGATCTTAAAGCTTTACCCTTCAACATGTTATCCTGAGTGCAAAGTCCACACAAATGCTATTATATGATTATATCTATTTAATTGAAGATTATATTTATTCTATTGAAACTTCAAGTGACTCCACGTTTGGATGCTACTTTTTTTTTTTTTTTTTTTACATGTGAATCTCATATTTATGCCACAGATTTTGATTCTTCTTTTTTTTTTTCATTTATTTAGTTGATCATTTGTTTTATTGATATTCGTAAATATTTAATTTTGTAAATTATTTATAAAAGAGTTGTACGAAACCAAACATGCATAAAGGTTTTTCCCCATTTTTATGGAGTCAAAAATGTTGCTGATACTACGACACCCATTCGGCATGGAAATGATTTCTTAAAATTATATATGTTAGTAGGATTGTAGAGAATGGAAGATAGAATTTAAGGTGAAAAAAACTTCTATATGAACATTATAATTTTATGTAGATAGCTTCTATGTGAACATTAAAATTTTGTTAGATTGGCAAAAAAAACACTTTAATTATTAGGAATCTAAATGATATATTGGTATTAATAATGTTTGATATTTTATAGCAATTGTTGTGGAATGCAGATGATTTTTTTTATTTTTTATTTTTTTACTAAAGCATGTGAAGATCTCATATTTAGTCATCTCAAGCAACTTCACTTCACACATAAGGTTATCACTTATTCCTTCTTTTCTTACATGATGGATCAAGAAAATAGTGCTCATAAGCCTCTAATGATGTGTTCTATCTCCTCGAAATGCTTTTTTTTTTTTTTTTCCAATTTTTTCACTTCAAAATAAAGTATTTTGGTCATAGGTGTCATTGATATAGTTCATTTTAATTAATTAATCAATACTCTTGATATACAATTACAATACTAGGTCATGCTATTATATGCATAAAAATAGTTTACCAAACTTTTTTGGTCATGCTACTATATCGTAAATCAAACTTTTTTACCAAGAACTTACTATAAATAAATATATATTTCCTAAATTATAAAAAAATTTAAAATTTTACTTCACTTAAAATTAGATTAGCAAGAGTTTCAAATAATATTTATTTTGATTATATATCATTATTTTATGTTTTAATATGTAGAATTTATATATTATAGACCATGTTTATACAAAGTGGCTTAATATATGTTTATATGTATTATATGTCGTAATATTAACGGGTTTTATCATGTGGCTTACTAATTATTAATATAGTTTTAATTTTTTACATATATCTTCTTAATTAAGTCATACATCGCACAGGCATAATATTAGTATAAACATAAATTAAGATTGTTTCTCAAAAAAAAAAAAAAAAAAACATAAATTCACATTAGAAAAATAATCAAATACTCAAACTATTGTAGTCGGATAACTTTATAACATTTCTTCGGCTTGATATGACGTTGAAATAGTAATTAGCTATGCCCCTCCCCCTCTATTTTTTGGGTAATTATTGGGTACTCCCGGAGTACCATAAATACATACTCCCCCCTCTCACATAACTGTGGGTTCCATTAATTAAATTTATGGTGGGACCCACAATTCATGTGAGGGGGGGGAGTACGCATTTATGGTACTCCTGGAGTATTCAATCATTTTCCCTATTTTTTAATGTAAAAATTCAAAATTTTGAATAAATTCTAGGTAATGACCCCTTTATTTTTTTTAAGTATAAATACTCATTAATTTATTATTATTATTCTTTTTTTTAGAGGGGCAGTTGAGACTGCACTGAAAAAATAAGAAAAAAAGGCCTCATTTATTTTTTTAATATTGAATTTTTGGCATATATAAGTCATTAATTTTAGGAGCATTTAAAGTATAGGTTTATAAAAGTATATAAGTAAATCTCATTAGCCAAAAAAAAAAAAAATCCAAAAATAAACTCATACGCATTTATATTGATGGAGAGAATTAAAGATACAGGAATATAATGATACATTTAGCAAAATTTGGCTATAAACTTGGATGTAAGTTGTAACCTAAAGGCATAACTCTACTTAACATATTTTTATTATATGTGAATTTTGATAAATCCACAATTGGATTATATCACTACAAAAAATTGGGGCTATAGCAGCATTTTTAAACCACGACTATAGTCCCATAAACCTTCATTATAGACCCAAATGGCCTATTTCGGCGTTTCTTTTCCCGGCACTTCATAGCGCTGCCCAACGAGTGCGACAATAGGTCTTGTAGACCTACATCGGCGGTTTTAAAACCGCTGGTATAGGTCCCGGCAGTTTTGAAACTCTATTCCGACGCTTTTTTAGAAGTGTTGGGATATCCTTCATTAGCAGTTTCAAACCCTATACCGACACTTTTTAAAAACAAAAAAATAAAAATACTAATTTCAAACCTATAGCGGTGGTTGTAAAACACCGTAATAGCTTTATCTATGTGTCAGTTTCATAAAGCACCACAATAGGTTAAACTGCCGTAATAGGTCAACCTATTGGGGCAATTTCTAAAAGCGTTGTTGTAGGTCTTCTATGGTGGTGGTTTTAAACGCAGCTGTAGAACCAATTTTTTGTAGTGTATTTTGAACAAAGTTTTGCAACAAACTTGATTGTAGCCAAAGGCTACAACTTCACTCAATATCTTTTAATTAGATTTGAATTTTGACAAATTTACCATTAGACTACATTTTCTTCTTATATTCATCATGCTTGCTAAATTTCTAGAAAATCAACGACCAAAATCTATGTCAACAATCAAATGTTCAAATTTCAATTTTTTCTAGTCTAAAATTATGCATAAAAAAATTTATGGACCAAATAGTAAATAACATCCGATTAGCACAAAATTTAGCATGTGTGTGAAGAACATAAAAAATATGCAATCCAACGATTATATTTTCAAAATATGTAGCCATGTTAATTCTTTCAGTAAGTTTATAGCCAAATTTTTTCCTTATATTTTTTTTTTCCTTATATCTTCTATGTTTGCAAAATTTCCAGAATGTCAAAAATTAATAGTTATTTCATCAGTTAAATGTTTAAATTTCAAGTTTTTGTAGTTTAAAATGATGTATAAAAAAATAAATTTGAGGATCGAATAGTAAAACAATATCCGATTGACACGAAATTTGACATTTATATTAAGAACATAAAGAATATGCAATATAATGATTACATTTTCAAAATATGTAATAATGTTATTTTTTTATTTTTTTATTGGGAGTTATAGCCTTAGGCTACAACCAAATTTGTTGTCAAACTTTGTCCATCTTTATAATCTTGCTATAATTTTTTTTAATAAAATTGAACAAATTTTAACTTTTTTTAAGAAGAATTTTGACTTTTTGTTGATTTCAAAATATTTTGAAACATAATATAAGTTTTAAAGGCCTTACAATTTAACATGTCATTATTATTTTATTTTTTTAATTGAATTTTAATTCTATTGTGAGTTCTAATTTGCTAAATCAAAGGAATAAATAAATTTTATTCTATGTTTAAAATATTTATTAAAAAAATTCCCAATTAATATGAATAATTATTAATTTATCAAATTTCAAATAAATTCCTTTTATATATGAAAAATAACCTATAAATTCCTTTTATATAAATAATTAGTGTGTATCTATAGATTTTTTTTTATAGTAAAAACATCTATAGATAATTAATAAATAGAAACAATTGCATTTACCCACATTATAACTATTTTTAAAGAACATATTATAATTAATTATACATTGGCATAAATGCAAATTTTTGATAAGGTGAGTGGCTAAATGAGGGGAATCCTTTTTCTTTCTCATGAATTTTTCTCATGCATTGTAAGGCTTTTATCATGAATTATATATATATATATATATATATATATATATATATGTTAGTAATAATAACTAAATGAGTTATTATTACATAATTTTAGAACTCATTTCTAACTAACTAAATAAATTATTATTATTATTATTATATAAAATGCATAATTTTGTACAGAGAGAGTATCTCATGCACCTGGCGCATGAGACATCTCTCTCACTGATAGGTGGGCCCCATAGGTGTGGGGCCCACCTGTCAGTGAGAGGGATGGCTTTTGCGCCAAGCGCATATAAGATTTTTTCTTTTGTACATTTGTCCTTATATATAATATCTCTAATTAAAATTATAAATAAAAACATTTATAATTATTTTTTATAATTCCTTATTTATTAATGAAGAAGGTGATTTGAATTCAACCAACTAAATCTTTTTAAGAAGGAAACTTAAGTAACAACGCCTAAATACTGCACTTAAATTTTTTCCATTTTTTATTTACCAATAATCAGTACTTACCACATTAACAATTTAAAAAAAAATTATATCTCTCGCATTATTTTACTGAAAATTAAAAATTTATTACTAAAAATACTGTAACAAAATAATCTTAAAAATGCATAATTATACACATTTTTGTATTTTTAATTAGGCCGTAAATAGTGTTGTGGAACCAGCCAAAAGCAAAATAACTTGCAAGCAAACGCACGCCTATACGTCACGTCGTTTTCTCTCTTTCTTTCCTCGTGTCAGAAAGATTGGACTTGTTAGCTTCTCTCTTTCTTTCCTCGTGTCAGAAAGAGTGGACTTGTCAGCAAGGAAGTAGGAAAATTGTATCACCATGTCTTTAATAATAGTCTTTAGCAAAAAAATATTGTCTTTAATAAAACTGTCTTTACTAAGCCTATAAGTCATCACACCCCATTTGCTAAGCCAATACGCGTCATCACATTCACCACCCACCCCCCAAAACCAACAGGCCCCTCATTTCTTTTTCTTTTTTTTTAAATGTTACAGGCCCCAGTACTATACTACTATATATATAGAGGTACATTTTAGTACTATATCACACACTTTACTAGTCATTACTGGCCTAGGCATTGCACTACTTTGTAACATTCCAATTTTTTCTTCATAGCTACTTTCTAGAGAAAAATCAATGGCGAAATCAGCAGAGGTTGAACACCCCAATAAGGCCTTTGGCTGGGCAGCCACCGATAATTCTGGCCTCCTCTCTCCCTTCAATTTCTCAAGAAGGTCCTCTCTCTCTCTCTCTCTCTCTCTCTCTCTCTTCATTCAATCTTGTTTGATGTGTTTTTCATTTTAATCTAATATTTTGAATACTAAAGTAATTTATCCAAGACAAAATTGGATTTTTTTTTTCTTTTTGTATAATTCAAATATTATAATAATAATGGAGGAAAATATATCTCATGAGACATTTCTCTCACAACATGTGAGACTCATGCATTGAATCTACATGTGTTATAAGAGGAATATCTTATAAGAATAGTAAGATCGTCAAATAATATAATTTTTAATAGGGAAAGGAAATCGAAATTTTACTTCTCCTCATAAAAGAAAATAGATTATACCTTACAAATCTCTTATAGATCTTTTGAATCCTCGTTCTCTAAATTCTCAAGAGCTTGCGTTTTTTCTTATTTTCATTTCATTTTATTTGACCGTCTCATTATTTTATTTTTATTTAACAAAATAAGAATGCATAATTATTTGATCAATTAATCATAGTGATTGCTCAAATTAGTATCGACAATGATCCATCCTCTATCATTTATAAAAAAAAATTATTTATTATGGTTCCTAATTGTTGGTTTGTGCTAAATATGAAATAGTATGGCATGTCTGTAGGGCAACCGGAGAGAAGGATGTAACGTTCAAAGTTCTTTATTGTGGGATATGTCACTCGGACCTCCACATGGTCAAGAACGAATGGGGCATGTCCACCTATCCAATTATCCCAGGGTATGTGAATGTTAATGTTTCTTAGGAATCATACTCTTATCACTACATCTTTTCCTTTTTATAAAGAAACGTGTTGTCTTACACATAATTTGGAATATATGGAATAATATTCTATATATTACAATATTCAAAATTCCATGGTATTATTATATTGTTTATATTGGTATTTTTTTGGTTTAAGTTGGAGAATAATGTGCTCCTTTTTGTCTATATCTATGGATTGAGTAACCTAAAAGATACTATTCAACAATACATATCGGTTTTCTAGAGCATGATATATTTGTTCTGGGCAGTATTTTTTTTCACATCATTTTTATAAACTGAAAACGTAACTCACGTTTTCGGATTATAAAAACACAGTGTGAAAGAATTTTTTTTCCTATTTTATGTTGTTTAAGACTTTTGCAAATTTAGTTATAGTGCTCAATTCTATATATAGATAGAATCCCGCGAGTACAGAAAAATTGTTTTCCGAAAATATAAATAACGATTTGATGATGTTTGGTTCAATTTGTTAATTATTTTGGTTTATGCGTTGTCATTATTATTAGTAGTTAAATTACAAATTACATTCTCTAAATTTGAAATGTTTTTATTTTTTTTCTTTAACATTTTTTATTTTATTTTAATGTTTCAACTTATATATGTATGCATTCAATGTAGTCATTCCATCCGTATCGCACAATTAAAACCCATAAATGACGTAATTATGCTATTAAAATAAATGTAGCTTAACAGCATACCCTGGATAGAGATTGACGAAAGGAGTAGGACTATACATTGAAAACAAATTTGTAAGTTAAAAGACTAAAATTTGAAAAATTCGAACTATAGGGAGAAAAATATAAACAAATCATAATTAGAAGGTGTAATTTCTAAGCAATTCAATTCAACACTTAATTTTGCCAAAATTTACACACTATTTGTCCATTACATGTTTGTACATTCTCAAAGAAACGAGTAAATTTACACGCTATTTGTCCATTACATGTTAGTATCTCATATTGAAATCATGTGAATTTAACTGGATAATTAATGCAGGCATGAGATTGTGGGGGTAGTGACTGAGGTGGGCAGCGGAGTACATAAGTTCAAAGTTGGAGACAAGGTTGGCGTTGGCTGCATGGTCGGTGCATGTCACTCTTGCGATAACTGCACCAACCACCTTGAAAATTATTGCCCCAAAATGATTTTCACCTATGGTGCTAAGTATTATGATGGAACCACCACATATGGAGGCTACTCTGACACCATGGTTTCTGATGAACACTTTGTGATCCGTATTCCAGACAACCTACCACTTGATGCTAGTGCCCCTCTCCTTTGTGCTGGGATCACAGTGTACAGTCCCTTGAGATTTTATGGACTTGACAAACCTGGTATGCATGTGGGTGTGGTTGGCCTCGGTGGTCTAGGCCATGTTGCTGTGAAGTTTGCTAAAGCTATGGGGGTTAAGGTGACAGTTATCAGTACTTCACCCAACAAGAAGAAGGAAGCTTTGGAACATCTTGGTGCTGACTCCTTTTTGGTTAGCAAAGACCAAGATCAAATGCAGGTACTTAGTTTAGTTGTTAACATGTTGCATTGTCAAGTTATTTTATGTGAGTTACCATAAGTGTACAGTATCTTAGTTTCTAACTTTATCTACTATATAGGCTGCCCAGGGCACATTGGATGGTATCATTGATACAGTCTCTGCTCAGCACCCTCTCATGCCTCTACTTGGTCTATTGAAGACACAAGGAAAGCTCGTTATGGTTGGTGCGCCGGAGAAGCCACTTGAGCTACCAGTTTTTCCATTACTTATAATGGGTAAGCATGCATTTTACATCTGACAATTGTTATATTTGATTTGAAAATGGGATCTGAAGTTTCTTGTTATGTTAATTTGACTTAGAAATTATATAAGACCGTGGGTGTATTATAATTATATACTCTTGTGTAGTACAAGCCTAATTGTCGCCTGTGCATTTTCACTGATAAATTGTGTATTAATAAATGTTATGGAATGACAGGAAGGAAGTTAGTGGGTGGTAGTTGCATGGGAGGCATGAAGGAAACACAAGAAATGATTGATTTTGCAGCCAAACACAACATTACTTCTGACATTGAGGTTATTCCAATTGATTATGTGAACACTGCAATGGAACGACTTGTGAAAGCAGATGTTAGATACCGATTTGTCATTGATATTGGGAACACATTGAAGTCAAGCTCTTGATTTTTGCTGTCTTTTTAGTATGTCTCACTTGTGTGATGAGGATACCTTTTAGTTGATTAAGTTGTTTTCTGGTATTTTTAGCCTCGTTTTTTTGGGTTTTCTGAACATGTCTTTCTCATAGTGTGGCAAAGATGGTTTTTTTTTTTTTTTTTTTTTGAGAAGAGGATGTAAAAGTTGTACTTGTGATAAATAAGAAATGAAGTGATTTTTGCTTTGGGATTTCAAACATTTGGTGAGTTATTGTCCCTTGCAATCTCTTCCCTTCTTTAATTAGATTGGGAATGTCTTATTAAGTACTACTACCATTGGTCCATTGGGTCAATAGGTCACCTACCAAATAAAATCTTACAATATTTCATTATCGGATGCGTTTAGTGGTAACACCTTCAACTAAGGTAAATAATATTGCATGATAATCAACAACACATTTGAGATCAACTCTTATTAATTAATGATGCCACACAACTCTTAACTTAAAAATTTTCAGGTATTCCCTAACAATAACCCCAATACCAGCTCATTCTTCCTTAAAATGTCTCGATCAAAGTTAACCTTAATTTTTAAACATATCAACCAGAGGAGACTGCCTTTCTCAAAAAAAAAAAAAAAAACCAGAGGAGACTGCCATGAAACCCACGAGTCAATCTCAAGCCTGTTATAGTACCTGTTCAAACGGGTAGGACTATGAGCTAGAGTGCTATAACTCAGTTGATTTCTTCGAAACCAAAAAAAGATCATAGCCAATTAGTTCAATTATTAATGTCTTTTATAAAAAAGTCTTTTATTCTAATGGTAAGAGTTTTATCATGAAACAAATGTTTGTAAATTTAAATTAGTGTTTGATTATTATAAAATAATATATTTTTTTTATAGAGTTTCAACCTATGGGTTCTGCTCCCCAATTGATTTTTGGTGTAGGCGGAAATTAATCCTCATATCTCTTATCCAACCATTAGAGATTTTACCAATTGAGTTAACTGAAACTCACATTAAAATAATAATTAAAAATAAATAAATAAATAAATAAACCGCTAACTTAGGAAAGCCAAACACAAGTATTTCGGTGAGTTTATGGTAACATAAGCCGTACATGCAGCAAAATACAGGTGAATCGACCATAATAAATTGATCCAAGCAAAAACTTCAAATAATAATAAATATAATAAAAAATTAAAAGTTAAAAAATAAATAAATAAATAAAAGAAAAGAAAAGAAGGCACTTTTTGGCACCACAACAAGAAACGTACGGACCTTGACCTTTTCCATATCCGGAGGCGAACCAAGAAAATTTTCGAATGTCTAAAAGAAGAAAGTGGTGGAATGAGAAGACCGAAAGTGTAGCATGTAAGAACTAAGAAGCCTTAACAAATTACTGGTTCAGAAAGAGTGGAAAAGTCAGCAAGAAAGTTTGAATTTTATAAATGTATTCCCTATATATAGATATATTTCTACCTATAATCACACACTTTATTTATCAGTCATTTACTGTCCTATAGGCATTGCATTACCAAAACATTACAATTGTTTCTTCATTGCTGCTTTCTAGAGAAAATTCAATGGCGAAATCACCAGAGGTTGAGCACCCCAACAAAGCCTTGGGCTGGGCAGCCAGGGATACTTCTGGGATCCTCTCTCCCTTCAATTTCTCAAGAAGGCCCTCCCTCTCTCTCCCTCTTCATCCAATCTTGTTTGATTTTCTTTTTTCGTTTTAATCTAAAATATTGATTATCCTAAGAAATTAGATCATTTTGTTATGCTTATAAGAGCATTTGCATCAACTCATGCAAAATTTTATGTCGATTTTAGTATAAGAATCCACTTTTCTATTTTACATACTTACTTTTTAAAACACCACACATCTGATTATCTATTTTACACTACATTTCATTAAAATATCAGTTTTTTTTTTAATTGTTTCTCTTTCTTCACATACAACAACCATTATTCACTCTCTTCCTTCAACATCTGAATACATAAATAAAAAATAAAAAATTAAATGCAAAATTAATAGTGTCACTGTAAATTTACATAATTATTGTAGCAATCATGTATTTTTACACAATTTTTCATGGACCGACACATCAGATTATCTATTTTACACTACATTTTATTAAAATATCAATTTTTTTTAATTGTTTATCTTTCTTCACATACAACAACCATCATTCACTCTCTTCCTTCATCCTCTGGATATATAAAAAAAAAAAAAAAATGCAAAATGAATAGTGTCAATGTAAATTTACACGGTTATTGTAGCAATCATTTATTTTTACACAACTTTACATGGACCGATGTAGATAAATTTTGGGCTTGATTGGCTAAAATGTGACACTTTTTCTATTATACAAGTGCTCTAATAATTTTGTTTTCCTCATATACTATGGGGTGAAAGGCCAATAAAAATGAAATTGGATCATTCAGTTATACGAAATATTTTTATTTAAAATGCAATTGGATCATTTTGTTATGCACTTTGAAAAGGCTTGCATTTTTTTCATTTTTTGGATAAAGAAAATAGTGAAAAGGCTTGCATTTTTTCTTATTTTCATTTCATTGTATTAGACAGTTACATTGTGATATTAATGAGATTTTTTTAATAATTTGATAATTGAGGAAGGAAAAATCTTACTCTAGACGTCTCTCTTGTAAATACAAAATAGTGTTAAATAAGTTATAAAACTCTTGATTTTTCTTTTTCTTCTTATATAATTTGATAATTAGAAAAAAGAAAAATGAAGGCACAGGCTCTTGGCATTACAAATGCCATTTAGCCAAATAAGAATACATTTATTTGATCAATTAATCATGGTGTACGTGGTGATTGGTCAATTAGTATTGACAATGATCCATCATTTCCCCCATTTTTTCTGAATTGATGGTTTCTGCCAAATTAAATGGTTACTGGTATGTTTGCAGGGCAACAGGGGAGAAGGATGTAAAGTTCAAAGTTCTTTATTGTGGAATATGCCACTCGGACCTTCACATGATCTTGAACGAATGGGGCATGACCACCTACCCACTTATCCCTGGGTATGTTAATGTTTCCTACTTCTATCACTATATCTTTGCCTTTTCATAAAGAATTGTGTTGTCTTAAATATTTCATTTAAATTGGAATAATATTTTATATATTATAATATTCAAAATTCCATAGTATTATAACATAGTGGTACTTTTTTGTTTATTTTGGAAAAGGATGTGCTCCTTTTTTGTCTATATCCATGGATTGAGTAACCTAAAAGATATCGTTCAACAAAGCATATCAATTTTCTAGGGCACCAAAATATATATATATATATATATATATATATATATATATAGCATATCAATTTTCTAGGGCACCAAAATATATATATATATATATATATATATATCTAAAAGATATCGTTCAACAAAGCATATCAATTTTCTAGGGCACCAAATATATATATATATATATATATAATGTGGGTGCTTGACTCCACACAAAGGAGAGTACTAGAGTTTCCCACACTCGGTCGAAGAGGACAAATTCGTGAGGGCCTGGCTCCCCAAAGCAAACAAAATCCTTTGTGTGGAGTCAAGCACCCACATTAAAAGGAGTGTACCACTACTACACATGTGAGTAGTGGTACACTAGTGCAAACTCCAGAAGCATATAAAGCACTAGTGGGAGGGTTCTCCTTCCGATGTGGGAGTACTAGAGTTTCCCACACTCGGTCGAAGAGGACAAATTCGTGAGGGCCTGGCTCCCTAAAGCGAACAAAATCCTTTGTGTGGAGTCAAGCACCCACATATATATATATATATATATATATATATATATATATGAGATAAAAATTTCACTCTATTCTAAGTGTTAAAATTTTTGTGTTTTTAAGACATTCTCATTGAAAATAAATGGAGTTTAACTACACATTTGGATAGAGAGATGGGAGGAGGACTATAGTCTATACATTAAAAACGAATGTGTAAGTTAAAAGACTAAAAATTGAAAAATTAAAACTATAGGGATCACAAAGATAAAAACAAATCAAAGTTAAGAGGGTTTACTTTGTAAGTAATTCAATTCAAACACTTTGCCAAAATTTACATGCTATTTGTCCTTTACAAGTTAATAAATTATCATTAAACTAGTGAATGGATTTTACTTTCTAGTCTTTTTAGTATCCCATATTGAAATCATGTGAACTGAATTGGATAATGCAGGCATGAGATTGTGGGTGTAGTGACAGAGGTGGGCAGTAAAGTACAAAAGTTCAAAGTTGGAGACAAGGTTGGCGTTGGCTGCATGGTTGGAGCCTGTCTTTCTTGCGATAGCTGCACCAACCATCTTGAAAACTACTGCCCCAAAACGATTCTCACCTATGGTGCTAAGTATTATGATGGAACCACCACCTATGGAGGATACTCCGACACCATGGTTTCGGATGAGCACTTTGTGATCCGTATTCCAGAAAACCTTCCACTAGATTCTAGTGCCCCTCTCCTTTGTGCTGGGATCACAGTGTACAGTCCCTTGAGATTTTATGGACTTGACAAACCTGGTATGCATGTGGGTGTGGTTGGCCTTGGTGGTCTAGGCCATGTTGCTGTGAAGTTTGCTAAAGCTATGGGGGTTAAGGTGACAGTGATCAGTACTTCACCTAATAAGAAGAAAGAAGCTATGGAACATCTTGGTGCTGACTCATTTTTAGTTAGTAAAGACCAAGATCAGATGCAGGTACTGACTTGTTAACATGTTGCATTGTCAATGTGAGTTACCATATGTGTACAATATCTAATTATGTTTCTAATTTGATGTACTATATATATAGGCAGCCCAGGGCACAATGGATGGTATCATTGATACAGTCTCTGCTCAGCACCCTCTCCTACCTCTAATTGGTTTATTGAAAACACAAGGAAAGCTCGTTATGGTTGGTGCGCCAGAGAAACCACTTGAGTTACCAGTTTTTCCATTGATCATGGGTAAAACATATTACATCTAACAATTGTTACATTTGATTTGAAAAGGGATAAGAACTTGCTTGTTATGTTAATTTGACTTAGTAATTAACTAATTATATTACTATATAAGACTTTGTGTGTATTATTATTACGTACCCTTGTGTTGTACAAGCCTGATTGCTTCCTATGCATTTCCACTAATGAACTGTGTATTAATAAATATTATGGAATGACAGCAAGGAAGTTACTGGGTGGTAGTTGCATTGGAGGCATGAAGGAAACACAAGAAATGATTGATTTTGCAGCCAAACACAACATAAAGGCTGACATTGAGGTTATTCCGATCGATTATGTGAACACTGCCATGGAACGCCTCCAGAAAGCAGATGTCAGATATCGATTCGTCATTGACATTGCAAATACATTGAAGTCAAACGCTTGAATTTTGCTGCCTTTTGATCAAGAGTTGCTTACCAGACTAGGATATGTATTCAGTTATTAAAATCGTCTTATATCTGGAATTTTGTTATCTTCTAGTTCTGTTTTTTAAATAAGTCTTCCAAATATTATGATGGAAAAGAAATAATAGGCTGCCCGGAAAAACAGAAGTTGCAATAATTTGTTGGTTTTGGATTTTAATTTTTAATCATTCAGTGAGTTCTAAGTCCTTGTAATCTCTTCCCCTGTTTCAGATTAGTAATGTCATTTGAAAAGGACTCCAGCAATTGAGCCAAGTCGTCTAATAATTTTGGTTTAGTTCATTTCATCTCTTCAATCTTCCATGCTGTCATAGCTAAGGTAGGTGTATGGTGTGAGATATCTGGACCTCACCTTAATTTTAAGCTACGTCATGAAATTTTATATGGCAAAGACATCATTGTTTTTTTATGCTAGAGAAGGGAATTGCTTAATATAGTTTATATTAATGTCTCTATGGTCAAAGTGGTGGGACATTTACCACTGAAGAGAGACCATAGACATTTGTTTTCAATTGCTAAAGCAAACGGTTTCAGCAAGCAATTGGTGGTGGATCGAAGAGATACTTAAAGCAAATTGTATAACAACAGAAGGCTGGTTGTGCAAGTAAAGAGTAATCGACAAAATATCAGTTTGGCGCACCTTAGAAATGTTTTAAAAAAAATCACCATAATAAACTTGTGGTGGACTATTGTAAATCTTGCATAATATCAGACCCCCCCAAAAAAAAAAAAAAAATCTACTCAAAGAGTGATATGCACTTGCCATCAAACAGCTCAACAGTTTAAATGACCCGCATATCCGGGCAGCTTGTTCAATGCATTAACAGTTTCCAGGTCAATTTGCTTCAATTACAATGCCTGACTCAATTTTTTTATTCCAAAACTGGTATGAAGCAGTCTCAATTATTGCCTAAAAAACTGTTAGTCAGTAACATTGTATGAGGTTTTTATATACAATAAGCACACATTAAAGTTCCACAGTTCAGCAATCATAAGGAATATCTGCACGCTCAAGTTCTCTCTCTCAAACTCTATTCTGTAAGAAATAAGAAACTACACCTCTCTGCTTCAACTGTCTAGCAAACTGCCTAAAAATTATAAACCACCATAATGGAAATTTCACAAAAAATATTCCCAAAAAAGATAAAAAGAAAAGGTCACTACTTGCAATTCTTCTGTTACCAAGTATACATAATGACCTATTCAGATGATAGTATTTCTAAGGTCAATTGAAGATCAGAAAACCTAATGGACTTGGGCAGCAAAAAGCAGCACCTTTTCTGGCAAGTGTTGATCATTCTCAAAGTAACTTGTTTGTGATAGGGACAAGTGAGACTAAGGAACTAGAAATCCAGCGTCCCAGTCTTTGATGACCCAGAACAACTAGCAGATGTGCCATATGAAGTCCCACTTGAACTGTCAATAGGCGCTTGATTTAGACTTTCTAAAACTAGAAACCTCCGCTTTTGCAACTTTATTGAGAATGTTGTGGCGTCAAGAATAACAGGAACCTGAATGGATTTGATAAAACATAACAAAACAAAATCAGTGATGAGTTAAGCAAGAAAATATCATAGGGCTAATGCAATTGACTGCAAAAATTGCACACCGTAACCAAAGCTCAACAAGCAGAACACAAAGGAATGCAGGATTCTGTGTTCTTTGTGAGTGAATGAGAACCAAATCAATTTAAGAAAAAAAAAAACAAAAAACAAAAACACCCACCTGGTAGGCAGGTGGGTGTATGTCTTTGCATGCACAAAGTTGCATGCATATGCATGTTTGTAGGTGAACTGCATGAATAAGAAAACTAGTATACTGCAAGCACTGCTACCTATTAGTGTATAAGGATCAGGAAGAAGCATGACTTGGTGGTACCTGTGTATTAATGCGTGCTACTTTGTGCACATTTAGGAGCCCAACCATGTCCTGGTAACCAGTGAGAAGTTTTGCCATTTCCTTGTCCTCATCTGAAACAAGCTTCTTGAAAATTATTGTTGACATGTAACAAAAGATAACAGCATATAAGAAGTTATGAAAAGTGACACTAAACCTGGGATTGCTCTGACAGACAGTAACGTGTCTGCCATATGCTGCCACCGTCTAGAGAAGGATGGTGAAAGAAGGGAAGGAGGAAATGTCACAACAGCAACTGCATTTGAAGACCGGACCATGCTCCTCAGAGATCTAATAAAGGAAAGCATATCCCATTCCTGCAATGCTTACATGTTGATGAAATACACACACACACTAATACTGTTTGGTAGCCTTAAAATTCCAAATTAAAATAGGTAGAAAAAATAAGACTCAAAATGACCATTATTGTCAAGGATATAACAAAATGCATTTATCAAGCTCAGCTATGAATTAAAGAAGATTTCTCTGAATAGGAAAGTGCAAAAGTTGTAGCAATGCAACAGAAATATGAAGCAAATGAAACAAGAGCCACTTCTAAAGATTTGCTGCAGATAGGAGCTTAAAAGAAAACTGTAAGTGCACTAACCATGTTGGAATATTTGCATTGTGGAGCACAAAATGACTGGATAGCAATTCGACCGGCAGAAGAAATGCTGCTATCATTTCTGGGATGCCATGCAAAGGTAGAATTATATGTCAGAATTGAAAATTTTAGAGGACAACAAAAATAGGTAGGAGCCACTAGAAATACCATCAAGTGATGGATTATTTTTACAACAAGCCAAGTACTTGTCAAAGAAATTGAATTTGAGACCCACTAACCCCAGGGAGAAGAAGAAAAAAGAGGGGGGGGGGGGGGGTGTTAATTAAACAAAAAGGCCGATAGAGAGATAAATTTAACGAGTAGTAAAAAAAAACAAGATTAAAAAACATAAGTCAAATTTGGCAGCAAGCTCAAATGAGTTTTGACGTCACAGGAGCTATAAATATAGTTGAAAGAACAACTGTTTGTATAGAATCTCTGAAGTAATCTCAAGAATGTCTCCCAGCATGCTATATAAGTGGTTTATAACACTGTGCTATATAAGTGGTTTATAACACTGAAACAAATTCTAAGCTTGTAATCTACAAAGACATCTATGTCAATTAAAAAACTCATGCCAGTATCTGCATTCTGCAACAATTTCCTCTTCTTCATTCTATGAAGATAGACAGAAGGAGAACATTAAGATGGCCAGGAATTTATAGCTGGCTACAAGCCTACCATTGCAGCAACAATGTTTCCTAAAAGTCTAGTCTAATTGGATATAGTGCAAAAATTTCTATTAACAAACTTTTGTTTAATTGTATCCGGTCAGAATCTACCCACAGGTAGCTAGGATCTTCCCTGCTCAGAGGAGATAAAATTCTAGTCAAATAAACAAAAGAAGCTATCTTCAAAGCCAAACCAGTTTTATGATTTTTTCACAAAGCGAAATTGACAACTTGCATAAGTAGATTTCTGGTAATAAAAGTATGATAATACCTTGAAAATTGAGCCAAAAATGTAGCACAACGGTCACGAAGAGCAGCAAGATTTGGAGAATCTAGAATGCTGACACAATCAATATGTTGGCCACTTATAAAATGCTTTTCTAAGGGCTTCCGCAAGTCAAAGTCATGGCAATACTCATGCTTAACATCTGCATGACTATAATATAATGAGCTCTCCCCATGATTGCATACCGACAAGCTTGTAAACTTGTACAGTTGTACCATGTATACAATAATAATGTACACTATTCATCATAAAAAATGTAAATTGTACAGACTGCTTCACTTCCAAGGTTCTTATCACCAATATAAATATTAGTTTTCTTTTGGCAAACTATTATTTTTCATGTTTAGGACTATATTTCACAAACTATGCCACTTAAAAACTATATATTGAGACAGTTAAAACATAAACAGCATCAGCATAAAGTATAAATAAAAAAGAATGAGAGCATTGTTCCAGACAAGCTTACCTCTGTTGCTATCAAAATGATGCTGATTATCACCGAAGTATTTCTTATATTGCCAAGCAATCCTCAAACCATTCTCCTGTAATTTATACAAACTAAGTATTAAAATTCTTAAACTTCATCCAAATAAAAAATCACAGAAATAAACAGTAAAAGGAAATGGAAGAAGCAAGGCACATTTTCAGGATCATGGTCACGAGATTTATCATCTTTGGATGACCCTGGAGTAGGCAGAGTACCCAGAAATCCTTTTGGGTCCTTGGATGGACTGGCATAGAGAAGGGGTTGCTTGTGAACAAGTCCTTGTGACATAAAATTCCTCAACAAAAGCATGTGATGAGGAGCTTCTGCATCCTCCATCACCATGACAAGGCTTCCTAAAGGAAACCCACCGCCTAAAATCTCTACAAATCAAAGACAAACAATCAAAAACCTCCACAAGTTCAGACTATACACATAAATTGTTAAACAATAATGATTTCATTGCTTTTTTGACGAATTTCAGTCTACAACTAATCCAAAGAAAGTGGTAAATGTAGAGAATTACTGTCAAGGTCTGGAATCCCGGATGAAATAAAGATGGTGCCGTTGGGACCATACTTGAGCCCCGGAGTACTAGATGGTACAGTTGTAAGGTTGCGAGAGAAGCTGCTTGTCCGAGGCTTGCTCGTAGCCATGACTATGTTATTGTTAACAGGCTCTACAATAATTTGATTATTCATTATCAATATAGAATTAAATCAATATCAATGCTCAGAAGAAAACAAAATTTTTAGCAAAGCTATAATTTCAGTACAGTACTCATCACTGCATTAGCTTTATTGGGTGGCCTTATGACATAGAATTTAATCCATATAACATCAATTCAAAGCAAGAATCCTGTTTAACTATCTGGGTATTGTATACAATGGGAAAAAAAATAAAAATAAAAAATAAAAATCTACAACAAGCAATAGAATAACATAGAACTCGTTCACGCTTTTCATCGAACAGATGGTGTGCAATATTTTCAGTTTAACCATGAAACAAATTCTGGAAACAAAAAGAGACAGACCCAGAACACAATAGTCAATACCATGCTCTGGTTTGGCTACTGAGAAGAAAAGACAAAAACTTCAATGGAGTCCATTACTTGCCTTAGTTGATTGCGTGGAGGCTGGAGACTCCGATTTCGGAGGTGGTTCGCGGCTTCCTGCAACGCCTGCTGGCCAATGATTGTGCACATCGGGCCTGAAATGTCAGCACAAGCCCACTCAAATAAGAACGGGTTTCGGCCCACCCAGTTTGCTTTGTACTAATTTTTTGGGAAATTTTTACTTCATTTAGGCCCAATACTTTTATTTAAACTTTTAAAAAGTAGTAAATTAAACCATTAAATTTCAAAAAATAGCAAATTAAACCTTTTTTACAAGGATTGTGCGTCTCTTAAGTGAAAAGACTATTATAAATAAAATTTTTATTTATAAAATATATAAAAAATAGCCTTTGAGCACGCACCTGCGCTTCTGCTCAAAGACTTTTTTTTTTTTTTTTAAATGACGCTCATTTCAATTTTCTAAATAAATTTTAAAAAAAAAACCAGGTTCCTATATTATTATAAATAAAAAATAAATAAATAACCCACATTATGTATCCTTATCCCATATTTCCATGTAGTTTATTTAAAAAAAAAAAAAGATTATCCCATATAGTTAAAAGAATATCTAGTTATTCACTACTCTTTTCCACTTATCAAAATAAAATTATTAAGTTTTAAAATTTAAAATTTTAGGTTACTTATAAAATCTCTCCTTTTTTTGCACATGTTCAACTCTATCATAAATAAACCCAAGTTGATATAATCTCCCCAAAAAAAAAAAAAAAAAAAAAAAAGAAAGTGTAAGGAGAGGTGGTGCCTAATTTTATGGAATATGGAGAAACATTGTGAGAATTTTTTAATTATTTAATTTACCTAAAATTTAGGAGTTTTATTTAGAGTTTACACCTTAGAGTTCATGACTTAAATGGCTTTAAAGTCCCTTAAATAGTAGTATATACAAAACTTAAAATAAAAAAATAAAAAAATTTATTTGTCCCAATCAATCAAGAAAAAGAGTTGGTAGAATCCATTTTCTCATTGAAAAAAGAATAAATTTAATAACACAATTTTTTTCACTCTTGTTGAAGTGACAAGTTATGAGTAGTGGAAATAAAATAAATGTTAATGGTGTTACCATGTGAAAGTAATTATTCATGCTAGCAACCTTCCACTTCAACAAGCTGTGAAAAAAGATATGTTCAAAGCAAAATTGTAAAATTTTGAAACTAGCGTTGGCTCCATGAAAATAGTCTACACTCTTTCGAAACTCTTAATATTGAAAAAACAATATCTATATAGAACAATCAACACAGCCGTTGTATAAATAATAATAATAATAATAATAATAATAATAATAATTAACAAAAAAGTTGGTTTAAGACTTTCGGTAGACCACTTGACATCTTTCTAGTGTTGTTACGAAGGCATTGATGGCAAAAAATGTAGGTATGGCTTCGTATGGTCTTTTCATTGACTACATGAGAGTATTAGAAAGAAATTTTACAGAATTATCCTACTCTCATATTAAGAGGGAGGGTAACAAACACAAAGTTGCACACTGTTTTGTCAGATTAGCACTTAATTTGTCAAATACTAATGTATGGATGGAAGATATTCCACCATTAGCTTTTCTTTTTGTTCAGGCGTATTGAGAAATTTAGACCCCGGTTGATAGAATTAACAAGTTTTAAACTCAAGTTGTTAATTAGATTTATTATAAATAAAACTTGTTTAAACAAACAAACATCAATATCATGTCAAGATCATGCAGCGGAAAAATAAATAAGACAAGATATGATGACCTAGGAAAACCAATGAAACAAACTAGTTTCACAGTAAAAAACCTGGGAGGAAACCTTCCCGAAAAGCAGTCCACTATAGTAAAGAGAAGTTTTAGATCTAGTACAAAACCTTTGTCCCTAGACTCTACAATCCCTGTAGATGAACTCACAGCAGAAACCTTCTACCGCTTCAGAACCTCTGAACTCTTCAATATATGAACGCCATCATTTTGATGCACGAATCCCAGTACGTGACTAACCAATTGCACGGATCCCAGTACGCGACTTCAATCACCAACTAGAAGAAGAAGAATGTTGGCTGCAAACTTCTTCACTTCATCAACAATGAAGATCAAGAAGCACTTGGTTACAAAACCCTAAGGCGCAAAAGACGCAGTAGCTTCTTTTAAAGAGAATAAGACATCCGTCACCTTTTGCATATATTCTCTTTGTATTCTCTTATGTGACGGCTTTTAAAATAAGTCTTATATAGGTCTAGGGTTGTAAGAGAAGAAACCTTACACATACATGTCAGCATGGGTCAAAAATCAGATCTAAAAATCTGAATTCCCATAACCTCGATCCATCGGGAGGTGTCGAGGAGGTGTCGAGCTTTAAACTTTGACAAATACAGCTATCAAGAAGCTATCGAGGAGCTGTCGAGGGGACATGAGCTTTCTCAGTCGATCCACCAGCTGTCGAGAAGCTATCGAGATTGCGATAAGAAGAAGTTAAAAATCTCGATAGATAGCCTAACTGTCGAGAGGTGTCAAGAAACTGTTGAGCTATCTATCTAGCTTTAATGAACAGCTTTTCTTCATTTGTTTCTTGGTCTAATCTTCATGGTTTTAATACTAGACTTGAACAACATGTTTTTTGAAGTATTAAACACATCCTAGATCTATCCAATTACAGGTAAAATGCGTTTTGTCAAAGGATTAGCCAACTACATAAAATATTGACATATGTTCCTAACATGATCCACATATGTCCTAACAATTTCCCCTTTTGACAATCCGTGACAAAACCATAGCAAACAAATAAACATATGAGAGAAGTCATAAATCACTCAACTCATATTCACTTGTTGAATACAATAAAATCTATCCTAACACAAACTCTTGAAAAACTTTGCAAGAAGAAAGTTTATGGCAAGTAGACTTTGACAACCTGTATTTCTGAAACACTTTAAACAAAACTCATCAAGGCATCTTAGTGTGAAACAGAAATAATAGATTGCATACAATTAATAAGAAACATGTGTATGGAGATAGAAAAGAAACAACACATGTAGAGGTAGGTGAAGAAGATATACATCATATGTGAAGAAGATATACAAGAAGAAGGAAGTAAGCACTCCCCTTAACAAGATGAAACACATCTCCCCCTTACAAAGGAATGTATTTCTCCCCCTAACATGTAGAATCTTAAAAAGAAACCACATATTCTCCACAATTTCTCCCCATTTTTGTCATGATTGACAAAGGGTACAAGAAACTAGAAAGCTTCACCTGAGAAAACATAAAGATGATCAAGGGGGTACAAAGAATCCATATAAATGCATGAATGTGATGAAACAAGATACTATGGATGACAAGACAAAAGAAGGATGCAAAACATGTGAAAAACAAATCTCTCAACAAGAAAAATGTTAAGCACATAGATCCCAAAACACACACACACACACATTAAACACGTCTAACTAATTTTATATTTCAAAAACAAGTTAAGACAGTTTAGTAAGCATACATTAACATGTGTAAAACCTTGTGATGACCAAATCACATTGTACTTGCACATGTATCAAGAATAGCAAAGAATATTACGTGTTGTGTATGAAAAACATCGAAAGATTGCATAAGTATATACATGTTATGACGATTTGAGATATGAGAAAATCACTTTAACTCACATACAATCATAACTGTTTGATGGGGACTATCACCTTCGAGGTACATCCTATAACTCTCACATCTCCTAGAATGCACACTTGCAATCATATTTAAAGTATTTTTGATCTTTTTGTTTTTTATTTTTCTTTGCATATTTTTCTTTTGAGCAAATCATGCATGGGCATATAAGAGAGAGAAAAAAAATACCCAATGATAATTGACATTCGAATTTTGTTATGCCGAAGCACACAAATGTCATTGACATCACACTTTTGCTATGCTGAAACACACAGATGTCATTCATGATTGATAGGCAACAGTGATGAGATGGTTATTTATGCCTTTCTCTTAGGATTTTCTAATCCTACCCGTCAAAAATAGTGATATGAGTGTTAAGTACAAGAGATAACTTAATCTTACTCATCACAAACAAGAGCCACAAAACTCACTTGCTTAGTTGTGCATAGAGATGCTCATCTAAGTTACAAAAGATACAAAGTTTAGAAAACTCTGTTTCAATGGCCATTCAAGGTACACAAGTACCAATGTACACAAACACACACTGTTTTTGTATTTTTCTTATTTTTCTCTTTTATTTTGAAAACCAACAAAATAAAGACTAAACAACCAAACAAAAACATACAAACAACGTGAAAGCATAAAGAAAGATGCATATGCATGAAGGCATGATAGAAAAATGCAGATGCATGAAAACATGATTCCAAAAGTAGATAAGAAATCAAGCAAAGAGAATCTTACTTTAGATAGAAATAATTAAAGTAGAGGATAAACAAAAAAGACAATTAAGTCTTAAGCTCATTTCTCACCCGCACAGCACAAGTCTTTGGCCGTGAAGATGAAAAGACACGTGTCCTAGTATGTCTACTGAAGGACGTATAAGAATTAAGATTCTCTTGAAATTGAGTTAAAAAGCTCAAGATTTTTAGTAACTCTCCAAACAAAGGTATAGGTCCTTGAGAAAAAACCTGTGACCGTTTGGACAATTACTTATGAGGATACAACTTAAAGCAATTAGGATGAATGTGTCCAAAAACACCACAATAGTGACAAACATGAGATCTAACAAAGGATTTAGAATTAGCCAAAATAGTTTTGGATTTCGTTCCTTTATTAACTTTCTCAGATTGTGGCACAAAGACAGTCCTTGATCCAGAAGCCATGGAATAGGAGGGGCTGGAGGAAACAACATATCCTAAGCCAGTCTTATCAGAACTAGGCTTTTGAGTACTCAATACCTCATCAAGCTTTGCACTAGACATCCTCTCTATTTGAGTTCTAGCTTGACTAAGCTCAACCTCAAGATTTTTGACCTTCTCTTCTAATGAGGTGTTCTCCACAATAAGAGTCTCAACTAACCTTGTAGTCTCATCTAGTTTGATTAATAGATCAGATTTTTCAATTTTTATCTCATTAAGCTCTTTTCTACAAAGATGAGAAGTCTTTTCGGATTTTATGAATTCAGTGCATAGCTTATCATAGGCTTCCTAAAGGGTCATCTTCTTGGGTACTTCATCATTAGAAGAATCCTCACTGTCACTAGCACTTTTCACAGTCACCTTATCGGTTGAGGCAGTAAAGGTCATAACGTGACTACATTCATCCGCATACTCATTAGAAGAGTCATTCTCAGTATCACTCCAAGTAGCAATCAACCATTTATCTTTTGACTCCTTAGTTTTTTCCTTCATGAGGTAGTTTGGACACTCTATCCTCATATGACCAAAACCTTTACACTCATGGCATTGAATAAGGGGTTTCTTATTCTTGCCCTTCCTAGAGGATTTAGATTTCCTAGGAAGTTTGCCCTTATCCTTTTTCCTGAACTGAAGAAGCTTGATAATCTCATCAGTTATGAAGGTTAGATCCTCATCCTCATCATCACTTTCATCTTCATCTTCAGAGTCCTCAATCTCTTCCTTTATACCCTTAAGAGCCAAGTTTTTACTCTTTCCACTTTTTCCCATTAAACCTAATCCTATCTCATAGGTTTGAAGGTTCCCTACAAGTTCAGTCAAAGGAATTTGATCAATGTTCTTTACTTCTTCAATGGCAGTGATCTTGGCATGGAATCTTCCAGGTAATGACCTAAGGATTTTCCTAACAATTTTGGATTCTACTATAAATTCTCCAAGGTTGAAAGCAAAATTCACAATATCCATGAGTTTAGCATAGAACTCATCAAAGGTCTTATCATCTTCCATCCTTATTTCTTCAAAACTACTAGTGAGTCTTTGAAACTTCACAGTCTTTACTGCCTTCGTACCTTCATAAGTGGTCTCAAGAATGGTCCATGCTTTCTTGGCAACTTCTGTGAATGATATTCTCTTGAATTCCTCATTAGTCACCCCACAAAATAAAGCATTCAAGTCTCTACTATTGAAATTTGCCGCTATGATTGTTGCATCATCCCAATCTACCGGCGCTTCCTTTGGCTTAATCCAGTCAACTTCAACAGCTTGCCATACTTGTTCACCTAGAGCCTGCAAAAAAACTTTCATACGAACTTTCCAGTACACATAATTAGTTTCATCAAATAAAGGAGGAATCAAAAGAGATTGTCCATGATCCATGACAACAAGGGTCAATGATCACACTCAGGAAATTAATCCAATCAGAGTGTACTTACTCTGATACCACTTGTTGGAAAATTTAGACCCCGATTAATAGAATTAACAAGTTTTAAACCCAAGTTGTTAATTAGATTTATTATGAATAAAACTTGTTTAAACAAATAAACATCAATATAATGCAGTGGAAAAATAAATAAGACAATATATGATGACTCAGGAAAACCAATGAAACAAACTAGTTTCACAGTAAAAAATCTAGGGGGAAACCTTCTAGAAAAGCAATCCACTATAGTAAAGAGAAGTTTCAGATTTAATACAAAACTTTTGTCCCTAGACTTTACAATCCTCGTAGATGAACTCACAGCAGAAACCTTCTATCGCTTCAGAACCTCTGAACTCTTCAATATATGAACACCACCCTTTTGATGCACAAATCCCAGTACGTGACTTCAATCACCAACTAGAAGAAGAAAAATGTTGGCTGCAAAGTTCTTCACCTCATCAACAATGAAGATCAAGAAGCACTTGGTTACAAAACCCTAAGGCGCAAAAGACGCAGTAGCTTCTTTCAGAGAGAATAAGGCATCGGTCACCTTTTGCATATGTTTTCCTTGTATTCTCTTATGTGATGACCTCTAAAATAAGCCTTATATAGGTCTAGGGTTGTGAGAAAAGAAACCCTACACATACATGTCAGCATGGGCTGAAAATCAGATCTGAAAATCTAAATTCCCGTAACCTCAATCGATCGGGAGGTGTCAAGGAGGTGTCAAGCTTTAAACTTCGACAGATACAGCTATCGAGAATCTATCGAGGAACTGTCGAGGGGACAGGAGCTTTCTCGATCGATTCACCAGCTATCGAGATTGCAATAAGAAGAAATTGAAAATCTCGATAGATAGCCTAGCTGTCGAGAGGTGTCGAGCAGCTGTCGAGCTATCTATCCGCAGGTGTCGAGCTATCTGTCCAGCTTTAATAAACAACTTTTCTTCACTTGTTTCTTGGTCTAATCTTCATGGCTTTAATACTAGACTTAAACAACATGTTTCTTGATGTATTAAACACATCCTAGATCTACTCAATTACAAGTAAAGTGCGTTTTGTCAAAGGATTAGCCAACTATATAAAATATTGACATATGTTCCTAACATGATCCATATATGTTCTAACAAGGCGGATTTAGCTTTTTGTTTGAATTAATATAAGCAAACTTATTTCTCAAAAAAAAAAAAAAAATACAGAACAACCAACAAAGTCATTGTCAGTTTGTCACTAAAGCCAAAAGGTGTACAGATAGTAAAGAACTTCAACAATTGAATTTGGGAAGTCATTGACCTCTTTTTTCAATCATGATCATTAAACTATAAAAGTTGTACTCACTTCATAAACCTTTAATTTTTGCAGGTATTAGGAGAGGTGATTGGTAGATAACCATATCCTTAATTCTTTTTTCTTTTTTCTTTTTTCTTTTTTTAAAAAAAAAGGTTGATTCTTAGGCCCCAACTTGCAACCTATAATTTTAATGAAAAATACCTATTATCACACAAAGGCCCTACCTTTATCTTGACCATTGAACTCTAATCCAAAAATCCCCTCACTTTTTAATGATATAAGAATCATTTATTTCAATGCCTTTCATTGAACTGAAGTCCGAAAAGGTCTATCCCCAAAATTGAGTCTCATTTACAAATAGAATCCATCACCAAATCATTTTCCTTTTATCCTAAAACCAATCTAACCCATTACCTAAAACATAACCAAATCTAACAAAAATATCCAAAACAAAACTAAATATAATCCAAATACCTAAGTCAAAATCAATCCAATGTATATCCAAACCTAAATCAAATTTAACGTCCCCTAAAAAAAAATGCCCAATGGCAATGTTTGGTGAGATGATGATAGTGTGCAACCTAAGGGGGCAAACATATGGACGATGGTGAATTGCCTGAAGGGGGAGGTTGGTCGAACCATGGAGTGTGACAAGAAAACGGATTTTTTATTTTTATTTTTTTTATTTAAATCAATTGAGACTTTTCTTTCAAGACAAATGTTTCATTCAACAATGGCAGTTGGTATGTGGCTTGAAGCGGGTAGTCAAACAACCCTTTTTTTTTAAATGTCTTATTTTGAGTGATGAAGGTTTAATTTGTACCCACCCTAAAGCATAGATTTAAAATGAAAATTTTCTTATTTTATATATGTATACATCTTTCCAATGACAAGATTAGAACCCTAATCTTGCTTTTTCGTGGGAGGGGATTAATATCATGTATTACAAAGATTATTGAAATTAACTATATGAAAAAATGGAACATAGGGTCAGGGGCCAACTCAAATTTTTGAACCTATACAATTTTTAAAAAGTTAAAACATATGTATACTACAATATTTCTCCAAAATTTTGGGGTAACGGCCCATTGACAAGCTCAATGCTTTTACTTTTTAATAAAAACATGAGATCTCATCAATTGAATTTACAAGAACCGATTATGATACGTCAAAATTTATTGATAATTCAATATTGAGAGGTGGGGATTTAAACCAACAATGTATCCTCTCAACAAAACAACAAGAAGGACAACTTAGAATACAATAACCTTGTCATGAAACCAAAATAATAAGAGAAAGTCTATGAACAAAAAAAAAAAGACAAATGATGATATGACAAATTGTTAGTAATAAGCAAAAAGTAATGTTCAATGGTTATCCCTAGGGCTGTCATCGGGTTGGGTTTGTGCCCAACCCGCAACTGATTCAATCAGATTAGGTGGGGAGTTTTAGACCTGTAACCGAACTGTAAAACTATTGAGTTGGGTGGTTCGGGTAACTATCGTGTGGTAGTCAATTTTGGGTGAAGCCGAAAATCTCTAAAAATCATCGAAAATCGGTGAAATCTCTTCAGATTTAGCAAGATCTCTCTAGATCTGTCTAAGATCCAGTGAGATCTAGCCAAATCTAGTGGAGATCTTGTCTGATCCAGACAAATTTTCACCAAATCATGCAGAGAACTCGCCAAATTTGGTGTATCTCCGCTGAATCTAATTGTATTAGTTGTCAAAATTAGTAACATCTAGTTGGAAAAGTCGCCAGAAAGCTTAAAAATCGCCAAACTTGATGTTTTTCGGCCAGGTTGGGTTTCACAGGTTTTGGAGTAAGAGACTCGCAACCGGCCTATTGATGTTGGGTTTTTGAAGGTCGGGACCCGCTTGGACACCCCTAGTAATTATTTCAAATGAAAATTAATAAAAATTTACCAATTCAATGGATGTAAAAGATGTTGGGAATTTTTTTTCAAAAATTTTTATGTACGTACTAACATTGGGTAAATATTAAACCTTGACATTAATACTTGCGTTATCAATAAAACAAAAATGATAATGATCCGAGTGGGAGTAGGAGTGAGAGAGCGACTTCACGAAATGTTAACATGTGAAATAAAATAACGAGAGCACTCTCGGGGGAAGCCATAATAGGCAGTGGATACAGAGCACGCTCAGCCGTACTCTTGGGGGTGGTTGGTTTCATCGAGACTGTCGACAGAGAGCCTAAATACATACTAATAGAGCTGTGGTACGGTTCAGATTACAGACTACAGACTAAGACACAACCAGAGAAGGGTTGCAGTGAGAGAGCTATAATAACAAAACAAATCCTTCCCCTTTTTTTTATTGTTGTAGTTTTGGTAATTATATTCACAATCAGTCAATCTGACACTTTACATTACAAGTGATAGTGATTGTTCATTTGACAAACCTAGTAGTTCTTATAATATAGGAAGTAGTAGTACTGCCCTGACCACTTTTTTTGTCTCGTAGAACCCTGTGGGCCAATCTCTTTATATTGACCAAGCAAATAATAAAATGAAACTGGGTTTCTAATAACAATGTGCAATATGTATATTTACGTATAGTAATTTGGAATCATATATACTGCCAACCCGGACATGGATTTTACACTATTTCGTCCTGCCACAAGATTTTACCAGCCTGAATATATTTGCAGTTTTGCACACTTGGCTCTGTGGCTGCCATGGAACATAGCAAGACAAGGCATGCCCAACAGTGGAGCCAGAAGGGTCACCTGGCCTTTGTCTATCTATCCCTAATATTGGAGTTTGATGCTATATAAGTTGCAATATCCAAAAAGACAAAACAATATAATAAGATTTATAAACTTTTTGGATATAGCTTGGTCAAAACTCTTTTATTCATAATCTATTCTTTTTGTGGGTTTGGGATTGTTTTTTGTCACACATGTACATAGAATAGCTTATTTGCAGGTGGGTCTATGAGTATTCTACTTTTCTATTATAGTTTGAAATTTTATTTAATTTTCTCAATATAAAAAACAATAATAACCAAGCATTAATTAGTCTCAAAATTTTTGGGCTTAGTTCTTTACCATTAACAAACTAGTTAAGGTTAGTTATATGAATATACATATTTTCCCATCATTCTATTCTATACCTGAAAATCATTCTTTTTGTTATTTTCTTAATTAACACATCATTTTGTATTATTTTTATTAATATTATTTTTTTGGTTTTCTTCTATCTATTTTTTGTTCCCCAATTTGAATTAACTCATTCTTTCTCACTAGTAGATTAATCTCTCTTCTCTAGACATGAGCACGTCATCTCAATCAATAACTTTCGCCCTCATCTTTTAGTTGACTCAATATTTAAAGCAAAATTTTGTTTGGCCCCTGTTTGTCCTAATTTAAATAAATTAACATGTAGGTGTTCATAGATTGGGCTATATGTACTTTTATTTTCATTTGATTGTTTGGTGTTGGACATCTGTTGAGATCATATATAAACATAAAATAATCTTCAGGTGGCCTTAAAGTAACCAAGACATTGGTTTTGCGGTCGGCATCTTGACTTGTGGCAGCAATTCATTGTGAAGAAGGAGGAAATTGAAGAGCAGTTGCAAGCTTGTAGCAAGAGCTGTGAGCTTAATTAGATACAAGTCAAGTTACATGTACTGAAAAGTCTTGATTGTATTGCAACTTTTCCATAGTGGATGTGATAAGAGCTCCTAGAGTGTTTTTCTTGTTAGGCTTATTACTTTGTGAAAAAATTCTCTATCTCTTCTCATGTATGTGATTGATTTTACTGTTTATCCATATTATAATTGAATTCGACTAATTAACTATTTTGACTTGACATTAATAAATTGATAAAATTGGTACCAAGCCGTACTGAAGTCTAACCTTAATTTTACATTAACTTTGATATTAACAAAATAGAATAAAAACAGTGAACTTTCAGCAGGAAAATAGAGGTCTAAAATCCAGAACTTGGATGATTTTGAAATGCTTAATGAAAATTCTGATTAATTGGCATAACTATTTTATGAAAAATAAAATAATATATATATATATATATATATATATGAAAACAAAAACTGAATGAAACTGAAGTGGTTAGATTGAGATGGGGAGAGCAGTGAGATCAGATGGTAAAGTTTGATAAGTGGGAAGAAACATTGGTGCATGCATGTATTGTACTTGTATTGTATGTATGGGCTTTGTCTTTGGTTTGCTCTCATCTCACGGGAATCCAGCCACCCCTCTCACGTGTTCCTCTTTCTCTCTCAAATGTGAACTATCTATCTGGCTGGACCTAACTGTTTATAGCGCATAACTTGTTATTTTACAATGACCAATGAAATGGGTTCTTTCTTAACGTTTTTGGTCGGTAGTGCCTTGTTTGGGTGGGGACTAGGGAGTTCTTACTTTACTAGGCTTATATTGCTAGTGATGATGATGATGAATGATCCAAGACAACTAACAGTAAAACAGATTTTCTTTGGCTGCAGATAAATCATAAATTAATGCTTACAAATAATTAGAGGAGGCTAATAGGCTATACTTCTAATGATTAGAAGGGGAGAGAGTCAAAAATAGGGTGTTGGGGTAGTAGAATTGGGTGTCATTTGCTGTGATTAGAGAGATTTGTTGATTAGTGAAGTTTTTGAGGTACGAAATTCGAGTGTTTATTTGCAGCTTTTTCTGGCCCAGTTGCTTGTCTTGGATTCTCTTTGCCCAACAAATAGGCTATACTTCTTAATTCACTCGGTCATTATGAAAGAAAACAAACAAACAAACATATTTTTATGGCACGTCCAAAGCTAAGTAATGGAAACTGTCGTTCTTACTTCTTAGGGGCCAATCTATGAAGTAATGCTGTGATTAAGAATACAAACCTACACAAAGACTGTTATTTTACGCATTATTTGAGATTATAATGAGTAAGCATAAGTTGTCAAAACCTTATAACTCATCTGGCACACTTTGATGTTTTCAACGAAATTATTTAAAGTTCAAATTTCTATTATCTCAAGTCTTAACTATTGAATTTTATATATATATATATATATATATATATAATTTGAATAATCATAACTTGTTGGTTCTCTCTCTCTCATTGCAATTTATTTGTTGGTTAAACAATATTTGAATTTCATCCTACATTATCACTTATCACTTGTTAAGGCTCAATCAAAAATTGAGTGTGAACATGTTTTTTCTTTCTTTTTCATTTTAAAGTTACAAATAAAAATTTTATTTTGGACAAATTACACCATCATTTCTTGAGTTTCACAACTTTTTAAGGTGGTAAATTGTTTTTTACGTGGGTCCTCCATGAATACATATCTTTTATTCCACTTTTAGTGTTCCATCAACTGCACTTTTTTATTTGCCTTTTTTTTCATTTTTAAACTTTGGTTACTTTTAATTAAGGAAAAAATAAAGGTAATGTGTGGTAGCTAATCTACGATCGGCGGAATACAAAGCAAGATACTCATGTGGGATAGAAGATTTATAATCGGTCCATTACAAAGTGCATCCTCAATGAACTCAACAAAATTCTAACTAATTTTTTCTAGAAAGTCTCTTTTTTTCCTTTTTTTAGCTACCAACCTTTTGGAATACACTCCAAAACAAAGTCAAAAGTCCCAAACAAAAGAAAATTTTGGTAGTGCTTAAGATGATATCAATGAGAAAAGCATTGAGATCAGTGGCATTAATCTTCGAAGCAACTTCGGCCATGGTCATCTTTAGCTTCGGTCTTCATTATACTTGACACCGATATAAAATATAAAAATCCATTCATATGTATACTTAGTACTTATTTGGCTAGATCTTAACTTATAAGTTCAACTTTTAGTTTTTAACTTTTATATATAACTTTTTAAAAGTTAAATAAGTTGGTTAGAGCTTATAAGTATACTTTAGCACATTTTCAATAAAAAAACTAAATAAGTTGCTTCCAAATAAACACTTAATGATATACTTAGTGTAAGAAAACTCCACAAAAAAAGATAGAATATTTAATATTATAGGCTAAAATACAAAACCAATCTTCTAAGTTTCACCAAAATTTATTTCAGTCCTCTAACTTTGCATTTTTTATTATATTTTATCTTCTTCTTTTTTAAGTCAAAATTCCATTAAGAAATGAAGGATTTTTAGTTCTTAGATCGACACCAAGTATAACTTTGGTATTTTTATATTATTAAGAAAATGGTAGAGATACAAACTTTTTTACAAAAACTTTTACAAACTGTTGATATGGTGAGTGATTATTAGTAAATAAAAAAGTGATGTTATTAGTTGGCCCAGATGAGAATCAATAAAAAGTTGGTCACAACAACAATTTGTAACAATGTTGTAAAATAGTTGTAGCTGTAGCAGTATTTTTTTTTTTTAGAATATTAAGTATTTTTAACACACACACACACGAAGAGGGGAGTACTCATACTATTATATAATTATCCCAAATTTTATTAAATTTTTATACATGAATTTCTTGAAGGAGATTAAATTACTATTTAAAGAATTTAAGGTGTTATTAATTTCTTTTATCACGCTTTAAATGTATCAACAGTGTTCCTTTTTTACACCTTTCTTCCTAGTTTTTTTTTTATATTTCTATATTCACTTTCCTTCTATAAATTTGAACCATAAAACAAAGTACAAATATAAAGATTTTCTATCTATTTTTGAATAAATTTTGACATGTAAAAAATAATAGTGTATTGTTGGTTATAATTATGATATAAAAGAAATATATAAAGAAATTCATTAAAAGAGAAGGGAAAAAAAACAAAAAACAAAAAAACAAATGGGAGGGGAGCAAAGTTGAAACTGTGTGTTTGGAAAATGTTGAAAAAAGTTTAGTTTTTTTTTGGGTAAATTATCTAGTTTTTAACTTTTTATGACATGTTTAATATAAAAGTTACCAAAAACTATATCTTTTAATAATTAATATAAAAATATGATTAAAAAAATAAACAATTGTTAAAGGCACGTTAATAAGTGAAAATTTCATATTTTTGGCTGGTAAGATTGGGCCCTAATTTTTGAAAATTGCGTTGAATTGCTAGTGAATTTGTTTCAGATATAAAAAATAAAAAATAAAAAAAAGTTGCTTTGTTGAGTTCACATAGGATAGAAGATTTAATCACAAACATAACTATTAACTCTTAAATAAATAACTGTGACTAAATTTATTGTTTCTAATGGATAAGGCCGGAAAGTAAGAAATTTCCATTGTCTCCCTGCAATCAATAGCAGGAAAAATGGGCTCAAAGAAAATCTATTTTTTCTCTCTCTCTCTCTCAGAGTAAAACTAGATCTTCTGGTTCCCAGAAAGTTTTCCATCAGCCAAAGCTACAAGAAGACAAACTAGCAAGAAATGATCGCGACCGTTAAAACCCGGTTGTTCAAGTATTGGGAAGAGTATCTTTTTGCAGTTTTGAGGTTCGTCAGAGATGTACTTACTTCTGCACCCTGACTCATGTACCATAGGAGAGTAGTTTGGTTACTCTGGTTGAGACATATGGGTGTTCATGAATTTAAAAGATTGAGACTTGAGAGAGCTTCACAAGTCATTAATGCAAATCAATGAACTAATTAAAAAATCTTTCTTTGCATTGCTCATATGGAGTAATTGGCTACTGATCAAAGGCATATGGTATACTGAGTTGAGCATCTTCTTTTTTGTTGCTGGACTGCCTCCTTAAAGGACTAGTCTAATCTTGAGACTCTAAAACCAAATCAGCAGCATTTTACTAAGGCCATATTTATAAGAGTAAATGTTAAAAATAAAAGATTATTTAAAACAAATTTCACAAATTTTATTGATTTTCATATTTGCTTATCACTAAAACTGCTTTATAATTCTTTTTTTACGGCTCGATAGCTCATACAATTACGAATTTTGTTGTGTCTCTAGATCTATTGTATTTCTAATTAAATAGTCCCCCTCTCATAAATTATTACTCATATATTATAAGAGAAATTATGCAAATATATATTGAAAGAAATCCTTTTTTATTTATGTCATGATTCTTTTTTTCCTTTTTCTTTTTTTCTCAATAAAAAAGTGGGTCTTTAGTGTGGACTTATTTGACCTCACATTACGTGATGATAATGAGTAATATCATTTATATTACCAAGAGCTTGATAAAGCTATTATCGTGAGCATAACACACTCACCGAAGCGTCATTATTGAAATTGCTCAATTCTTACCAAGTATCATGTGAAGCGATACGAGAACTCCAATCACCAAGTCACACACCTGCGGTATTTGTGTCGTGATTCCTTAATTACTATTTATGAAATGGTTAATATGAGATGACATAAATTAGAGAAAGAGGGGAATTTCGTACGTGGGAGTTCCTGTATGGGCTCTGTAGAGTGAGATGAGGTTATCTTTTAGGTTCAAAAGGGACATTACATGGGAAGGAATAGACAAAGTTGCAGGGAGTGGCAGAGCCCCACTGCTGCACTGCAGCTTGCCTCACTGACTCTATGCTTCACCCTACTAATTAGCCCTACTCCCACTGCCCCCTGTCATTGCTGCTCTCTCTTATCCCCACTTGGATAAAATACCCTCTTCTTTTTCCTATTAAATCCAAGACTTCAAGCATTTTTATGCTAACGCTTTCATGTATATGAATCATGCTTCCCTTCCACTCGTCACATCCAAAAGATGACCAAATGTCCGTACCTACTTGATTCTTTGTTTTTCATTTTTTTTGGTTATATAGTAGTAATCCCATAACAGAATCGGGATAGTGATGTTTTTAACAAACGAATCGAAATTTGAGTACATTTCATGAGCAAGTAATTTAGAACAAATTATCTATGAATTCAATCATAAATTTATAATGCTATACTTTAGATAAAAAGAGCATTCACAAATTGCATTATTTTTAAACCAACCTTTTAAGATTTTATCAAGTAGGGATTTTTAAGGAGATGAGTGTTTTTTTTTTTTATAAAGTACATTTTAAAGTGAAAGGGGGATAAATGTCTTAAAAATACCAAGTAAAAAGTAAAAACTAGTATATCTGTATTACGAAAGTACCATACAGATACAATTAATGGAATGATTTGTTTATATATTTGTATTAAAGGAATCCCCTTTGTGTGCTTAATTACATGAGATTTAATTATGATTCATAAATGACCAACATTTCTCATCATCAACCATGAAGAATAGGAATTTTGTTATATCCAATCGTTTTCTTGTAGTTGTGGATCTCTCATTCTGCCAGTTCAGTTTCAGATAATCTATAGCTTCCTTGTCTCTACTCTCTCTCTCTTTCTTTCTCTCTCCTTGTACATATATAGACCGACTACTTTTTTCTAGTCTCATGTGGAAGCAAGTAGCTTTTTTTACTAAATTTATTCCACTTCTCACAGATCTAGTCCCCCGGCTCCTAAAGTACCCTCCATAATATTAATATATATAGGATATAAATATATATATATATATATATATATATTTAATAATATTTATAATTATATTCTAAAATCCCAATCCCCCTCTCTTTGATGAAGATCACAGGCACCCATCCATCAACATCCTTGATCTCACCATTTCTCACCCCCATGCATGAAACCATTCAATTTAGTATCTTTGCCTCTGCCAAAGGAAACTGATCAAACAAAACAACACCCACATCTAAATTTTTTTTTTCTTTACCACATACCTATCTTTCTCTCTTTCTCTCCTTTTGCAATTGCAAGTGCAATGATGTCACAAGATAACACTCCGGCGAAGCCCGTGACAAAAGATGAGAACCAAGGCTCCGCCGGTAGCCGGAAAACAGCGGCGGCAAGGCCACCAGAGCAAGGTCTAAAGTGCCCACGTTGTGACTCACCAAACACTAAATTCTGCTACTACAACAACTACAGTCTCACACAGCCAAGGCATTTCTGCAAGACTTGTAGAAGGTACTGGACAAAAGGTGGGGCCTTGAGAAACGTTCCCATTGGTGGTGGTTGCCGTAAAAACAAGAAGGTCAAGTCGTCCTCAAGGCTGTCTTGTGACTCCAAAGACTCTGGTTCATCATCTTCAGAGATCGGTGGTTTGAAATTCTTCCATGGTTTATCTCCTACAGCCATGGATTTTCAACTTGGTGGGTTATCATTCCCAAGACTTCATCACCCTCCAACTACTGGTGTTTACAACCAGTTTTCTTCTTTTGGACTTGGAGATGTTTCTGCTACTTTGGCTTCTGGAAGTGTTACTAGTCCTTGTTTTGCTCTCGATCCATCTGGAACCTCTAATTCTCTGATGGGTTTTAATTATCCTAATAATAGCGGTGTTGGTTTTAGTGCTCCAGCTCAGAACACGAGCACTCTCAACGTTCACAGCAGTCTTGCCTCTTCTATAGAATCTCTGAGTTCTATAAACCAAGACTTGCACTGGAAGCTGCAACAGCAGAGGCTAGCTATGCTATTTGGTGGAGATACTCACAAGGATAACAGTGTTTCCTCAATTCCTCTTGAAAACCACGCACAGAAACCACAACCCATTGTTTTTCAGAACCTGGAGATTTCAAAACCGGAAGCTTGTGGTGTTCAAAACTCAAGAAAAGAAGGTGGTACAAGTGGTGACACACCAACTGAGTGGTTCTTTGGGAACTCTTATGGGTCAGTGACTCCTACTCCAACCGACAGTGAAGGCAATCGTGGTAATGACAACGCGAGCAACTGGAATGGAATTCAAGCATGGGGGGGTGACTTGCAACAATATAGTGCTTTGCCCTAGATGATGAGGAGCATCAAGAGGTAGCTAGAGAGCTTAATTAAAGGATGGTGAAAATAGGGAAAATGTGAAACTATCTGAAACTCATTTAGGTATATGTTTGTTTTTGTTTGTTTGTTTATTTTTCTTTTGTGGGTGCAGATCAAATTGTAAAAGTTGCGAAAAGGAGATAGTGTTTTATTCTAAAATTAATCAAGCTAATATTTTTATTATTTTATGTTGATCATTTGCCATAATTAGTTCTTCTTTTGGTTGCTAGTATTGATGCTGTTGATTGTAGTGATTTCCATTTCTTTTGCATGTAAATGCAGGACCAATATTGCCGACTACGGTAGCAAATTACCAGTTAAATATATACAATTATGTCTGTGCAGGGCTGATCATTATATTTATGAAGTTTGATTTGAAAAACGGAATCTGTTATTTGGCACAGATTTTCAGAGGATTTGATGTTCTACCTCAATACTTTGTTGAAGCGTCGTTGTTAATGCTCTACTCTTCTCAAAAAAATCACTTTGGAATCTATATGGTGGACTTGGGACTGTTATTATATGTGCCTTAATTGCATATCTTTGATTTGTTTTATGTTCAGTTTGTATCCGAACTCTCACTGTCTCGGTTTGTCCCTCTCTATCTCTTTCAACTATCAAGGTCTGAGTTTCAGGTTGCTCAGCTACAGCCAACAGAACTATGTCGATATGTGAAACAAGCACAGTAGCAGTGGCTGGGAAAGGCCTTAGCTGATTCTCAGCCTCTTCCTAGGCTCTCAGTGTTTAGCTTGGCCTATAGTGTTTGCCCCTCTCTCTATTTCTGTAGGGCACCCCATAATAATTAGGGGCAGTGTGGTGTGATTTGGTAGTGTCTGAAAAAGTGGTGGTTTGAAAGCGTATTGAATGAAAGACTGTCAACATTTGAATGAATGAGAGAGTAAGAAAAAGAGAGAAATGTGGCATCTAAAGCTTAGGGTTCGTTTTTCTTTTCTTTTTGGTATGTATAGCAAAAATAAATAAATAAATAAATGCTTTGTGTTAAGCCTTTTAGAGTCTTGGAGAGTGAGCCTCTCCCTCCGTGCTAATTGCCACTGAGCATATCATCTCTCATTGTGATTCTGTTTTGTGACCAGTGAGAGAGAAAAGCTTTGCTTTTTCTTTGCTGCTTTTGCTATCTTTATTCTTCACTTTCACTATTTCTGTGAAAAAACTGGACCCCTCAATCTTGAAAAAGATTAGCATTAAGCTCCCTCTGTATCTCTTATTAAAGGAGGATATATGTGCATGCAATTGTTTCAATTATTAAACACCACATTGTTTTGGCCCATATGTAGAAGCATGTAACTTAACTTTCATATGAATGATTAGGTTTTTTGGTCCTCCACTAAAACGAATTCTTCTTCTACTTCTTCTTTGGAATAGTTACCATTGTCACATAAATAGATGGATTTCTAGCTTGTTCCCCTAATTAACTTTTACCCCATTTCTTCTTCTTTTCCTTAAATGCCAAAAAGGTTATTATTAGTGCGCTATTCTTTCTTGTACAAAGATAATCTCTCTCTCTCTCTCTCTCTTCTGAGAGCTCTACCACTTCCAGTCTTTCACCACTATATATTGCCTGTAGACTGTAACTGAGTGATCAGTGATCACAGCATATAACAAAGGCCAACCTCTCTCTCTCTGCCTTTTCTTTTGCTTACAGCATTGCAGAAAGTAACATTTAAGGTCTGTATGAATACCACTTATTTTACTAAAAATTAAAAATATATCGCTGAAAACACTATAACAAAATAATTTTTAAATTATGAATAGTACCGTGGGACTCAAAATTTACTGCTTATGCGCGTTTTTCACAAATTTGGTTGAGTCATGCAAAATAATTTTTAGGCAAACGCTCAATACAGTGAGGTATTACATGATGTAATTTACATCTGGCAGGCTTCCTTTGATCATGAGACCGTTTTTTGCTGTTAGCCACTATATTTGTTCTGAACATGTTATATATCCAACATTACTAGGTTTTTTGAAGTTAAAGAGGTCATATATTGTAGATATACCAACCCCCTAACTTGTTTGCTTGCTAGGTTCCCAATCTTGCCTAGTTAACTTTATCTTCTTGCTGGTGCTTAAAATATGTTATATGTGTAACATCTCTCTCTCTCTCTCTCTCTCTCTCTCTCAAACTCCTCAAAAGCATAGCAATCATTTCAACATTTGTTTTATATATGTACAAAGTGTGAATATAATAATTTTTGTATCATTAATTTTGTCACAATTCTAATGCGATAAACCATGAATGGTAAAAAAAATGTGGTGAAATTTTTTGTAATAACTTGATTGGGGCTTTCCTTTTAAAATAAATGCAAGTAGTATGGTACAAAACAATTAAAGTACTATTTAAAGTCAAATTTTCCATCTTATCTGTATATAATAATTAGTATTTTGTTAGTGAGAGAGAGAGAGAGAGAGAGAGAGAGAGGGCTGAAGAAGAACTGAACATGAAGTTGCGTGATTAACGTGATAGAGTGAGTGGGAGAAAAACTTTTTGGTTGTGACTGCTTGTGTTTGTGTCAACTGTCATTTACAACTTACACCCTGCAAGAAGCTCATGACTGATCCAATGAGAAACTCTATGGTGCTCCTCATCTTCACCCCACCTATCATGGTACCTCATTATCCTGGCCCCACCAACCGAACTTGATGGCTTCATCAACCATCCACTCAGAACTCCATATATGTCAAAATGCACCACAAAAGTCATGCGGTGTGTTCTTGCTTTGCTGAAAGGTTGTTAATTGCACGGGTGACTGCACTGTTTTTTTTTTTTTTTTTTGGCAGTCCGGGTGACTGCACTGTTCGATCTATATATACAAATCCTATCTTCGTTTTCTGTAGATGTATATGATTGGAGCGCACTTGTCCATGTGTAAGTGCATGGGAATAACGCTACATTTTCCCTCTGTCCATCTAGGAATATGCTTAAATTCATCCCGAATTTTACAACATATTTAAATGTCAACATGCTCTGTTTATTTCGCTATAAAATGTTTTACAAAAAATATTTTTAACATTTTATTATATTTGTTTCATTGTAAAATCTGTTTAAACATAAAAATATTTTTCATTAATTGTAAAATTTTTTGTTAAATATTGTAAAACATTTTAACTTTAAAAATTTAGTAAAACATTTTACAAAAATATAGTGACTCCCCTCCCCCCTATCTGGTGGCAAAATCATTAACCTGGTTGGTTTGACATTCAGTGTCAGGGTCCAATGGTCTAGCTGGCGGCAGGTAGTTTGATTGCCAAAGTCATAGGTGACGGCAGTCATATCACTAAACATTCGGCATCGGCAACTTTTTAATGGTTTATGTTTGAAAAAATTTACACGTTACACAAAACACTACTTGAAAAACATCTTACATGTCACACAAAACACTTGAAAAATATTTTACATTAATTTATATTTTACAATGAAACAAATGAAGCAAAATTACATTGCTTATACATGAAACCACCACGATACACTAATCACAAGTTGAAATTTAAACATATTAAAGATGAACAAATTTGCCAAGAATTTATAGTTAAGTCAAGTGGCATGGCCTCTTTCCCTTACAAGGGGATATTTATTGGGGTAAGACTTAAATACGGTACTTAAGTGTTGTTTTTTAAATTCTCATCTTAAAATTTTATTATATATATTTTTTCTTATAAAATGAAAGTGGATTTTTTAGTTGAGTAACCATATAGCTGAATTTTAAAACAGAAACCTAATGAACAATCTTTAAAATATTGTACATAAGTTTTTTTTTTTTTTTTTAATTGTATAAATTATTAAAAAGAAAACAAATAAACCAAATTCCAAACGCCATAATCGTTTGAATTGATCAGACGACTGATAAATGATAATCACCAACCAAACTGTGAATTAATGGGATTCATCAATCAATATCTTTTATCATCATTTTGATTCGTAAGGAGTGAAATAATTGCTATGTGTGAGTCTGATAGTGCAATTAGAAGATCCACTCTCTCTATAGATATATATCTAAAAAAAGGCCCTATGTGGCAAATTGGCAATTAAACTAATCAAACATGTCATCATCGCATAATAACGTTTTTTACTTTGTTGTGTTGTCTGTGATGACCTGTTTGACGGTGGGAGGGCCTCACCTCTTTCAAAACGAGAAAAATACTTTCATCCCATCACCCTTTTTGGCCTCTTCTATTTCTAAGTTCTAATCTTGACCCTGACGATTCAACCCCACACCTTCCACCAAGCCATCACCATCATTCCTATTTTAGCCTTTAGTGGCGTGTAGTTTGTGAGTGTGTTTATAAATTTTTTTTATTTTTTTATTTTTATACGATGGTGGATTGATTGAATTGCAATGTCACAACTAAAAAATATTTCTAATTAAATTTATTCTATCTAAGTTTTTATTTATATTCTTAAATAATTAATTAAATTATTTGCCACGTCATTGATTGGGCCAAAAAATTGAAAACTGCTACCTTTCCAAACTTTAAAACAATGGTTGGAAGCAAGCTTATCAAATTCAGGATTTTACGTAAGATCGTGAAAGGTAAGTGAAACTGTGAACTGTAGGATCGGATTGCAGAACATACTTAAGATTATAGGAGTATTTTTTGGGAAAAATAACAAGAAATACAATAGTAATGACTTTTTATGTTGAATAATCACATAAATTATTAACTCATCCATAAAAAAACATAAAAAATAAAAATAAAACAAAAAATAAAAAACAAAAAACAACAATTTGCATCAATGTGACGTAATTTGTATACCATACATCGTCACATCTATATTAATGAAAAAAATATAATTAAGTTTTAACACAATATATCCAAAAAGTTCAGGAAATATTTAATTAGCAATCAAGTACCAAAATAACTATCAACACATATGGAAAAAGTTTCAAATTCAATTTCAAGTTCAAAATCAAAAATAAGTTAGCAAATGGAAACTAGCTAACTACAATATGAAATACTCCAAAAGCAATATGAATGAAAAGGTGAAGTGAATATTGAATCATCTATTCCAAGGTTCTTGCATAGCCACCATCAAAATCATAATCATTATCATCATCATCCATTTTTCCATCCATGTTCAACTCAGCACCAGCATCCATGGGGTAATCACAAGCGGGGCTACGCGATTTTTAGTTATTGAATAATGAATAGGGATTTTTAAGTTTTAAAGTTAGGTATTTTTTAAGATTAATTTTAAGTTCACCTAGGTGTAATTTTGACACTTCAGTATTCATAAGATTCTATTGGGCAATTGGTAATTTGGTATCCATTGGAGGTAGTTGGCTTTCTGTCAGCTCAAACCAATTTTCATTTTTGAGTGGGATCAGAACAATCCTATGATTCAATCCTACATGATCCTATGCGATCCTACTTACAATCCTAAATGTTCCTAATACGATCCTACTCTTTTTGGATAGGTATCGCGATTTTTGACAACCTTCTTTGAAAGTAATGGTATATAGGACACCCAAATGCAAATTCAAATCCATTAAAACTAGTATATATATGGCTAGGGTTATTCAAAAATAACAATAAAAATATTTTTTTTATTTTTTTATTAGATAAGTAGTGTGAGGGTCCCTTTTGGACAGTACCCAGACCCAAGTAGAAACAAGGACCATGGGCCCTCTTATTTGTTGTTTTAAGGGACCGGGCTTGGTTCACTGCAACTAAATGGACTGATTACGAACCAGATGGTGCACAGAGCAAGAATCCTACAACACATACATACTAGCAAACAAGAAATATATGCATTGAACAGCAAGAAACAATAAAGGGGCAATGCGATAGAGAAAGACACAAAGTAAACGTTAGGGGTCCTTAAGATACTGTGAAATATTTCATTAATTTCTTAATTATGTAATACATCATGCTCACTAGGACGTATCAGAATGTCCAAATAAGTTCAAAAATTATAGACTTAGATGGCTCTTTAGGCCTCTATGACTTGCAAAGTTTGAATCCATTTGAATCCAAGTGTGTTCTCTAATGGCTGTTTGAGGATACCGGGCGGTATTTTCCTCTCTTTTCTTACTTTCTTTAAATTTTAACAGAGTTTTTCTCAATGATTCTATTCTAATTCACTATTACTGAATGCCCCCTCATTGTTGGCTGCTTCCCTCTTTTTATAGTGTCATCCTAGGGTTTCCAGGGTACCACTAATTCCCTCATTTGTTCCCCTGGGTACCGGAACCAATGTTGTACCAGCAACATTGGTGGCTAGTCTCTTTCTTATTTCTCATAATTTTCTTCTTTTGATGTTTCTTCCTCAAAAGTCTCCTGTTGCCTTTTCGATCTGGTATGTCTTGAAGAGCTAACCTTGAGTTTTTCTCCTTTCAAGGCTTCTAGTTCCCACCTTTTCGGGCTCAGCTTTTGGCTACCTTTCCCTTTGTCATTTTTCCCAAGCGAGCTGATTCCTTCCTGCCAGGTTGAAAATTTCCCAACCACTTCCCTTCATGGTTCTTCTTTCTGGGTTCTCGAGGTACCAACCCCTTGTTCATGAATTGTTGGTTCCCAAGCTTTCTGATTACTTTCTGTATCATTGGGTGGTTGATAGGGATATATCTATTCTCGTTCTTTGTGTTTCTTGGCATCCCCTTTGAACTGTCTTAATCCAACCCTGACTTTGCTGCACGTCCCGAAGATCCCAAGCTCCTGACAGTCCCCAAGTATCCCAGCCCAGGTCATACCACTAGGCTTCCATAGCGATTTCTTGACCTTGGCCAGCTAGGCTTTTCTTCTTCCCTTCGTTTCATGAGTTCTAAAGCTTACTCATATGTGGGTTTGGGTTCCTCCCTAAAACCTTAATGGATATTGGGCCTACCATCCTCTTTCTTTATTGCGGGCTCAAGTATACATTTTCTTTTATGAGTTCAATTCTCTGTGTCATTTTGGGTCTTGGTGCAACTTCATGACTTTTTAGACCTCAACAAGTAGATATTGGAAGAGGGGTAATGGAGTTCCAACTACAAACATTAGGTACCACAAAAAATAATGGAGTTCAAACTACAAACATTAGGCACCACAAAAAATACTATCATCATTGGAAAATTACTTGACCCCTAATAGTCACCAAATTGATTGGCCGAAACTAAGCATAAATATCAGTTTAAACATGCGTTTGGATTAAGCTTTGAAAATTGCTAAAGTCATAAACTATTTTACAAACTACTGATATGATAGATGGTTATTAATAAATATAAATGTGATATTTGTAGTGAGTCCAGATAAAAACTAGTGAGAATTTATCACATCAATAGTTTATAAAGATGTAAAATAGTGTATGCCTGAACATTACTCTTAAATTTTTGTTAAAAAATTTATTTAAAAGAAGTGGGGCTTTGAGAAACGTTACATAAATAAATAAGCTAATATATTAACAAGGATTAAAAAAAAACTAACATAAACACATTGAGAGGCTAAAATAGGGGTTTGCAGTGGATGGCCGGTGTGCTTAATTAATATAATCTTAAAATGGTTTCTTAGTAGTTGATTGTTAAGAAAGTGGAGGAAAATCAAGAAAAAGAAATGACAGTACTTTTATTTAGAAATATATGGTTTTTTGTGAGTTAATTTTTACTTGTGGTGGTTTTTTTTTCTTCTTATTTTTTCAACTGAAACCAATTAGACTTCTTTTTTATTGTTATTAAACCCTTTAATGTGTCACTAAGCATTTAACCAACCACCTCATTAAATTTTGTGAGCTAGATGATGGCAAAGGTAGCATTTGAAACATGTTTGAAATAAGTAAGTAGCTAAGGACTAAATTGACCAAAAATAATTATTGAGTATTAAAATGAAATTGACCCTACAACTTGAGGACCAAAGCATATTCAAGCCAATTATTATATACTTATAGTTGACTAAAATCACAGAGAAATGTAGATACTAGATGCGAAAATATTAATTGACACCGAACATATATAAAATGTAAATTACAACTTAAATTTAAATTATATTTTTTTCGATTACTCTTTTTACCTATTTGTTTATTTTGTTACTTATGTGCTATGTTGATTTCTTTTTTTCTTTTCTGTTTTTCAGGAATTAATTTTGTTTTTAACCTTTTTTTTTTAGCCTTGATCCTTCTAACTAAAATCCTAGCTCCGTCATAGATATCAAACATAATACATGATCTCTACTCTGCTAGGAATAAATGAGAGGTACGTACTACCATTACTGAGGCAATAATAATTGCAATCAATGGCTGATCAACCTACCCCAGGCCTAACTAACTGCAGCCTTTTTTTTTTTTTTGGAGAAACAACTAACTGCAGCCTTAATAAGTAAGCTCATCCGAATATCTGACTAAGCTCAATTGTGAAATCGAAGGAGAGTTTTAGACAATTTCAACTAACCAATCAACCAGTTGACTACAAGTGGAAATGTTTCAGGTCAAAACCTCAAACAACTTGAACCATTAATTATCACCCACTGTGAATCATGTTGAAAGCAAATATATCCGAAATTCTATATTATTGCAGTAATTATTCAGTACTCTTAAAGCAATACTCTCTCTCTTTGGATCTAATTAATTAAAGGTTAAAATCTATTGTGTGCACACACCAAAAAACAATTGAAATCGTAAGATGTGTATGAAACTGTGTAATTAAGACTACCCCTAAATCCCTAATTAAATTCAATGCTCATTTTTCATGAGCAGAAATAACACTGCACACAAAGTATTAAACGATTTTAGACATGGTTGGTTTAAGACATGTAAAAACGCAGTTATATATCCTTTTATGGATGTTTGCATTTATATTCTGCAAAAGTCAAATTATTGTAATATATATATATATATATATATATATTAAAAAAAAAAAAAAAGACAAATTATTGTAGAGATATTATTGTTATAATAATCCACTAGAATCTATTCCGAAATAACAAAGAGAAGATCTTCCCATCCATTTAAAATCACAAGATACTGGCGAGCTGCTGTTTCTAGGTTACACTTATTTATTATTATTAGTTGTAAACCCGTGCTATGCACCGAAACCTACTTGTTTGTGTGGTAAACTAAAATATTATATAAAATTTAAAATTGATTATGAAACTATACCATTTTATGAATTTCTCTTGTTTCACTTCAATTTTTGTTACGATTTGATAAAGAAGTCATTGTTTGAACGTGCAATATCCTGTGAAAAATCTACCAATTGGTTTCAGATATTAAAATTTTCGAAACGCCAAAAAATATTAAAGAATCAGAAGATTCACTGCCTATAAATTTTTGAAACAAAAAAAAAAAAAAAAATATATATATATATATATATATATATATATGACTACATAATAGAAAAATATAAGAGAAAAATAGGTTATCTTCAAAAGAATATATAATTCATGGTATAACCATTGAAATCTGCTAAACATGTTCAGATATTGCAATAACTAACGCAAAAATGTAGATATTAAAACTTTCAAAATGCCAACAAATAAAATTAAAGAATCAAACGATTCAGAGTCTATAAATTATTGAAACAATACAAATATATATATATATATATATATATATAATATAGAGATGGGTTCAAGTTACACCTGGTGTAACTCTTATAAACTTACACCTTTTTTACATCATAGATTTCTAAGAGATCTAACGGTTAAAAAAACACCATTAAATGCTATTGTTTTTCACCTTATTACCTAATTAATACTAGCATTCTCTCTCTCTCCTTATTTATTGTTTTCCACCAAATAATATTTTCTTCAACACAATCTGACAAAAAAAAAAAAAACTGAAAAATAATCCCATTTTACACCATCTCTCTCTCTCTCTCTCTCTCTCTCTCTCTCTCTCTCTCTCTCTCTCTATATATATATATATATATATATATATAAGCTACGTTATTACACCTTAAGCTATATTAAAAAAAAAAATGATTTGCAGTACATGGAAAATTTAAACAATTCTATATAAAACCTGACAAGTAGAACAGGCTACAAGAAATATGTGGAGTTTCATCAGATTTGAAGGAGTTATATAAAAAATTTAATTATATATCTAGACTGATTGAAGAATTGGGTCGGTCGAATTGGCCAATCAAGCCCAACTAATATAGGTTTAGAGGCTTATTACCATAGTTATTGAATCTAACGTTCCGTTTGTTTTGAAAAAGAAAAAAAAATGTCGAAAAATGTTTTTTTTCCATTTTTAGATGTTTGTTTGCAAGTAAAATATAGTCAAACTTGTAAAATATTTTTCGTTAACAATAAAATCTTTTATAAAAAAAGTTGTAAAATGTTTTATCTTTAAAAATTTGGTAAAACATATTCCAAAAACATATAGTGACTTCTCCCTCTCCCACCAGACTGCAAGCACCAATCATCAGAGCAATGTCTTTAACCACAGGATTTATGACCTTGCGATTAGATGGGAGAGGGGAAGTCACTATATGTTTTTGGAATATGTTTTACCAAATTTTTAAAGATAAAACATTTTACAACTTTTTTTATAAAAGATTTTATTGTTAATGGAAAATATTTTACAAGTATGACTATATTTTACTTGCAAACATACACCTAAAAAAAACGTTATTCGAAAACAAACGGCAATTCGACCGCTGAACCAAGGACCCAATTCTTCTATCAATCTAGATATATAATTAAATATTTTATATAACTCCTTCAAATTTGATGAAACTCCATATATTCTTGTAGCCCGTTCAACTTGTCAGGTTTTATATAGAATTGTTTGGATTTTCCATGTACTGCAAATCATTTTTTTTTTATATAGCTTAAGGTGTAATAACGTAGCTTATATATATATATATATATATATATAGAGAGAGAGAGAGAGAGAGAGAGAGAGAGAGAGAGAGAGAGAGATGGTGTAAAATGGGATTATATTTCAATTTTTTTTTTTTTTGTTAGATTGTGTTGAAAAAAATATTATTTGGTGGAAAGTAATAAATAAGGAGAGAGAGAATGCTAGTATTAATTAGGTAATAAAGTGGAAAATAATAGCATTTAATGGTATTTTTTAACCGTTAGATCTCTTAGAAATCTATGGTGTAAAAAATGTGTAAGTTTATAAGAGTTACACCAGGTGTAACTTAAACTCATCTCATATATATATATATATATATATATATCTCTGATAGAAAATTATATTATTTAAAAAAATTAAACGATAGAATTAGAGTCTCAAATAAATTTATGAGTTTGAATAGCACCAGAACATAATGGTATGTGTGGGTGTGGCATGTGGTGATATATATTTAATTTTTTGTTGTTATCTAATATATAATAGCAAAAAATAAATTAACGCATAATCAAAAGATTTTGAAATAAAAAAAATTATATTCTAAACGTAGGGTTCAAGAAGTTTGGTTGTAGGGTTTTTAAAAAATTAATTTTGTTTTTGGGTTTACTGCAATAAACCCGGTACTTATCCTTTTATTGCAGATTTTTTTTTTAAAAAATAATCATCTTTAGATTAAATTCAGCTTAAAATATCAAATTTTATCTAAAAAAAGAAAAAGAAAAAAAGAAGATAAGTATCGGGTTCTAGAGAGAAAAATAGTGTTTTTAATTTAATTATTTATTTTTTAAATATTGTGTTGTGCTAACATGGAAAATTGTGGTGCCAACAGAGGCTTCAGTTATATATATATATATATATATATATATCGTTAGCAACCAATTCTCAGTTTCTTCAGGAAAACTCTATGAATGGAACATAGATGGTTTGTCCGAACAGGAAATCCTGAACAAACTCCAGCATATGACTATGGTAGCCAATAACTACCTCAGTGAAGGACATCCCCATACTGAAGTCATAGAACTCATGTCCTTAGGATTCACAGGTAAACTCCTCCAATGGTGGAACAATTGCCTTACAGAAGAATCTAAGGAAGACATCAAGCATGCTGTCCAGAAAGATGAGGAAGGTCTCCCCATCTTTGACACCATCTTAGGAAGAGGTACCCCTGACGGAGTCAATACCCTGATCTATACGATCATGAAACACTTCGTAGGAAAACCTAGCAACATCACATCTAGGATTTACGATCAGTTGAGTAACCTTAGATGTAAAACCCTTAGAGACTTTAGGTGGTACGAAGATGTGTTTACTACCAGAGTCATGCACAGAAGTGATTGTAACTCTCCGTTTTGGAAGGAGAAGTTCATCAATGGTTTACCTACCCTTTTTGGAGAAAAGGTTAAAGAAACCCTGTGTAACCCCTTAGGTGTCATAGATTATGATAACCTAACCTATGGAGACATCTCTAGCACCATTCGAAGTGAAGGAATGAAGATGTGCAGAGATCTCAAGATCCAGAGCAAAGCCAGCAAAGGTAAAGCCAAGTACGAAGTAGGAAACTTCTGTACACAGTACGGCTTACCCTCCATCCTTCCTAAGAGAAAATCCAAATACAGAGGCAAGGAACCCTCTGAGCATTCTCTTAGAAAGAGAACCAAAGCCAAGTATTATAGAAAACAGAAGTATAGCAAAGATGATTTCTATAAGAAAGGAAAATCCAAATCCACGGGTAAGTTCATACCCAAAGCATCAGGAAAATGCTTTAAATGTGGAAAGAAAGGTCATTTCAGCAAAGAGTGTAGAGCTAAGGCCAAATCCCTTATCCTATATATATATATATATATATATAGATTATTATTTGAATCCTAGGTTACATTTATTATATTTAGGCCTCAGCCACTAATTTTTTTATTCCAGTGTTCACTATGTGCACTACTGGTACTGGCTACTGCGTATCATTGCAGAATCATCAGCCCACTGCGTACACTGGTATAAGAAAAGGTCATTAAAACATTGTGTGCGGGTTGAGCCATTGACAGTTAACATCATAGCCAGCCTAGGAGTTTTTTTTTTTTTTTGGGTTCTTTTTCCTGCCCCTTAATTCTTAAGGGTGAGGTTTGTGTCCAGTACCCAGTTGCATTAGACCCATTGAGATAATGACACGTGTCACCATCTCAACAGATTTAAGACACTGGATGCACTAAACTCAAACCTCACCCAATTCTTAAAGCCCATTAAACAAGATTACCAAAGAAACAAAGATCTTCTCCACAAAATGAATATAACATAAGAATCCTTAATGCTGAATTTGTGTCTGCAAACTATTTTATATTGATTAAGCGGTAAAGGGGGAGGGGACAAGTTGGGTGGATCTTAGCTCCAAAATCTTGTTGAAAAAAGATTTTACTACCGGGGTTTCACTTCTATTAATTAATACTATATTTAGAACAACACTTCTATGACCACAACTTTTTGATATTATGTTTAGGACAATCATTTTCACATAAATCCACCACTTATAGTGGTGGATTACGTTAAAATTGTGATAAAAAGAACTATGTTGCTATACTTTCTTTATTTAAAAAGAACTATGTTGCTATACTTTCTCTAAATCATTCTCCTCCTCCATGAATTTGCTTTCATCTTCCTTATTACAATTTCAATAATACCCCCAGAAAAAACTACAAGATATTCAATCATCTGGCATTGCTATCAATAGCCCCATTCAACATAGTCTTTTAACATGTATGATTTACAAACAAATAAAAAAATTCATTCCTTCCTTTTGTTTAATGATAGAAATGAATTTCAGATAACATTCAATCATGGTACAGAATTTTACATTCAAAAGAGAAGGCATATGTAACATTGAAGTAAAAATGTAAATAGGAAGTCAACGTAGAAAACAAGTTGACTGACTGACTTGAGTTGAAATTTGCTTCACTATCTTGACCAAATCTTCTTCTTATTATCCCTCTCCTTAATCCCTTGAATCGGATCTCTACTAGTCCTCTTGTGAGTCAAGGGCCCCTGAGCAGCAGTGGCTGTTAGCTTTGTTGTTCTCACAACTCTTGCTATTTTTGGTGGATCAGATTTCCTACTAATCTTCCTGTCATTTAAAGAAGATGGTACAATAAAGTTGTTCTCTATATCAGAACTTCGAGACTCTCGTTTCCTTCTTGCCTCGTGGAGAGGCTCAATTCCTCTTAATAAACTAGACCCTTGACTCATTGGGCGGTTCACTGAATTTGAACTTCTCAATATATGAGGCTCAATCTCATTCATATATTCTTCTCTTACAAAGGTTTTTACTTCAATGGGAGTGGCCCTAACTGCATCAGTGTAGTCATGAGTAGGCTGCCACTGTTGCTCTTTCACCCTCAACTTGTCTTCAAGCTCCTTTATCTGCCATAACATGTCAAACAGATATTAGCTTTGTCAACAAAATGACCTCCCTAAAAAACAAATTAAGATTGAGAAGCTAATTACAATGCATCATTAAAAATATTTCTTTATATTGAAAAGTAACTATGTAAGTACCAAATATAAGATTGATTTGAAAATTTTCACAATGGTAGTGACATAGCACGAATATGTAGGGAGAGGGAAATTGAAACATAAGTATCAAACATAAAATTGATTTGGCAAACGTTAATTAATGCAGATATCAACATAAATTAATTATAAGTAACATTTTATTATCCTCCAAACATAATGTACTTTTCAAATTGATACTAGTTCTATTTTTTTTTTCTTTTTTATTGGTAAGTTACATAACCCGTAGGAGTCTTGAACCCACGATTTTACCCTGTAACTTATGTGCAAAATTCAACATTGATACCAATTTGTTTAGGAAAAATTGAGACTTTATATGTTCTTCATTTGCTTGGACTCCCCATTATCTCAAGTGGTAATTACAATTTTATTAGTCTTGAGCATAAATAAAGATCTAAATTTTATCTAATTATAAGAATTTTAGCTAGAAATGTGATCATTATATATGAGGAAATTAAAAAGAATAAATTATTGAATAGAGAAATTACTCCTTACCTAAGAACAAATAAGAAATGAAATCAATCTAAAATATGTGAAACATGATAATATACCTGAAAATTCCATTAAAAATATCCAGTTCCACTTCTTTTTTTTTTCATATTTTTTTTCTAAAAAGGCTAGAGATTTTTAGCCATGGAGGCTATTGGACCCCTTGAACATTTTGATAATATAATACGCTTATTCAGTGGAATGATGGACTTGAACAGCATATGATCATTTCAGGCTCTACAGGCAACAATAAAAATTGTAACACAATAAAAATTCTTCAACAATGTAAAAAATATTTCATAATTAACTGTGAAGTGAGATTATCCAATATCCTCAATCACAGTATTCCTATTTTATAAGTAAAGAGGAGAAAAAGAACCTTTTGGTGAAGTAAGACACACTCTGAATTCTGTTCCTGCTCTCTCAGTTCTCTCTCCAGCTCATTAACCTGAAAAAGAAGTAAATAAGCAAACGACATCTTTAATTTTGACTTCCTACTATTAGCTCATTAACATATAAACTAACACCACTGAGTTTTTGACAACCTTATGTTGAAGGATGACAGTATGAGACTCAGACTCCTGCAATTGCTTTTTAAGCTTGTTTTCAAGTTCCTTAACCTGCTTGAAGTAAAACATTGATTAACCATTTTAGCTTTTCTTTTAACATCAGCATAATTGGTTGAAGTAACACAGCTCTAGAAATTAATTTCCATTTGAAAAAACAGAGATTTTAAAGTTAAATACACAAACCTTCTGTTGGAAAGATGCAGATTCTAACTGCTGTTGCTCTACAAGCTTAATCTCTAGTTCTTTGACCTAAGGAGAGAAATTAATTTCAAATTAGCAATAAACAAACAGGAAGCTAGAAATTTCAAATTCAAGGGGAAAGCAACCTTTTGCTGGAGATTATTGCAGATTTCTTCCCTCCCCTTCAGTCTCTCAGATAGTTGTGAGACTTGCTTCTCAGACTGGCTGTGCACGGCTGTCTTCAACTCAATTTGGCCTTCAAGTTCTTTAATCTTCTCTTGTAGGTTTTTGTAAAACTGATCTTTGCCTTTTGCCTTGCTCTCCAGGTTCTGGAAGTTCTCTTCTAGTTTCCTTAAAGTTTCATCTTTAGATTTGGATTCCTGCCTTGCTTTTTCAAGCTTTACGAAAATAAATAAAGAAATTCAAAATTCAAACGTAAATTGCTTGTGTGTTAAAAAAATTATGAAAATGTAAACTGAACGTAAAAGACCTACCATTGCTTTAACCTTTTGAAGCTCACTTGTATCAATCTGCTTCCTGACAGGTCCCAACTCAATTCCTCGAACCCGTGATGCAAAATTTAAAGAACTCAAAGTCTCACCCACATCCTGGTCTGAAGGACTAATTTGAACAAACATCAAAGTTTTGGAATCCCCCCCTGCCAACACACATATATAAATAACTACATGAAAAAGAAGCAACAAAATCCAGCAAGGTCAAAATCTTGTGATCATATTCATATCCACTGTCTGATACCAATAGCATGAACATAAGAAGCAAAATTTTGTACACACGCATACACATTCATAACCAAACTGACTTAAATAGACTTAAATACCTAATGAGTCTTGAAGTAAATGTGTCAATTTGGAGTTCCTGAAACCAAAAAACTAACATTGTTAGAATCGCACTTGAATTATGATGGAGAAACAACATAAAGGCAAGCAAGATGTAATGTATACCTGTATGGAATGTGACTACTTTTAGTTGCCAATGCAGATATAACATCTCCAAGAGCTGAAAGCGACCTATTTATATTTTGTGCTTCCTTCAGGCGTTCCCCTTGCACATCAGTTTTTGCAAGCCTCTCACTGCCAGCCAAATCTACAAGCCAAAGCTTGCTCTTGGTGCACTCGCCATTCACCAAGTTCTTTGCTCTTACCATTATACAAAGCATGCTGGAAAAAAGGGTCAATCATTAATGAAAAGAACATATACAAAATAAAAACAAATATTTCTGTGGTCATACACAATTATTAAAAAAAAAAGGAGCTTGTTACCAGTGAGATCGACTGCTATGCTCATTCACATTATTACTTCCAACAGCTCTGGCATTACTTCCAGCTTGCAGTACACTCCAAACGTCCTTAATGTTATCAACTTTGGCTTCAACAATTCCTGGAACATGATGAGACCCTTCAGAAGCTTGCTTTATCTCCAACCTGATACCAAAAGAAAGTGTTGACTAAGCCTTTTGTTCTATAAATATTTATCTCAGCCTAGTCAAGTGAATCACTTGATGAATTCAAACCAGCAAGTCTAGTATGCTTCCAAAGCTTGACTAGATTGGTTGAGTTTTCTTACAGGTATGCATTTAAAGAAAGCAGCAGCAATCTTACTTTTTTGATGTTCGAGATGTTGCCAACAAATCTCTAATTTGCTCATTGTAAACTTCAAGAACACTAACAGATATGTTGTATGTAAAAGTTTCACTCCTTTCCTTGGCAATGTTAAACAAGTGCTCAAGAGTCCTATAATTTACTCCTCTGTTTTGCTCAGTACCCTCCATTGTAAATGTCTTCCCTGTCCCTGTTTGCCCATAAGCAAATATACAAACGTTGTAGCCGTCTAGCACTGATATCACCATTGGTGAAGCATCCGAAAACACCTCAACTGTGAAACAAAAAAATAATAATAAACATTTAACAAAATCAAAATATTGTTAGTGTATCAACCAAAAGACAGAAATATGTATATTTTACCTTGATCATCTTTTGGTGTGTAAACTCGGTCAAATTTGAAAGACTTTTTTGTGGTACCACCAGTTAAAATTCCAAGACTTCCTTCCTTCGCTGCATCAAAGTCTACAACTGTTGTACAACCTGCTGATATCTCGCCCTTACTCAATGGACGACAGCGGCAGAAAACCCTGATATTACCTGATATGAAACACATATAAGTTGCTGGGTTAAAAATCTTGACAAATATTGTAACACACAAATAATTGGTTCAGTTGGCATAGAAGTGAAACATACCTTTAGCATCCTGAACTTCATTAAAGAGTTTCCTCCTCTTAGCTTGCTCTTCGTTGTACTTCACTTTGAGATCTTCACACTGTTTAACTGCAGAGTGATTCAATGAGTCAAAATGTCAAGATACCAACTTACAATATTAAGTCTAACTCAAGCAATCAAGTTTTTTATTGCAGAAAAGGGGGTGTTGTAACTTAAAACATACCCAGTTCCCGAACTGCAAAAACCATTTTATTCAACTCAGGAATGGAATCAGCACAATCATGAGCTTCAAAAGATAGCTGAGAATGCTCTGCTTTCATCACCTGCCAAACAAATCATTTGTGAAAGTTCTTAACAGAAACTTAAAATGAAGTAAAAATTAAGAGAATATATAGAATGATTTTGACATGTGATCTTTAATAGCATTTCTGACCCTTACAATTCAGAGTATTTATAGAATGATTTAAAATGTGATCTTTAATAGCATGTCTGACCCTTACCTTTATTTTTTCATGTAACTCATTGATTGCCGCTGTCCAGTACTTCTTATCGTGCTCATACTTGCTAGAGATATTCCTCAGATTTTCAGCTTGTTTCGCCATGGTTTGATCTGACAGGGAAAAAACAAAATTTGAAAGGTTATTATTTTCAGAGGAGTATAAACTATAAAGCCAAGGATATCCTGTAGTGGAACTCAAAGAGGGTCCTGGTAGTGATAGGCAAACCTGCCTTGAATAATGTTACCCAATACCCACTAATCTAATAAATCTTTTCATCATCCATTTATTCTTTTCATCTAATGGATAAGTAATTAACCTTTATTCAGTTGATTTCTGTCTAGAATGTGAAATAAATTTTTTTGATCCTGATAAGTAAGTTTTAGTCCCAAAGTAGATTGACACAGTTGAATCATCAAACATATCATTATTATAAACAAAGTTCAAGAACATTTCTAAAACACTCTCCTATTATAAATTCAAAGCATACTAAACATCAGACTTACCTAGAGTTAGTGTCTTAAATGTCACATTGTCGAGTTCCATCCTGACCTGGTCGAGCTGTTCATTTGCCGTAGTCAGTGACATCCAAGCCTCGTAGCATTCTTTTGTCTTTCTTTGGCACTGCTCGGTGAGTTCCTCTATCTTCTTCTCATATTTTATGGTGGACTTCGTTTGCATGACTTTCTTCTACAAAACCCAAATTCAGAGACCATGTAAGCAACAATTAAGAAGCTTTACTCTAACTGTTCATGTAAGTTGTATATAACCTGAGCTGAAGGAACTTCTATCTCAGCAGCACAGTTGTTACATGTAAGATATTCATGCGTCACCCGAGGAACTGTACTCAAATCATAAGTATATTAAAACATGATAAAAAAAATGTTCACAAATTACAGTGATGTTCCACAAGATAACAAAGCAAACAAAAGATATGCAAATAAAACTACCTGACAATTTTGGTGCTTTCCTAATACAAATTCCACTAACTACTGGACTTCCATTGACCCCTTCAAATCTTATCACAATGACTCCATCCTCCTTCATCAAGACCCTCAAATTAACCAGCTGCAATGGCTTATTGGCTCCAACTACAGAGAAAATATCAAAGTCTGATAGGACCTGCCATATTCACCAACAACAAGAACACCAAGAATAGTACAATAATCAGTTTTAATATTAATAATGACTGTATATGCGCTTAAGCCTTTGCTTAAAATGACTTGCCTTCTCTTCCTGGATGTATACATTGAATACCCTCATTCCTTTAGGTCCATTTGTGTTTACGATCTCCGCAAAATGAAGGTCGATAAAATAGTCTCCAGGAGGAAGATCAGTGAACCGATAACAAAAGTTTCCCAATCGTGCAGACTGATAGATGAATGGACAATCTCCAGCCTCGGTTATTGGCTCATTGGTCCTTAAACCATGCCCTCCATCATAATACGTATCACCCAAAATTTTCATACTTGAATCTACCTCATTTGGAGCCTCACCTCCAGCATTTACAAACATCACACATTCCTCTGGTTCAAGAAGACAATGTAATAGTTTATAAATACTATAATTTGCCAAAATCCCCACCACCCCCCTCAAAAAAAAAAAAAAAAAAAGTCCTTCCAATCCACTAAGAAAGCTCAAAAGTTTTAGCCTTTGTTAAATATTTCCAACAAAATTTACTAATAAATAATTGACAAAGTAAGCACAATCATTATGAAAAACCCTAAAATCTAATTTCAGTATAAACCATGAGATCCAAATTGACTGTATTATATTAACAAAAAAATATTATAAACTGATAAAATTACTAGTGTGAATTGGAAATTCTACGGTTTTCCATTAAATAACAGAACAAATCCCACATAACATATAAGCCCAAATCAATTAAACCCTAAGCCCTCTATAACCCTAGGTTTGGTTCCTGAGAAATATAACAGAAAAAATAAAATAAAATGCATTCATCCAAAGAATGTAATTATCACGCTCATTTTCTTGGTTCTCACATCCTAAATAACGAAAAGAAGAAAGACCCAGAATGTAAATTCTTTTCATTTCCCTAAGCAAAGCAAAAAAAGACTAAATTCCATATGAGAAAAATCTTGGGCTTAGTTAATAAACACTAACCGGTGAAGTTGGATCTGGTAAAACCGGTAGCGATTAGTCTTGAACCGGAGTCGCAAAGCATCGAATCCACGAAAGACTCAACGCCGCCAGAACCTTCCTGTTCTTGATTCAAGGGTTCAACTTTTTCCGAATCGCAGACAGAGGAATCTGGAACTAGGGTTTCTGAGTCTTGACAAGTCTTGAATTGAATCTCTTCCATGGAAATTGGGGGTTTTTGCTTTAGGTGTTTGGTAACAAAGAAAAAAGAGTACGGTGAAGGAAATATAGCTTTTTTTTCTTTCTTTGAAGCAAGAAAGTTGAGTTTGAAGCGTTTGAAATTTTCGGGTTTCTTCTAATTTTTGCTGTAGGTTTGGTTTGAGAAATGAGAATGAGAATGCTCTCTCGAATTTGAATTTAGTGACCGTTGGGGGGTAAAGTTACCGTTACTATCCTTTTTGGGGGTTTTATAAAAGTCAAATATGCAAAAAGGCCCTTTCACTTTGGGTGAATTTTAAGCGCATCCCCTTGATGTTTCAATTTACTGCCATTTGAGTATTGACACGTAGGATTTTTAATTTATTTTCTTTTTATATTTTTTGAAATTATAATTAGAAGCATGGTTTTAAAAACCGGTACGGTGAAAGAACCGAAAAAAGAGCCAAATACTAGTTTTCCGACCGATGGTCGAACCGGTGACGTCATAAATAATTTAATTATTATTTATTTAAATTATATAAATAATTAATAATTTTTTAATATACTAAAAGTCTAAAACTAACAAACCAATAGTAACAAATATGTTTCCTTAAAAAAAAATACAAGTATATAAGTATATAATATAACATATTTTTAAACAATTTAACACTAACATTACAAAACAATCATCCTTAACATAATAAACTTTCAACAAAACCAAATAAATAAGTTCATTAGCTATTACATTTACATCCAAATGGCAAATAACAAATAAGTTCATTACATCCAAATAGCAAATAAGTTTTAAAGTTTCAAACAAACAACTACTAAGTTTTAAGACCCAAGCCTCATTTGTTATAAAGACAATTGAAATCAATAGCATCATGTAAACCAAATGCTCCACCACTAGCATCATTATCATCATCCTCATCCTCATCTTCTTCATCTTCAACATGAATAGGATGATTTTTATCTCTAAATGCAGGAGGAGCATCATCTTCATCACCAAATGATTCCAAATTGATTTCATCATCATCATCAATCACTTCATTGTCCATCTATACAAATTCCAAAACCAAAAAACAATAAATTCATAATCATTTCTCATAAATCATAAATAGTCTAATTAAAATATGATCAAAATCAAAATCAAGTAATCAAAATCATAAAAAAAGAAAAGAATATTAATTATTAATACCAGATGAAGCCGAGAGAAAAAAAAAAAAAAACCGAGAAAATCAAAATCATAAAAAAAGAAAAGAATATTAATTATTAATACCTGATGAAGCCGAGAGAAATGAAAAGAAAAAAGAAAAAAGAAAAAAAAAACAAAACCGAGAAAATCAAAATCAAAATCAAGTAATCAAGTAATCAAAATCATAAAAAAAGAAAAGAATATTAATTATTAATACCTGATGAAGCCGAGAGAAATGAAAAGAAAAGAAAAAAAACTGAACCGAGAAAATCAAAATCAAAATAAAAAGAAAAGAGCATTACCCAGACGCCGAGAAGCAGAGAGCACTCAGAGCAAAGCTCAAAGGGCGAGGGCGAGACCAACCAAGATGGAAAAAGAAAAAAAAACCTCAGCTTGAGTTGAACGCAGTGCGTGGTGCGTGCGCAGTGAGGTGTGGCATGGTGCGTGGTGCGTGGAGCGTGCTTGACTGCTTGAGTTGAGTGAGTGAGGCTGAGGCTGAGTGAGGAGCGGGGGAGTGAGGCTGAGGCAGAGTGAGGCCGAGGCTTGAGAGTTGAGATGAGAGAGTCTGAGAGTGAGGATTGAGGTGAGGACTTTAGGCTTAGGGTTAGATTTTTCATTTTAGGGCTTTAAGTGACCAAAACGACGTAGCTTTTTCCGAAAAAGACAAAAATCTCCCAACCGGTCATTAACCGGTTCGACCTCCGATTTTTTCGGTTTTAAGGTTGGACCGGCCGGTTCTTACTGTTTACCGGTTTTTAAAGTATTTTCAGTTTTTTAACATAACCGGACCGAATTTGAGGCCGGTTCCCGGTCGGACCGGCCGGTCCAGTCCAGTTTTTAAAACTATGATTAGAAGACCCATAAGATTTTAAAAAAAATATATTCTTTTTACAAACAATAATATCTAGACTTCTTCGAATATGTGATTATTTCTTCGAATATATATAGTCCTCTGTTCCACACACACCAGATTATTACATTGAATTTCTAAGGCTCCGCTTGGGAGGAGGAAATGGAATGGAATAAAAAGAATAATTTTAGAATATTCTTCTCTTCTCTTGTTTGGGAGTTTTAATGGAAGGAATGGAAAGTCTATTACCTTGTTTGGGAGTTTAAGTGAGAGTGAATGGAATGGGTAAGAGAGAACACTCATTCCTCTCTATTCCCTTAAAATCTCAAATTTTCATTCCCCGAAATTGGGAGGAATAGGAGGAAATGAAATTAGATTTAATGATTTTTTTACTAAAACTCCCAAAATACCCCTATATATTCAACCCTTTATTTTAAAATAGGGGTCCAATAGTAATATTGTCATAAAATGATTCCATTCCATTCTCTCCATGTTGCTCCCAAACAGGATTACTTACATTCCATTCATTTCATTCCTTTACATTCCTTTATTTTAAAACATCTAATTAAGGTTACTTAATTCTATTCCATTCCTTTCTCTTATTTAAATACATTCAATTTCATTTCATTCCTTTCTATTCCCTTATGACCATCTTATTCTATTTCATTCCATTCCCTTATGAACTCCTAAGCGGAGCTTAAGAGTGATTCCAAAATGTTGATAAAAGGTTTCAAACCTAGGATCTCATAGATACCATAGTCTTAAGAACTACTTATCTAACTCCTTAGGATTAGCCATAAGATTTTTTGAAGGAGAATCCATATCAAATTTTTTTTTTTTTTAAAGGAAAAACCCAAAGGATTTGAGATATGGTGAAATTTCTCTCACTTAAGAAAAAATCATTTTGAGATTAACATTTAGTAAAAGTATTATCTCTTTTTGTTTTCTCTTTCTTCTTATTCTTTTTCACTTTCTTCTTACTATCTCAATTCACTCTGCCTTAATCGTCTCATGCAAACTTGCCAATCCCCATTCACCAATAGGCAATAGCAACCACACACGCATACATCAATATAGATCCAACCTATTTTGAACCCAAATCACTAGTAGGGGTGGTCCTTTATCTTGGTGGGTCATGTTTGTGTTGTGTTGATATAGAAGTATTCGATTACATAGGTTAACCTAAATAAACCCATTTAATAATCATAACACTGCTTGTTTTATTAAGAAAATTTATACAACATGACTTATTTCAAACTGTTTAAAAAAATATGTATATATATGCACGTGTTTGTATGCATGTATGTATATATATTTGACCCAAGATGATTAACACATCTTATACTAAGTAAGCACGTCAAGTATAATAGTTGATAGAAACAAATAAATTCCTAATTTCATAATACTAAGTAAGCATGTTTGAACCAAAAATTTAACTTACCTTGGATTTGCGCCGGAGATTTTAATGAAATTCTTAGAAGTCATGAGAAGCTTGGTGGAGCACCAAGGAGAGAGTTTGAGATGAATTCCTTTCGGGACGTGGCTGATGAGTGCGGATTTGTGGACTTGGGGTTTGTTGGCCATAAATTCACGTGGAGAGGTAGAAGGTCAGGTGGTGTTGTATTAGAGAGACTTGACCGGGCCTTTGTAAGTAATTCTTGGCTGGAACACAACCCAGCAACTAGAGTTCAACACATTAGAGCTCATTCTTCGGATCATAATCCTATCATCATCAGACCGAAAGGTATTTTAGAATGTCGGAATAAACCGTTCCGCTTTGAACAAATGTGGTTGAAAGAGGAAGGTTGTGGTGACACTGTCAAGGCGGTTTGGGAAGATGGTTTGGCTGTTAGTTTTATGCCGCTGGTAGCTCAGAAAATTAAGGAGTGTGGGGCTCGATTAAAGGAGTGGAGTGGACAATCTTTTGGGAGTATTAGACGCCAACTGGAGGAAAAAACAAGAGAATTGATCAGGGCTGAATGGGCTGCAGCTAGAGGGATTGACATTTCTACGGTTAGAGTAATACAGTTGGAGGTAAATGAGTTGCTTGATAAAGAAAGTTTGATGTGGCAGCAGCGGGCAAGATCTTTGTTCTTAAAGTCTGGTGACCATAACACCCGTTATTTCCACAGTCGTGCTTCTCATAGGTACAAAAGGAATAGAATCAACGGACTAAAAAATAATAATAATGAGTGGTGCACTTCAGATGACCAAATTGCGGAGATAGCTATCCAATTCTATGAGTCTTTATTCACTTCTTTGCAACCTTCTGATATGCAAACAGTGCTGGAAGCAATTGAACCCAAGGTAACTACAGACATGAACCAGGAACTTATTAAGGATTTCACTAGGGAAGAGGTGGAACTTGCCTTAAAACATATGGAACCTCTGAAGGCACCAAGTCCGGATGGTATGCCTCCAATCTTTTTCCAATCTTTTTGGTCTGTGGTGGGTGATAATGTTACCTATGTTGTGCTTGACTGTCTTAATAATTGTTATATTCCGCATGATCTTAATCACACTTTTGTGGCTCTCATTCCTAAAGTTAAAAGTCCTGAATTTATTTCTGAATTTAGACCTATTAGTTTGTGCAATGTTATTTACAAACTGATGTTTAAAGTTCTTGCTAATCGTATGAAGAAGGTGCTACCTTATCTGGTTTCTGAGAATCAGAGTGCTTTCCAGGCAGGGAAGGTGATTACAAATAATATTTTGATGGCTTTTGAAACTCTCCATTATATGAAGTACCACCAATCGGGCAAAACAGGCTTTATGGCTTTGAAACTTGACATGAGCAAGGCTTATGATCGAGTGGAGTGGGGTTTCATGGAAGGGCTACTAAGGAAGATGGGATTTCATGAGAAATGGGTTGCTTTGATGATGGAGTGTATTACCACTGTTTCTTATTCAGTTTTAATAAATGGGGAGCCTACATGTACCATTCATCCCAGCAGAGGTATAAGACAGGGTGATCCGCTCTCACCTTATCTCTTTCTTCTTTGCATTGAAGGTCTCCATGGCCTGATTAACCAAGCTATTGCATCAAGGAATATTAGAGGAATTTCCATTTGTAGGAATGGCCCAAGACTTACTCATTTTTTCTTTGCAGACCATAGTCTCCTGTTTTGCAGGGCCACTAGCCATGAGTGCCAGCATGTTCTTAACATCCTTATGGCTTATGAAAGAGCATCCGGACAACAGTTAAATAGAGATAAAACAACTCTATTTTTTAGCAAGGCCGTTCCTCAAGTGGTGCAACACAATATTTTATCTATGATTGGTGTGCCTGAAATCAAACAGTATGAGAAGTATTTGGGTCTTCCCTCCTTTGTGGGCCGGAACAAAAAAGCTAGCCTCCAATACATAAAAGAGCGTGTGTGGTCTAAACTTAGGGGCTGGAAGGAGAAACTCCTTTCTCAAGCCGGTAAGGAAATTCTTTTGAAGGCGGTGGTCCAAGCCATTCCTACATACTTTATGAGTTGCTTTAAACTACCCACCACATTATGCAATGAGCTTGAGATCATGATTCGAAAATTTTGGTGGGGTCAAAAAGGTGTAAGGAGGAAGGTTCATTGGGTGAAATGGAGCAAACTTTGTAAGCCTAAGAGTGAAGGAGGTATGGGTTTCCGTGAGTTGGAAAAGTTTAATGAGGCTTTGTTAGCCAAACAAGTTTGGAGATTGGCGTCAAACCAAGATTCCCAATTTTTCAGATTCTTTAAAGCTAAATTTTTTACAACTGGATCAATATTTGATGCAAAGGAAAAAAATGGTTCTTATGCTTGGAGGAGTATACTAAAAGGGCGTGAAGTCATAATGAGGGGTATGAGATGGAGGATTGGTGATGGGTTTTCGGTCCGGATATATTAGGATAGATGGCTGCCAGCTACTGAACATGGCAGGGTCATTTCTCCTATTTCGGATATCCATTAAGAGGCTCTAGTGTCCACTTTGATAGACCAAGAGCTGTGCAGATGGAGAGAGGCAGAGATTGATAGAGTATTTTTGCCTATGGAAGCTTCAATTATTAAAGCTATCCCGTTAAGTTTCTCTAACAGGTTTGACACAATTTTCTGGCCGAGGAACTTTGATGGGATATATTCTATTAAGTCCGGATATAAAAGTTGCTTATGGAGTTGGAGTGTGGGAATGGAGCAGCGGCTAGTTCATCTTCTATGGGAGCGATGAAGAGTACTTGGAACGGAATTTGGAAGCTGGAGGTCCCAAATCGTATCCATCTATTCATGTGGCGTGCTGGGAATGACTCACTTCCTACAAAAGTCAATCTGGCACATCGCAAGATGTTAACAAAATCTACATGTTCACATTGCAAGCTGGAACCCGAAGATACATTACATGCTCTATGGAAATGCCCACTCTTATCCACGGTTTGGCAGGTGGCTTTTGCTGATTTGGTTGATGATACTAATGTTGTTTTTGAGTTTTTGGACATTATTCAGCGTGCACAACAGGACAGGTCCCATTTTGCTCTATTTGCATGGACGGCTTCGCTGATTTGGATGCGTAGAAACAAGCTTCGGTTAGAGGAAAATACAATCCCATTGGAGAAGGTCAGCTCTATGGCTTGCGAAGGTCTTCGGGAGTATCAGCAACTGCGTCCAATCCACACCAAGATCCCACACACAGCGAGGTCAGTCAGATGGCGTCCTCCACCGTCAAGTCTACTCAAAGTTAACTTTGATGGAGCCTTGTTTGTAGAAGACAATAAGGCTGGTCTTGGAATTATAATTCGTAACGATGACGGATTGGTCATGGCTGCTTTAACACAACAGATTCCACTACCTGCTTCGGTAGAGATGGTGGAAGTGCTAGCAACGCGCCGAGCTCTTTGGTTTGCAAAGGAGTTGGGTTTTCAGAGATTAATAGTTGAAGCTGATTCCGAAGTCATTATTAATTCAATCAATGGTGGCAATATGTCCCAGTCTGAGTTTGGGCATATCTTACAAGACATTATTTTTCTTTGTTCTTTTTTTAGTCGTGCTTCTTTTCATCATATTAAGAGGCAATGGAATTGTGTGGCTCATAGACTAGCTAGACGAGTTGTAACTAATCCTTTGGATGTTTGGATGGAGTCTGTTCCTCCAGACACGATTGATGTTTACAATTTTGATCTTTGTTTTAATACTCAATAACAATCCCCATTGAAAGGGGTTTCTCAAAAAAAAAAAAAAAAAAAATTCCTAATTTCATAATAGCGTCGATTAAAGTATCAAGGTAATGTAGTGTATTTAATTTCTTAATGGTTACGAATTAGTTTCAATAAAATTATCTACTTCTTTGTTTCCCAAGACCCAAGACCACCATCCCAAACATGAGAAATATTGTGTTTTCTCTACTCTTAAAGCCCAAAAAAAAAAAAAAATCCTTGGTTGTCCATCATGCTCTTCGTAGGTGGCATATCAACCATGTGTGTGAATATCATCCCCACTGAAAAATGGTGACCTGTACTTGAGTATTACGAGTCCAAGTTGTCAAGTTGTATTTGATATTTGACTTCACGGTCTTAGTTAGGTATCTGTATGTTGTGACCATTGGAGTAGGAAGGGATGGGATGAAGGTGGTGCATTGCTATTGCGGGGAAGGGGAGGCCAATTGAATGGTTTAGGTGAAGAGTAATGTGATTGCCCTACACAATTAGTGAAGTTCTATCTCCATCTCTCCCTCTTTTAAGTTTTGGGGATTTGAGTTGAGAAAGTTTTCAGACCCGGACCATTCATTGAACCGTAAAAGGGAGAGGTTCAAGGGTTTTAAGGTCGAACTGAGATCGAACCGAGGTTGAACCGTGATGATGTCATAATTAATTTAAGGTGAAAAGCACATTTTAGTCCCTACATTTTCAGGCGATTCCCATTTTAGTCCCTACATTTTATTTTACCGCTTTTAGTCCCTATCCTGAAAAACGATTCCCGTTTTGGTCCTTACCGTTACATCAGAGACGGAAAATGCACACGTGACAAACGGCAAAATTAAAAAATATTTAAAAAAAATATATTTTATTTTAAAATAAAATAAAATTTTAGTTATCAATAATTTTAAAATAAAAATATTAAAAATTTTAGTTAAAAATATTTGTTCTTCATGTTCTTCCCCCAAAAACATGATTGCCCAGAGATTCAAGATTTTCTTCTCTTTTATTTCATTTTCTTAGCATCCAAACAAGCAAAAACATATACAAAACCATGATCAAACTCAGATACTCTGACACAATTAACTAACAAAACCCAAAACACTTAAGCAGTCCCACATATTATTATCGACCCAGAGTTAGTGAAACGAGGACATTGAGCCAGACATAGGTGAGGATAGAGCAACGATGGTGATGATGGAGAGCAAGGCAATAAAATACACCAAAACACAATTATGAGGAATCGGCAATCTCGGCGGTGCAGATCTGATCGCAGAGAGAGGGAGAGTGAGTGAGTGACTGAAAAAGACACGAAACGATGCCGTCGCATGCGGATCTGGACAGTCAGATCGAGCATCTGATGGAGTGCAAGCCGTTGCAGGAGGCGGGGTGAAAACGCTTTGCGATCAGGTGAGGGCGATTCTCGTTGAGGAGTGGAACGTACAGCCGGTGAAGTGTCCGGTGACAGTGAATGAACCCACAAGCAGCTCCTCATTTCTTTCTGTCATCGGTGTGATGTCATCGGTGAATGAACCCAGATCAAGCCATCTCTGTGTGATGTTTCAGATTTGGCCACCAACGAAACAGATAGTTGAACTGGGTGTGGGTTTGGCGAATCGAGATGGGTTTGTGTCTGAATTTGGCCCAAGTACCATTTGGATTTGGATGTTCATGGTTGAAGTGGATCGGTTTTTGAGTTTGGTGGGTGGGTGGGTGATATAGAAGGAGACTTGTGTTATTCAAATGAATTGGGTTTTTGGAATTTTTTGTGTTCATGGTTTAGTGTGAAGTGAATTAGGGGTTTCTGGTGTGGATTTTGGAAACTAATTTTTTTTTTTTCGTTGAGCAATATTGATATGCATTTGGCTGGTGGAGAGGTCAGTTGTTCTTCTTTTTTTTTCTTTTCTTTTTTTCGAATCGTTGTTAGTTGATTGTGTCAGAATATCTGGGTTTGATCATGGTTTTGTTTATGTTTTTGTTTGTTTGGATGCTAAGAAAATGAAATAAAAGAGCAGAAAATATTGAATTTCTGGGCAATCATGTTCTTGGGGGAAGAACATGAAGAACAAATATTTTTAACTAAATTTTTTAATATTTTTATTTTAAAATTATTAATAACTAAAATTTTATTTTATTTTAAAATAAAATAAAACATTTTTAATATTTTTTAATTCTGCCATTTGCCACGTGCGCATTTTCCGTCTCTGATGTAACAGCAGGGACCAAAACGAGAAGCGTTTTTCAGGATAGGGACTAAAAGCGGTAAAAATAAAATGTAGGGACTAAAATGGGAATTTCCTGAAAATGTAGGGACTAAAATGTGCTTTTCGCCTTAATTTAATAATTATTTTTAATATATATAAAAACATTAAATTAATAAAAAAATAGAAAAATTAACTAAAATAGTCTAATTCATTTGGAGAAGCTTATTTCTAAAAAATACATAAAACTTACAAAAATATAGTACACAACTACACATTGTTACACACTATGCATAAACTATACATTGTTTCTCATAACTACACACTCTGTGCATAAACTGCATGCATAAACTATGTGCATAAAACAATGTTAATTCAAACATAAACTGTGCATAAACTATGTTTGTGTTTGGATTAACATAAACTGTATGCATAAAACATTGTTAATCCAAACATAACCTGTACAAACATTATGCATAAACTGTGTGCATTAACAGTGTTTGTTAATCCAAAATACAACTACACATTGTTTCTCATAATACAACTACGTGTACAACCTTGTTTCTCATAATAATGTTTTCCAAGTTACAGTACACAAACACAACTACACATTGTTTCTTACAAAAATACATAAAAACTTATTTCTAAAAAACAATAATAAAACTTCAAACTCCAAGTTACACACAGTATCTTACAAAAAGACATAGAAAGTATTTCTAAAATACAAAATAGAACTTTAAAGTTCAAACAGAGTTATTATGATCATAAATCATCAATGTCATGATAGTTATCATGCTCATCATCATTCCCTGGAAATCCAGGAGGAGGGCCAACAGGTTGTCCAAATGTTCCCAAATTAATTCCTTCAACCTCACTGCTATCATCTACAAATTCTACACACAAGTTTAAACAAAATAAAAAGAAAAATCATTATAATGTTTACGAAAGTTTGAAAAAAATAAAAGAAAAATCACTATAGGTTATTAAATTGTTTACATATAAACTAACCTTCAATATTAGAAGAAGGCCCTTCACTTGCTGGATATGCACCCTCTTCATAAATTGCATTCTCCAACTCTTCATAATTAAGATATGGGCCTTCCTCTTCCACAAATACCCAAAAATCAGTTTTGTCGATACTTGCATAATCAATGGGGTCAAAATTAAACTTTTTGTTGTAAAGCCTGCATCATAAAATGTCATGCTCATTATTGGAATTTGAACATAATTAGTAACTAACAATTACATTATATAAATGACTTCTTAAAAATTAATATAATGACAAGATATAGCATTTAGTTACCTATGTCTCAATCGCAAGTTATGATGAACAAACACAAGATCATTGAGCCTTTAATACTCCAACCTATTTCTCCTCTTAGAATGTATTTGGTCTAATAAACTCTAACAACGCTCACATCCAGAAGAGGCAGAAGTTTGGCTAAGGATTCTAATTGCCAATTTTTGCAAATTTGGAGCATCAGCACCCCACAACTTCCACTATTCATCTAATTTTCATAACACAACGTAATCTAATATTAATCAACATAAACAAACAAACTTTCAATTGAATAATCAATTAAGTTATTCTAACTATAGTGACAAAACTAACTTTCAACATGAACAAAAAAAACTAAGATTTGTTTATAGTATTAAAGAAAACTAATTACTTCTCACCTGGATGAGCGGTCGTGCTTGTTGACAATGCAAGATCTCTATCAAAGCTCCCAATACGGTCTCGAAAATATTGAGTTTACTTAATTACCTTTTCTTTATCACCATCATATTTTGTCCCAATGTAGTCCAAAACAGCCATATGTACTGCTGGTTTTCGACAAAAATTCTCCTCATCATATTGAAAAGCAGGATTTAACCAATATGCAGTAGCATGAAGATCTTTACACAAATGTTTGTCCCAACGGTTTTTTATAATTGAGGTGTATGGCTTGTACAAGTGCTTCTTCATTCGGAAGATCTTCTTGATTCCCAACTGTGCTCTATGCATGCCCTCATACACATATCCTATTGCAGGCCTTTGATCAGAATCAACAATCCGTAACAAACGAATGAGTGGCGATGAAATCTTGACAAGAACATTAATATCATCCCAAAAAGAATTATCCAAAATGATAGAAACTAAGGCTTTCAAATGAACTTGCTAGTCACTAAGGTTTGCAAGTCATGCTTATGCACATGAAGGCTTTCAAATGAAAGGAAAGTAGTAGCAAATCTTGTTGCTCCTACACGTACAATATCTGTCCAACCAGGTCTCTTCCTCAACTAAGCAATCAAAGCCACATTATTATAAATAAAAACTGTAACTTTGAATGCACGTTTTTTGAGTCTCTCCATATGAGGCATGTCTCCCATATCCTGCAACACAAGATTCAAGCAATGTGCTACACAAGGAGACCAACTAATAGTTTTATACTTTTCACACAACAATTTACCAGCAGATACATAATTGGAAGCATTATCAGTAACCATGTGAACTATGTTTTTTGGACCAACCCATGTAACTACTTCATCAAACAATTTAAACGAGTTTCTGGTACTCTTCACAATATCTGAGGCATCAACTGATTTTACAAATACCATTCCCCTAGGACAATAAACAAGGAAATTAATCAATGACCTATGTCTAGTATCTGTCCAACCATCAACCATAAGTGTACATCCAACTTCTGCCCAATGCCTACGTTGTGACTCAATCAACAATTGAACCTGTTTCTTTTGATCCCTCAACAAAGGGACCTGTACAGTATGATAAGATGGACCTTTGTAACCAGGACCAGCACCAGCTATGGCATCTATCATCCTTTGGTAGTATACTGAATTCACTACATTAAAAGGAATGCAATTGTCATACAAAAACCTTGCAATAGCCATATCAACTTGCCTCACCCTTTCTTTACTTTGGAACACACTTTTAAGACCAGGTCGAGCTCCTGGAGTAGTTCTTGGAGCAAAGTAATTATCTACTGGGTTTGTACCCTTTCTTTTACCTAAAACAGGTTTTTTAGGCAACCCACTACTAAATACTTCTTGAACATCTTCATCTTCTTGCATATCACTATTTGTGGAAGGCACACTAAACATTTCTTCTTGACGTTGTTTCTCAGCTTTTTTCTTCAACTCAAACTCCTTCACATATTCCAACATTTGGTATCTCACATCATGAGAAACCTTTTCACACGATCCAATATCACCTTTTATCCCCGCAAGGTGTTTTTTCATCCTATTAATACCCCCACCTTTATATGTTTGCCTACAATACATACATGTAAAAGTATTCCGTCCCTTCTCATCCGTCCCAAGGCTAAAATGTTCCCAAGCCGGATCAACCTTTTCCCTTACTCTTGAGCTAGATTCCACTACATTGGAATCAACTTCATGTGATGGAGTAGACCCAGTCTCTGTTTCCATTTTAATCTAAAAGACTAAACAACCAGTCAAACACGCATAGACCCATCAATTTTTGAAATACAGATAGTCAAAGAATCACAACTTCATACACACAGTCAAATTAACAAACTAATATACACAGAGTCATAGAGTCAGAATCACAAATTCACAACTTCATACAATTTCTAAAATAGTGAAATTCACCAATTTTTTACAACAGACCCATCACAAGATTCACAACTTTCACAGGTTAAAGATTGAAGCACAAATTTAAACACATTTGTGCTTGCAAACAAAAATTGTAAAATATACTTATCAGAACTTTAATATCCAACACTCCAGATTTATTTGCTCATAAAACACTAATAATATCCAACTTTGAATCATTTTCAATTGACCCAAATCAATATACACACCGCCACTTTAGATCTATATCATCATCCACAATCAACTTGCAAATATTAACAAAGAAAAAGCAGATTAGAGTTAATAAAGTACCAAACGACGGCGACGGCGACGCGGCAGAGAGTGAGCTGCGACAGCGATGAGGGAGAGAGGCAGAGACGAGAGAGTGATTGAGAGAGTGAGGAAGAGATCTGGGCTGAGCTGCGACGACAAAGAGACGAGAGAGTGATTGAGAGAGCGAGGCAGAGACAAGAGAGTGAGGCGAGGGTTTCAGAGTGATTGAGAGTGAATTTTGTTTTCAGGGTTATGCTCCAAACGACGCCGTATAGGGGGGGAAAAAAAAAAGAGAAACGACGCAGTTTTAAGGCTTGAAACAAGCCAACCATTTGAACCGTGTGAACCAGTCACGGTTCACAGAACCGGACGGTTGGACCGCGGTCCAGACGGGTCCTTGCTTTTTTCGCATGGAACGGTTCTTCACCTTAAACGGACCGCGATGGTGAATGGTTCAAGGGTTTTCCAGTCGGACCGTATGGTCTAGTCCGGGTTTAATAACCTTCAACGATGAGAAAGAGAATCAAATGTTATTTACATGAAATAAAAGAGATAGTGGAGAAGATGTTGCAACTTGCAAGATTTATTTGCAAAAAAACGTTTAGTTAAATGAACATTAATCTTGTTAGGGACACGATTTTCTTCACATCACTTTAACATAACCTTACCACAATGGCACATAATATGATTTTTATTTATGCATTATTTACAACATGCATACTTGAATGATTATGAAAAATATTAGTGAATTTTTTTAGGTCACTTGACTTTATTCATATCATCCATGTATGGATAATATTAGTTTGTGGTCCTAGATTTTCATATAATTATATTTCCTTTTTCTTTTTCTTTTTTTCTTTCTTTTTTCTTTTTTTTAATATCAATCAAATTTTCATACCATCCTGGTTGAAAACACTCTCAAGATAAGTTTTGTTGTGCCTTCTTTCTTATTGCCCATGCTTCATATAAATATTTTCATATCCGACTGTAAACTATGTTTAGACGTGTATGCAACATTCGGCAAAATTGCATGGTTGGTTATATATTCTGAAAGGAGCGCTCTTTTGCAGGTAGGTGATTGTGAAGGATTGCCACTCTGAAAGGATTGGCAACATTCTACTCTCTATAACTAATAAGATGAAAAATTATTAATATCAATGGCCGAGTCAGGATTTCGGTTCAGGGGTATGATTAGAAGAAAACATTTAAAAAAAAATTAACCAAAAAAAATACTAATCTATATTAACAACAAAATAAATAAACAATTATAAACAACTATAAGTGTCGTCGTACAAAAATTAATATAAATGTAAACTATAGTTAGACATCTAAGTTAATAAGTTGCAAATCAATTTGAAAATATTAAGATTATAGCAATTTACTTGCAAAGTTGTATATATGTCTCACTATCTTGATTGTTTTTAAAAATATAGGTAAAATTCAACTTTCTATCTATTTTTCAAAGTATTTTAAATTTGGATTCATAACAAAAACCCACAATTTAAAAGTGAAAAAAAAAAAAAAAAAAAAAAACCTGAAATGTCAAGAAATTGAGGAAAATGAAAAAAAAAATTGTGTAAAATATAGGATTATCAATTGAAATAGTATAAAAAAAAAAACTAAAATGCATTATTATTATTATTATTGTGGGGGGCGAAATGCTCAACTTAAGGTATTGGGCCCAAGGCTCTATTTGAGAATCACTGTTTGTCCGAAGAGATGAAAAATACTCAGTTAGAGGCCCACGTGAAAGGAGCATGTCTGGAGAGGAGCACGGGCGTGATCCGAGGAGATGTTCTATTGTCCGAGGAGTCCAACATCCTCGGATCCGAAGAAGCTGGGCCCGACGGGTGTCTGGGAAGCTCAGGTAGTCCCCCTGACAAATATGACGACGGGGGTGAACCTCGGACACGCATGAGGATAACAAGATCAAAGAAATATCTAGGAGACAGACTTCAACCACCGCATTAAATGCATTGCATCTACTCCCTTAGCCACATTAATGTGGAGAAGACACTTGAACAGTGCACTCAGCTACCACCACTCACACAAGGCTAAAGATGGTGCATGATGGGACATGCACTCAAGTGAGCGCCTAGATGATGAACAAGTGGACGGTGAAGATGAAGGAGGAAGGTACTATATAAGAGAGAGATGTCTCTGATAGAGGGGATCGAAAATCAGAAGTAAAAAAGGAGAAAACTCCATTACTGTAGCCCCAAGAATTGTAACCCCAGTTTATTAAATACAAACTCCTCCTCGGACGTTACGTTTGCATCTGTCTGAGCACGTTTGAATACAAATTTGTCCACTAGCACTGCAATCTTATACTGTCAATTCATTTCTTGCCCAGCTCTTTCACCCACTCTCTACAAATTTTATTGTCTTAGGTTTAGTGGGCTCAAAATCCATACCATCTTGGGCTTGGGCTACGAAAATTGACCTTACAATTGGTGCCGTCTGTGGGAAGAGCTTGTGCAAAGGTGAAAACAACAGTTGGTGATGGCAGGACAAGGTGAACAAGAAGCAGAATCCAGGGCATCCCAACACGTGGACCCTTTTGTTAACTTGGAGAAGAGACAATATCGTGAGGGCAGTGTACACACTGTGCGTGTTAGCCAAAGCCAATCACAGGGCGGAAGTCACATGTCCCATGCAGAGAAAAATCGAGGCTTGCAACTGGAAGTAGAAAAACTAAAAAGGGAGTTGCGCCACGCAAAGAGGAAACGGGCTTCCTCGTATTCTGACGAAGACCTTGATGACAAGCGGGATGTCACTTATCAACATAAATCTAGGACACCAGCCAGCGAGTCCTATACCTATGAAGAGGAGTCCCATCGTAGGAGGCAACACAGAAGCCCATCACGTGGAGACATGGGAAACGATGCCATGAGCAGGGCTCTGAATCAGATTTCCAGGTCACCTTTCACGCGCAGGATTGAGGAGGCGAAACTTCCCCGGCGTTTTAACCAGCCAACGTTCACCATCTACAATGGGAAAACAGATCCCGTGGAGCACGTGAGTCACTTTAACCAGAGGATGGTTGTCTACTCTAGAGATGAAGCTCTGATGTGTAAGGTTTTCCCCTCCAGTCTTGGGCCAGTAGCCATGAGGTGGTTTGACGGTCTGAAGGCAAACTCCATTAGCTCCTTCAAGGAGCTCACGCAGGCGTTCGGCTCCCGTTTTGTCACGTGCCGAAAAGTGGCCAAACCTCTCTCTTCACTGCTGTCCTTGACCATGCAGGAAGGCGAGTCCTTGAAGGCATATTCAGATAGATACTGGGAGATGTTCAACGATGTGGAGGGCAGCTCTGATGCAATGGCCATCAGTACGTTCAAGCTCGGCCTCCCTACTGACCATGGGTTGAGAACGTCTTTATCTGGTAAGCCGGTCACAACCATGCGTCAACTTATGGACCGCATAGAAAAGTACAAAAGGGTTGAAGAGGATCAGCAGCAAGGAAAGGGTAAGGATAAGATTATCCCCCAGGAGAGGAGGGATTTCAGGTCGGACCATTACAACCATAGTAAACCGCGGAGAGATTTTGCTGGGCAGTCAGGGTCGACAAACCTTCCAGCGGTCAACACCGTGTTCAAAGAGCCAGTCCACCAGGTCTTGGAAAAAATCAAGAATGAATCATTCTTCAGGTGGCCAAACAAGATGGTAGGAAACCCTGAGAGGCGCAATCACAATCTTTACTGCCAGTACCACCAAGACCATGGGCATACCACGGAGGATTGTAGGAGCCTGTGGGACCATTTGGACCAGCTGGTTCGCGATGGTAGACTGAGACACCTTTTATACCCCTCCAGCGGCCAAGGAGGGCAGATGGGCTCAGGGTCACGAAGAGATGACCCTTCAAAGCCACCGCTAGGGACTATTAACGTGGTTTTCGCCGCGCTGGGGAGAACAGGATCCTGGCCATTTAAAGTTATGTCGGTAGGCCGACCATCAAAAGGGGAATCAAGCCGAGGTCTGAAGAGGGTTAAGTCTGATGCCTCGCCGGTTATAGGCTTCTCGGACGAAGACATGATTGGCACCACCCAACCCCATGATCATGCACTAGTCATCACCCTCAGAATAGGAGGGTACGATGTGAAGAGGGTGTTGGTGGACCAGGGTAGTGCTGTGGAGATAATGTACCCAGACCTCTACAAGGGGCTAGGCCTAAAACCCCAAGACCTAACACCGTACGATTCTCCCCTCATAAGTTTTGAAGGAAGGCCTGTCATTCCGAAAGGCCGGATACGTTTACCTGTGCAGGCCGGATCCGAGGTGGTGGAGCTGGACTTTATAGTTGTGGATGTATATTCACCCTACACGGCACTCGTAGGCAGACCTTGGATTCATGCACTTGGGGCTGTTCCCTCTACTTTGCACCAGAAGGTCAAATACCCATCTGAAGGGTGGATCCATGAGATCCGAGGAGACCAATCCGTTGCCCGACAGTGCCTGGTGGCTGCCATTCAACATGAGACCCAAGCCGGGTCCTCGGTCATTGCCGAAAGGGATTTATAGCAGCTACAGTCTCGGGGATTGCCCGTCGAAGATTCGGACGAAAGCACCCGATGTGAGGATCTAATGAAAGTGGTTATTGGAGATGATTCTGACAGGTTCTTCCAAGTCGGATCTCAACTGCCTTTTCAAGAGAGGGAAGAGCTAATAGAATTCCTCAAGCGAAATCTCGATGTGTTTGCCTAGAGTGCTTACGAAGCCCCAGGGGTAGACCCGGAGTTTATATGCCACCACTTGAAGGTGAATCCACTGGTCACCCCCAAGAAACAGCCTATTCGGCGCCCGTCCAAGGAACATGCTGACGCAGTGAGAGAGGAGGTAGCGAAACTCAAGCAAGCGGGGGCTATCAAAGAAGTTTTTTATCCTGAATGGCTGGCAAACACCGTGGTGGTAAAGAAGAAGAATGGGAAATGGCGAGTGTGCGTAGACTTCACCGATTTGAATAGGGCTTGCCCCAAAGATCCATTCCCTATGCCAAAAATTGATCAGCTGGTGGATGCCACTGTCGGCCACCCTCGGATAAGCTTCCTAGACGCCTTCCAAGGCTACCACCAGATACCATTAGCCCCGGAGGATCAGAAGAAAACCGCTTTTGTCACCCCCATTGGTAACTACCACTATAAAGTGATGCCATTTGGCTTGCAGAACGCGGGTGCTACCTACCAGAGGATGATGACGAGGATGTTCGAGCCACAACTGGGCAAAAATATCGAGGTCTACATAGATGACATGGTGGTGAAGAGCAAGGTTGTTGCCGAGCATGTGAAGGACCTTGAAAGTACCTTTGAGGTTCTAAGAAAGCACAAGCTGCGACTGAATGCTTCTAAGTGCTCGTTTGGAGTGGGGTCCGGCAAGTTTTTGGGTTACATGGTGACTCACAGAGGGATCGAGGTTAACCCTGACCAAATAAAGGCCATCAACGATCTACGAGCTCCTCGGAACCCCAAGGAAGTTCAGAAACTGACCGGAATGATTGCTGCCCTCAATCGGTTCATCTCTAGATCAGCAGACAGGTGTCGGCCTTTCTTTTCTCTGCTCCACAAGTGGAAGGGATTCAAATGGACTGAAGAATGTGCTTTGGCATTCCAACAACTCAAGGATTATCTAGCTCGGCCACCAATCATGGCCAGTCCTGAGCCAGATGAGGTACTGTTCGCCTACATCGCTGTAGCTCCCTGTGCGGTGAGCCTAGTGTTGATACGGTCAGACTGTGGTGTACAAAGACCAGTTTATTACGTAAGCAAGTCGCTGCATGAGGCCGAGATTCGTTACTTGCCTCTGGAGAAGGCTATCCTAGCAGTAGTGCTTGGCACACGGAAGCTACCTCACTACTTCCAGGCCCACATGGTCATTGTTCTCACTCAACTCCCACTTAAAGCTATACTCCGAAGCGCTGATTACACTGGGAGGATTGCCAAATGGGGTACAATCTTAGGGGCTTTTGATATAAGATATATGCCCCGCACATCGGTCAAGGGCCAGGTACTTGCGGATTTGGTGGCTGAGTTCACGGAGCCCCAATTAGAAGAAGTGAGACCCACGTCAGACATGGATGAAAAATCGGTTGGCATGATCTCCCATCAGAATCCCTCCCACTGGGAAGTATACGTTGATGGTGCGGCAAACCAAAGAGGTTCTGGAGTGGGGTTGGTGTTAAAATCCCCCGAGGGGATCATTATAGAGAAGTCGTTAAGGCTGGACTTCTCGGCAAAGAATAATGAGGCGGAGTACGAGGCCTTGCTGATGGGAATGGCTATGGTCCGAAGAATGGGAGGAAAGTCCGTGGAGTTACTCTCGGACTCAAGGTTGGTCGTCGGTCAAGTTCAAAGCGAGTTTGAGGCAAAGGACGAAAGAATGCAGGGGTACTTGAGCCGAGTTAAATGCCTGCAATCGGAGTTCGACTCTTTCAGTTTGCTATACATTCCTAGGAATGGAAACTCACATGCTGACTCCTTGGCCACACTTGCTACCTCCTCGGCCAAAAACCTGCCGAGAGTCATTCTTGTCGAAGACTTGCACGGGCCTACAGAGGCAAAAAGAGAGGCAGTCCGGGTTTACCAAGTCAGAACTGGGCCCTGCTGGATGGACCCTCTAATTAAATTCCTCAAAGAAGATATATTGCCTGAGGAGAAGGGGGAAGCTGACAAAATTCGGAGGAAGGCCACCAGGTTCTGGTTTTCCGAAGACCAGAAACTATACAGACGTTCCTACTCAGGACCATACTTGTTGTGCATCTGAGCTATTACTGGAAGAGCTGCACGAAGGGATTTGTGGGAGCCACACTGGAGGCAGATCCCTGGCACACCGAGCCCTCACCCAAGGTTATTGGTGGCCTAACATGCAAAAGGAAGCCCACGAGTATGCCAAAAAGTGTGATCAATGTCAACGCTTCGCCCCAAATATTCACCAGCCAGGGGGAGCTCTTAATCCGCTGTCTAGCCCATGGCCTTTCGCCTAATGGGGCTTGGATATCGTGGGACCATTCCCTAAAGCTACAGGAAACAAGAAGTACCTTCTGGTCGGCACAGACTATTTCACCAAGTGGGTCGAAGCCGAGCCGCTGGCCAATATCAGAGACGTTGATGTGCAAAAGTTCGTGTGGAAGAATATTGTCACCCGGTTTGGAGTTCCTCACACCCTCATCTTGGACAATGGCCTTCAGTTCGATAGCAAGGCATTCAGGAATTATTGCAGCGAGCTGGGAATCATAAATAGATACTCCACTCCCGCCTATCCCCAAGGTAATGGGCAAGCAGAAGCTGTCAACAAGGTCATAGTGAATGGCTTGAAGAAGAGGCTAGATGATGCGAAGGGTAAATGGGTAGAGGAATTGCCACATGTGCTTTGGGCTTACAGAACTACGCCTCGCAGGTCTACTGGGGAGACCCCCTTCTCAATGACATATGGGGCTGAAGCTGTCATTCCTTTGGAAACCGGGTTTCCAACACTAAGAACTAGCTCATTTAGTTCGACCAGAAACGATGAGCAACTAGAGAAGAGCTTGGACCTGATTGAGGAAAGAAGGGAGAGTGCAATGGTTCAGCTGGCACATTACCAACAAAAGCTCAGACAAAGCTATGATGCTAACGTAAAGCTCAGGCCTCTAGAACCAGGTGATCTGGTGCTGAGGAAAGTTGTGGGCACTGCAAAGAACCCGGCTTGGGGGAAGTTAGGACCCAATTGGGAAGGGCCATATCGCATCACTTCAGGAGCTGGCATTGAGGCATATTTCTTGGAAGACCTGGATGGACATGTAATACCACGTCCTTGGAATGTAAATAACCTCAAGAGGTACTTTTATTAATCAAATATTTTCTTCAGCCGATATGCCAATTCGCCGCGTAAAGTTTTCTCTCAAGTGCTCAAACTTAAACCCAATCATGCCTGTAGTCCTCGGACCAGATGATTTGGGTTAGTTAACACTCATTCACCGTTCTCTCTCTCTAGTGTTTAAACTTAAATCCAATCATGCCTGTAGTCCTCGGACCAGATGATTAGGGTTAGTTAACACTCAGTTACAGTTCTATAGTGTTTAAACTTAAATCCAATCATGCCTGTAGTCCTCGGACCAGATGATTAGGGTTAGTTAACACTCGGTTACAGTTCTATAGTGTTTAAACTTAAATCCAATCATGCCTATAGTCCTCGGACCAGATGATTAGGGCTAGTTAACACTCGGTTACAGTTCTATAGTGTTTAAACTTAAATCCAATCATGCCTGTAGTCCTCGGACCAGATGATTAGGGTTAGTTAACACTCAGTTATGGTTCTATAGTGTTTAAACTTAAATCCAATCATGCCTGTAGTCCTCGGACCAGATGATTAGGGTTAGTTAACACTCCGGTGCAGTTCTCTAAGTGTTTAAACTTAAATCCAATCATGCCTGTAGTCCTCGGACCAGATGATTAGGGTTAGTTAACACTCCGGTGCAGTTCTCTAAGTGTTTAAACTTAAATCCAATCATGCCTGTAGTCCTCGGACCAGATGATTAGGGTTAGTTAACACTCTGGTGCAGTTCTCTAAGTGTTTAAACTTAAATCCAATCATGCCTGTAGTCCTCGGACCAGATGATTAGGGTTAGTTAACACTCCGGTGCAGTTCTCTAAGTGTTTAAACTTAAATCCAATCATGCCTGTAGTCCTCGAACCAGATGATTAGGGTTAGTTAACACTCCGATGCAGTTCTCTAAGTGTTTAAACTTAAATCCAATCATGCCTGTAGTCCTCGGACCAGATGATTAGGGTTAGTTAACACTCTGGTGCAGTTCTCTAAGTGTTTAAACTTAAATCCAATCATGCCTGTAGTCCTCGGACCAGATGATTAGGGTTAGTTAACACTCCGGTGCAGTTCTCTAAGTGTTTAAACTTAAATCCAATCATGCCTGTAGTCCTCGGACCAGATGATTAGGGTTAGTTAACACTCCGATGCAGTTCTCTAAGTGTTTAAACTTAAATCCAATCATGCCTGTAGTCCTCGGACCAGATGATTAGGGTTAGTTAACACTCGAATATGTTTGGCCCCCATAATCCTTGAACCAAATGACAGGTTAGTCAATACCCCCACGCAGCTATTGTCACTGGGGCTTACCGTTAAAGTTCCTGATTATGTTTAAATTGATTTCTACTCATGATTGGCTTCCTCAGTTATATTCAATTTAAAGCCGAGGGGTGGTAACACTTTACACTTTACTCGCTCCAATCATAACTTGTTAATAATTTTTATTCGGACTGTTCTTTTCAATATCAACTTCAATTACTCTCGCTGTCAGTATGATGTATCAATCAAGTTTATTTACATTATTGTGTTATAATTGCAATGTACAGTTATATGTGGCAATAATAAGCTATAAAGACATGTAAGGAAAACGCTAAACTTAAGGAAAACTGTTTCATTAATAAAAGAAAAAAAGGGGGTTTACAGTTCCTTAGATGAAAACAAAAGTACAAGTACAAAGCAAAAGCCCTATATATCTATTCTTTCGCTAGAGGGACCACAGGGTCGGCAGCCTGGCTTGTCCGAGCAGCTGCTTCAGGGGCTTGATCCGTGGGCTCAGTAGGAATTTTCTCTTTACCCAACCCTTGGCCTTTGTCTTTGGCTGGTTCAGCTGGTTTACCCTTGTCACCTGGCTGACCAGCCTCTTTGGGTGCATCAAGAGTGGATGGAGGAGCATGACTGACCAAGGTTAGCTCCGAAGCCTCTGGAAGCTGTGAAGCAGGAGGGGGATCAGTTCCTGCGAGCTCTCGGATATCAGGATCATAGTATACGCTCCCAGGCAGCCTCAGCTCTGAGTCGGCAGGGACTCCAGCTACATCCAGGGCCTTACTCCAACTTATGCCGCAGTAATCTCGGCTAACCGAGGCAAATTGCTCCATAAGCTGGGACGAGGTCTCCTTTACCCCCAGCTGGTACGCCGCCTTCCTTTCGGCCTCAACCGCCTCCTTGGCCAGTCTGGCATTTTGCTCGGCCACTTAGGCGCTCGCCTTGGCCTTTTGCAGCTCAGCCCTGAGACCCTTCACCAGCTCCCTCTCGGTCGCCAGATTGATCTTTGCCATGTATAGTTGTTTATGCTGTTCCTCGGCTTGTTTCTCAGCATTCTTGATCTCAGCATCGAGGCTTTTCTTCTGGGAGGTCATCTCTTTGAGATCCTCGGACAAATGGGCATATTCCTCCTTTAGCTGGCCCAGAGATTTCTCCGCCTCGTCTCGAGAGCAGAGCGCTGCCTGGGCCTCAAGGTGGTTTTTCTTATTCCACTCTTCGACCACATAGATCTGCTGGGTGACCTGCATGATGGAATTCCAAACGTCAAGCACAAAAAAGGAAGAGAAAGCAAAAATGCCAATGATTCATTCAGCTAATCAGACTAAGCACGCTTACTATGGCCATATCCCTCTTAAGGGATTGGAAGAGATCGTGCTGGCTGAAGTGCCTGAAGGAGTCCATGTCGTGGGGAAGAAGGAGCGGCTGCTGCAGAGCCTCAGCAACATAGCCTGCCCTCCCTCCATCGTAGTTCCTGAGGGAGGTGTCCTAGAGGATCGAGGTGCCATTCAGCTCCAACTTGGGAGACCAGATTCGTGGCCCTCCCCCTCGGCGGACATCAGCCAAGACGTTTTCTTCTCGGCTCTCAGTGGAAGAGGCCCTCCTGTTTCGTTGGTCTCTCGCCACCTTTTGCTGCTTATTTGCCTTCGGTGGTGCCGCCACCTCCCTCTCTTCAGGGTCGACAGGCCTCTTCTTCTTCAAGTCAGGAATGGGTTTTAAGCCAGGGTCAGGAACCTTGGATGGCACTGGAGGCAGGTTCACCACCGGTTGAGAAGTCTTAGCACCTTTCTGCTCAGTTTTTTTACCCCTACCTTTCATCATACTCCTCAAATCCATATCGTCGTCCGAGGAGTCTTCGGAATGAGCAGCTAGCAAATTAAGGTGAATGCCTGATTGTCTGTCGGCCTCTTCCTCGACGTCTGAAACTTCTATCACTCGGTCTACCCCTGAAGCCTCTCCCCCGAACTGAAATCTGTCTATCTGCTCCTCTAGCGAGGAGGTGGAAGAGCCGACCCTCTCACCTTCAACCGCCTATCCGAGGGGAACTTGCTGGAGTGGTTGTACAAGAGGGGGGATGGCCCGAGGATTTGGATGGGGTACGGGTTCAAGCTCGTCTGGCGCCAAGAAACCCTTCCGAGCGACGTCAATACGTGCAAGGCGATGATCCCCCTGGACAATCGCGTTGCCGACTGGTTGGAAACCCTTTGGACTTCCTGTGTATCCCAGAATAAGGGGAGCCGATCGGAGTTGCCCGTCCTCGCTCACGAAAATCTCTGACCTTAATAGGTAATTAAGAGCGGTAGTGTTTGTGAGGCTGAGCCGAGGAGAAACTTGATTTTTATCTGTTACAAATCACAGCAGAATATGGTTAGAAATTCAGAAATAGCAACACGAGGAATCAGAAATCATTAAAAGACGAGGACCCTGAGCCTATGGTTAGTGTGCATAAACCTAGCATATCCCACCTGGCTTCCCATGCTTGGTTGGGCAATGATGGCCGTCATGCCATGCGCCCGAAACGATCACATAGTCGTCTTTCATCCCTTTGTTAGATTTGGGGAGGCAGGAAATGAGCCTGACAACGTCCGACCGGGATTTTAAGTAATATCCCGCATCTTGCTGGCTGTGGCACTCGTACATATGTACTACGTCAAGCCAGGTGAGTCCCAATCCTAGGTGACGGTTAAGGTCCTCAATCGCTTCTAGGATCCTAAACATATTGGGCGCGCACTGCCAAGGAGTAAGCCTATGGTTCCGAAGGTAGCTAGTGGTGATGGGACCCATGGGGATTGTCATTCCCCCTTCTTTGAAGGTGATGAGAGGGATCACAACTTCTCCGGTTTTCCGGTCAGTCAGTATTTTCTTTGGAGGACAATACCTCACCCCCACGTTTGGGGGTATGCGGTATGTAGCCTTAAACTTCTCCAACTGAGCGGGGCTATCTACCAAATACTCGAGTTTGCCTATCTTTCTTAAACGGAAAAGCGAAAACACGATGTAGAAGACAGCCGAGGAGAAAACAGAGGGCTTGAGATGACGAAAACTTACAAAAACGGTGCTAGTGACCGATCTTTGAACTCGCAGGAAGAGTCTTGAAGGCTCTGAGAAGGATTAAGGTCGGCGATTGAGAGAGCTCGGAGCGTCTGGATGCTTGTTCTTGTTGGATAGTCTGGGAATTGCAAAGTAAAGAAAAAATAACTCCCTCTGAGGTTTTATACGGGGTCAAACGAAGGGTCAGGGGCATTTCCGCCCAAAATTCTGAAGAAAAAACCACAGCCGTTGGATCAATCATTCACCGTTGGATACGAAGGACAAAGCGCCACCTGGTGCAATTAATGCGGCACCTTGGGAATATGAGAACCGCAGCGGCATTAATGGAGCGTTTATTTCTATGCCTACGCACGTGCCAGTTCAAATTTGCCTGTTCTCAAGCTTTTGCTCCGTGGCAAGTCAAAATCCTACTTTTTCTCCTCGGATGCGAGGGAAAAACTACAATTTTGAGGGGCTATTGTGGGGGGCGAAATGCCCAACTTAAGGTATTGGGCCCAAGGCCCTATTTGAGGATCACTGTTTGTCCGAAGAGATGAAAAATACTCAGTTAGAGGCCCACGTGAAAGGAGCATGTCTGGAGAGGAGCACGGGCGTGATCCGAGGAGATGTTCTATTGTCCGAGGAGTCCAACATCCTCGAATCCGAAGAAGCTGGGCCCGACGGGTGTCTGGGAAGCTCAGGTAGTCCCCCTGACAAATATGACAACGGGGGTGAACCTCGGACACGCATAAGGATAACAAGATCAAAGAAATATCTAGGAGACAGACTTCAACCACCGCATTAAATGCACTGCATCTACTCCCTTAGCCACATTAATGTGGAGAAGACACCTGAACAGTGCACTCAGCTACCGCCACTCACACAAGGCTAAAGATGGTGCATGATGGGACATGCACTCAAGTGAGCGCCTAGATGATGAACAAGTGGACGGTGAAGATGAAGGAGGAAGGTACTATATAAGAGAGAGATGTCTCTGATAGAGGGGATCGAAAATCAGAAGTAAAAAAGGAGAAAACTCCATTACTATAGCCCCAAGAATTGTAACCCCAGTTTATTAAATACAAACTCCTCCTCGGACGTTACGTTTGCATCTGTCCGAGCACGTTTGAATACAAATTTGTCCACTAGCACTGCAATCTTATACTGTCAATTCATTTCTTGCCTAGCTCTTTCACCCACTCTCTACAAATTTTATTGTCTTGGGTTTAGTGGGCTCAAAATCCATACCATCTTGGGCTTGGGCTACGAAAATTGACCCTACAATTATTATTATGTTAAGTTTAAGTGCCTGAATAATTAAAAGCTAACAACCAAGACAAGTCAAAGCTATTGGTGTGTGTTGTTGAGCCTATGGGAAAATTTTCCCATTATTTTCGCTTGTATCAAGAAGCTTGAAATCCTATTGGATTAGTGTTCTAATGTAAGGGAACTTTTTGTAGTGTCAACATAAATTGAAGTTTTTAGCATAAGGTCCATAAATAATAACTAGCCTCATCACACACACTTCACGAATGAGATGAGATTTTTTATTTGGGTTTACCATGTTGTACTCATGGTAGTTTTATTTTAAGAAAAAGTTGTATTAGTACTTGACTACTAATGTAAGAGAAATGTGGAGGTGGGAAAAAAACAATTAAGTGATAAAAAAAATGGTACGTTTATGGAAAAAAAAAGTTTTTATTTTATTTTTATTTTTTTTAAAAGAAGAAGTTATATTAGTACTTGACAACTAACGTGAGAAAGAAAAATGGAGGTGGGAGAAAAAACTGTTTTTTTTTTTTTTTAAATTTATCTAAAAATTAGGAGTTTTTAAATTACTAATTTTACATGTCGAACCCTATAATTTCAGCCTTAGAAACAGATAAATTTGAATGTATTTTGGGAATCTAAATTGAGGATCCCAAATAGGGAAAGCCCCTTAATTAAATAGTAGTATAGATAAATTTTAATTGATGAAGATAGGTTTTTTCATTTGTTGGTTGGAGTTGACAAAACCAGTCGATTGGATTTTTCTGTCTCTCTCACTCTCTTTTTGTCGCATCCCACTCCCTCGCTAAATCTTTACAACCTGCATTGAACCAAACACAATAAAACCATTCACAATCTTGATCAACCGCATGTTAGTAACGGTAAAGGTTTACCTATTTTGATGTCACAGAAACCTGAAGAAAACATACACGATGCTCTCTTGATAGAACAAAAACTAAACTATTAGCTTGTGGTAGTAAACCTCGAATCCATGAGAAGTTTTCTCTAAATCCACAAGGAGATAAACTAGAATCCACCAGAGAAAGAATTTGACAAAAGTCTATATTTATTGATAATAATTTGATTTTCCTACGGCTACAAAACATATAAATACTGAGAAAAATGTCTGAAACCCTAATTCGCACTAATTACGCGATTAGGTGACAAAATACCGAAATTTATCAAAAATGAAAAAATTGAGTTAAATGCAGAATCATAAACTACTGAACTTAAATGTCATCTCAAAACAAGTGAGACCTTATTCTGACTTTTAAGCAAAAAGTTATTGAGGTAACAAAAATTATTATAAACGGCAAAATTGCAGTTTTCGGGGCCTAAATGAAGAAATTCGTCATTTTCAGGAGGTACCTCATGGCAAAACTACGACTATTGCTTAGAAGGCCATTTCGTTTCAGCCTACCAAATTTCATACGATTTCAACTCCGAGACCCATGATTTCTACTTGTGTCTTTTTACCTTACGCAATATATTCAGGCGCATGTAAGAGTCCGGAAAGACCATGACGGTCTGTTCTACATCATATTTCTCACATTTGCTCAACCTCTTTCCTTAACCCTTCTTTCTCATTTCAGTTATTTAATGTTTTACATGTACTCTCCATCGCTAAATTAATCTTTACATTTTGTTTATGGCTTTAACAAATATAATGGTATCTTCTTTCAATTTATCCATCACGTTTTCCTAGCAAGTATCAGGTCACCAAGAGGGTGTTGCTTCAAATTAAAGGGAAAATGACTTTGATCTCTACAAGCTTCCTTCTTCCTCAACCACCTCTTTCAGTTTGAAACTTTAAATATCATCTCACTGAACTAGAGAACTCTACATCCTGAGATCATAGACTTGGTTATCATCATCATCATGCTCTTCACATTAAAGTTTGGTCTTATAGGAACCTTTTCTTATATATATCCTCAACTGATGACCATTGTTATTTCATGGAATCTTTTTGGGTTAGTTATTCAAAATTTCTTTGGTATGATCCTGTGTCTTAAAAATATGATGATTTTAATGTCTTTCTCTAATTTAAATATTTGCTTAAACAATAATTTTGATGTATTTCTCCAAGTTGAAACTCTTCTCCTATGAACCTTCAACTTGAACTCTTCTCCTGTGAACCTTTAACTTGAGTGACGCATAAGATAATGTTGTGATTAAAAGTTTGTATTAAGTTTGTATTTTTATTCTTTATTAATGCTTACAACAAGTGGGAGTATAAGGATTGTTCTTCTTTATGAGAGAACCAGGAAATATGAAGAGAACCAGAAAATATGATATCATGATATGAGTGAGATGTTCTTGGCTTGTATTTGGAATTGTTGATTTGTTGAGATTTATCTTATCTTGTGCCTACAATTATAGATATATACAATATTCATGAATACTCTTCGATGCTTTGTTGTTGCTTGCAAGTAATAAACTTGAACAAAATATCTTAGATTCCTAAAAGAGAGAAATAAACCATTTTCTAGTACATTAAACTTGGAATAGAGTACTATTAAGTATTGACACCCTCATATTCATAGTCTATAAACTCATATTTCGATGCACCCATGATGGTATTAGAATTTAGATCTATCTCCAAACCAATCCCGAAAATTTCTACAATAAATTAAATTGAAAAAGCCTCAACTTTATTAATATGCAAACAATGAAACACAGGCTTCAATTATTCCTATAAAATGGAAAATTAGTAAAAACCCTCTATACCACAAGTCGTTAATATCACTAGATTTCATCACACTCTCTCCTAAGCTAAAACCCCATTATTGTAAGACCTCACCTTCTTCTGAAATCTAGCATTCACTGGTTTCGTCGTGGTATAAATACTAACAAGAGACCGATACTTTCTCTTCTTCAGACGATACACCTCTTCATCTTCTTTCCCGAAAATCTCTTTGATCAAAGCCGAGGTTATTTCACTTTGACTCTGGTCATCATCTGAGTCCCTCTTGCTGCATCTTTTTTCATCGTTGTTGCTATCTTCGTCGCTAAGTTGCATGAGTTGCTGAGCCGCAGCCATGTCTAACTCAGTTAGACCCTTCTGGGGATTGGTTTTACTTGTAGTAGATAAAAATTCAGCCATTGCCAAATGCTGAAGATATCTCACAAATTCACAACAAAAGACTAGTTCAACTCTCTTTGTGTGTGTTTATCTATGTTGCTTATCTCATATGGTTTTGGAAGAGTTTTTTTTTTGTTTAAAAGGGTTTGGCGTAGAGCGCGTTTGAGGGTACGTGTTGTTTGAGTTTTGAGAGAGAAAGAGAGAGGAAAAAGAAAGTGCAACGTTTTTTCTTTTCTTTTCTTTTTTGAGAAAAAGAAAGTGCAACATTGGTTCCATGAAGATGAGTGGAAGATGTAAATATATTTATATTGTGCTTTATTAATTTATTATTTCATTATCATAAATTCCTTAGTCTCATTCTATATTTTACTACATTATTAAAAAGTATTATAATCCGCTGGATTCATTAATTATTACATCATTGACTTCTTTTGGGATTTTGATGATGAATCCAACTGCTACAATGTGTTGTCATTGTTGGTAGTGATATCTTGGTTTTCTTAGATATGATATTTTCATATTTGACAATTTGATCTTGTGGCCCATCATGTACATACTTTGCCTCATAAACCAAGGGTCCCACCAGAAATATGTGTGTGTATACATACATACATACGTATCTCTCACTCTCTCTCTCTCTCTCTCTTAGATAAACAAAATTCGTGACCTAAGACAAATATTTTTTTTCAATTAATTAATTGACCTTTTGACTCAATAAAGTTTCATCTTGTGTTTCTTTCATTGTATTAAATTCATTTATAATTGAGACTGCGTTTGGTTGAATGTAAAATATTTTTCGAGTGTAAAATATTTTCAAGTGAAAATATCTTTCAAAAATGAAAATATTTTTTTAGTATTTGGTTGCATTTTGAAAATTGTATTAGAAAATATTTTCAAGTGTTTGGTAACATTCTGAAAAATACAAAATTTCTACTGATTTCACATTTTCTTAGCCATTTTCTCATCTTCCAAACAAATTTATACTAGAAAATTGCAAGATTTAAACTTTTTAAAGAAACAAAAATCAAAATCAAACCATTAAACTTTCAAACTCGGTCAAACAGAGAGGGGGAGGAAGAAAGAGTGAGAGATTGAGGGAAAGAGCGTGGTTGATCGAGAGAGGTTGAAATCGGGTCAAGGCTCCGATCTGTGTTTGGCATTGACAATGAGCTTCAATGTCGACGAGAACGAGATGACAAGGCTTCGATCTGTGTTTGGTGGTGACTTTTCAATCCGTAAAACTTGATTTGAAGGTATGGGTCGATGGAGGTGGGTCGGTGAGGACGAGGATGAGGGATGGGTCTGTGAGGATGACAGATGGGTCAGCGGAGGACGATGACAAGGGATGGGTCGGCAGAGTGGCTTGCATGCAACGGCGGGGCCGTGTGTCGAGGGGTGGTTCTAGGCATCACCGGCGAGGATGGGTTTGAACAAGGACGGCGATCTGACTGGCGAGGATGTGCTTGGGTTCTTCAGATGGGTTTGAACAAGGACGGCGATCTAACTGGCGAGGATGTGCTTGGGTTCTTCAAGTGGAGCGTGCTTGAGCTCTCTCTCTCTCTCTCTCTCTCTCTCTCTCTCTGCGTGTCTGAGTCCGGAAATGGTTTGAAGTGAAAATAGAAACGTAATTCGTTTTCCAGGTCAAAGCCTTGCTTTTTACGGTCAAATGAAATGCTTTTCCGAAAAATTCTATTTTCCATGCGCAACCAAACACACACGTTTACGGAAAAGCATTTCTGGAAGTGGTTTGAAGCAAAAAAAAAACGCACCCTAAGTATGAACTAAAATTTCTAACCATTTCTTTTACATCTTTAAGCCATTTTACAGGTTCAATATAGTTGGAACTGAAGATTGAGCAATAGTTAAGATTGTCTTTATAAATTAGTTATATAACAAATTTATTAGGATAAAAAATTTTGAGTAGCAAAGTCTAAACTACTGTTTAGATGTAATAAAAAAACAAATAATAAAAAAATTGTTTGTCTTTTTTTTTTGGATACCATTCATAAAAACAGATCATATCTAAAATTAAAAACTGGCCCTCAAATTTTAAATTTTGAGAGAGCTCAAAGCATATCTAAAATTTGAAGGGGCAGATAAACAAATTTTTATAATTGTAGTTTAATTAGGGACTTTAATGAAAATTTTAAAAAAACTAGGGGGGCCATGGCCCCTCCTTCCCAACATAAATAGCTCCACAACCACCAATATGATGATGTATATATGTTACAATAAATATATATATATATATATATAAAAGCAATCTAATATATAATTTATGGTGGACAAATACAATTTATCTTATTTTTTATATATATAAAAAAAAAAAGAGTAAATAAAACCAAAAGTTTTTAGAAGGAAAAATTGTGACAGAAAATTTGTAATTTGTAGTAACTAGTAAGCTTTCGTAAAAATTAGATAGAATTTACTTGTGAAATTTAAAATGATCACATACAGATAACATTGATGTGAAGAGGAATGGCAAAGAAATCATGGCAAGAGCCATGCTAAGAAACAGAGTGGTCTGCTTGATGTTTGATTGCGTTGTGGCTTTGGCACTTGTGAGTAGGGAGTGAAAAGTTCTACGGTTTTTTTCAGCCCACAAAACGTTCACTTAATACAAATTTTAGTTTTTTTTTACAAGAGATTTCTGCTGTATACTTGCTTTGCATGCAAACTACAAACCATGGGATATCAGAGTTGCATTAAAGATGTAAGCTTTTAAAACTTGCGGTATGTTTGATAGATTGTAATAAGTGGACAAAATTGGCCTTTGCCTCTTTTCTATCAAACTATCCAGTATTTTGTCCATTTTTTGAAACTAATTAGGGAAATGTCTCTCTTTTGAAACTCAATTTTCTCAAAATCGAGTTTTAAAAAAATAAAAATTATGGAGCCTTATAGTGGCGTTTTAAGGAGTCTATAGTGACGTTTTAAGGGCCTATAGTGGCGTTTTGGAACTCGAGCTCCATGAACTCAAGTTATAGGTAAATTTTTTTTTTTTTTTTTTTTATACCTATAACTCAAGTTCATGGAGCTCGAGTTACAAAATGCCACTATAGGTCCTTAAAACGTTACTATAAGCTCCTTAAAACGCCACTATAGAGCTCCTTAAAACGCCACTATAGAGCTTAACTCGATTTTGAGAAAATCGAGTTTCAAAATAGGGGTATTTCCCTAATTAATTTCAAAAGAGGGCAAAATGCTGGATATTTTGATAGAAATGGGCAAAGGCCAATTTTGTCTTGTAATAAGTACTGTAATATAATAATTATTCTTATGATTTAATTATTCAGCGGTTTGGTTATATTTTTGTTACAGAGAATAATCATTTCTTATGAATAGCTATTTTTTAAAATGAGGAATAACTATTCCTCTCTAAAAGAGTTGTAATAACTATTCCTTAATAGGTGTATTAATTTCTAAAATTAATATATTTCTAAATAAACAAACTTTCCATATACATATAACAATTATAAAAATAAAAAGTCACTAAAAATAACTAATATTTCTTTCAAATTTAAAAAATATTATTTTTTAGAAAATAAAATTATATGAGTAAGATACTTCCTAAAATATATCTTAAATTTTATTCTAATGTTACAATTTAGACAATTTGATTTAAACATTCCATTATCTTCAAGATTTTATTCTTGTGTTGTTACCAAACAAATGAATAGTAATAAGTATTACATTACAATACTTGTATTCCTTGTAATACCTATTCTTATTTCTATTCCTATATAATGATCATTACAGTCTACCAAACACACCCTTAGTCATATAGAAGAAGCCGTTGAACGCAATTTGGAGGTATTATATCCCAAAAAAACCCTATATAAGAATTACTCACAATACCTATGGCATATTATATGGATGGCAAGAAACCAAACAATTATAGATTAATCATTTAAACCTCACAAACTACAACGAAAGGAGTATTAGTACATACATATATAACATTCTCACAGTACTTCTTTTAAAAACCCAAAAAAAAAAAAAAAACTTATTTTACTCTGTAACAAATTAAAGGGATTTCTATAGTTGGATATCAGCAGGGACGAGCTCAATTTCTTTAAGGACTGCATCGCACTGGGGAAGATGTTCCTTCCTCAAGAAACCAAGAGGATTGGCAAGGCGTAACGGGCTTGAAATGCCATTGTTAAGTGTGAGGCTGACCCTAGCACTCCTCTTGAGGAAAGGATCCTTGCTCACCTCGTTGCAGTAAGGATCAGAGCTGTTAACCAGGGCTACTTCACAAATCTCTTCTTCATGATTTCCATCCACCAGAAGTCGGTAGCTTCCCGACGCGTCAGTCACAGCCTCATTGCTGTATATTATGCTTCCGCCTTCACGGTCCCTGCACTCTATGCGCACTCTTGCATCTACGTCAACAGCACGTAGTTACATAATCTCAATAATTCGTTAAGAAGTCTAAACCAATTTTGTTACATGAAAATAGCGTAAAATTAACTTGACAATTAATATGACTGGTGCTACATCAACAATACGATAAAACCAATAATCGAAAGAACTTTTATAAATTTATATCCTACTAACACACAAAATGCAGTAAATTTTGTACACATTTGCAAAAGGAAAAAGTGTACACTATATAATACAATGTAAACTAAGAATTTTACTAGTTAGTGTTTTAAGAAACTGATAATGAAGTAATATTTACCTTTCATGTACGTGCTGATCCTTGTTACAAACTGGGTACGGCAGGTGTCACAGTAAACCTTGCCCTCCACAAAGAAGCGGTCTTCGCAGTAAGTGAAACCAAGGAGGGACAAGAAGCAAAGGGCAGTTGCCTGGATAATAATAGACTTTGCCATTGTTACTGCTTGCTCTTTTTCTTTTCTTTTCCTTTCTTTTTTTGTTTAGATGGAGATTTGATTCAGAGGACTAGGTACAAAGAAAATGGATCTCATTTATAAAGGAAAAAGATTATGTTATTTTTTGGGAATTTGATAAAGCCTCCTTGTCGGCCGTAATAGTTTTTGAGGTTGTTATTTTTCACTTAAGTTGCTTGCGGTTGAAAAACTATTTGACCCAGTCTTCTGTTCCTTTAATCTCTCTTTGTCATGAAAATTAAGTTCCTCCATTTTAGCTATAAAAAAATTACAATTAAATATTGACTATTGAATGTCAATAATACTGCTAAGAATAGGTAATCGTTCCATCCAAATTATTTGCTGCGTATTGGTAGGATTGACCAAAATAAATACTCCGTGTCCACATTCTGCCTACCTGCTTCACTTTATTTCTAAAGCATTGAGTTCAAAGAGAAAAAATTCCGTGGAGGTGTTCAAGAAAATTCATCTATGTTTGCTTCTTTCTTTTCTTTTCTTTTTTTGATAACGGCTTCTTTCTTCCTCTTCCATTATCTTCATTTTCCCAACCTATATTTCTCAACGGATCTGAAGGCCCTTCACTAGAATCTTCCTCGTAGCATGAGCATCATAGAGAGAGATGGAATTGCTCATGAAAAAAGAAAAGAAAAAGAAAGACGCCTAAAAAAGATAAATAGGAAGAAATTGAACATCTTAAAAGACAATGTACCCCCTGTTAATATTGGTTGATATGTGTGTGTGTATGTATATATAAATTTTCAATTAATGCCATTATATTGCATTCATGTGACCATTCCTTCTAAATTTGATAGGATGACTTGTAGCAAACCAACTCCGGCCCCCCGGCAAAAAATGATATTTCTCTTTGAAATCTCAATTGACGCACTGTACTTGTTAAATAAAAGTATGAACTAATAAAAAAATAACATAAGTGCCTTACTTGTCTATCTTGAATTTGTGGTTGCACCGTTGCGTAATGCATATGACATATAGAGACCACCATTTGCTCTCACTGGAAATTTCTTTAGGACAATGGAATTGATAATATGGTTTTCCAGAAACCTTCGCCTTTATTCATATTCAACTCCACCTACAGTCTTATATTCAGACCTCTCTCTTGATCTCTCTTTACGATTAAGGATTCTCACAATAGGACTGTTATTAGGGGCGACAATTCGTATTTGTGAGTCGGATTCGTGTTGTATCGAGCCATTAGTATTTGACTATATGAGTTAACCTGAACTCACCTATTTAATAAACATGTCAGGAACCCTTAACCTGAATTCGGCCTGTTTATTAAACAAGTCAACTCGACCCGACATGTTTAACTCTTTTAATTAACAAGTCATGTAAAGGTTGTTGAGGTATAAATTTTAGGGCCTTAATTTTATTAGCCCTCTCACAAATATTACCCATTATATCCCACATATTATTCAACTTAGATTTCCACAAATAATACTTATTACCTTACTACCAAAATTGGGCCACAAAATTATGCTATCTCCACAAAAAAACCCAAAATCATTTGACTTGTAGGCAAAGCCCAAAAGCCTAACAAAACCTTCTTACAAAGCCCACTACGATGCGGCATCCCTAAAGTCCGCTACGATGCGGCATCTCTAAAGCCCACTACGATGCGGCATCTCTAAAATCCGCTACGATGCGACACCTCTAAAGTCCGCTACAATGCGGCACCTCTAAAACCAGCTATGATGTGGCATCTCTAAAACCCGTTACGATACAGCAATATTTTTACAAAATCCTACAAAGCCCAAACGTTAATGTTTGACACTATTTTACAAAGCCTAAATATTAATTTGGCAACTATTTTACAAAGCCCGAATATTAATTTGGCAACTATTTTACAAAAGCCCAAATATTAATTTGGCACTTATTTTACAAAGCCCAAGCATTAATATTTGGCGCCTATTTTACAAAGCCTAAATGTTAATTTGGCAACTATTTCATAAAGCACAAATGCTATTTTGGCACATATTTACAAAATCAAGCATTATTTTGACACTTGTTTTACATATACTAAATCCCTCACTCATGGGGAATATAAATTGTTCATCTCTCAAAAAATATTTCTTTCACAAAATTTATGAGAACTATGCTTATTTTTCCATAATCAACTAACTACAAAAGCCCATGAATATCACCCATGGCAAAACTCCTCATTTTGTAGTGATAACCAAGTCCAAATGAGGTCAACTACAAAGCCCAGCTGAGCCGGCCCAGCCCACACACAAATCCCAGCAGTTGGAAATCACGTGAGCTAACCAGCCAAATTTCAGCACAACTAAACAGCTAGAGCCCATTCACATCAAGTCTCAACTTGTCCAATCAGATCAGAAGAAGACACGTGTCCATCAAGGGTTAAACCCTTCTTTCACAAGCTGAAATTCCATCATTTCTCATGTGACATAAAGCTGAAACTGACGTGACAGAAAATTGGGAAGCTTCAGCCAGCTGTGCCTTCTTTCTTCTCCAACCTATTCGGTTAAGAACCAAGAGCAGCCATGACCAGACCACTAAAGCTCCTGAAACAATATGAAAACAATTCATTTTCATACTAAAAATGTGTATTCTCTAGTTCATGGACCAAACACATAAACCCCAAATGGGGAAATTTAGGGAAATGTGATTTGGAGGGCACCAAGGGGATCCCAGCAGAGTTCCCATCAAGGGCACCAAGATTGACACCTGGCTTGGGGTGATACAATTTGCCCTAGGGAGTTCTGATTCTAGCAGCAACATAACTAAGATCATTAGCCTAAAGCATGCTTTAATCCCATCAGCCAAGGCCAATCAGCATTCAATGCTAAGTTAGAATCCCAGCTGTTATTACCTAATACAGCAAGAACCTTCTAAAATTTGAGCTTACCATTCTTAACTAAAATCCTAGGAACGATTATCTAAGGATTTTCTGAAGATTGAGGGAGATTTAGTAGAGATTATTTGCTAATTACCCTCTAAAACCCAACTATAAATGGAACTCTCCATTAATGCTTCACCAACACACTAAAATATACACCAATAGAGAAGAACCCTTCCTTGGCTTCTCTGTTTAGTCTTCTCTAAACTCTAGCAAAATTCTGAGTCACTGAGCTCTCAGCTTCAAGCATAGAAACTGAGTCCTGCAGCTCCTAGCTCAAAAACACCCCTCATACTTCCACTTAAAAACACTCAGCTACCCTTAGTAGAAAGTCCCAACAACCTTACTATACACTCCCACTCATTCCTCATACTACTCACAAATGACTCTCTCTACTCACTACATACACTATATCCACGAGCATACCATGGCATCATAATGATCTTGCTGTGCTAGTTGAAATCTCTCTCTCTCTCCCTTCATCTTACACTAAGTATTTCTCATTATTTGTCATAATGGAACCCATGATATTCACTTATTCATTTACTATTGATGGTTATGATGTAACTGTTACTATAGCATTTTTCCTTCATATTGTTGTTTTAGAAGACTCTTCTCCAGAGCTAACAGATGATGAGTCTAAAAATGTAGATATTTTCCTTAATCTGTGAAATAGCTAACAGCTGGAAGTTTATTATGTTTTGTATTACTTTACCGCTGGGCTATTTTCTGTAGAAACATTTTACCGCTGGGCCATTTTCTGCAGAAACATTTTACCGCTAGGCCATTTTCTACAGAAGCATTTTACTGCTGGGCCATTTCTTGCAAAATGCTTTTTAATCATGCTGACGTGTCTGTTGTAGGGATTGTTTATGGACCATTCTTGTCAGTTTTAACCTAAGCCCAAGGTATAAAATATAGTGAATTCTTTAGATCTTCACCGATAGCCTTTGGGCCGTACATCAATCCCATCGTCGAGTTTCAGTTTAGACCCCCAACCCAATATAAATTTCATTTGTCGGAAGGAAAACTTTTTCGCCCTCAACAAAGGTCAATACAAATAACTCATTTAATAATCTATTTGATTAATAAGTCATACCTAATCTATATAATTTTTTATCAATTCCCATATATCTAAAATTAAAATACAATTACAACTATAAATATAGTAATAAACATATAAAAAAAAACTATAAATTATGCAATAATATCAAAATAACTAATAACTTTATAAGCTAAAACCTAAACAAGTCAAAAAGGTTCACAAGTTGAACATGAACACAACCCGTTTGTTAAACGGGTTTGCCATGTCAACCCGAATATGACCCGAACCCGTTTAGCTTCAACCCATGACCTATTTATAAATGGGTTAGTCATGTCGAGTTCGCGGGTCTTGTTAGATTTTGTCATCCCTAGCTGTTATACTCACTACTAATCTTATTGAAAGAATGAAATATAACGCAGGTATATCTTTTTTTATTAGAGGTTGAATCGATCATCAAAAGAAGTATCAGGATTAGAATTAGGATACATCCTAAGAAAATATCTTTATTCATTTTACTTACAATAGGTGATATAAAAATAAGAAATAACCAAAATAAGTCATGCTTAAACAAGTTTTACAACACAAAAGCTTGCTATATTAATTCCGCACTTGCTTCCCAAAGTTTATTTCACTTACATCTCAACTCTGTTGAGCATTTAAGGACTCAGTACATCATTAACGACAAACATATTAATTAAGACATGAGAAGTTTCATTGAAAAAGAAGAAGAAGAAGATATTTTCATATGCAATAAGTCACTTTTTACACACACATCTATACAGAGAGAGAGATTACAAGTTGAAGTTGACACTGGGATCAAGAGGAACGAGAACTTTGATTTTGCATAATTGGGAAAGTTGTTTTGCTCTATCGGGTATAATATGAAATGCTTTTGCAGAATTTTCGAAACATTCACACAAAGTTTTGCATATTGGAGTGGTGGTAGACTATTGCAATATATTTTGTGCACCTTCACAACATGCATGGCTTGGGTCAATTTTGTTAAAGCCTCCTTGAATGTTATGTCATTTAAAGGACTTGCACTTGCATTTAGGACCAAAATCATCGACCCAAGGCTAATACTAAATAACTCATCATTTTCTTTCCATCCTCTTTTGAATTAAAGATTAGGGTAAATTCCACTAGTATACCTTAAAGTTTAGGCTAATGCCAATTAGGACCAAAACATTTCAAAATTGACCAATTTGGTCTTCAAAAACAACTTAATCCTTAACACCATTAGCCGCTCCATTACTTATTTTTCTTTTTCTTTCACAAACCTATCTCTTCTTTCTCTCTCTCTAACTCTCTCGTTCCTCTCTTTCTCCCTTAAACTTCTCTTCTCCCTCTCATCCCTCTGTTTCTCTCTCTCCAACTGGGCCCACTCTCCTCTCTATGCTCACCCTTTCATTGTCTCTTTCTTCTTTTAGGCAATGATAGTGGTGTGTGGGTTTGGTGGTTTTGGTTGGCTATAGGTCGTGGTTGTGGGTTGTTATTTGCGGTGGTTATGGATCGGTGGTGGGTTTTGGTTTGTGGTAGGTTTTTTTGTGGTGGTGGGTTTTGATGCGTGGTAGGTTTGTTGTGAGTTTTTGGGTTTTTTTATTTGGGTTTTGTGGTTAATGGTAGTTTTTGATGGTGGTGGTGGGTCCGATATAGGGTGGATTTGTAGTAGGGATGGTTGTGGGTTATGATGGGGTGGTGGGTTTGCTATAGGTTTTTGGATTTGGATTTGGATTTGGATTTTGTTGTTGTGGGTTTGGCTGGGTTTTGTGGCCAATGGTGGTGGTGAGTTCTGATATGGGATAGATTTGTTGTAGGGGTAATTGTGGGTTCTGATGTGGTTGTGACTTTGCTATGGGTTTTTTTGGATTTTTTGGATTTAGGTTTTGTTAGAAGATTTGAGTTTTATGTTATGGGTTTGGCTAGGTTTTGGTACGGGTAAAATTGGGTTGTTAGTTGTCTGTGGTGGTGGTTGTAGCAGATCTATGTGTGTGTGTGTGTGTGAGAGAAAGAAATAGAGAGAGAGAGAGAGAGAGAGAGAGACGAGTGAAGACAGAAGAGTAACAAAGAGGGACGAAAGGGGAAAGAGCCACAAAGAAGAAAGAGAAACTAACAAAGGGCTAATGGTGTTTAGAGACCAAGTTGTCTTTAGGGACCAAATTGATCAGATTTGAAATGTTTTGGACCTGGTTGACATTAATTAGCCGAAATCTCAAGATATGGTAATGGAATTTACCCTAAAGGTTATTACTTGCTTACAAGCTACAAAGTTGGCTTAGAGTATAGGTGCAAGTTCTATTTATAGATGTGTGATTATAGACACTCCTATGTGGACATGTGACTCTTATTAAAGTGAATTGGTGTATTTCATTTTATTTGAAAGAAGAAGGTACTTGTTTTATCATCTCCCTCTAACATTCTTAATTTGCATATACTGTTAATTGCTAAAAACAAAAAGGACCATTTATCTTTTTATCTTTTCCTTAAAACATTATCTGTTCATATCTTTCTCACTTTCTTAACTAGTAGATAACTGAGCATTGTTGTTTTCTCTCTCTCTCTTTCTCTTTGAGAGAGTTTCAACTTATGGTGTCCACTCCTGATAATAGCTCTTTATCATCAATCTAAGACACCAATCGATTTTTTGGTGTAGGTAGGGATTGAACCCTAGATCTCTTATTCAACCATTAGAAATTTTACCAATTGAGCTAACTGGAACTGGAACTCTCTCTCTCTCTCTCTCTCTCTCTCTCTCTCTTAATTAGCATATGAGTGGACAATTGGTTTTTTTTACCCAACCCTCTATATATTGATATAACCGTTACAAAAATGTAAAGAAAATACATAAATGGTTAGTTAGTTAGTTTTTTTTTTTTAATAAAGAAATTAATGGTTCTTATTATGGTATTTGTAGGGAGAATTTTTGTTCAGCCCTACGAGCTCATTGTCCTCTTTGGGGAGCCAGGCCCGCAAGGATTTGTCCTCGTCTCTGAGTGCAAGACCAAGCAAGCGCCTAGCTTGGACTTGTAATCCCACATCGGTTAGAGAAGCGCCCCACTCATGCAAGTCCCAGAGGCATATAAAGCATGAGTGGGGCGCTTCTCTAACCGATGTGGGATTACAAGTCCAAGTCGCTTGCTTGGTCTTGCACTCGGGGATGAGGGCAAAGATGCACCGCGCCTGGCACCGCGTCGCGTGGACAATTAGATGGGGCGGAGGCAAGCTAAGGCTCATCCCAACCCCAAAAAGTGCTTTTTGTAAGGTAAGAATACCCCATCTGATTGTGTACCTGGCGCGAAGCCAGTCATGCTGAGGTTTTTGCCCTCGTCCATGTGAGTAGTGGTACACTCATGCAAGTCCCAAAGGCATATAAAGCATGAGTGGGGCGCTCTTCTAACCGATGTGGAATTACAAGTCTAAGTCCAAGCTAAGCGCTTGCTTGCTTGGTCCTGCACTCGGGGATGAGGGCAAAAACCTCGGTGTGACTGGCTCCGCGCTAGGTACACAATCAGATGGGGTATTCTTACCTTACAGTATTAATATATGGAATAAATAGGAGAGATATATGTGGAGGGAATGATATAGATCTTCAAGTTTAAGGGAAGAAACAAAAGAAGAAGAAGACATATGTATCATCATTTTATGCTTGGAGAAAGTTACACATGGTCTCATTGTGTGCAACCTCCAATTTGAGGATCAAATATATATATATATATATATATTTATTTATTTTCCCCTTCTCCTCTATCTCACTTAAAAAGAGTCTTCCCATCAAACTCCATTTCTCATTTTCTCTTTCAAAAGATAACTCTTGCAACTAGTAAACATCAAACCACATATTCTTTCCACTTCTCTAAAAACACTCATTGATAATCAACTACCATCAAACTACTCGTTTCACCACCAGCTAGTGTGGCGTAGTGGTTGCCCCCTTCTTGATGGCTGTGCCAGGCGCGGGTTCGAGTCCTCATACCCCACGGGTGTGGGGTTTGGACTTTGGTTTCTAAAAAAAAACGAAGTGTATGGGTGGAGTCCAAGTCGCGGGCACCATTATGTGTTAGTGGTACTCACAGGCGATGTATCTGTGGGGTGTGGTTGGTTGTGATATCACACGTGAGCCACCCTTTTCGATTCTAAAAAAAAAAAAAAACTACTTGTTTCCTTTCTTTCTCATTCACATATTTTTCTACTTATAATAAACTATATCATAAGAACAATTTAGAGAATCAGCTGTATTAACTATAAATAAATAAAAGGAGATGTGCAAAATTTGAATACAATCAATTTAACTAGTAACTTTGTATCTAAAAAAGAAAGAGCAGTGGATTTTAAATATATAAAAAATACTATCCAATTGATATATAAATACAAGAGAATACTTCGCTTAAAATTATAGTAGTATGTTTCAAATCTTATCGAGTTGACTCTGCATGTATGAACTATGAAGACTTACATGTAAGATTCACCATTATGTGAGAGGAGAATATAATACACCAAGCATAGTTATAATTTCATTACATATTTTTTGGCTGCATCTAAATTGTTATTTATCTTGAAAAAGAGTATCTCGTGGAAGGAAATTTAAAAAAAAAAAAAAAAAAATCCTAAGTTAGTTATTTACTAATAAATATTATAGGTCACTTCTACTTTCCTCACAAGTCACCTAGTCTCACCTTGCAAATATGAGGTTGAGAGTTTGAGTATTGACACACCCCATTAACTGCACGGACGGTTCCATGCCATTTATGAGTAAGATTCAAGTGGGTTTAGGCTCGTGAACTCAATCGCAAGCTTTATTTTTTTTTATTTTTATAGCTAAAAAAAGAAATAAAAATTACATTTTACCTCCCTAAATTATAATTCTTTTACAATTACTTCCTAAATTATGGGAATGCACACTTTCCTCTACCTAAATTTTTGCCGGCCCTTCTAATAAAAAATCACCTAGTCTCAGCCACTTACGGTAAATGCATGGCACCAGATTTATCCTCCTTTTGATAAAGGGGACACTCGTATGAACAACAAGTATCGAAGTGCCATAAAACTGCCGTTCACAATTGTTGTCGATGATTTACTAAAAGTGAAAATGAAAGCCCACTCTCTTCAAAGAAACGTAAAATACACGCTCCAGTTATCACTGTCTCAGAGCCTCAGAAATTCCACGCGCTACCACAACATCGTAATCGAAAGTCTCAAACAAAATGTCTTAGAAACAAGTTTAAGTGCAAAGGCGTCCCTGTTTATCAAAAGTAGTGGGCGTCCAGATCCTTTTCCAGTTTCCACCCAAAACCTCAAACCTTAAAAAACAAAAACAAAAAAAATAAAAATAAAAATAAAAATTTCCCCCCCAATTTTATTGCTCTTTTTCTCACCATCCAAACAGGCTTAATAAACTTATTCAAAAAAGGTATGACTTTTAAGATTTTTTTTCCCTTTCAATTTGTTTTTTCACAGAATAATTTGTGGTGCTGCATTTTTGGTTTGTACTAATATGCTCTAGTAAAGTAGTAATGCATAGTTGATCTGTTTCAATACCCCCAGCTCTGTTTCTGAAATTTATTTTGAAAATTTTGATTTTTGATTAATTTATCTTGGTGCTTACTGCCTGGGTATTTTCATGTTAGGGTCTGCAAGTGCAATTCTGAACTTGTGAGGGAACTTTACTTATCAAGTGAAAGCCTTTTAGTTTCTCACAGTTTTGTCATATTTTGATTTCTAGTTTACTGATAGAGTGCGTGTACGGATTGAATTCCCAAGTGGGTTTTTTATTTTATTTTATTTTTTTATATTGTTGTATTTGACAATGATCATCGTTTGTTGATTTCGTGACTAAATCCATTTTGGCTTTAGTTGAATCCTTTGTATATTCTCATTGGTGATTCATTTTACCATGGAATGTATGCATGCACGCGTTTGGTTATACTATTTGAATGGCATAGATAAGTAGCTGAAAATTACTAATGGGAGAATCATTGGCAGGTGTGAATTCAGTAGTTTTAAGTGGTCATTAACATGTGTATTCTTTTCACTTCCAGTGGTTAAATTTGAGAAACTCATTTTGTTCAGTTGCTTTCCGTGACATTGATGATGGATGGTACATACTCTAAAAGCACCTGTGGCTTCAATGTTGATGGAAATATCAATTTATCATTATTTTCATACTTTAGTTCTTTTGGGTCTTCTAATAATTTTAGAATTATGTGTTTGTAATAGAGAGTGGGTAGAGGTAGTAGGGGCCAGGGGCCAATGATTGCTTAGTGAGTTTAACTATTTAAGAACTTTTGGATGAAGAGGTATTGCTAACTCTGCATTGATAGGCAGTGTTGTGACCAGGATCTTTCTTTTGTTTGTTATGTTTTCCCACATTTGTGGGTGCATGCATCTATGTTTGGGCACATTTCATGATATGTAGTGTACGGTGTTTCTACCATCACAGGCTTGTCATTTGGAAACTTGTCAACACAACACATTCTGAGTTGAACATGTCTGAAATGCTTGCTAAATGGAATATGTCTGAAATTCTTGATAATAGTCAACACTTTTTTAGTCAAAATAATGCGCTTAATTGTAGCAAATCCACAAAGATACCATTTTTAGATGCGTCCCTGCATTCTGATACTGTAAAGTTTCCCCCATGCAACACATTGTGTTAGTGTTGGAACAGGGAATTTGTCCTGAAAAGGATACAGTTCCTTCCAAATTTGTAATTATTTTTTTTATAGATAATTAGACGTGCCTTTTCACTAACATTTTAAGTGTTTAACCATTTGAGAAGAAACCTTTTTCCTTAGGATATATGCATACAAAATGAATATTCCTTTTAGTGCTGAGTTTACTCTTTAAATGTAGAGCAAAATAAAGTTTCTGACGACCAAATGTAATCAAATTGTGAGGGCTAGGGCTTATTTGCATGCAAGTTGCTTAGTTTGGATCGAAACTACTGTAGTGTAACTTTTGGGTATTTTGGAATAGTAACTGGTCCCTTTTTGGGGTTGATTGATATATCAATTTTTGTTAATGGGTATTGGACACACAATTTTCAAGGAATGGCAAGGTTACATAAAATTATGATGCTTTAGAGTCAATGCTCATGGATTTTGGGTGAATCCTTTTGCTGACCTTTTTTGAGAAATGGACACCCAATCTTTTGTTACCATTTGTGGCTTGATCACCAGTTAAATATATTTATTGAAGAATCAAGCTGCCAAATATATTAATTGTGTTGTGGTTGCATTCTAATTTTAGATTTTGAGAATCGAATAATCGTCTCACCTGTTTACTTTTACTATCAAGAAATGATTATATTAGATTTTATAAATGAACTTTCCTGTGAGTTCATGTGCACGAATTGTTTGCTTACTTTTCCAAAAAGGGAAAAGAGCTGTGTATCAGTTATTTTAAAGTCTATGGATTGTTGGCTGGCTTATGTATCAAAGAAGAGGAAGAAAAAAAAATGGTATCTGGGTTATTTGGAAGATCCTAACATATGAAGAAAACTTTGGGCTTATAATATTTGTAACTAAATGACCATGGTGCTTGTTATTTGTTTTCTTTGGATTTCTTGTGAAATATAATCCATCTGAGTGAATTTATGTGTTTCCAAAGGAAATGTCTAGGGTTCAAATCCCCCCTCCCCCAACTATTGAAGTATAAAAAATAAACCACAAGAATTAGACGTTGTCACCTTATTTTACTTTTCACATAATGGACTTGACTCAAAAAAACAAAATAGAAGTGAATAGCTTTGATGTTTCAAATGAAGGTTCTTGTAGGTTTGTGTTCGGATTGTTTGTTTATTTATCAAAAAATAAGAGGAAAGTAGTTATTTGGAAGATTTTGACATATTAAGAAAATTTTTGGCCTATAATAATGTAAGTAAATGATACACACACACCCACATAACAACAACAACAACCAAAAGCCTTATTATTATTTAACTAAATGGTCTTCATGCCCATTATTTGTTTTCCATAGATTCCTTGTGAAGTATAATCCATTGGAGTCAGTTTCTTTTCTTTCCTTTTCCTTTATTTTTCTTTTATTATAAAGGGCTTGCATAAGTCCCAAGTACTTGGGTGGTTTTGAGCATGGCTACTTCACAAAAAAGAAAAAAAGAAAGTTTTGTTTTATGTTCTTAGTCCTCTAATAACTTGTATGTTTTTTCCATTTAGGTTTTATTTCTTCTTATTGCCATCGGTAATGGAAACTCAAAGTCAACTAGAAGTTACAGGGCAGACAAAGATGCTTCCTCCACCACCTGGAGCATTTCAAGATCGTGAAGACCTTATTAAACATGTCCGTGACTTTGGTGCTAATCAAGGATATGTGGTTACTATCAAGAAGTCTAGGAAGGACAGAAGAGTCATCCTTGGGTGTGATAGAGGAGGGATTTATCGTAACAGGCGTAAGATTGATGAAAGCAAACGCAAAAGGAAAGCTAGTTCACGCCTTATAAATTGTCCTTTTGAAGCCATAGGTAAAAAGGAAGATGATGTCTGGGTACTAACCATAAAAAATGGGGAACACAACCATGAGCCATTAAAAGACATGTCAGAACATCCTTATAGTCGTCGTTTTACTGAGGAAGAGGTTAGGCAAATCAAAGTTATGACAGAAGCTGGTGTAAAACCTCGTCAAGTGCTTAAGGCTCTCAAGCAAGGTAATCCGGAGTTGCAGTCAACACCAAGACATTTGTACAATCTCAAAGCAAAGATCCGTCAAGGAAATCTATCAGGTCAGACCTTTTCTTAAGCTTTTAAAATCAAATAGATCATGCAATGGCTAAGATTTGTAGATTAATAGGATCTTTATTAGGCAGAATGGTAGGATTTATACTCTCAGGGCCTTATGGTAGGAAAGTGGTGGTCTATTCTGATTCTTAACTATTATATTCTTTGTTCATGATTAATGTTGGGGAACCAATGTGGACTGCTTGGCAGTTAAACAGCAAGATTCAGGGGAGTAGTTCTTGGTGCCCCAGTGGAGCAAGAAAAATTATTGGCAGGGTGAATATCACTTAAAAATGCTTGTTGATGTTGATGGTCCTCCCTTTTCTAGGGAGCTCCTTCGTTGACCGAAGGTCTCGGCCCGTTTGGTAAGGGAGTTTAAACAACAGTTTCAAGTGTTTAAGTGCTGAAAAGTGTGGGCTAAAAAAAACGTGTTTGGTAAGAGTATTTAATGAAGAGCGTTTGAGTCACAGTTATGAATTTAGAGTGTTTAAGCACTATATATTGAGAACACCTCAAGAGGTGTTTTAGGGCCTGTTTGGTTAGAGATTTTTAGTATCGTTATTTAAAATGATATGAACACTGTGGTTTAAGAAGTGTTGTGAAAACATGTGTTTACAATATTCAAAAAGCAAAAAATGTGTTTGGTACCATGTTTCAAATAACATGTTTCAGTGTGTGAAAAAAAACATAATTGTGTGTTTGGTATGTGTGCCTTTTTTTTTTTTTTAAACTGACAAGCATAGTACATTTAATTTTTATTTTATTTTATTTGGGAGAGATGAAGTCAGTTTATGTGTTGTCTAATCAAGTGGGCCCCACGGTTTTCAACATATTTACAAAAGTGCCATCGAGCAATGTTGTTTGAAATCTGATGGTAAGAGGAGTTTTCTAAATTCATTGTTTAAACACCCTAAAATGAGCAATGTAACTTAAACACTCTAGTAAAAAACACCCTTATCAAAAGCGTTGTTTTTTTTTTGGGCCCACAGTTTTCAGTGTTAAAACACTAAAACTGATGTTCATACACCCTAACCAAACCGGCCCTTAAATTTTCAAGTAACACTTTTGAGTGACATTGTTGTAATTATTTTAAAAACCGTGGGACCCATATGATATTGACAACATATATAACGCACCTTTTCTTAAAAGCACTCATAACACACACTCAATTCTTTCACTTTCGAAAATATGTTATTAGAAACATGGTACCAAATACATTTTTTTTGTATTGAGTACTTTAAACACGTGATTTCAAAACACTTTTTAAACCATAATTTTCACATTATTTTGAAAACCAATTCCTACTCATATTCCATCGCATTGTGGAGCAGTGTTGCTGCCATTACCGTATGGGACTGGCCATGAGACGTACATTACTATGAAAACATTTTGTATTTAAAAAAAAAAAATTATTGGTAGGGTGAATAGTGAATACTTATTATTATTATTTTTTGAATGCCCATTTTGATTAAAAAGTAGGACTTGTTTATGGTGGGTCCAAGTTTCATTTGTTTCCTTCATTGTGGTTCTGTTAACTATATCTGGGATTGGGCTTCGTTGATATTGGTTATAAGTATCTGATTTTTATTGAATTTTTGTCAGAAATAATTTTTTTTTTTTTTGATAATTAACGGAATTGTATTAATCAAAAGTCCAAGTACACTGGGGGTGTACGTGGAAAACAGTACATCAAACACAAAAATTACAAAGATCCAGCATTTCTAAAAAATTAGAACAAGAGAAAAGATTAAAGGAAGAACTCCACTCTAGCAAGGTGTGAAGAAGAAGAGATTTAATTTCTGGAATAGACCGTTCCTTCCCTTCGAAACATCTTGAGTTCCGTTCTCGCCAAATAATTTTAGCTTAGAATGATTTTAGCTTAGAATGATAACCAAGCAGGAGCTAGAAGGTACCCTTTTGATGTTATCGAAGTACCTCGCAATCTTTTCTTCCAGTGCTGGGAAAGTGTTCCTTGGAATGTAATTCGAAGCCTGGATGAGAGTTGCAGTGCTTGGAATGCGTAACAAGCATGTGCTTAAGAAATGGCTGCTAGGCTTGAAAGTGGGCATTTTTATATAGTTCCAGTGAAAATGTTTGACTAGAGAAAGTTGTCCACCTTGATAATCTTGAAAATTCAGTAGTTATTTAAAATTTTATTTGAAAAAAAAATGTTTTTGCAGAGAAAAGTTACAAGTCATGGAGGCCGAATAGGTCTGTTCCTGTGGAAACAAATGCCACTCCAACTGGGGGTTCAAAGCAAAATAACAACCAGCCGGTAAGTTTTGAGGTAACAGGAAAATGGTGATGTGGATTAGGTTTCCCTCCTTATAATTTTTTTCTAGTTACATCATCTCTCAGTCTCTCTCTCCCTCTTTCTGTTGTATGTATCTGGGATTTCAACTTATTTTAGAGTTAAATGTAGCTGAAGGTTCCTAATTTTATTGGAGGAAAATTTGTGGATTCGCATGGCTGTTCGCTGATTGACGTTTTAAATCCTGTAAGCTCCAAAATTTCCATAGTCCAAACCTTTTATTTTCCTCTTCATAGAATTGTTTCTTGGAGTGGTATTTTAATACCTTATGTTTCTTAATTAGGCAACACAAGAGGTTGTTTCTCAAGTTCCTTTGACTACCTATGAAGAATTTAAAGCTGCAGTTGCTGCAGCAAAGCATGCTTTTCCTTTGTGGAAAAACACACCTATTACCACTCGTCAACGAATAATGTTCAAGCTCCAGGAGCTCATCCGCAGAGATATTGTAAGTTTATTACAATTTCATTCTTATATATATGTTTTTGATTTTGTGAATTTTAATTTGGGCAGCACAATATGTTGTATTCTCAGGACAAGCTTGCCATGAATATTACGTTAGAACAGGGTAAGACTCTGAAGGGTGCACAAGGTGATGTGCTCCGTGGTTTAGGTTAGTCATTGCATATATCTTGCAGTTTCTATTATCATTTAGTAAAAAATATGTAAGTTCTGTTTCCACCTTTTCAAGATTAAGCTCATTCCCTTTCTGTTTTGCTTGCAGAGGTGGTTGAACATGCTTGTGGAATGGCTACTTTGCAGATGGGGGAGTTTGTTCCTAATGCATCTAATGGAATTGATACATACTGCATTAGAGAACCAGTTGGTGTTTGTGCTGGGATATGCCCCTTTAATTTCCCTGCAATAATTCCCTTGTGGGTATGTGTGCAATCTTTCCGGGGTTCTTTTATATGGATATTTATTTTTATTTCAAATATAGTTCTTTCTTTGTACACCACCACGATATACTTATTTTTCTTTATGTTGTGATATTTTTTCCTCTTATGCCTTTCATTTAATCATTTCTCCTGGAGGCTTGTTTGTTCATTTTGTTTGTGTAGGTACTGTAAGTTTTCTAGCAAACTTGTGCGCACACACTCTATGTTGTGTTTTGTACTAATTGTTTGCATATTCTAGAAAAAAGGAATGAAAAGGAAACTTATATTCTAAATTGTTGAACAATTTTGCAGATGTTCCCAATTGCAGTTGCATGTGGTAATACCTTTGTTCTTAAGCCATGTGAAAAAAACCCAGGTGATTGCCAACCTTTTTAATATTGTGTTTGTCTATATTCTTGGTTTTGACTTTTGATTCTCTTGTAATCAATAAAAACTTTAGAAGATACCAACCTTTATTGGATAAAGTTAATTAATTTCTTACATGAATGTGGTAACTTGGAGTTAATGTTTCTAATGGGTTTGATAGTTTCCATAGGCTGTGAAATTGAGTTGGTGAGATTTTAAGCAATATTCTATGGGCTCCTCATCAGATGGATTGAGTTCATTGTTTAAGTAGCTACTCCCTGTTTAAAAAGTTTTCTTTGAAATAAGGCTCGCACTGAGACTGATAGAAATTACACCATGGTTATATCTTAAGGTGATTCAAAGTCTTACATGAGTTGTTTCTGAATGGCAGCCTTTTCCCCCCTAGAGAAGCCATTGAGTGAAGGGACATTGGGCTAATGAATATGAGAAATGTCATTAACAATCATCTATGTATGGTCGAGCAAAAAAATTTATAATTTTTTATATAGGTAATTGAAGAATTCATTGAAAATGAAGAAGTTCATATTCCCCATGTACAGTGGCTGTGTACTAGGTATGTTACAAACATCATCTGAAGTTACACAAATCTGGAAATTTCTTCAAAGTAGAAAAGCAGTGACCACTCGAAGCAGTCATCCAATCATACATAGAACGTATCAAAACCAGTTTCAACTCCAAAGGTGAGTGTTCAATCCCTTCAAAAGTATGCAGATGCGCTCTCTCCAAATAGTCCATATGATGTGTTACCTCCCATAAGTCAGCATTAGGATGTCTGCCAAATCCCCTTTTCCAACAAGCCAGCAAATTTAACACCCTCTGTCTTTGGCGTAACCCAATGGAGTCTGAACAAGCAAAACACCAATGACCATAGATTATGTGCAAAATTGCAGCAAAGGAACCATTTATTTTAGAATATCCAGTGTTCTTGCACATGCAACATCACTTTACAATACAAATATATCTCTTTTGAGGATTATCCTCAGTGTGAATCTTTCCACTTGAAGGTCATTTTTGTGGGGACCTTAACCCTCCAAATACTCTTCCACAGAAAGAAATGAGGATTTCTGTTAGTGAGAACCTTGGTGTAACCCTTGGAGTGCTGACGCATTCTGTCTTCCACATCCCTCTTAATTTAGTGTAGTAGAGAAGGTCAAGAAATGATCGTAAAAACTCCAACTTCCAATTGTGGACAGGTCTAGTGAATAGAATGTCCCAATTGGCCTTCTTGAGGACAGGGAATAGTATTTTTATTCTATTTTAGCTATCAAAAAAAGAATAGAATGTCCCAATGAGTAGCGTTATTATTCCGTCGCATATGGTCCACCACAGAAGCCTCCGTATCTTGGGTTATTGTAAATAGTGCAAGAAAAGCCTTCTTAAGGATCACCTCCCCACAACATTAATCATGCCAAAAATGGATACAAAGAACACTGCTCACGTCAAAGTTGATGAATTTAGAGAACTTCTCCAACGCATTGTGAATATGTTTCCAAGGAAGACACCAGAAGGATCATTGATCACCCCCGAAACCCAACCACCAAACTCATTCCCATATTTTTTTATCTACTACTGTTCTCCATAACACGCCATTTTCTGTGGCATATCACACAAGCCATTCCCCAAACAATGCATTATTAAAAAGGAATGAAGGCTCTAATGCCCAGATTGTCATATTGAATTGGCTCCCAAACTGTCTTCCAATACACTAAGTGAAATTTAACATCATCTCATTAGCCACCCCAAAGAAAATCACGTGTAATTTCTCAAAGAGGTTAACAATGTTAACAGGGATGGGAAATAAAGTGAGGAAATATGTTGGAAAGCTTGAGAGAGTACTATTTATTAAGCTTCTTCTAGCCTGCTAACCTCCTTTCCATCTTCTCCAGAATTGGATCCCATATTGCTTTGGACTTGTATTTAGCCCCCAACGGTAATCCCAAGTATTTCATAGTCGGTGTAGATATCTTGCAACCTTACTTATCAAAAAACAAAAAAGAAGATATCTTGCAACCAAGAATGTTAGGCAAAGCTTCTATCTCTGGAATTTCTCGATTGGAACTATCTTGGGTTTGCCTAAATTGATCTTTAAATTAGATATGGCTTCAAAACTTAACAAAACAAATGTTAAATAGCCAAATTGTTCTGCATCTATATACATATGTAGACAATGAAGCTGTTCCTAGGCCTTGGTTTTACTCCAATTGTCAAATGCAATTCAGTTTTTTACTCCATATTATCTTGTTACTGGTACAACGTTCTTTATTCTTCCCATGGTTGATATGGCTGGTATTATTTTTGTTTCAGGGGCTGCAATGATTCTTTCAGCATTAGCAATTGAGGCTGGTTTGCCTGATGGTGTCTTGAATATTGTTCATGGCACTCATGTAAGCTTTTCTTTTTAAACCTCTACTATTTATTTATTATTATTATTATTATTATTTAAAACAGGTGAGTATAACTCTTGCACCCTAGGAGGATCGGAGTTGTGACTTCACCCTCCAGCCCTTATTCCTTAGCATTTACACAATTCCTTTTTTAGTGGCATTATTGGTTTTGGCAAATCCTTTTAATTAGATATGTCAAAGCCCTTGTCCCTAAGTTAGGGACTGAAATAATGATATGATAAATTTAAAATACCATAATTAAGTATTCAATGGTCACCATCATTTCTGCCTTTTCTGTTTTCTCAACTAGCCCCAGCCTGTCTAAGGGTTGTGCCATTTTTAAGACGGGGTTGGTCTTTTGCCTTTTGCAAAGGGTTTGGGATAGGTTAGCTGATCTTGAAGACTCCCTATTGTCATCCTACTTGAAAACATTGCTACATTCTCTACCTTTTCCTTTCTGTCCTTCTTAAATTTTTTATTTTATTTATTTATTTTTATAATGTTAATTGTATACTAAATCACAATTTGAAGTTTCAGTTTAAGTCATTAATTTATCTCTGACATATATTTGTTATGAAAATGAATTTGAGCAGGATATTGTTAATTATATCTGTGATGACGACGACATAAAAGCAGTATCGTTCTTTGGTTCAAATGCAGTAAGTTGGTCCCCAGATCTTGGTGCTTCATTCCTACAAATAAACATTCATACATGCATAAGTACATACATATGCAATGCGTGAGTTCAGACATACTCTACACACCCACACTTGTGCATATAAACTTTTGAGGAGTTTTATTGCATTTTTATTTTATTTTATAAGTAACGAAATTTTTTTATTAAAATAAAACAAACCAAGTACACTGGGGGTGTACTTAGTTAGAAATACAATCATACTCACAAATTACAATTCTCAAACAAATCTAGAAATGTAAAACAAGGAGGAGAATGAAAAGCAAAACTCCAATCTAACAAAGTACATAATAAAAAGGCTTTAAATTTAAAGAATGAACTGTACACATCGCTCAAAACTTCTAGCATTTTGTTCTCGCCAAAGACACCATATGATGCAATGTGGAACAACCTTCCAAAAAGCTATGTATCCATGCTTACCAAAGAACCCTGCCAAGCTTCGAACATATCAATAACCCTCATTGGCATAACCCGTTGGATACCAAATAAAACGAATACCATTGTCCATAGCTCATAAGCTATCGGACAATTAAGAAGAAGATGATCCACTGACTCCCCACACCTTTTACACATGTAGCACCAATCCAATACAACAATACCTATCTTCTGGAGATTTTCTGAAGATAAAGTCTTACCTAGAGCAGCAGTCCAAGAAAATAAGGCAACCCTAGAGGGGACCTGACCGGCACACCAGTTTCCAAGGAAACTACAAGCCATTAAACGAGGATAAGGAGCGGTAGTAACTAGTAACTACACTCCTTAAAATCCCTGCTCTTGGCAGGTATCCAACTAAGTCTATCCATCCCCTTACCCTTCACAGCCCTGGAATAGATTAGATCCATAAAATTTTGGTAAAAGTTTCTGTTTACTATTTAGCTATATGATTCATAATGATTTCTATGTAAGTTCCTCTTAAGCTGAAGAGTGATTTTGTCTGCCAGATTGGTTATATGGTGGATGGGTAGTTTAGATTATCAAACAAATAAAGAGCGCATAAATTTGAGTGATCTGGATCAAAACTTGTAACTTTCCATGCACTATGCCAATATCTTATATGCACCCTAAAACTATTCTAATGAGAAACCTGAGATGGGAGTGTTTCTCAGTTTTTGTCCACTATTTAGTATTAACTGTCACATCTTTATTGTTAATTCTTCAAATATTATTACCAACAGTGAGGTGTTGGTTGACTTTCATGTTATTACTTTTTTTTTATTATATAAATTTATTCACTTGGTCACCTATTCTACAGGCTGGAATGCACATATATGCTAGGGCAGCTTCTAGAGGGAAACGTGTGCAGGTGAATACTTTTATTTTTTTCCTCTCTCCCTCTGGGTGTTTCTATTGTAGTTAGACCTATTTGAAAACTTTGAATTTACAATCTGGCTACCTAACTGATTATTGTGTTAACTCTTTAGTCCAATATAGGAGGCAAAAATCATGCAATCATTATGCCTGATGCTAGCATGGATGCGACTTTGAATGCTCTTGTGGCTGCTGGCTTTGGTGTTGCAGGACAAAGGGGCATGGCTCTCAGTACAGCTGTTTTTGTTGGGGGTTCAATGCCGTGGTATTATGATTTGTTTACCTTAGCTTCTCCATTATAGTTTTGGGCATCTCCAAACTTTAAGAACCTTTTAGGTGGTTGCTTTGCTAAAGAATCATAGCTGTAGATGAGCGTACTTCAGTAAATTATAAGAGTTTCTGAGTACCTCTTCCAATTCTCCAACCCGCTTAATAATGGGCTATCCCAGTCTTTTGAGTATGATGGCTATTTATCTTTCCAGTGAAGAAGAACTTGTGGAGCGTGCCAAAGCCCTTAAAGTAAATGCAGGAACAGATCCCAATGCAGACCTTGGTCCAGTTATTACTAAAGAGGTGCAACCATAGCCCTGAAAAGTTTGCTAATTCATCTGCTATAAAAAAGGGTTTATTTCACAGACTAAGGGCGCGTTTGGTACATGTGTTTAAAAACTGAAAATTGTTGTTTAAAAACTTTTGTGGAAATACGTGTGAGTGAAAAAGTGTGTAGAAATGCGTGAAATATTGTTTAAAAACTGAAAATTGTTGTTTGGAAACACTCACCAAACGCCCCCTAAGTTTCTGAATCTTGTAGCTTGAACTTTCTCATGGCATTATGTTGTTTGTTTCGTTTTAGTCAAACTAACACTCACTGTTGTTGCCATAGCTGGTTGCTAGTGCATACTGTGTTTTATGTCATGCATGAATGTAACTCTTAAATTTGTGTTACTTTTTAATTCCTAATGTGCTTGTTAAATTTACAGGTAAAGGATCGCATATGCAGATTAGTACAGAGTGCTGTTGAAAATGGTGCTAGAATGCTGCTTGATGGGAGAAACGTAGTGGTATGCATTTATTTTTTCTAGAAAAAAAGGCGTTTCTGCGAAATATGTTGTTTGGCAAACCCCTGATTTGGTCTGTTACAAGACAATTTAACTGTTCCTCTAATTTAGATTTACTCTGCTTTGAATCCTCTTGCATTAAATCTGCTTTATTCAATTTTGAAAAAAACAATGTGGCATATTGGTGTCAATATGCTACTCATCTCAGTTTCAGTCTGTTGCCAGAACTCTAGAATGTGTCCTGTCAGATTTGCTTATGGTTAATGTGTTATAGGTTTTGGCAGTTCAACTTTCTTTACACGGCCATGATTAGAGAAGGATGATGCTGCAATTTTTTTACCAGTTGTTTTTTTTTTTATAGGTGCAATTTTTTATCAGTTGTTGGGTCAAGCTCTTGGACATAATGGAGATTTGGTCCAATCTAGAGAATATGGTGATTGTATTTTTAATTAAGTGCTGGACTAAAAGTTTTGGATTTTCAATTCATCCAAATTCTAGGCTACTATAATCCATATGATTTATAGTATATGCATCTGTGAGTAGTTTCAAGATTGTCATTTGACATGTGAACCATTTTGATTGCATTAGTTTTATTTCTTCATGAACATTCAAAAACTTCTTGAAGGTTGTAAATAGTCAACACAGCTGTGAAATCTTTCTCTTTCCAGGCGCAGGGCTAGCCTTTTGAAGTTACAGGACTCTTAAAAGGTCAACAACTACATCCTCAGTTCATATGTTATGGGAAATATATAGGGAATTATTTTAATATGAAATTTAAGGACTTCAATTCCGTTGTACATTGAAACGTGTCCTTAGGTGTTAAATATGGGCAGAAGTTGTCATCCCACAACATTTAATATTGATGTAGTTTTTGACATGACTTCTTATATTATGACATATTTTCAGTGTTTCTTTTGCTGGGCAAGTTCTTTCTGTTCACTATTCTCTTTGACGCATTATGTTGTCCGAGCATTTGTCTGCTCTTTAATTCATGCGGTTTATTTATTCTGGAAGCTTGTCTCACATAAACATTTTCTGAATTTTCCAAACTCAACTTTGTAGGTTCCAGGATATGAGAATGGGAATTTTGTTGGTCCCACCATCTTATGTGATGTTACAACCAACATGGAGTGCTACAAGGTATTTCTTTTCATCTTGCAGTAGTTCATATGTTTTCAGAATGAATGGATTTGGATAATTATGATTCTCAGTGGAAGAAGAGTTGCACCAAAGACATTGGCATATTCTTGACAGCACTGTATCTTGTGTTGAGCAGGAAGAAATTTTTGGACCAGTTCTACTCTGTATGCAGGTATTACTTAGTGGGGGTATTTGGCAAACTGTAGAACTGATTCAATTCTAATATATACTAAACCACAAAAAAATCAGTTCAACATTGAATTGATTTAATTTTATCTTCTGTTTATCTAGACTCAATTTTTGCAGGAATATGTATGCGAGAATGTCAAATTTAAAACTAATTTTTGAGGGATTATGCATTTGAAAATTCCAATATTTTAAAAATCATTTTTGGAGGGAATGTGCCTTTGAAAGAATCGAATTTAAAACGAGATTTTTATGAGAATATAACTGGTCCAATTTAGAAGCAGTTTTCTGTAAAAGAGAAAATGGGAACATTTAAAACCAGTGATATGTTTCCTAGCTGGCTAGGTTCTCTGACATGCCAAATATCTCCTACGTTTTTTTTTTTTGTTGTTTTATTATAAGCTCGAAATTGGTTAGCAAAATTTCTCTTGTTTGATAACCAACAGGCTGACAGTCTAGAAGAGGCCATAACTATTGTGAACAGAAACAGGTATTGTTACTCTTCACTCTTAATTCCAAGGTGAATTTTGTATGTTGTGTTTCAACACAGTTTAGTTTTAAACTTACAATGGGAGCATTACATGGCACATATTTTTTTTTCCTTCTCATTTCACATGCCAGAATTATATGTGAGATACACCATGTAAACCTTTTCTTTTTAGTAAATATGCAGAAAGTTTTGCAAGTTGTGGGAAGGGATAGTTTTTATTTTTGTTGAAATCTTGGGATGAAGTGCATTTTAAAATATGGTTGTGTTTAGAAATATAGGAACTATATGGATTATTTAAACGTATAGGAACAGTTCAGAGTTGAGTATATGTTACCGCTTAAGAATTCAAAATCTTTTGGAGATACTTTGCTGTTACATATAATTATCTTCTTGTCTCCACAGGCATGGAAATGGAGCTTCCATATTCACAACTTCTGGCATTCATGCAAGGAAGTTCCAGAACGAAGTTGAGGCTGGACTGGTAAGCCAACCATCTATAATGGCATATAGGTTCCAAGAACTTTTATAGAATGTGCTGTCCTTTTTCCTGGCCTTAGGATCTCCTAGACCTTCTTATTGGTCAATTTAACCAACCCTTGCTTAAATGCAGGGGCCCATCTATGGGCTAGATTTACAAAAATTGAAGCAAAAACACAATTGAGTAACTTAAATGTTATTCAGAGTTGAGGATGCCATTTTGGTTAGCAGATGTTGCTTTGAATTTTATGCTTGAATCGTGTTTGGTGGGAGAATAATGGGAGAGCTTGTGAGCTGCCAAAGATAGTGTTCATATATTGCTTACTCTTCTTTGAGACCGTTTATCTACAAAATGACCTGCATGTCATTCTCTGACATGAATTTAATGTCTCAGGTTGGGGTCAATGTTCCTGTACCAGTTCCATTGCCATTTTCTTCATTCAACGGTTCAAAGCCATCTTTTGCTGGGGATCTCAATTTTTGTGGTATAATTTATTGGATTCTCTCTCTCCACCCAAGACATGGGTGCATTTGGCTTTTGCCTATTTCCTGTACCTTATTTGCAGAGTGTTTATCAAAAGATAAGGTTTTTGGTAACTTTTATGTTAAATGTGTTACAAAAAGCTAAAACTAATTTATTTCAAAAAAGCTAAATGTTAGATTATTTACCAAAAAAAAAAAAAAACCTTAAGACAAAAGGCAAAAAGCAGTTTTTTTTTAAAAGCAAATCCCAAACGCCCTAGGGTGGTACAATAATTTTTCAATGCAGTTACATACTTCTTTCGTCTCTGTTTTGATTCCGAATTGCAGGGAAGGCAGGTATGCAATTTTACACCCACATTAAGACAGTGGCACAGCAGTGGAAGGATTTACCAAGCCTAGGAGTGTCAGTTGTTGCACCCCCGTCATCTGAAACAGACACAACAAGCCGAGGAGTATCTTCAGCATTGCCTCAAACTTCTGAGAGAGATTCACCAAGCCAAAGAATGTCACCAGCCATGCCTCTGACATCTGAAAGTGATTCCCCAACCCATGAAGTATCGCTGCCTATCCCTCCAACATCTGAGGCAGATTTATCAAACCCAGGGCTGCCATCTATGTCTCCAAGAGCTGATAGTGATTTACAAAGCCAGGAAGTGTCCATGGTCTTGCCTCCAACATCTGAGAGGGATTTACCAAACTGTGATATGTCAGTAGCTATGCCCCTAGCAACTGAAATGGATTTACGAAGTCAAGGAGTGCCAATATCCACACCCCCATCGTCTGATAGAATGTATATGTCTCAGGCTCGGTGGAGTGACACTCAACCCTCAGAATCTCTAAGGACCGAAACTCTTCCACCAACTTCTGAGAGGATTCATGTACCTACATCTCAGAGGAATGGCATCACATCCCCGGCATCTCAACGAGACGCTGCTATGGCCTTGACTTCTGAAACGGTATATGTTCCGGCATCTCATACACTAGACAATATGGGTCCAATATCCCACAGGAACGACAGTGTGGCTCCTACATCTCATAGGATTGACACTACAGTGCATCCGACTTCGGACAGGGTATTCATGCTGGCAGCATCTCACTTGAATGACAGAATGGGTCAAACATTTCAAAGGACTGACACCACCATGTTTTCAACGTCTGAGAGGCTATACATGACCGTCACATCTCACCTGAATGACTGTATGGGTTCAACCACACAGAGTACTGAAAATATTGCGTTACATCCAACGTCGGAGAGGATATACATGTCTGCAACATCTCAAAGGAATGACAACTTGGCTCCGGCTTCTCAGCGGGCTGACTCTGTTCCTCCTGCAGAGAGAATGTATATGTCTCCAATAGTTCAGAGAAACTCTGGCATGCCTCCGACATCTGAGAGGTTATATATTCCTGGGACATCTCAGAGGATGTATTCTCAGGACCCCATGATGTCAATAGATGAGTTTCCCAGCCAAGGAGCATCACTGACTTTGCCAACATCTCAGAGAATATAGAATATTCCATGATACAAATTGTTTTCCATTTTAGGATCCTTATAGACAAATTAGTCTCATAATGCCAAATAAGTTTATTTCCTTTTTTTGAAATTCAAAATCCGTTCTCTTTTCTCTTTGGGAGAGTTGCAGAGAGGGAAAAAGTGGGAAGGACGAAAGATGAATCCACTTAAGACATTCTCGGCGTACAGTGATGTGGTATTCCACAACCATTAAAACATGACATATGCTCAAAAACTAATATAAAATAGTTATTTTTTGTTGTAGGTGGCTTGTATTTATTGGTGTGGAGTACCAGATTTACCGTACTCTGGTAGTAGTGATCGATGAAATCAAGTAGAACCAGAAATGGATGATCTGGTGTTCATGGAATAATGAACTTAAGAAGCTTGGACCTCATAGTCATTGCTCAAGTGGCAAGAAGCTGTCGTATTGCTGCATGCTTCTTCAACCACATTCATTTGGATCTCTATCAAAACTCAAAAGATAACAAACAAAAATACTAATCAAAATGAAAAAGCAGTCAACAGAAGGCATCATAATCCCAGAATGAAAAATAAATTATGCCAACGAGTTGTAGACCCGTCCAATGTACTGAAAAACTGTAAAATTTGACAATTTGTTTGTTTGTTTGTTTTTTTTTTTTTTTTTTAATTGAAATATGAAAATAGTATATGAGATTTATAAGTATTAGTTCCAAAACCCTTTTTAAAATAATGAGATTACTTTTTAACTAAATATAATTGATACAATATATTATATCTTCTAAATTAAGCTATCTATATTTGTTATTTGAGAGTGTTTTAAACTTTGCTATTTTTTTAATAAAAAAAACATGCATTTTACATTTAATTATTATATAAAACTATATATTTTATGAATAATGTAACGTGTGGTTGTAATCTATTATTAGTACTCCTTACAAATGATTAATCCTCAATGTGTCTTGACGAACTGTACATCATCTGATGGACTAAGCATTCTCCAAAACACTAGTTAGAGCATGCCATGGGACAAAATTTGCCAAACAGTGCATTTCTAAAAAAAAATTAGGCGAGTGGCATGCGTTCAAAGTTATTTAGTAAGTTGGACTGTTTTTGAAAGTCGAGTTTGGCAAATTGGACTTTGGGCTGGAAAATGAACACTATAGTGACATTTTTTTAGTGCCTATAGCAGCGTTTATAGAAAATGCCACTATCGGCACTAAAAAAACGCCACGTGTTAGTTTTCCAACCCAAAGTCGAGTTTGCTAAAATCGACTTCCAAAATCAGTTTAACTAACTAATTAAGTTTGAACGCATGTCATCCGTCTAATTTTTTTTCGAAAATTTACTGTGGCAAATTTTGCCCATGTATTGGTGTTGGTATTGGTATTGGATAGAAGCATGTATTGGTATTGGAAGGTAGTGTAAGTGGCAAAGTAAGTACTCTTTCAGCTTCGATTCTGTATTCAGAATAGGAAAACTGCGAGTGTATGGTATAGAGTATAGACAGAGTGGAAGGAATGCAATGCACAGACACGTCCTGCTGGGCCTGGGTGACAACAACATCAACTTCTTTTCCTCCAAAACTCAAACTCAAAGTAGCTCAGACACAAACCCATTTCGAAAAGAAGTATGACGATGCTTCTTACGATGTGAAAGTGAAAGTCCCTCTACCTTCTCATGTGCAATCCATTACTAGCACTTCAAACCCATTTGTGAAGCACTGCCTCAAGCTGCGCCACAACTCTTCTTATCGCCACTCCCATGGTTCAGTTCTCGTTGTGGGTGCTACCCCTATTAGGTACTCATGCTAATCTTTCTCTCTTTTGATTTCAATTTATCTGGGTGGTTTTCTATGTTGTAAACAACAAGCCTAGTAGCCCAAAAATTCAAATGGGTATCTACTATTTTTTCTTAAAACTCTGTTTTCGTTGCTGAGAATATGTAGGAAAGTAAGAGAATATTATTATCATTATTATTTCCAAGAATTAGAAAATGAGTTCTGCCGTGGACTTCGTAATTATCAGTGATTAGAGCTTTCTCAAATGAATTCCGGCTTTTGCTTTTTGTGGATGCTCAGCTCAGCAGTGGAAGAGAAGAAAAGAAATTGAATTGTTCAATCTTATGAATTTTGTTTTTCTGGGCTTCCAAAAATTAAATTCCTGACATTTCAGATATTTCGGGTCCCAAATAATTTAAGAGAATGAGAGTGAAATCTTTGGTTGAGGAAATTTGAATAATTTATTCTCTCTTGTATGATTCCTTTACTTTTGTTTTGCATAATGCTATTTCATCTTATTCATTGTCACTGATATGGCAGCTCTGTTGTTAAATTTCTATGAACTATTTATGTCGTAGTTAACATGTTCCCTACATTTGACCTTTCTGCTTTTTTTATTATCAAAGATTAATTTTTTTTTATCTCCTCCATGACTTACCCGAAATTTTTATAATACTTCAGCATTCACTGCCTAATTGATTATGGGAACTACATGTTAATATGTTATAGGTGATAAAGCAATGACATATTCTTTGTTTGTAGGGAAATATACAGGTTTCAAGAATTGTTGCAGGATAAAACAGTGGGAATGGATTGTTTACTTCTACTTGATAAAGCTGAGGTTCCTGAAGGGATAGATGATCTCTCTGTTCGTATTGTGCGTGTGAGCTCTATGGTGATGAGAAAACTTTCTGGTGTGCAGTCAACTGAAACTATTGAAGCAATTGCCCTGATGAGTATTCCTACCACTTTTTTCAATGTAGTTGATGATCAAGGAAAGGCAGATTGTCAAAGATGGTTCGCGTCACCACATCGAATTCTAGTCCTTGATGGGATCCAGGTGATTATCACACTTATCCTGAGTAGTTGTCATTATTGGGAGGCTGTTGATTGGCTTTTCTTCCATTGTGCATTTTTTTTTTTGTGTGTAAAAAGATGATATCACGTAATTCTTGGCTTTTTGGGGTGATTATGGATGCTGCTCTAGTCTTCTGCTCAGTGGAGATCCAAGTATGAAAGCTGTATTCTTAGAAAGTAGAAGAAAAAAGTCATTGAAGGGGAATAGATCTAATTACCAATTTCTTTTAGGTAGAGCCAATTGAAGCCAAGAGTTTGTCATTCTACATGGCTTCAACTCAGTCACCTGATATTTCTTTTCTCATCCGACATAAAAGACACCTATATTAGTAGTTAATACATACATATATAAATATGCAAGACAGAAGCAAAGCATGAATTCTGTTAGGTTTAATAAAACTGTTGCAACAAAAGATTGGAAATAATTGAAGGCTCTTTCATCTCTTCCCTATTTTTTGTTAAATGCACAAAATTCCATAAAGGTTTATTAGTGCTGCTTTATACAATAAACATGACATGTTAACTGAAGATTCCTAACTCCTAAGACGCTGTTTGTTATACCGGTTACAATTACAGGCAATTGAATTTAGGAACCTTATTGAATTTTGTATCACTAATTCAAAGGTGTTATTCACTGCAGGATCCTGGAAACCTCGGTACTTTACTCAGATCAGCTATGGCCTTTAAATGGGTAAGGAAATAAGTTGCAATTTCGAAGTATCTGCCTTCTTTATACTTTTTTATGTTTTTCCATAACCTTTCTGATGTTATATTATATGGATGCTTCTCCAACTTGCATTGCTGAACTTCAGTTTTGTTAAAAGCTTTGATGTAAATTGCTATTTCTTTTCATCATTAAGGAATCAGTTTGACTCCAACTATCATTGCTGTAAATTGATGTTAGTTGATGATTGCTTACAGGTTTCCTTTGGCTGCCTGTAGAATGCATTAACCCTGATTGGTTTCATTATTTTAAACTTCTCAATGATAATTGTCACAAGCAATAACAGTTTAAGGGTTACACTTACATATTGAAACTCAACAATCTTTCCATTCTGTTGTAAGATGTCCCACTCCTTTTACTGAACAGAAAGATCAATGATTAGCCATACACTCTATTATGAATACTATTACTTAATGCAACTCTTTCATGCATTTTCTTGCCTAACGTGAACTATTGTTCTTAATCTATATTTTAGAAGGAAGTCTAATATTGGGGCCGGTGTTCAACAGGGAGGTGTTTTTCAACTTCCTGGCTGTTGTGATCCGTTTAATGAGAAAGCACTTCGAGCTAGCCGAGGAGCCTCCTTTCAGCTCCCTATAGTTTCTGGCAACTGGGTTCATCTTGAAGCCCTTATAAATGAATTTCAAATGAAGGTGCTGGCTGGCCATCCAGAGAGTACTGGAAATTTAAAGCCAGTTGCTCGGCTTTCTCAAGAGCTAGCAGATTCTTTTGTAGATGTGCCATTGTGCTTTGTTTTGGGTAGTGAAGGAAGTGGTCTTTCAGAGAAATCTTTGCAGGTTTGTGAGCTTGTAAGCATTCCAATGGCTGGAGAGTTTGAGTCTCTGAATGTTTCAGTGGCAGGAGGGATTTTCTTGTATATGCTTCAGCCTAAGAATCAGAGATGTGTCTGATTCTTGTTCTCTTTCTGTTAATGCTATAGGAACCATGGAACCTAACGTGCATTAGCCCTTTGATTTTGAGTTGCCACATTATTGAAGATAAAAGAGCCTTCCTCTATTCGTTTCATTTGTAATATAGATGGATGTTAAACTTGTAATTACAAATGCTGTGCAGCAAAATTGAATGATATAATTTCCTAGGAAGGTTTTGAGATGCTTTGAGTTAATCACCGAGACAAAGAAATGCTTAGCATTTGACTTGCCGGCCGAGTCACTAGACACACGCACAGACTTTCACGTGTCTAGAGTTTCTGCACCTAATCTCTCAATTCACCATCATATCAGATACACCTTAGTGAATTTGAAGAACCGCGTTGCTGTCAATTGGTGATCAAGTTGAAGCCACGACATTAACATAGACAAGTTGCAAAATCTTTGAGGTGATCCATGAAGTTGCGAGTGGGAGGTTTGTATTGGTGAAATCCATATTAGAAGAGTCCAACCGAGTTGGAGTTGTGTGGTCGAGTAAGTCACTACTAAAGGTAGCAATTAGAAATTAGGGTAAGTATCTGTTGTAAGAACTTCAATTTTAATAGTAGATTTTGCTCGGGATTGGTGGTAGTGGTAAACCCTTAAGGGTTTTTTTTTTTTTTTCTTGGCTAGGCCACTGGTTTTTCACTTTGTAAACAGATTGCCTTGTGTCTTTATCTTACTGCACTTTATTATTGGTTATTTGTTAATTAACCTCGAATTGAAATCACGCTCATAATTGGTTAATTAAATAATTTGGTACAATTCCGTTTATTTTATCAATGAGGTCTCCTAAAAAAAATCTGGTATCAAAGCGGGCCTTGACTCTTGAGTCAAGGTTTTTAATTTATGAGTTGATCATTGACCCCATTGCCAAGGATCGTGGTCACTCACTGAACAACCTTCCGTATTTTGATGGAAGGTGCGCATAAGAGCCATTTCAAAGTCTTTCAATGAAAAGGTACGACTCTTGGTAGAAATGGAATGGACTAAGCCCACAACCTCTTGTAATGAATGGTCCGCCAAATAGTTAATTGTGACTTTAAAGACATGACAATGAATTTGATAGATTTTGTATCAACAACATAGTAAAAATATGTGTTTTTTTTAATGTGTTTAAAAATCGGCACATCATGTATGGTCCGTTTGAATGACATAATTTTGGCATTTAGATTTAGATTTAGATTTGGGTGATTAAAATCCACATATCTTATTTGAATAGTTTAAAAAAGGTCAAGTATTTAGATTTGATAAATTCACTTATTAAGATTTTAAATCTTTAAAATCAATGAATTTGATATACTACTAATAATTAAAATCAAATCCATTAATTTAAAATCTAAACACAAGTTTCCAAACACAACCGTGAAGTCTATGTAATAACATTTATAGTGATAACCAATTTACCACTAGTATGGCTTTTCATCGCAAGGAAAAAATAAAATGTTTGTCCATTGTAGTTGCCATTGCCTGCTATTCCAATTATTAATCTATAAAGGTAAACTACAGACTAATGAGGCCAAGAGGCCAGTAGCTCATTTGACACTCCCTTATACCATTCCTCCATGGTAACTATGGAAAATTTTTAATTAAAAAAAGTATGATAAATCATACTTTATTTTTATAATGGACAAAACTTAGGTACAGCACCTTAGGTGCTGTTCCTTAGGTTCCCCTCTTAAGATTTAGCCATGCGGCTACTTAATTAAAAAATATACTTCATTTTTATGAGAAAAAATTCACATAGCAGAATCTTAAAAGAAAAATATAAAGAACAGTACCTAAGTCTTGCTCTTATATAATTTATTTTGTAAGAATAAATTGACAAACGCGATAAGCGATTGTTGAGGTTCAAAATAATTAAATATCCATAAATAAGCCCAAAGAGATGGAAAAGACATTGGGCCCATTTCACAAAAAAAAAAAAAAAAAGAGAGAAATAATAAAGGGTGGGCTCTCATAATAAAGAAAAAAAAAAAAGAAGAAAAGATAAAAAGGGAAGAAGCCCACAAGGACCTGATCTGGAGGTCCACGAAAAAAGCCCAGAAAGTAGAATTAGGTCAGGACGCCCAGAAGCTCCCCAGGGGCAGAGGATCCCTGGACGCGCGAAGTGAAATTAAAACAGATTTGAAGAGAGAAAGGGGACAAAAGGCACGCGAGCCTTATGACCCAGACACGCAGTGGAAGTACAAGGCAAAATGCAGAAACTTGGTTCCAACCACTTGGAGAAAAAAGACAAGGAGAGTACCACTGGAAAAGCTGGAGCAAAAAGCCAAAAAGCCTCAGGACAGCCAACGGGGAAATCTGGAAATAGGAAGCTAGCTGGGAGACTTTCATCTGGTCGCAACAAAAAGAGAGAAACTATGAAGAAAAGGAAAAGACATGATCCTGAAACAATCAGGCACGGGACAGACTTTAAGGGGCAAAAGGGAGAAATCATCAGTACCCCGGGAGCCCGAAACTGTGCTATAAAAGGAGGAAGGGATCCATGCTACAGGGGATCCGAATTCGGAGGAAGAATAGAGAATTCATTTACGTTTAGAGCATTTTAAAGCATTCACAAGTGCTTTCCTGAAGTCTCATAAAATTGTAAAAAATGGACTCTGTAAACTGAAGAGAAAACAGGGGAATTTGTTCCCGGTATCCCAGAGATAGCCACTATAGTACACGCTCGGATTCAACAAGTTCAAACTTTGCAAGTCTTTGAAGCTTGAATAGCTATCAAAGTCTGTGACTTTTGAACCCAGTTGAACCTTGCATCATGTCCTAGTGAGCAATTGTAACCACAATTAAAGGAAACTAATGAAATACACCCCACTAATCAAGGGATCCCCAACGTGTTCGTTACATTATATTTCATTTATTGTGCATTTCCTTACTGTTAATTTGTCATTCAATACGAATATGCTTTTTTGTTAGCTGTTTTCTATTGTAGGAAGTTTGTTCTGTGCACCAATCGATTCTTAAAACAGCCCCTTTAGCTGCGGAGAATTGATCCCAGTCCACCAAAAACATCTCACACGGCCCAGGATCCTTGGGCCATAGTGCTAAAAAAAAAGGCACTCACACATTTTGGCGACTTCACTGGGGACTGGGAAAAGAACAGGGAAGAAGCAATCCCTTCGCAGAACATGCCTCCAAGACAAAGGAACAGTAAGGGTGCTAATATGCCACCCACGGCCTTTGAGCCCGTGGGAGAAAATGAAGTGGCCTCCAGACAAAGAGGCGAGGTGCCCCTAGCAGAGCACGAAGCAGTATCAGAACAGAGGAATGCAAGGCAGGAGCTAGACCCTGTAGCTCAGATGACTGCAATGTTGAAAGATTTACAACAAGAAGTTCGCCTTCTTAAAGAAGGCAAGACACAGGAAGTCAGAGACAATGCCCCCCATGTGGGCAACCAAGATGGAACCCAGCCAGAGGGAGGGTCAGCAGTGGGAGGAGGAACTAACCCCCAATACCTAACACTGGCAGATGTCAGTGCCCTCCTGGAGCAAGAAAGGGAAAAACTTTCTGGGACCCCCAAACAATTTTCTCGGGATCCCCCATTCCCACCAGAACTCCTTGGTAAGCCGTACCCCAAGGGATATGAGCCACCAAAGTTCCATCCTTTTGATGGGAGGAATGGAAGTGCAGTAGAGCACGTGAGTAGGTTTGTCCACACTATGGGTCCCTGCGCAGGAGACCGGGAGCTGTGTCTAAGAGAGTTTGCTAAGTCCCTAGTGGACAGAGCATACACTTGGTACACCACACTAAGACCTGGGTCCATTAAGACCTGGGACGAAATGATGGAAAGATTTTGTGCAAAATATTACCCTGGTGAGGACAAGGTCACTTTCCAAAGCCTTCAGATGGTAAGGCAGAGGCCTGGAGAGGATCCTGTCCAGTTCATCAAAAGATTTGAAGATGTGTCCCTAGGCTGTTATGGGGACCATGAAGAAAAAGAGCTCGTGGAGACTTGCATCTCTAACATGCTTTTCGATTACAGACTCAACCTCGAAAATTTATGTATTACACAGTTCGCTGACCTGTTACAAAGAACAAGAAGGACAGCACAAACTATGAGGGCAAAGAGGGTGCCAGCGTCCCAAGCTATGACAGCATCGGTAGGAGAAAAAAGGAAGAGGCCTGATGGAAAAACATTCGAGGAACCACCGGTGATCCCATGTACTGAAGAAGAATTAAACCACGTCCTGGACAAATGGATTGGGGATGGAGTGGTTAGGCCATTCACTGTGTCCAGGCCACCAACCGAGGAAGAAAGAAAAAATCCTTTGTTTTGCAGGATACATAACTATGTTAAGCATTCCACCAAGGATTGCTGGACCCTCCGCAGGCTTTTTCACAGGAAGCTGAGAGAAGGAACCCTGGAGCTCACCCAGAAGGAACCAGAGGTACAAAGGAACCCCCTACCCAACCACAAAGGAAAGGGGGTGGTAGCTGTGGTAATCCATGGGAACCCGGTAGAACCAGAAGAGCCAGAAGGATCCTTCCACCCAAACACAGTCAGGACCCTCCAGAAGAATCCCAAATTCAGATCACTATTCAATCAGCTGGGATTTGGACCAGAAGCAAGGAGGGTGGCCACGGAATCTCTCATGACCATAGCAGCAAATTCAGGAATGGAATGTTTCACAGTAGAATCACATGCCAGTCGAGCTTTCCTGGAGACAACCAATGCCATAACTTTCACTGATGAAGACATGGAGGTTGAGCATCCAGACCATCGCAGACCTCTCTACCTAATGGCCACCATAAATGGTGTCCAAATCAGGAGAGCACTAGTAGACACAGGGGCATCACTCAACCTTATAGCCCTGAGTACCTTGGAAGCCGTGGGCTTAGCTGGAAGGAGGATCCTAGGGGCTCCCATGGAGATAACCGGATTTGGAGGATCAGCAGAATCAACCGAAGGATATATACAGCTAGCTCTAAGGGTGGGGCCAATAGTAGCTTTGACCAGATTTTATGTAATCAACTCAGAGGTGTCCTACCATGTACTGCTGGGACGGCCATGGCTCCATAAGCACCGCCTTATACCATCCACGTACCATCAGTGTGTTAAAGGGAGATTGAATGGGAGGCCTGTATGGATCCCTGCCAACCACAACCCTTTCAACCAAGGAGAAGTAAACTTTGTAGAAACAATGTTCTATGATGAGCTAGAACCTGATGATGAGAGTCCCATGCCAGGGACCCCAGGAACACCTGTCCTAGAAAAGGAAGAAGGAGGAGGTACCCATGACTTGAGGGACCTCCTGAAGAGAAAAAGGCAAAAGAAGGAGCCCAGCACCTCAGGATCCCGAGAGTGTGTAGTAGTACGGGAACCCGGGGGAAGATTAATATACCGCTTGTGAAGGTGCGCGGGGCCTGAGTGCATCGTGCAGGAAGGTCCCGGACCACCAGAATGTATGATAGCCCAAGAGGAAGTCCCAAAGGAACCAGTTAAAGAGACACAAATCCAGCCTGAGGAAGAATTACAGGAAGTAAACTTGGGGGCTGAGCTGGGATCCCAGAAGCCTGTTTTCATCAGTAGCCAATTGGCAACACAAGAAAGGGGGCCACTGGTGGCTTTGCTTAAAGAATACACAGATGTGTTTGCATGGACCTATGATGAGATGCCTGGTCTGGATCCTGGGCTAGTGGTCCATGCCCTCAATGTGGACCCAGGAGTTAGACCAGTAATCCAACCAGCCAGGGTCTTTCACACTAATATAGAAGCCTAGATAACTCAAGAGGTCAAGAAGCTGCTAGCAGTTGGTTTTATTAAGCCCATTTAGCACCCCAGATGGCTTTCTAACATAGTACCTGTGAAGAAAAAGAATGGCCAGATCCGTTGCTGTGTAGACTTCCGCAACCTGAATAAAGCATGTCCTAAAGATGAGTTCCCTCTCCCTAATATTGACCTCCTTGTGGATTCAGCTGCGGGAAGTTCTATGTTCTCATTCATGGACGGGTATAGTGGGTACAACCAGATTCGTATGGCTGCCAAGGATGCCGAGAAGACAGCATTTAGGACACCAATCGGAAATTTTTATTACACTGTGATGCCTTTTGGCCTCAAAAATGCAGGAGCCACATACCAGCGAACCATGACAGCCATCTTCCATGATATGATGCATGAGGAAATGGAAGACTATGTGGATGATATTGTGGTCAAGTCAAAAACTAGGACAGGACACCTTCAGGTACTTGAACGAGTTTTCAAAAGATGCAGAGAATACAAGCTACGCATGAACCCCATGAAATGTGCCTTCGGAGTATCTGCAGGAAAGTTCCTTGGGTTCCTGGTACATCACAAAGGAATAAGTGTAGATCCAGCCAAAGCCGCAGCCATTGCCACAGTGAAAAGACCAACAACAGTGAAGGAACTCAAAAGCTTCCTGGGAAGGGTCCCCTACATCAGGAGATTCGTGCCAAGATTAGCTTCGGCCACAGGAGGATTATCTAAGCTATTAAAAAAGGGAACTGAGTTCACCTGGGGAGCAGAACAACAGGAAGCCTTCCAAAGGGTCCAGCAGATCATGAATCATCTGCCCACTCTCCAGGCACCAGTACGTGGACGACCCTTGCTATTGTACTTAGCATTAAATGCCCAAGCAATAGGAGCCCTGCTGGCCCAAGAGGATGATGATGGGAACGAGTAACCTGTTTACTATGTAAGCAGAACACTCAAGGATGCCGAGACTAGGTATCCCAGGATAGAAAAAGCTTGCCTAGTAGTTATCTACGCATCACAGAGGCTGAAGAGATATTTCTCAGCTCACCAAATCCTTTTGGTGACTAAGTCACACCCCATAAAAGCACTCCTGCATCAGCCCCTCCTAACGGGAAGAATCGCACAGTGGCTGGTCCTGCTTTCTCAATATGACATAGGCCTGAGGACCCCCAAGGCTGTCAAGAGTCAAGCCATAGCTGACCTCCTGGCACAGTTCCCAGGGAAGGAGGAAAGCTCGCTAAGTGAAGAGATCCCAGGTGAGGTGGCAGTAGCAGAAATCCCAGGAAAGAAATGGACAATGAGATTCGATGGATCAGCTACAACAACCTCAAATGGGGTGGGAATTGTACTGAGCTGTGAAAATGGGGACACCATACCTCTATCTTTCAAGCTTGGTTTTTCCTGCTCCAATAATGCAGCTGAGTATGAGGCGTACTTAACCGGACTAACTATAGCACTCAGTATTGGGGTGAAACACATGAGAGTATTGGGAGATTCCAATCTTGTAGTCTCGCAGGTGAAAGGTGACTTTGCACTAAGAGAACAGAGTTTGGCAGCTTACAGGACATGGGCACAGAGGCTGGAGCAGGAATTCCTGACCTTTAGCATAGAATACACGCAGAGGAGTGAAAACAGGTTTGCAGATGCGCTTGCCACCCTGGGATCCCAAGTACCATTCAAAGGAAAAGACACCCTGGTCAGAATAGGAAGGCAGGAGCATTCCATCTTAAAAATCCTCCAACAGATATCCCCCGGAGAGTCCAAGCAGTGGGACTGGAGGAGCGAGGTAAAAGAAAAAATGAAAGAAACAGGATCCGGAGGGAGTGTCAAGGAGCTGAGGGACTACGCTCTGATAGAAGGAGAACTATACAGAAGACTGCCCGGAGGAATCCTATCTAGATGTATCAATGAGAAAGAGGGGAAGCTAAGATTGGAAGAGCTACATGCCCAAGTTTGTGGGACCTTAGAGAAGATCAGTCTATATAGGAGGATGCAGCGCATGGGGTACTACTGGCCAAATATGAACAAAGAAGCATCAACTATACAGGAAAAATGTCAAGAATGCCAATCCTCGGTGGACAAGGAAGAAAGCTATGCTGTATTTGTTACAGAAGATTGGAGGACTCCCTTCATGGAATACTTGGCGCAAGGGATCCTACCAACTGACAGGACACTGGCCCACCAGCTCAAGAAGCTCACGGTCAGATATTTCTTACAAAACGGGGTCCTATTCAAAAAGGGATACAGCGGAGATCTCCTAAGATGCCTGGGACCAAAGGAAGCCAGGGAAGTAGTCAGGGAAGTCCATTCTGGTGATTGTGGAAGCCACCCAGGAAAGAGGAGGCTCTATAAACAGTTACTACTGTTGGGGTACTACTGGCCAACAATGAAAAAAGACTTCGAGGAGATAGTCAAAACCTGCCATGCATGTCAAGTCCTCAGAGATGCCATCCATACTCACCCCAACACGTTACAGGATATGACAACCCCATGGCCTTTCCACACTTGGGGGCTTGATCTCATAGGACCTATAAATCCTCCATCCGGTGGTTACATATGGATCTTAGCAGCCACTGAATACTTTACAAAGTGGGTGGAGGCCATCCCCTTGAAAAAGGCCACTGGAGCAGCTGTAGCAAATTTCATTCGAGGCCATATCATTAAAAGGTTTGGGATCCCCAGGAGGTTGATCAGTGACAACGGAACCCCATTCATAAATAAAGACATGAAGGGGTTAACTGAGGCTTACTACATCAAGCATGGAAGGTCTACACCCTACTACCCGCAAGGAAATGGCCAGGCAGAGGCCACTAATAGGGTGATATTGAAGATCCTTAAGAAAATGAAGCAAGAGTATGGGGGAAAATGGAGCGACCATCTGGCAGATGTACTTTGGGCATGCAGGAGCTCTGTGAAAATAGCCACGGGATTCTCACCATTTTCCCTGGTCTATAGGACAGAAGCCATCAGCCCAGTAGAATTAATCGTTCCCACACCAAGAGTAGTGCTCGAGGAAAGTCAGGAGGACACCGAAGACACAAACAATGAGAGGAGATTAGCAGACCTAGAAGGAGTAGAGGAAGAAAGAGAGCTAGCCAGGAGAAGAAGCCAGAGGTACCAACAAAGGATGACAAGAGCATATGCACAAGCAGTACGCCCGAGGACTTTCACTAAAGGGCAGTTGGTACTAAGGACAGCAGAACATGTAAGAAGAAACCTACCGGGACCCTCCAAATTTGCCCCGAAGTGGGAAGGCCCCTACATCATCAGAGAGGCCCATGATAGTGGGTACTATTACCTTACAAAGGAAGATGGGACAATCCTGACAGAGCCCATAAATGGGAAGTGGCTGAAACAATACTACGCATGAGAAGAGAGAGGTCTCAGTACACTGGAACCCCTTTTGCCAAGCTCTCCAACCTGCTAAGTGTTTCTGTCTTTTTTTTATATTATTGTTTAAGTAATTTTGCTCAAGACTCGAGGTAGAAGAACATTACATGATCCTTATTATCTTTGTTAAATTTGCTGTATCCCTTGAATGACATTTATGTTTTAAAGTCAATGAAATTTCTTCTTTTTCTCAGTTATTAAATCCTAAGTATCACAAAGTCCTAACACGGACGAAATTAGGGGAGGATGCCTGAAGAAATCTTCTTGCATAACCCAGGACCACCCCACAGATAAAACAGTTAAGTTTAAATACATGGTCTAGGATCCCAGGCATATACTGAGGATACCTAGCCCAGTACTTGATAAAAAAAAAGAAGGAAACCTGTCAAGATTCATGAGCTGGGACAAATAAAATGTATTGCCCAATGTACCCAGTTCAGTACTTGCGTAACCAAGAAGAAAAGGGAGGATACCGGGGGAAATCTTTTGATGCATAACCCAGGATCACCCCACAGATAGCGAAAAAGCAGCTAAGTCTCAAATACATGGTCTAGGATCCCAGGCGTATACTGAGGATACCTAGCCCAGTACTTGATAAAAAAAAAAGAAACCTGTCAAGATTCATGGGCTGGGACAAAATATATATATATATATATATATATATTACCCAATGTACCCAGTTCAGTACTTGCGCAAAAAAAAAGAGAATGGGTACTCGACTGGAACCTACAACAAAGCTTGCGAGAATCACAGATCAGGACTCAGCAAAAAAAAAAAAGAGAGGAGGGAAACAAGGAAAGAAGATCCACATGCCATTAAAAGGGATCAGGAGCAACACTTAGAAGCCATCATGAAACACAAATACATGGAAGCAGTCTCAAAGCAGATCTAAAAAAAAAAAGAACCAGAAGCATTGTCCAATCAAAGAAATGAAAAACTTATACAACCCCAAATTGTCCATACATAAAAAAAAAAAGGGAAAAGCTAAGAAAGGAGGCCAGCCAACAAGGAGCCATCCGAGGGGAGAGCAAGGACAGCCGAAGAGGAAAGAACCTTCTGCCTTTTGACCTTCAGATCCTGCAAAGTCTTGTGAGCATGGGCCAAAGCTTCCTCAGCAGCAGCGATCTCAGCATCAATACCTTTAGAAGCTTGCCTCTGGAAAAGCACTTGGGCTAATGATCGCAGATACTCCAGCAAAAAGGACAGATTGAACTTGGCTTCCAAGAGATCCTGGACAACTCCCCTCCATTCCAAGAGCTTTTCCTCAGATAGAGAGTCTAGCGAAGAATCTCTCAATGAAATCAGCACAGCACACAGCAGCTCCATCAGGATGTTCCCCAAAAATACTCCTCCTCTAAAACCAAGGGTAAAGTCCCCATGACTTTTAAACAGCCCTTCTAGCAGTGGTAGGCCTTCCACAGGCACAGAGAACCGCAGGAAGCTGCCATAGGAGGGCCCGAAATGGCAGAAGTGACTGGCAGGGAGGCTGTTGAACTCTAGAAGATCAAAGTGAGCCAAAAAGGCGGGGAGCCTTGAAGTAGGATCTGAAACAATCACCTCTGGAGCCTCCCCCACTGTTGCATCATCGCCTGGAGTCCCAAAGGAACCTTCAACCCCCTGAACAGCATGAGGGCCAACAACCTGAGCAGATCCTACACCCCCCTCAGGAACCACAAGTTCAGGATCTTTGATATCAACTCCTGCAAAAAAAAAAAAAGAGGAAAGAGAAAGGGGGGGGGGGCAGACTTAGCTTTTTTCTTTTAAAGCAAAAAAAAAAAGAGGGGGAAAGAGAAAAATAAAGAACAAAAGAAGGCAGAAGAGAAACCAGTATCAGCCTCTTGAGGCGGGGTTCCCTCCTCTTGCTCCTCTGACCGCTTGAAGGACTCTGGGAAAGAACACATGGCAAGTTGAAGAAAAGGTGAGGAAGCCTCAGCAAAACGGCTAAAAGAAGGCAGGGATACAGGGGGCTCCGCCATATAAAAAAAAAAAAAAAGGGCAGAAGGAGAGAAAGAATGCAGTAGAGACAATCAAACCTTCAGAATCATCTGATTCCAAAGAAGTAGCAGCACCAGAGGCAGATCTCGCAGTGGCTTGGCCTAAAAAAAAAAAAGGGAAAAGAAAAGGAAGAACTCAAAAGGCTATATAAAAGAAGAGGTGCAAAAGAGATAAAGACTAAAAGGCTATGTAAAAGAAAAGAAGGGCTCACCTGTTTGCCCGGGTGATGATGCGCCTCCCAAAGTCCTTGTGCTTAACCCAGTTTGAGGTAACACAGCCCTGACAGGACTGAGAATCTGTTCAAGCTGAGGACCTGGGGACGCGGGAAACTTGGGAGCCTCAGGATCCTGGGCAGCCTGGACATCCTGCATTGGTTGCCCGATCTCCTCAGCTATGCCACCACTGGGAGCCTCCTCCTCCCTACTCTGGAATGCAGCTGCAGCCATCTCCTCCTCCAAAGTCTCACCAACCACAGGGGGAGGAACCTCAACCTAAAAAAAAAAAAGAGAAGTGGAACAAAAAAAAAAAGAGGGGAGAAAGACAGGGCATGAGCAACAGGGCAGCACCGGTGTATAACACTTGTGAAATGAATATGAGAAAAACCATACCACATCTTCACCAGAAGACTGGCTTCTACCCTTCATAGGGTCTAGCTTACGCTTGGACTGCAGGAAAGACAATCACTCATTAGTTCAAAGAAAAAAAGAAGAAGAAAGAAATAACAAAACTGCAACCTTAAAAGAGTGAAGAAGGAAAGAGGCCTTGCCCTTCTCTCTCTCTCTCAACAGGGTCTCCAGGTCTCTGTTGTTTACTACGGGTACGTCCAGAGGGTCCCGAGGAACCATGAACTGAAGGACTCACAGGAGCCTGGGGAAAAGAAGACTCTACCTTAGTCTTCACCCGGCCCCTTATGGCCAAGGGTTGCTCCACTTCCTTCTCCTCAGCAAGTATCAACTGCTTCTGGGATTTCCCAGTTTTCTTCTTCTTCTTTGACTTGGGGCCAACGTCCTCTACACTCTCTTCAGCCGCGGCCTCCTCCAACTTTTCCTGCTTGACAGTTTTCCCTTTACTTATGCCAACGGGAGTGCTAGCACTTACGGCCTCTACTGCCCCTTTCTTAAGTGGTACCCCAGTAGAAGCACCAACAACAAGGTCACACCCCAACCAGGTCTCTGGGAAATCTCGCGCATAAGTCACCCAACCTTCCCTGGAAGCATGCCATTCTGCGAAACCAGTTTTGCTGCTCACAGCAGTGGAAACAATACCAACAGTGGGCAGGGACAGACGCCTGTTGGATGTTGGGGCGGAAGAAATGCCAGGGTTGGGTACTCTCCCAATTGTCCCAGAACCAGCATAGTCAGCAAAGGACTTCTGAACCCTCCTCCAATAACCAGCATAGCCACTTGAGGCAAAAACTCCTCTCTGAGAGTTAGGCACTACAAACTGAGGGCTCTGTCTTGACCAATAAGAAAAGGCCTGAAGTCTCATAAAGGGATCCAAGGAAGGAAGAGAAGGAACTATATCATTAAACACTGGGGGAATATCCTGATCAAAGCCGAACTGCCGAAGTACTCGATGCGCCAAGTAATGGGTGTACCGTGGGCCAGTCGAAGAAAGCACAGGAAGCCAGGAAGGACTAATGCAAGCCAAATAGGCTAAGCTGCCTTCATCACCACTACGTAAATCAAAAGTGTTCCCTGTAGAAGTCAGAAAGGGAGATAACACAGAATTGCAAACAAAATCGGGGCCAAATTCCCGGGGGGAGCGCCAATTCAAATGGCCTGCTTGATCAAATAACTTAACCAAGTTAAGATTGCCACCTTTTAGACTCAGCCAACGGAAAATAATAGGAAGGCTGTCAGTAGAGCTGCCACAAAGCCCTTTTACCACATCAGGGGATCCCTGAAACTTATCTTTCACAAACTTTAAATTCCTACATTTTGCTAAAGTAACTGAGGAACGATCCCACATAAATACCTGGAGAATGGCGCAATGAAGCGAAGAAGTGATAACATAACAAGAATCACCCTCAGCCTCATCTCCATGAAGTTGATCCAATTGAGAATAAACATGGCCCAAAAACATGGGGGCTAAAGGATATTGAGCGCCCTGAGCCAACCTAATCGCTAAAGGAAAAAGAGTGGACTTGATTCCATACCCGGGGAACTCGCTGAACAGGAACTTGCTAAGCCAGAATGCAAGGAACCCGGCACGCCTGACTTCCTTATCCTTCTCACGCGAAAGAGTCATAACCCACCTACCCATCCTGGCCGGTTTCCCACCAGAAGAAGCAGTACGTCCACCAAAGTGAGCAAATAATTTCTCTTCCACCTCAAGGTCCTTAGCAGAAAGCTTGATGTCAAAGGGGTTTTCATCCCCAAGCACTGGAAGGAGAAAGTTATTGACCACATCCTCCAAGGTAACAGTCAGTTCACCAACGGAAAAGGAGAAAGTGTGCAGAGTAGGACACCAACGACGCACCAAATGCCTAAGGCCTTTGGCATCTCTGAAACCCTCAAGATTCCTGGAGATAGCAACTGCCTTCAGGACGCTGGCACGCTCCAAGCAACCCACAAACTCCTTATCAGAAAGCTCGTTATCCACCCAAATGGGCCAGCCTTGGATCTTTCCAGCGACAAAATCGAAGAAGATGGGGACCGCTTCCCGAAGTCCTTGCCTGATTTGGAGATCAAAAACCTCCCTAGGGTCTGGAACTTGTGCGGAACCAGCAAAACCCGCTTGACCAGAGAATACCCAGGCGTGAGGAGATGGAGGGGTTTCACCATGGGACACCCGAGGAAAGAATAAGCTAGGAGTATACCAAGGGTCTCGCAAAGGAAAAGCAGGGCGACCGATGACAGACTCATCTTGCGCAGAACTAGAAGAGCCCTCCTCTTCAAAGGGACTAGAAGTACGCTCCTTTCTTTTTCGAGAAGAGGAAGAAGCCATTAAAGCAATGGGTATCTGGAAAGAAGAAGAGAAGATAGCGATGAGACTGTTTGAAAGAAAAGAAAAGGGCTGGAAATGGAAGACTCAGTTAGACAGGGAAAAAGGATAAAAGAGAAAATACTAGAATGAGGGAATAAGAGCAGTTAGAGAAGGCAATGTGTGGAAAGACGCGCCAGTTGACAGGAATTAAATTTAAAAGGGAAGAAGTTATTAGCAGTTATTAATGAGTATTATGGGAAACGTAAAAGTAGGTGGTGGGAGTTTTATTTCAACTCAACTGCCACGTCCCACGAAAAAAGGAGGGGTTACAAAAAAAAAGAGAAGGAGCCAGGATACCGAAGAAATGCAAGACCAGGATCCCCATGGAAAGATCAAAACAAGAGAGAATCCTGAAAAAAAAAAAAACTCACGCATGGGCTGCAGGCAACCCATGAGTTCGGGGGGCTAAATGTTGAGGTTCAAAATAATTAAATATCCATAAATAAGCCCAAAGAGAAGGAAAAGACATTGGGCCCATTTCACACAAAAAAAAAGAGAGAAATAATAAAGGGTGGGCTCTCATAATAAAGAAAAAAAAAAGAAAAAAAGATAAAAAGGGAAGAAGCCCAGAAGGACCTGATCTGGAGGTCCACGAAAAAAGCCCAGAAAGCAGAATTGGGTCAGGACGCCCAGAAGCTCCCCAGGGGTAGAGGATCCCTGGACGCACGAAGTGAAATTAAAACAGATTTGAAGAGAGAAAGGGGACAAAAGGCACGCGAGCCTTATGACCCAGACACGCAGTGGAAGTACAAGGCAAAATGCAGAAACTTGGTTCCAACCACTTGGAGAAAAAAGACAAGGAGAGTACCACTGGAAAAGCTGGAGCAAAAAGCCAAAAAGCCTCAGGACAGCCAACGGGGAAATCTGGAAATAGGAAGCTAGCTGGGAGACTTTCATCTGGTCGCAACAAAAAGAGAGAAACTATGAAGAAAAGGAAAAGACATGATCCTGAAACAATCAGGCACGGGACAGACTTTAAGGGGCAAAAGGGAGAAATCATCAGTACCCCGGGAGCCCGAAACTGTGCTATAAAAGGAGGAAGGGATCCATGCTACAGGGGATCCGAATTCGGAGGAAGAATAGAGAATTCATTTACGTTTAGAGCATTTTAAAGCATTCACAAGTGCTTTCCTGAAGACTCATAAAATTGTAAAAAATGGACTCTGTAAACTGAAGAGAAAACAGGGGAATTTGTTCCCGGTATCCCAGAGATAGCCACTATAGTACACGCTCGGATTCAACAAGTTCAAACTTTGCAAGTCTTTGAAGCTTGAATAGCTATCAAAGTCTGTGACTTTTAAACCCAGTTGAACCTTGCATCATGTCCTAGTGAGCAATTGTAACCACAATTAAAGGAAACTAATGAAATACACCCCACTAATCAAGGGATCCCCAACGTGTTCGTTACATTATATTTCATTTATTGTGCATTTCCTTACTGTTAATTTGTCATTCAATACGAATATGCTTTTTTGTTAGCTGTTTTCTATTGTAGGAAGTTTGTTCTGTGCACCAATCGATTCTTAAAACAGCCCATTTAGCTGCGGAGAATTGATCCCAGTCCACCAAAAACATCTCACACGGCCCAGGATCCTTGGGCCATAGTGCTAAAAAAAAAGGCACTCTCATAGCGATAAATCATAGATTCGCGGCAGAAGGGAAGAAGGGAGTGAAAGACAATAATAACTAAAGATTAAGACAACCAGGGGCGGAGCCAGGAATTTTTGTTTGGGGGGGCCAAGTTGCGACGCTAATATATTTATCAAGACAACTTCCACACCCACACACACATATATACACACACGCGCACTTTTTATTATATATACACACATATATATACACACTTTTTTATTTGATAAGTTATATATATACACACACCCAACAAAAAAAAAAAAAAAAAGATCTTAGTATTTTCAATCAAAATTATTTTTGACGGCGATCTTTCATAAAATAAAATTCATTTTTTCCATTTTCATAGTCAAAATCTTAAAAAGTTTCATTTTAAACACAAATTATCAAATTTTATGCTAAAGTAAGTAAAAAATCTTTCAATTGAACTAATGAAATTTTCAAAAACATGAATGATCCAAAACTTGGAGAAATAAGTTAGGCTCCAAACATATTTAAAGCTACCTTGCTTTAACACATTATATGGCAACTAAAGACACATTTCATGTGTAGTTTTAGTGACAAAATTTTTTTAATGAGTCAATGACTTGTTAATCGTCACATAACGGGTTGAAAAATATAGATTTAAACATGTTTGATACCAAATTTTATCAAATATTTAACAAATATAAAAGCACATTTTACAATAAAAAATAGAATTGCGAAAAATAAAATTATATCTTTATAACTATTAGACCAATTATTTTTTTTAAGAGCATTATTGGACTAATTCAAATATTTGGGAGGGCCAACTCTTATTTTTTAGACTAAATTTTGAAAATATAAAAATAATTGTATATATATTTTAAAAAATTTTAAAATTTGGCCCCCTCCGCCCTGTACGTGCCTCCGCCCCTGATTAGACAACAACCTCAAATCTCAATCTCCCTAGTCTCCCAACAACACAACACAACACAACACAGTTATTTATTGGGCATAGGTGGCAATGTCAGCCGGCGGCAAGTCATCTCAGCCTCAGGCTGCAGCAGCGTTCTCTCTCTCATCATCCACCTTACTCCAAAGCTCCGTCCTCACCCTCGCCACCCTAACCCTTCTTTCCTTCACATACTTCTCCTACAATTCCAATTCCCTCCACTCCTCACCACCACCACCAACAACAACAACTACTTCTCAGCTTTCTCTTTCTAAACTAGAGGTGGTGGAGGTGGAGAAACAGAAACAGAGAGAGAAAGATGATGATGTTTCCGGGGATGTTTACCATTTGCCGCAGATATTTGGGTTGAATTATGCGGAGATGGAGAGGAGATTCAAGGTGTATGTATACCCAGATGGTGATCCCAACACTTTTTACCAGACCCCGAGAAAGCTTACGGGCAAGTACGCCAGTGAAGGCTATTTCTTTCACAACATTCGTGATAGTATTTTCCGTACACATGATCCCAATCAGGCTCATCTCTTCTTCATTCCAATCTCTTGCCACAAGATGCGAGGCAAGGTATGCCATTACGCCAATGCTGTTTTGTGTGCTTGCCTTTTGTTAAACTTCTTTTATATTTATATGCACCAATGCTGTGTTTGTTTGCTGAGAAAGCACGACAACTGGAACTTGTGAATTTCATTAGGATTTTAGAGTCCCAAACCCTGCAAAAGTAAGAGTTTTGTGCACCGGTATAACTTATCACTTATGATTTGTTGCGTAAATATTGTGGACGTAGTATTTATTTATTTATTTATTTTTTTGAGTTAGGAACTCTAAATGGCTAAATAGACCTGTAACATCAGGACGGGTGCCTGGGGGTTGCAGTGTACACCCTGGGCGGCTGTTTACAGAAATTAAAACACAAGATAGGGTTCTGCAAATTCGTAAGACCATGTATGGGGGCTGAGTGATGCCTGCTCAATGCTGAAAGGTCAAGGAAGTTGGTGAATGAACTCCACTAAATAAAGGGTTTCTTGCACTAGATGTTCTTTATAAGTATATACTATATACAACATATGTAGAGGAGAAAATCTATGGACACAACAAAATCTCACAACATCCTTTTGAGTTGTGGGGGGTCCGGGTGTAATATTTTATTATGTTTTGACTTATGGCAGGCTGATACCTTAGTTTTCTATGAGATTTTGTTGTGGCTTTAGAAGAAACTCTATGTAGAGATCCATGTGAAATCTGAGGCGCTGCTTGTTTTGCTCTGGTGTCAGTTGTAATGTTTTGAGTTCATTGAAGGAAAAATGACTACAATGATTGCAAATGTGGATTGTTTGGATGTGTCAGAAAGTTCTACCTTGCTGACTGTCACAGCAAGTTTAACTTTTACAAACTCGCAATTAGTGCAATTTTTCAGATATTGCTCTTGTTTAGGACAAATACAATTAATTCAACACCTACAACCACATTTCTGATCTCTTCTCTGCTGCTATGTGATGCTTGCATGATCATGTGCAGGGCACTTCTTATGAGAATATGACCATAATAATCCAGAATTATGTGGAAAGCTTAATTTCCAAGTATCCTTACTGGAATAGAACCTTGGGTGCGGATCATTTTTTTGTCACTTGTCATGATGTTGGTGTTAGGGCAACAGAAGGAGTTCCGCTTCTTGTAAAGAATTCAATTCGAGTTGTGTGCTCTCCAAGCTATGATGTTGGATTCATTCCACACAAAGATGTTGCTCTCCCTCAAGTTTTGCAACCATTTGCCCTTCCAGCTGGAGGAAATGATATTGAAAATAGGTAAATTGTGGGATGTAAATGTTTGATTACATGATTATCATACTTTCACATAAGTAGATGGCAGATGGCCAGTTTTGGGGTTATTTCCGACTTTGATTATTTGTTACTCTCTTTGTCCTGAGCTATTACTTGAAACAACAATTTGCTTTACTCTCCTATTTCTTAAGGAAATAAGTCCTTATTCAAAAAATGGCATTACAAATTTGAAATATCTGGCTGCCTCCATTTTAACTTTTTTTTGTGGAATTGGAACTACAACCAGATTGTTATCTTGAATGCAGTGTGGTTAGTGCTTAATATTGTGGGATCATGATGTACTAAACCATATATTGTTAAAGGATCCTATGTGATGATCAATGGCAAAACTTTTTTAAAAGTTAAACCATATTACCAGTCTATAAGTCTGAAGTAGTTAAAACTTTTTAAACTTGTATAGAAACTTCTTTTTACCCTGAAAGTTGGTTAACTTGTAGAGCTTTTTTGGAAATTTGTGGAACTTGAACCTATTTTAGTTCAGACACTATCTTGAGTGGCTTAGAATACTGCTTCCTTTTATAAGGTGAATGTCAGGTCATGGATGGGAGCTTATGAGGTTTGGGCTTGTTATGATCCATATTTTTGGAGGGGGAGGGTTATTGGGGGAACTAAAGAAAAAGAAAGTCATCTATTGAATTGTTTTTAAGGTCTATCTCTTTGTATGGGAATAATTGTTGAGTCATTGTATATTTTTAATGTCTGTTGAAGTTACAGGTAGCAGAAGGAACCGGTACCCTAGCAGTTAAGAGCTGAGATGCATCATTTCATAAAATTAAATTGTGATTAGAAAGCCTGTCTATCTAATGTGTGAAGCATAATTTAGACACTTGTCTCACTTGATCTATTAGTGTCAACTTTCCAACCCAAACATGTTCAGTAATGTTGTCAAGAATATCTGGGAAAAGTGAAATGCGAAAGTAAGAACATTTCACAATTCCTCAAACCTATCAAATTCTGCAAAGACTGCTTTTTTTACTTTGTCGTGATATGGTATGGTGATGGTCAGATTTCATCCTACCTTATTTATTTTTTAAATAATAATATTTGTTAATTTTTGAGGTTATCTATCATATCTGTCTTTATACATACTAGAATTATTAGAAAAGGGAAAATAACTGTATACTCTCATCTTCATCTTGAATGGAATGTTGTTTTCATTTCATAGGAATGTCTCATGATGCATCCTATTACTAGTTGAAAGTTGTCAACTTGTTTTAGGTTAAGACTTGCCTTACATGGGTAGCTGAATGTGATTTTTTTTTTTTTTTTTTTTTTTTTTTTTTTTTTTTTTGTTAAATAAAAAACACAGCAAGGCAGTTAATTGCTTATAAAAATAACAAACATGATTTGCAGGACAACACTTGGCTTTTGGGCTGGACATCGAAACTCTAAAATTAGAGTTATACTAGCACGAGTGTGGCAGAATGACACTGAACTTGATATTTCAAACAACAGAATAAATAGGGCTATTGGACCACTCATATATCAAAAGAGATTTTATAATACTAAGTTCTGCATATGCCCTGGTGGATCCCAAGTCAACAGTGCTCGCATAGCTGACTCAATACATTATGGATGTGTTCCTGGTGAGATTTCACTGTTTTTAATTTTGTAATTTCACTACATACTTGGAGTACTGCTTAGCTTCATGACTTGTACTTCAAACCTGATTGATTAGCACTCTTATACAACTTATGCTATTTTGCTAATTTATACATTTGCGTGGGGAGTTTGCAAAATCATTTAAAAGTTTCAAGAGTGCTTTTGCCTTGTGGCATACTATACTACAACAACCAAGTTTTAGTTCCAAAATTTTGAGGTCAACTATGAATCCTCAACACACTAGTTAGGGTTAGCCACATGTATGTTTTTTCACTTTTCTATTATATCCGAAGTCATATTCTTTGTTATCTTCTTAATTGACTTGTCCATTTAAATTACTTGTACTAATGTTATTTTATTTCTTTACATTTTTTTCATTCGCTCGACTTGAGTCAACTCACGCTTTCTCATTAGTGGATTAATTGCTTTCCTTTGCACATGTCCAAACCATCTTAAGGACATTTTCTCATCTTTTCATCAATAGGAGTCACTTCTATCTTTAAATGAATTCCCTCATTTCGAATCCTATTTTTCCTTTTATTTTCATTTATCCATCTTAACATTCTAATTTTAGCTATACTCATCTTATGGACATGTTGCTTCTTAATAGCCCAACATTTAGTACCATAGATCATAGTAGGTATTAGTGGATCCATTCATAATAAAGTGACAAAATTTTACATTGGCTGTCAATCTACCACAACTGTCATTTTTTTTTGGGTTTGGGATCGATTGCGAACAAAATATTTGATAGTAAGCATAGACATAGGTGGACCTATGTGGTGGATTATAAGTACATTAAAATTATTAACATAGATTGTGACACTCTATATTAAACTTTCAAGAAGATTAAAAATACTACTTCGATTAAAATTCTATTTCAAAGAGTTATTAGAAATTTCATTATTTACTTTAAATTACTTTAATTTTTTGTATTAATAAAAAAAAAGGTTGGGACTTAACCCTTACACATCGTGCTTGTGCTATATGGCCAACGTAAATGTACAGGTTGTATGCATTTTTGCCATGTGGTGCACTATAATACTTTAAAACTATCAATGTAATTTTGGCAACACTTTGTTCTAAATCAAACTCTATTACTAAAGATTTATAATTTATTTGCATTGTATGGCTCAAGATAAGTGTCACTTATTGAACTGAGTTCTTACAGCTTATGGCACACCATAGATCTTTAAAATTGTTAACATAGTTTTCTGTAAATTAAACTTTATTACTCAAATTTTAAGAAATTCAGAAGTACTTTGATTAAAACTAAATTACCAAAGTTTCAAGAAATCTAAAAAGAAGTTTCATTATTATTTTTAATTTATTTTAATAATGTATTATAAAATAGGTTTTGATAAAAGCTTCGTCTTACATGAGATGTGTTATGATCCTAGTGTCTCACATGGATTAAATGTAAGCTTAACCATGTGTTTATAAGCTCTTGGTTACTCTTCCCTTGCAAGCCGGTTTTCAAGGGTGAGTTCTACCCATGAGTTTGTAACATTTAATATCAGAGTCAGGTTCCACGTCGAGTAATCGGACGTAGCTCATTGAGTATGGGATCAAATGAGTTGCGACTTTGTGGTCGGATCTTGAAGGAGGCAACCTAGAGGCTAGATTAAAATTACTGGTACATGAGTGGAGCCACCAAAAAGAGAAAGGGCTACCATCAGGTCAGTGTCGCTAGAGTGAGCCGTCGTGGATGTCAGCTGCGGGGCTTGGTGGTATGTTATGATCTTAGTGTCCCACATGGATTAAGTGTAAGCTAAACCATGTGTTTATAAGCTCTTGGGCAGCCTCCCCTTGGAAGCCGGTTTTCAAGGGTGAATTGTGCTCACGGGTTTGTAACAAGATGTGTTCAACATGTAACTTAAAGTATTTTCTGTAATTTTTCAATTTCAATTTCAATTATATTATCGAAATATTTTTTAATTTATCATTTTTTTAATTTATAATTGTATATTAATCTGTACATATATTGCACAGTGACTATATATCATTGTGCTAGTATATATTTAAAATTTAAATCCCTAAGTTCTTCATGTGTTGGATCTCTTGCAGTGATATTGTCAAATTATTATGACCTGCCATTCAATGATATTCTGGATTGGCATAAATTTGCTGTCATACTTAAGGAGCATGATGTGTATCAGCTTAAGCAAATTCTAAAGGACATACCTGATTCTGAATTTGTTGCACTTCACAAGAACTTAGTTAAGGTATTGCCTTTCTATCTCAAGTCAAAAATTCTAAGTGGTTTATCTGATTTATACTACTTTTCAATTTTCATATAGTCAATCTGCTTCTACGCTGTATATATTGTTTGTGTACGTATGTATGTGTGCTTTGTCGGCTTCAAGTTCCGTAGGTGAACAACTCACTATTAATTGTATTAAGTCTTATTTCAATGGTCTTTTCAGTTTATTCAAAAAAAAAAAAAAAAAAAGGGTAAACTACTTGATAAGAATTTCTTTTATGGATTGTTTTCTATCAGGTTCAGAGGCATTTCCAGTGGAACTCTCCACCCATCAGATATGATGCATTCCATATGGTCATGTATGAGCTTTGGTTGCGCCACAATGTCATCAAATACTAATTCAATTATATTTCCAGTATGCTATATGTACATTTGCTGGCTAGTAATCCAAACTGTTTGTAAATTGTCATATGCAGCTCTCTCACATTCCCTAGTAGTCTTAGAAAGAGAGGAATTAACGCTAGTAGAATGGTGGTGTTTATGTAGGTGTAGTGTGGGAGTCGGTGGATCATTTGTTACTTCATTGTGATTTTGCCAATGAGATGTAGGACTATTTATTTTCGTTTTTTGGAGTTAATTGGGTGCTCTAGTGTAGTGTATTTGATTTATTGATTGGGGTGGAGGAATTGGTTCCGTAAATGCTTGTCCACTGTGTTCCTTTGTGTTTGATGTGGCTTTTGTGGCAGGAGAGGAATTCTCATCCCTTTGATGATGTGAAAATTTTGGAAAAAAAATTGAGGCTTTTATTTCTTAGATTACCATTTGAATGATCGACTGTCTTGAGTTTTAGTGACAGTAGTACTATCATTCTGTTCGCTAATTCGATATCTTTTAATTGTAATACTTTGGATACAATTCTTTATACTGTGCTATATATTGTTCACGAGATAGTTTAAAATCATGTGCAAAAAAAAAAAAAATCGTGATGGAGAGTAAAGTTACTAATGTTTTAAGGGTAATTTGCTTTGTGATTATAAAAAAAAAGGGTAATTTGCTTTGTTCTTTATGTTTGGTTGTTCCCCTTAGAGCCCTACCTTTTTTATACATGTCCTTGTTATTTAATTTCTTGTTTAAGAAACTCGGGCTACTTTAGCCTTTAGTCCTTAGACCAGTCCAATTTTTTTTTTTTTTTTTTTTTTAAGATTACACGGGCTACTTTAGCCTTAGTCCTTAGACCAGTCCAATTGGGCGTGGGCTGGGTTTTAAGGATGGGACTTTGGTTGATATGCGTGATATCTTTTGTGTCTCTCTTTGGGAGAATGGAGAACGGAGAATTTGAATAATTTATTTAAAATTTAAAAAAGTTTAGTTGTACAAGAAAAAAAATTAGAAAAACAAATCACAGTACTATAACACAATTTCAAATAATATGGACCAGCTCATAAAGAAATAGTATCAATCAAACACACCAAAAATGATAAAATAATGTCTTGGTAAATATAGAAAGATGAAAAATAATTTTATAAAATATTTAATTTTTAGAGAGAATAAATTATCTTCAACAAACTACATTATACCACAATCATAAAATAATTATTTATTTACACATTGTGTGGGTAGTAGGTCTGCAACTAGTAGGAAGCTATCTCCCTTATTCTGCTCTCCAAATTGCTAACCGTTTGTCTCAGCTTCTTGTTTCAATAGTACTCATCATCAAATTAGGGGAGCTTTCAGTAGATTTCTCTCTTTTCAATGTCAAGTATGTCAATAATGAGACGTAAAGCATCATTGCTGGAAGGGCTAGTACACCTACGAGGATTGATTCGACTTTTGAGGTCTGCTTACTTGTTATCCTTCCTATAATAGTTGTACTGAAGAAGTATAAGTTGATCCCAATTGAGCAACACCCCAAAAGCCATGAAACAAGCCTTACCTATGCTGGAAGTACCAAAAGAAATTTTCAAGCACCATATAATTGTTATGCCAAAGAAGCAATGGGTATTAATCATATGGATCCGGTTACTGTATGCCTTTATTTTGGCATGAAGAGAAATCAATTTTATCATTGTAAGTGTTGTGCTAATATAGGTCATGAGTTTTATAGAAGTTAGACCTTGGTGCAATAGAAAACGCCTTTCACCAAAAGTAATAGGTGATAGGAAGCGAGTTTGAATTCTGACATCAATCTCTCCAAAGAATTGGGGGATAAAAAATTGACTACTAATTAAAAATGGAAGTTTTGTGCACTAGGTTCAACTTTTTAAGGGTTGAACTAATATTACTAAATGATACAAAAGTACCTTAAAATGTTAGAAATCTTACAGTTGTTGATTTCTTATGGGGACCCATCTTTGCTTTGCTGCTGGTGAACTTTAGGAGAGGAACCAATGCAAATGGTAGTTCAAATGATAAGACCATCTGCAAAGAAAAATAACAATAGAAATCAAAATTTTGGACTAATATAAGGATTAGAAAGAGTAGAAGTTAACTAAGAGTTCTGTTTAGTTTGAAATTACAGAAGCAATAATGATAAGGCTTGCAGCTCCACGAGATCCACCGATAATGCATACCACTAAACTTGGAGTAATTGCTATGCACCTTGTTATTAAGTTTCTCAACCAGGGCTCTATCTTCAAATCTAAGAAACCCTGCAAACAACGCAGCTAAAAGCTTCAGAAATCTTTCATAATTAAGCTTATCTCTCTGAAGGAAAAGGATTCACGCATTGATAAGCAGCTGCATAATGTACTGGCCAGCGTAGGTTCCGGTGACAGTTGAACTCTGACTACTGACTAGAAGCAAGCAAGGATATGGCATAAAGTTTTGAACTCCAATTTCCAAGGGCATTCTATCAAAATACCATATAGCAAAAGTCAAGAAAAAAAAAATCAAGAAAACAAACGTATAATTTTGTTACCTAATTCTCTTTGGTTGCTAAAATTCCTGTCAAACATAATATATTAAACTTGCATGGTTTTGTAAAACTCAGTTTTTAAGTTCTAAGTTTCCATTTTCTCTATATGCCTCATCCCATGTGAATTTTCCTCCTTACAACAAGTGGGGTTGGAACTTGGAACCTCCTTATAGCAATACCACTGAACTACAAGTCTTTTAGCCTTCTATGGTTTTGTTGAGAACCAACAACAGTTTATTGGTCACGATAACATTAATGTTTTTTTTTTAATAAGTAATTAGCATAAGGAAGAAGGCATATATATATATATGTAAGACCTTAAGCAAGGAAGATGTAGACTCCAGAGTGATATTCTTGCATTGAGCTTTGTTTTCTGGAGAGATATTTGGATTGGAACACACACTAGCACTAACAGATACAATTGCCACATTGATGAGGAACGCTAGGAACAATGCTAACCCGCTTTCTATCAAAAAGCACTTGCTTGCACTCTAGAGAAAGAGCTAGAGAAAGAGAGGTGGTTAGTTTAATCAAACTTTGTCATTCCTGGAAGGAAATAATTGAAGGTTTTAGTTACTTACCTTGATGCCATCTAAGGTGTGAGGGATTTTTCTCGATATAACCAATGCTGAGTGGAGAAGAAGATTGTGTCTGCAATTTGATAATATGAGAATAGTGACAGATTCAAATGTTTTCAATGGCTTTACCACAAGAAATTATGTACAAAGAGCCTATAAAATATGGGAAAACAAATGAATTTGGTGGTAAATTATCTGGTGGTGAATTTGGTCCAAATCTATCTGGATTCAAGTTTTCCTAGTATGGACTATGTGTTTGGCTTGGGAAGTTAGGCCACGGGGACCTAAGGTTGGGGCAGTAAAAAAAATTTTCTTCAAAGCTCACACTTCTATAAAGTCTGAGAGAGGTGGTCCAACCGACAACTGATCATCCAGGTTCTGAAGGTGCTTTCAAGCTCATACCTGATCAGTTCTAACCCATTAGGGAAACAGTGTTCAACCCCAATCCATTGGGGGTCACCTCAGTATTAAAGGTTAGCCACATTATATATGGATGTGATACAACAGACTAGAACGGTGCCATTCATTTCAAGGGCTTCAGAAACTTAGGGTCCGTTTGGTTTAGAGCTAACTCAATTTTCATATCTCAGTTTTCAAAACCCATAACTCAAACCCAAAACTCATAACTCAATTCTCAAACCTCACATTCACTCAAAAATTGCAAAACACATGTTTGGACTCAGTTCTCAGTTACATATCTCTACAACTTTTCCCCAAAACCGTGGACCCCACAACTGAAACTACACAAAATGGTCATATGGGTACCCGCGTGTGACATTCTCTCTCTTCATTTTACTGCTCTTCCTTCCCATCACAAAACCCAGCAACTGATTTCACGCCTCTGTACACCACAAAACCCATTTCACATAACCCAGCAAGAGATTGGTTCCCTCCCACTTCCAGCACCGTTTCTCTATGAATTTTTTCTCTTACTCATAGCACATATTTTCTTTCTTCCCTATTCCAAATTTCAGATATTTTTTTTTTCCTCTTACCCATAGACCGAAAACCACATATACAATGGCAAACTTAGAACCCACCACTGTCAATACCACCAATGGCCACAAAACGGAAAAAAAAAAAAAAAAAAAATGTCAACCAAAAGAAAATCCAACCATCAGCTATAGCCACAAAAAGAAAAAATTTCCAATAATCAATACCACCACTAACCACACAAACCCACCTCCATCACAGCCCAAGCTTCAAACCACAACTACAAACACAGAAAACCTAAACACACCAACACAAAATTTTCAGAGCAGTAATTCAAAATTGCCAACTCAAACCCACAAACACAGAAAACCCAAATCCAAACCCAGGAATCCTTAGATCGAATACCAAAATCATGAAAATGAGGAGTGGGTTTCTGTTTCTGGGTATATATTTATGCATGGATGAACATGGTGAGTGGGTCTGAAGAAGAAAGAAAGAAAGAAAGAAAAAGAAGAAAAGAAAGAAAGACAACCAGGAAAAAAAAAAAAAAAAACCCGGTTGTGGTGGAGTGGATTTGATGAAGAATAAGAAGAAGAAAAAAATGTTGTTGGTGGTGGAGTGGGTATGAAGAAGAAGAAAGAAAGAAGTAGAGAAAAAGCAAAAAAAAAAAAAAAAAAAAAAAAACAAGAAGCAAGGAAGCCGGTGGAACTCAATAGAAGAAGAAATAAAAAAAGAAAAAGAAAGAATGAAGAAGAAGGAGAAAAAAAAGGGGTTGGTGGTGGAGTGAAGAAAGAAGTAGAGAAAAAAAAAAAAGAAAAGAAAGAGGAAGCCAGTGGAGTTGACAACACAAAAGCTGTGGGCTCCACAAGGTCAAAAATTTTCATCACTCTCACTCAAACCAAACTAAGTTTGAGTGATGAAAACAAGATTAGGAAATCAAGCCAAACACTCAAAATTGTGTGGGTCCCACGTTTTTTGATAACTCAGTTATGAGTTTCCAGTCATATGACTCAAAACACCCCTAATCCAAACAGGGCCTTAGTCTCTCTCTTTTGGGGTGGGGGGATTATTAAGTACTCTTAAAGCACATGACATGGTGCTTCATTCTCTCAAATTCATAGTGAATCACACCAAGAATCTCGCCATAAATATGAGAAGATGGAGTATCAAGCCACTGTATTTTGAAAGTACATAATAATTGCTAATTCAAGAGTGCCAACATCACCAAGTTGATGCTATAACTTTTCAAAAGTTTGTGAAAAAGGTTTTACAAACTTGTCAGCCTATGTTGCACAAATTTTACCCATTTGTATAGGAAAATATTAAAGGTATTATTTTATTAGAAAAATTATAACTTGACATAATAATTAAGTAACGTAGTTGATTCGTATTACATAAAATAAAATATAAGAAATAACATAAAAACAAAAAATTCTTGATTCTTTTTGGTGTTTTTGAAAAGTTTGACATATTATCATATACTACTCTTTCCATCCCAAATTGTTAACCTTCACTCTACTCCATTTTTGGGATGTCCCAAAATGAAGTTATCTTTGAAAAAACCAATAACATGTGCTTTATTTAAAAAGCCAACACTCTTTTTTCATTTTATTTTTTTAAGGGACGAAAGTTTAAATTAAGGATGGTAATTTGGAAACTTGTACATTTTTATGTAAAAGACAATGCATTTAATAATATTCTTTTAAAAAATTGGATTTTCTATACAAGCACAAGCTATGGGGTAAAGGAAGTATATAGTAAAAGTTGGATTCTATAAGTTGCAATTGTGCCAAGTGGCTATCTTCTTTATCCACCAAGTAGAAACACTCTTCTTGCACTAAGTGGCTACCTTTTATTAAAAACTTAGGCATTTAACTCAATTCATGTATAATTTGGGTAGTTTCAAATTAAACCTAAATTAAAAAAATTTATTCAACCAGGAATTGGAACCTAACTAATCATGTAGTTGTGATTAAAACCTATCTAATCATAAAATAAAATAAAAATTCCATGTGAAATTATAATCCTTTTATCTATGTGAGAGTTGTAAAAGTATATTATAACAACTGATTTAATTATCATTACCAAAATATTGATTAATAAAATTACATATAAGCTAATGTCGAAATCTTACCATATTAATACTATATAATTAAAATTGTGTCTTACATAATATGATTATACCAAATACTTTTCACCAAATAACTTGAAGTAAATTAGTTCTTTTATTTTCATTATATATTTTATTATTCAATTTCACTTATATAATGTATAAGTTTTGATTTGTGTATGAGCATAATACTAATATACACAAAACCGATAGCCTGGTTCTGAGGAGTTTAGGCAGTATAACAGTATTTTATAGAAGATGTATATGGTCTCCAGTCTCGAGGTGGTATATTTTGTTTTCGTTACGTGTATCATTTCCCTCACATGAAGGTGAACCTCTTTTCTCCTCAGCTCCAGGTTAATCAACATTTCACCTATCGGAAATAGCACTACTCATTATTCAGTAATCCCACCACAAATAGCCGACAACCTGGATTCGTGGAGCTCACGCAAGTGTGACATACATATATACTAGCATTTTGTAGAAGATATATGGTCCATATATAGCTGAATCCATATTAAATACATGTACTTACGTATGCTTGATTTGCTTCCCCAAACTATTTAAAGTTAGAAAAGTAGCAATATATATATATAGTAGTTTGTGAAATTACGGCATGATGAGAGCTCCTAAAAGAGCAATGGCATCACTGGTGGCCCGTGGCCCATTCAATTTGGGAACAAACATGCCAGTCAAGATCTCATCTGCACTGGGTTTAGCGTGTACCATCACGGTGAAGAAGCAACAGCCTAGTACCATCACTAGCAAGCCAATTACACCCTCCAGCTTCCTTATCTACCAACCAAAAATATACCCACTTTAGAACTGTAAAATAACAAGAAAGATAGTTAGGTAGAACTAGCTTGGAGCAATATTAGACACTGCTTCTAGCTACTTACACCATACCGTTGCAGTCCAAGGAGTAGAAGAGTATTCAATCCAGCTAGTAGGACCCCAATCCATATGGGTACTTTGAAGAGTATGTGGAGAGCAAATGCTGTTCCTACGACTGTAAAAATCATAAGTCAGTGACACATCTATGTATGGATTTTCCTCTACTTTTAAGGATGGTATCTTATGTATTGGAAACATACAATATCTCTCTCACATTATGAGTCCCATGGGTTGTATTTTATGCTGCATGAATTGCAACATATTAACAGGGGCAGATGCATTTGAAGGCTTAAAGGGAAAATTGATTATCTTGTTTTATATGCAAAATTACTACTAATTTACATGAATCAGGTAAATTTTTTTTTAATTTTTTTTATAAAAAGTTTATAAACACAAAAAATTTGACAAAATTTTTTACATTTGTTGATATGTCAGATTGATAGTGGTAAGTTAAAGAATGATGTTAGTGGTGAACCTAATGAAAACTAGTAAAAGTTTGCTAACTTGACTATTGTGAAAAATGTTGTGAATTTTTTTATTTATTTATTTTTTTTAAGTGTTACATTCACAATATTTTTCATAACAAATCTTAGGTATTAAGTTGCTTCTTGTTTTCTATTTCAACATACCACTAAAATTATTTTTTTGCTATCAATAATAGCATGTAATAACCTGCTATTTAGGATTTGTTGTAAAAATATTGTGAAAAATGTTGTGGACATAGCATTTTTTTATTATTATTTGTTTTTCATTTGATAAAAAAAATATTATTTTATTTATTACTTAATATTTTAACTTAATTAATACTATTTATTAAAATTTAAGTACTTTTTTTACTTGGAGTCTTAGGCGGCAGCATTAATAACTTATACCGTTGGGCTGCACTGCAAATCATGTCTTTTTATACATATCACATCTCTCTCTGTGTCTCTCTCACAAAGTAAACACATGATGGAGTACAAAATGGAATCTCTAGTAAAGTTATTGTGGGGGCCTTTTTTGTTGTGCGTTGGGCTGGGCTGGGCTGCCTGCCGCGGTAGTAGGCCCGAGTATTCTGAGTAAGGGAGTTGAGACCGGTCCAACTGGAACTCAACTTGGGCCGGCTTGTGCGCAAACGTGAGTCCAAGTCCAAGGGAAGACGCTGCGAAGTGGACTTATCCTTTGTTCCTGCCGCAGGAACTTTTTTCTAGTTTCTGCCGCAGGATTGACTTTTCTGCCGCAGAAGGAACTATTCTCCAGTTCTGCCACAGGTCTGACTTTTCTGCTATGCAGCAAGTCTGTCTACCGCGTAGTAAGACTGTCTGCCGTGCTTTAAAGCTGTCTGCCGTGTAGTAAAGCCTTTGGCCGTGCTTTAAAGCTTCCTGCCGTGCTTTAAAGCTTTCTGCCGTAAAGCCTTGTGCAATAGAGCTGTCTGCTGTGCAATAGAGCTGTCTGCTATACATTAAAGCTGTCTGCCGTGCTTTAAAGCTTCCTACCGTGCTTTAAAGCTTCTTACCGTGCTTTAAAGCTTCCTGTCTGCCGTGCTTTAAAGCTTCCGGCCGTAAAGCCTTGTGCAATAGAGTTGTCTGCTGTGCATTAAAGCTGTCTGCTGTGCTTTAAAGCTTCCTGCTTGCCGTGCTTTAAAGCTTCCTGTCGTAAAGCCTTCTGCTGTGCAACAAAACTTCCTACCGTGCATTAAAGCTCTCTACCGTAAAGCCTTCTGCCGTGTAATGAAGCCGTCTGCCGTGCAATAAAAGTTTCTGCTATGCAGTGAAGCTGTCTGCCGTGCTTTAAAGCTGTCTGTCGTGCTTTAAAGCCTTCTACAATGTGAATGACCACTCTTCGTTTTTACCGCAGAAACTCTTTTCTACTTCTTGCACATAAACAAATCTAAAACCCAAAGAAAATACCCATCAAACAAATGTTAGTTTAAATGGGTTAGCATATTCTCAAATATATACATACATATATGAGTATATATACTTATACGCATTCACATATATATATCTATAATATATATTTTTCCAGAACATGACAAACAACGTATATGTATATATATATACTTACGGCAGGATAATGGTTAGTTTGTGTCAAAAGCAAAATACGTAATAACAAATAAAGGAGAAAGTTTCGGCAGGAAATGATTAGCTTGTATAATAGTTAACACGGTAAATATAATGAAAATGTGCTACGGCAGAATAACTAATACAGCAAGTAAGACACCACAGCAGGACAATTGATGTGGCAGACGTGATAAAAACGTGCTACGGCAGGATGACTAAATACGGCAGATACAAGTTATAATGAGAGAAATCCAATATATTTGTAATCAAAATTAAGTATTAAATCTGCCCATAGAATAAGTAAACCAAGAAGGAACCCAAACTCCAATTTCAACAACCTTATCATGGGCTCCTGCCGTAAAAGTTGTTCATTTTGGAGAATAGGCCTAAATGGCTACTAGCTATTACTTTTGGAGATTTCAAAGAGTGGGTTTGCTAAGAGGGAGGGAAAAGATGGTCTATTGATGCATGCCCCTATTCCTGTCACGTTTTCTCTCTTCTTTTTCTTTATTTATTTATTTCTTTCTTTCTTTCTAGGTGTTTTTCTTCTTCCCCTGTTTTTCACTCTTTCTCATGTTTTTTCCTCTACCTCCGTCCCCTGCTCCCCGTTTTCTGCCGTGGTTACCTTCCTTTTATAACAAACTGATTCAATGGGATTTCCCCCTTTTACCCCTAGGGCTTCACCAACTGTTTTTGGTTTGTTGTGGGCATCCTTTCAAGATTACCCATCCACCCATTGGTTGCCCTTGTCATTGCTCAGAATACGTTAGCTGCACCATTACTTATTCCACGACAAAATTCCATTTTGTTTGTTCCTGCCGTATACTTCTACCTCACTACCTAGCTCTATGGCATGCATCAGTGGTCCCAACCATTTATTACTTCTTTTGGGTAAGATATCATCCCAACATGATATGTTCCCAAAAGAAGTCATGACAGGAAACCAAATATAGGCCCCTTTTCCCCCCACCACCAAACCACGCCTTCTGAATCTCTTTGACCGTGGGCCCACCTCCCTTGTATTGGCTGGGTACAGGTTGGTGGCGCCTCGGCCCTTCTGTTCTTGCTCCACTGTCTTTTGTTTTTGTCTCCCACGCCATTCCTGCCGCAACAGATTAGTTCTGCTTCGTCTGCTGCGTGTTTTTGTCTTATTTCTTCATGCGTTTCCTGCTGTATTTGTCATTTCCTTTAGTTTGACTCTTCCTTCACGCAATTCCTGCTGCTAACACTTCCTGCTGCTCCTTGTTTCCTTTCATCGTTCTTTTTCATATCAGTTCTCACGCCTATCTTTTTTTATACAAAAAGATTTGGGCCTTTGTGGGCCAAATAATGTTTACTGGATCAAAAGGGCGTTGGACCCAATTTATCTTCATCTGCCGAAGCCATCCTGCCAAAGAACTGTATTCTGCGGTAGACTTGTATTCTGCGGCAGACTTGTATTCTGCGGCAGATTTGCATTTTGCCGTAGATTGCTTTCACTTGCACTTCTTTCTTGTTCTTTGGTCTTCTTGGTGGGCCTTTGGGCCTTGCTCTTCATTGGGCTTTCTTCCTCATAAGCCTTTGGGTACAGATTTGCAAAAATAGGCATTAACAGTTATCAAAGTTTAAAATAGAAAAACATATGGAGTGTAAAATGGAATGTTAAGAGTGAGACACAGGATTTTGATTTTATTTTAACATGTTTCACTTAAAATTGTCTTGCCTTCTAGGATATCCACAGCTATCACAGCAACCTCCGCAAGTATCCACAGACAGTAATTCACTGAAGTTGGGTACACTGCCTTGCAGTGCTCAGCAAGATGCTTTCCTGTAATTAAGCGATATTAAGCAGTAACTTTAATAAAGATTGAAATATTGCATGGAATAGTTTGAGATAAAAATGCACGTGCATGATTGAGCACAGCATAGAGGGAGAACCTGTAGCCACTCCTAGATTTGCCGAACGAGACTGGATTGTTAAAGCAAAGCTCAGCCCAACAAGCACGATCCATAGCAACTGCTTATACAAAATAGATTGCATTCATATGAGACAAAGAATCCATCCTAATATAATAATAATAATAATAATAATAATGATCCCAAAAATAAATGAAGAATAAGGAATACCTCGAATTTGTGGTCTGCACCAGCTTGTAGATCTGTTTCCAGTAGTGCATTTACGTAGCAGACAAAGTAAGAACTTAGAGCATAACAAAATGTTTTCTTTTTGCTTCACTAGATTGATTATTTTAACTTTTTATTAATCCAATATTTTTAGTATATTTTCTGACATTTCAGCTAATAAAACCATGATTTTGGTGGAGATATATTTTCCAGATTTGTCATATAATTTCTATAATCACTTTTATTAGGGTGGTATTCTTGAGAATTCCAATATTTTTCACCAATAAATATCGTTTTTAGTTTTTAAACTAAGACCCCTCACAAAATCACCTACATTTAGAACCACAAGCTAGGGTTGTGAGAGAGAAAATTTTGCTTACAGTTTCCGGGATCAAGATAGGCGACAGAAACGAGAAAACCAGGTCCGACATAACCCAAGAGTTTCTTCCATCTAGGGGTTTCTTCTATCTGAACTAGAGCCATGTTTTAGGCTTGCTGTCTTGTACTGATCTCATTGTTATAAGTTCTCCATCCCATTTATAAAGGCGATTGTTAAGGGAGAGTACATAATGTAGTACGTGTGTTACAATAATTCAGCCCCTACAAGACAAATATCATGGGCAATTATAGAGAGTACTGTAAATAAATAAATTGTTTCTCAAATAATAATAATAATTTTAGAAAAAAAAGAAAAAGAAAAAGAGAGCAGAAAATCATGCTATATCTGGTAAGATGTTTTGCAAAAACAATTGTACAAAAACTATAGTTAACTTTATATATTCAATATTCCTTTCATTCCGATCTGAATTTAAAAAAAAAAAAAAAAACTTACTCCTCAAGAAAGTCAATATTATACTGAATGTCATTTTAATTTAATTAGAAAAATAAAATATTTCAGTATCGGGTAAAATACCGATATATCATTTTGAAATTACTGCTAATTTATATATATATATATATATATATAGATAAATAGATCTAGATATTTATTTATTTATATGCTCATTAGTAAAATCTTATATAATTTAAAAATAAAAAATAAAAGTCCATATCTTAGTTGATATGTTAATTCCTAGCTAAAATGACAGATTTTTTTTTTTTAATGAATAAAGTGACAGCTTATTAGTAAAACAATACTACTAATTTTAAATATTTATTGTGTGTGCCTAAATTTATTGTTAACATAATTAAAATTGAACCTACTTAAAAAACGATGATAAAAACAAGTTGTTTGCATGTTGCACAAACGGCAAGGAGAATAATACTCCTATTAAATAATAAGAATACAATACACCAAATTGTTTGCATGATTGAGAGATGGTAGTTGTAGTTGTGGGGTCAAAGAATTTGGCAACCGCAGCTCACTTTATACTAAACCCAAGGCCTACGCCGAGGAGGAAGAAATGTCCGAGGACGAAAGAAGCAAGTCCAAAGTGCCCTGAAACGTTGTCGAGGATGATCTTGTCCTCAGCAAACCAAGATCACAGAAGGGAGGAGCAATTCAAGGAGAAACTGTCACCTCCACATTAAATGCCCACAACTAACGTTTTGGTCGCATTGATGAGGGAATGACCCCTGAACAATGCTACCTCAGTTACCGCAACTCACAGAACGCCAGAGAGGGTGTCTGATGGGACAGGCACTCAAGTATAGGCTTGGATGATCAACAAGTGGAAGGCCAAGATCATTTAAAGAGGACTATATAATAGGAGAAATCCACCATAGAGAGGGGAGGATAGCACTATAACAATCTCAAGAACTCCTGTAATCATGCTCAGTCAATATTTACTAGAGCGAAGCTCCTCGGATTGTGCCGAGAACAAACTTTCTTTGATTAACTCATTTCATCTCTGTTTGATTGTCACGAACACCACACTAATTGTTGTCCATACACTAAAACCTAGCTCTTTCACCCACTCTCTACAAATTCATTGTATTGGGCTAGTTGGGTCTGAGTCCACTCATCCAGTAATAGAAGTGCTCAAACCCAGTCCCTACAATTGGCACCGTTTGTGGGAAAGGGCTTGTGTGATAGTGAGGGCAACAGTTAGTTAAGGTAGGATCGGGCCCCCATTAGCAAGAGTCCTTGGGAAAAACCATTATGGTGGCCAATTTACTACATGAGTAAGACGCTACATGAGGCACACACAGTTGTTGTCTTAACTCAGCTTCTGCTCAGGTCTATACTTCGAAGTGCGGATTATACGGGAAGGATTGCTAAATAGGGCACAGTTCTAGGGGCTTTTGACACCAAATACATGCCTAGGACCTTCATGAAGGGTCAAGTCCTGGCTGGCTTGGTGGCCGAGTTTGCTAAACCACCTATGGAAACAGTGGCAGCAACATAGAGCGATCCAAGGGGGCTCAGTGGCAGGGCTAGTTTTGGAGGGTACATATTGATATCTTCAAATCTATTGAAGTGGTTAAATAGAACCTTAGCTATGACGGGTCCTCGGACCTCCTGCTTTGGGGGAATTAACACACACTGACAATTATCTGAGTGTTAGACAGAACCAAGATCTCACGTGGCTCCTCGGACCATAAACCTATGGGGAAACTAATAACTTTTGACAATTATCTAAGTGCTAGACAGAACCAAGGTCTTGCATGACTATTCGGACCACAAACCTATGGGGAAACTAATAACTTTTGACAATTATCTAAAGTATTAGATAGAACCAAGGTCTTGCATGGCTCCTCGGACCACAAACCTACGGGAAAACTAACAACTTTTGACAATTATCTAAGTGTTAGACTGAACCGAGGTTTAACATGGCTCCTCGGACCACAGCCCTCGAGGGGATTAACTAGTTCAAGCATCTATCGGAGTGATGAGCAATATCTAAAAGGAGTCCGACTCCTCGGGTCGCCTACCCTTTCCCCACTCAACGAAGATGTAAACAAATGCAAGTCCATAAGCATCACTTAAGGTGTTCCAAGTACGTTCAACAAAAAAAAAAAAAAAAAAAAAAAAGGGAGTGGCGAACTGCGTAGATGAGATTACTCCCTTATCAGGTAAAGCCTGAGTTGAAGTTTGCATTGTGGGTCTAACATTTTTTGTTACCCATTCAATAAAAGAACCTTAGCTACGTCGGGTCCCTCAAACCTCCTGCTAAGAAGAACCTTGGGTAGGTTGAGTCCTCGGACCTCTTGCTAAGTGCTTAAACAGAACCTAAGGTATGCATGAGTCCTCGAACCACATGCTTTGGGAAAGGTAACACTATGACATCATTATAAATGTCGAAAAGAGCCTTAATACACAATGGTCCCCTCGAATCACTTACTTTAAATTCAACATTCTTTGATGGTTGCGCAGCTTGCGGTATAGGGCCCACGATTATTTTCCTGATTATTTCTGTACGGCACCCATACCAGAGCCCACTTGGGCCATTAATTCTCATGCGAAGATACGGCCCATACTCCTATTCTCTCTCTCTCTCTGCGGGCCCATCCCGAATCTACACAAGTCGCTGGCCTAAAGTTTGCCTCCTGTTTGTGCTCGGTAAGTCCTTACCAATCAATGTTGGGTGCACCACTGCCGAGCATATCTGCGGAAGTGGGAACTAAGTTCCAAAACCATCCTCACCGTTTCCCACTCCCATCTAACCACCCACTTATGTTCTATGATACTGGACCACCCGCTGCACTAACTAGAAAATGATCATAACCTCTCCACTAACTTAGAACTATAAATATGAGAAGTTTGGGGAGAAGAGGGGGTTGGAAAATTTACTGAAAAAGAAGGAGATATAGGAAGAAAGCAAAGGGAGTAGAAGATGATTCAGGCAGTTGAGGAGAGAAAATTGATTTCATTGAGTCTTCATGTCGAGGATGACCTAGTGTAGGAAACTCAAACCCACCATACAAATAAGTTGTGAGTTTGAGTGAGCCCTAGCCCATTAGCCTCATTTTTGGCGGCACAATTAGCGCCGTCTGTGGGAATCTCCTACAACGCCGTAGTCCTACTAAGACTCAATCCCGGGGAGGCAGATGTCTGGGAGACACTCTGGAAGCGACGCTGAAAGTGGTTCAGCGGGATCTTCTCGGGGATCCACTTGGCGAGAAAGAAGGTAGAAGAGACGTGAAGACAGGGACCGCGACCAAGAGGAGCAGTCCGGCCTCGGGGAGGGGTCGTACCAAACGTAGCACACGATTTCGAATGCCTCTGGGCATAGGCAACTCAATGAAAGAGACGAAGAGCTTGAATGGTTGCGTAGGCTAGTGAGAGACCTGGAGTTGGAGGCAGAGAACAAGCATCATAGAAGGGATGGAGACAACCAAGAAAGAAGAGCCAATACCGGGGAAGATCGTCATCAGACGGGGTCCAATCAATCTAGGTCCCACAACCGCCGAGAACGTTCCCATTCCCGGGATTCTCATCGGCGAAGGGAACAGGCTCATTCACGGGAATCCCGCCATCACCGAGACCGTTCAAGGTCGCGGGAGTACGCAGACCGAGGTTCGGATTCCCCAGAAGAGCAACGGCCCCATAATGTGGCCATGGATGCGAAGAGCTGCCCAGTCCCCATTCTCGGCCGACATCGAGAGGGCCCTAATACCGGACAGATTCATGCGCCCACCTTTCAACTCCTACGATGGGAAAACGGACCCAGTAGAGCACGTCAGTCACTATATCCAGATGATGTCTCTGCATACCCACAATGACGCATTGATGTGCAAGGTTTTTCCTTCAAGCCTAGGTCCCATCGCTTTGAGATGGTTTAACGGGTTGCGGAAGGGTTCCATCCACAATTTCGTCGAGCTAATACAGGAGTTCGGCATCCGGTTTGTAACTTGCAGCCGAGTTCCACAACCGGTAGACGCATTGTTGTCCATGAAAATGAGGGTAGGGGAAACCCTCCGTAGTTATGCTAGCCGGTATTGGGAGCTGTACAACGAGATCGGCGGGGGGAACGAGAAGATTGCTGCGAGCACCTTCAGGATGGGATTGCCCGAGGATTCCGAGCTGAGGGAGTCGTTGACTAAGAAGCCTCCCAAGGATATGAGGCAGCTAATGAGGCGTATTGAAGAATATAAACGGCTGGAAGATGACCGGATACAGAGCAAAAGCAAGGCGCCTATGATAAATCATCCTCAGTCTAGTGTCTTTCAACAGAGGACTCGGGGGAATTTGAGAATTCAAGAACCAGAGGCGTCAGTAGGGGAGGTAAACGTGACGTTCAAGGAGCCGGTGCACAAAATTGTGGACAAGATTAAACACGAGCCATATTTCAGGTGGCTGAACAGGATGGGGGGTGACCCCTCTAGGAGAAACCAAAACTTGTACTGCACCTATCATAAAGACAAGGGACATACGACCGAGCAGTGTCGGGTGTTAAAAGACCATCTCGGGCAGTTGGCCAAGGCTGGGTATTTGAAGGAGTTCATGCTAGACGCGGGGGACCGGGGGACGGGCCAAGGAGCTACGCAGAGGGGCAACCCCCTTCCACCCCCGCTCGGGATAATTGAGGTCATCCACGCTTCACCGAGAAGTCTTGTCTCGGCGAGAAAAAAAGGGGTGCTAAATGTGGTCTCAATGGAGGGCAGCTCGGGCACACCACCGGCGGGGAAGAAGATGAACCTTACTCGGGAGCCTATCGCTTTTGGTGACAATGATCTAGAGGGAACGGTCCAGCTGCACGAATACGCGTTGGTAGTTACCGCCCGGATAGGCGGGTTCTTGGTGAAAAGGGTGATGATAGACCAAAGGAGTGGGGCCGACGTGATGTATCCGTACTTGTACCGGGGGCTCCGGTTGAAAAATGGGGACCTCTCTAAGTACAACACGCCTTTGGTCGGGTTTGATGGGAAAATCGTAATACCCGAGGGGCAAATATCTATACCCGTGAATATGGAGGGCAAGGAGGTGGTAGTGACGTTTATAGTGGTGACTTCTTTCTCCCCGTACACAGCGATACTCGGCAGACCGTGGATCCATGCAATGGGGGCCGTCCTATCCACACTGCATGTGAAAGTAAAGTTTCCTACCGAGCATGGTATTACTGTGGTGAGGGGAAGCCAGCAGATGGCGAGACAATGCTTAATCGCCATGGTTAACCAGAAGAAGGATACAACCGATCAGGGGGAGTGTGCCTAGCAGAAAGAGCCGCCGCAGGGGGTCCCATTATAGCAATTACAAGATAACCGAGGAGAAGTGGGGGGGGGGGGGTGGTTGTGCCGAGGAGATGATAAAAGTAAAGATACTTCCAGATGCCGACAAGTATTTTCATGTAGGGAAAGGCATGGACGAGCGGGAGAAAGTGGAAATGTTGTTGCTCCTCATGTAGAACGTAGACGTGTTTGCATGGAGTCCATATGAGGTTCCCGGGGTGGACCTCGAATTCATTGTCCATAGACTTAGAGTTGACCCCTCGTTCCCCCCTAAGAAGCAGAAGCCGAGGAGATCGGCCTGGGAGCACGCCAAGGCGGTGAAAGCGGAAGTCCAAAAGTTGAAGGATGCTGGGGCGATAAGGGAAATTTTCTTCCCGGATTGGTTGGCAAATACCGTGGTGGTGAAGAAGAAGAGCGGCAAGTGGAGGGTTTGCGTGGACTTCACAGATTTGAACCGAGCATGCCCAAAGGACCCTTTCCTAGTTCCAAAAATCGACCAATTGGTGGATGCCACGTATGGGCACCCGAGGATAAGCTTTCTGGATACTTTTCAAGGGTATCACCAGATCGCCCTGGTGCCCGAGGACCAAGAGAAGACGGCATTTATCACTACACGGTAATGCCCTTCGGACTAAAGAACGTCGGGGCTACATACCAACGGATGATGACGAGAATGTTCCAAGACAAGATAGGGCGTACGGTTGAAGTGTACATTGACGATATGGTGGTGAAAAGCAAGCAGGTAGCACGGCACACGAACGACCTTCAGGGTGTTTTCAAGGTTCTTCGACAGCACAAGTTACGTCTTAATGCCGAGAAGTGCGCGTTCTGTGTGGGGGCCGAAAAATTCCTGGGGTATCTGATCACTAAGCGGGGAATAGAGGTCAACCCCGACTAAATTGAGGCTGTGAAAAGACTGAAGCAACCGAGCAGTCCGAAAGAAGTGCAAGTGTTGACCGGGATCACCTCGACGACATCCTTAAGAGCTTTCCCCCGACCAGCATCCTCGGTAAGATCCTTAACACGCCTATCAAGTATGTACGCCAGTTGCGCGGCCTGATGAAGTGACAAGAACGGGCACCAAACCCCCGAAGACAGAAAATTAGTAAAAAAAAACAAACAAACAAACAAAAAAAATTTACCGCGACGGTGTGCCACTGCAGCCTCCTTCCCATCGATTCATCCGTGCCCTCTTCGAAAGCACGCACGTCCTCGGGCAGCAGAAGGCCTCGCGCCAGGGTCTGGGCGACGTTACCACCTGCCCCCTTTCCCTAAACGTGCACACTTGCGTCCGAGGGGAGAAGTTTGCCATCCAATATGAACGAAGTCTGCCACGCGGGTACGGCGTGGGAAGAGGACGCCACATGCGCCCCGGTTTGAGCCGTGGGTTCACGGATCACAATGCCACTGGATGGCCGGGGAGGAGTATTTGAAGGCGCATCACTCGGGCCGACGGGGGTCTGTTTGGTTGTACGCTGCTTTTTTCTTTGCCGACTGGGGGCTGTGGACGGAGGAGGAAGGGTTTGGCCGCGCCCCTGGGGCTGTTGCTACTGCGCGATAGGCCTGGCTCCAGGAATGAAACGGCTGATCGTCATCGTCCTCTGAGTCACCATCTCTTCACCTTGGTCGTGTTCGGTTTCAGGGCGGCCGGGAGATTCAGCAACTGCTTCTTCGGTGTCTGAGGCTGGGGCTCCTTGGTCGATGGGACCTTTTGGTTGAATGGGGGCTTCTTGCTGAATTTGCTCGTGAGCTCGTTCTCAATGAGCTCAGGACACACGCTCGGCTGACTCATCCCGCACAGGCTGGCGCTCGTCAGAGCAAATATACCGAGGACCTTGGTCACGAGCCTCACTTACTGTAAACCTCGAGGGGAGAAAATTAGCATGCCTAACGTCGATATAGGACAAGAGTGGGCTATCGACTAGCAGGGCTTGGCTGAAAGCTTGCCAGGTGGAATACACGGGATTAACCCCGAGTATCAGGTGGGAAGCTCGGAGTTGTCCGTCTGAGTGAACAAAAATCTCGGACCTGAGCACGAAGTTCAAATCCCGCACATGCGCGACTCTAACGTCCGGGACAAACACTCTACCATCTGCGATAACCCACACAAATAAGCGTCAGAGTGAGTAAAATGTTCACAATATGAGATAAACGTACATTCATGCATAAAATTAAATAAGAAATGAAAGTAGGTTAATGATCGGGACGAACCCACTTCGCGCCTGGTGAGGGGGCAGGGGAATTCACCGGCAAACCAATTGCTGCGCACCCGAACAAACTCCCCGGCAGAGTTCCTATTTGAGTCAGGTAGGCAGGAGATCAGCTGTACCCTCATGTCTCTAACTTTTAAATAGTAATTTGTTTTCTTACTCCCACATAAACTGTACATGTGGTTTATGTCGTGCTGATTTAACTGTAAACTGTACATCTAGTTCAACCGACTTACACAACTCACTACCCGGTAAAAGTTGGGAGGAAGTTGGTTGGGGCACAACCCATAATACCTAAGGGTGTCTACTAGAAGAAGGTCTACGGTAAACCTCACCCCACCCTCCAAAACCGCCATCAAGGGAAAAAAGGCAGTGTTGCCCCCTCTATGAAGAGCGATCTCGCTCTCAGGGCAATACGCCACCTCCACATCGCTGGGGATGTCAAAGGCCTGCCTGAAAGTGGCTAAGGCCGCATCCGTATCTAGAAGGTATGAATATCCCATTCTAAACCCTAGAAGAAAAATGAACGAAGATGCGGAAGTAAAAAGGAAAATGTAGAGAACTTACTTTGGGCTCTAAGATGAGAAGAAATTCTGGGCTGGAGAATGAATGCACGGATGAATGTACGGCGGAAAGGGGGTCTCAGAGGGTAGAGAGCGAAAAAGTAGAAGAGTGATTTGAAACGAGCCTTTTATAGAAGTCCAGAGGGGGTTAGCGACAGTTAATTAGCCATTATGAGGATTAATTAACAGGCCTCGCTAGTCCCAACACCAACTAGTGTCTGCGCCACCTCAGTTCACGAAGCGTCAGGTAATTATGAAAGGCAAACCAAACGGCCAAATCCTGCGCGCCTTTTTAGGAACGCATTAATGGGATTTCTGAAGTATCCTAAACGTTGCCTCTCTGGACCTCCCATGTAACATATGCCATTTTGACTCCTTGATTCTTGCCGAGGCTCGGGCACGAATCAAGGGGGGGCTAATGTACGGCACCCATACCAGAGCCCACTTGGGTCATTAATTCTCATGCGAAGATACGACCCATACTCCTATTCTCGCTCTCTCTCTGTGGGCCCATCCCAAATCTACACAAGTCGCTGGCCCAAAGTTTGCCTCCTGCTTGTGCTCGGTAAGTCCTTACCGATCAATGTTGTGGATGGCGTCCAAACATGCCATCCAGTGGATGCCTGGCATCGCCTTTGGGTGCACCGCTGCCGAGCATATCTGCTGAAGTGGGAACCAAGTTCCAAAGCCATCCTCACCGTTTCCCACTCCCACCTAACCACCCACTTATGTTCTATGATACTGGACCACCTACTGCACTAACTAGAAAGTGATCATAACCTCTCCACTAACTTAAAACTATAAATATGAGAAGTTTGGGGAGAAGAGGGGGTTGGAAAATTTACTGAAAAAGGAGATATAGGAAGAAAGTAAAGGGAGTAGAAGGTGATTCAAGCAGTTGAGGAGAGAAAAGTGATCTCATTGAGTCTCCGTACCGAGGACGACCCAGTGTAGGAAACCCAAACCCACCATACAAATAAGTTGTGAGTCCGAGTGAGCCCTAGCCCATTAGCCTCATTTTTGGCGCGCACAATTTCTATATAGTTAATTTATTTAAGGTTAGCAGCTGGGTGTTATTGTCGGTTTTGTTAAAATCAGGGTGACAACTTTCCCACTACAGTCGACAGCATCAATTCTAAATCCCATTGGAGGGAAAAATAACAACACACCCATTAATGAAATAGTTACTGCAGAGAAAGAGAAGATTCATAAAGTAAAAAGTGCAGCCCTTGTTATTAAATAAAGGAAAGGTACATCATATATAAAGCGGCTTAAGCAGGATTGTTTTAAAGCTAACTATAAAAAGATAAAGCCCATAAGAATGGTAGATTCACAATCTTGTCTAGCAGCAGTCAAGCCAGTATGGGTGGTACCGGCGATGAGAAAGAAGAAGAGGCGGAAACGCTTGATGGACCCCTTTTCTCCTAACTGCAAGATGTTCTGCTAGCAAGGCTAAGAAACAGGAGACCCGTTTATCCTTGTCCTTGTTGATTTGCTCGATCAACCCTGGGTCATTTTCACATCTATGCACACATGATATTTGTCGCCAGGTGAGACCCAAACTTTGTCGCACCAAAAATTTGATGCGATCTACACCTGCTTTGGTTCTTGACTGAAAGATGAGGGTATTCTTTCTTGCTCGATTGAAAGGTAGGAACATCTTTGGCCTCTGCTTTCTTTGCCTCGACGACATCATCCAGGATCTGGGCGGCATCCTTGATTTCTGAAGGGGGCTTAGTTTCCTTGCCCTTGCTTTTATCCTCGGCCACCTCATTCCCTAGGCATTGATCACGATCTTGGCAAGGTCCTTGGGAATGCCTGAAGGGTTGAGAACTTGAGATTCCTGCAGAACTCAAGGATCTGTAAATGAGAAAGAATGATTTCCCCAGAGTGCCTTATATAGAAGGCGAAACCTAGTGGAAATTAATTCGCATGAGATTTAAAGAAAGAGTTACAAGCGAAATAAATCCCGCCTAAATTCCAGAGAAATCCTCAACTGTTGGATCTGCGTCACTTCATAAACTTAACCGTTGGATCTGCGTCGCTTCATAAAGATATTAATGAGGGCACGCCTCATATACCGAAGCGCCAGGAACGTGCCTTAGACAAGTGAAGAGACTCTGGCACTGACAGAGAACAAGACTTGACAAGCCATGACAAAGGTCCGAGGACATCAAAATCCTCCTCCCCGTCCGAAGAGCCGGATAGCAGGATTTTGAAGGGCTATTGTGGGGTCAAAGAATTTGGCAACCGCGGTCTACTTTATACTAAGCCCAAGGCCCACACCGAGGAGGAAGAAATGTCCAAGGACGAAAGAAGCAAGTCCAAAGTGCCCTGAAACGTTGCCGAGGACAATCTTGTCCTCGGCAAACCAAGATCACAGAAGGAAGGAGCAATTCAAGGAGAAACTGTCACATCCGCATTAAATGCTCACAACTAACGTCCTGGCCGCATTGATGAGGGAATGACCCCTGAACAATGCTACCTCGGTTACCGTAACTCGCAGAACGCCGGAGAGGGTGTCTGATGGGACAGGCACTCAAGTATAGGCTTGGATGATCAACAGGTGGAAGGCCAAGATCGTTTAAAGAGGACTACATAATAGGAGAAACCCACCATAGAGAAGGGAGGATAGCACTGTAACAATCTCAAGAACTCCTGTAATCATGCTCAGTCAATATTTACTAGAGCGAAGCTCCTCAGATTGTGCCGAGAATAAACTTTCTTTGATTAACTCATTTCATCTCTGTTTGATTGTCACGAACACCACACTAACTGTTGTCCATGCACTAAAGCCTAGCTTTTTCACCCACTCTCTACAAATTCATTGTATTGGTCTAGTTGGGTCTGAGTCCACTCATCCAGTAACAAAAGTGCTCAAAACCAGTCCCTCCAGTAGTGTACACAAAAATTGAATTAAGCTGAATTCTTCAGCCAATTCACATGAGTGTCAGGCATACTTAACGAAAAACACAAACTAAAATATAAAAGAAACGCACATAGCACACTAAACAAATTGAACAAAGAAACAGGGAGGTGTCTAGAGTTTTTGGTTGAAGTGTGTTAAGGACATATTTTATGTAATTGGCTAATCATTTGACAAAATGCATTTTACTTGTAATTGGGTAAATCTATGATGTGTTTAGTACTTCAAGAAATAAGAGTTCAAGTCAAGTATTAAAGTCATGGAGTGTGTTAAGGACATATTTTATGTAGTTGGCTAATCATTTGACAAAATGCATTTTACTTGTAATTGAGTAGATCTATGATGTGTTTAGTACTTCAAGAAATAAGAGTTCAAGTCAAGTATTAAAGCCATGAATATTGAATTTATACCTTAGATGTCTTAATTGAAAACATTAAGAGGTGATGGTGATGATGATAATAATGAATTAAGACATCTAAGGTATAAATTCCCTCATCACTCTCATTGTAACTATCAAATTATAAATGAAAAAAAATCCTAGTCATATAATATTATGCTTGAAATAACATGATGATGATGATGATGATGACGATGATGATGAATACCACCAATATGGAATGGTTATGTTTGGCAGGGAATGGGTCAAGAAATGAGCAATGTAGGGACACCAATTTTTTTCCAATCTTTTCACAATTGCTAAGCTGGTAATAAGTTATGGCTAAAGTAACACCACTTTTATATACACCTATCATTAACACATTTTTTTATTGGTAACAATCATAATATGTCATCTTAATAGTTGTAGAAAAAATTATGTTCTTCAGATTATTGTCTATGAATTCCTTTTTTTTAGACATTGGAAGAGAGGGGGACGTGGGGTTTGAACTACAGGTAATGGGATGCCACAAAGGATAGAATTACACTGTACTATCATTTGAACTCATAGAATTCCAGATTGAAAGGCTTCATTCTGTGTTGTTTGATGGGAAGAAACTTGTTACTACTAGTATTAGAGCATTCACAATGAACTCAACAAATCCCACTTTTTCCCCCCCAAATTTTTGCTGAAAAAAACTTATTTTTCTTGCTCCAACAAGTTTAACTGTCTGAATGGATTTTTTCTTAATTTTACACCCATTTTTTATTTTTTCCTACCTGATGTAAGTAATGCCTTTTTACATGGAATTCTTAAGGAAGATGTTTATATGCAACAACCTTATTACATTAAGTTGATCCAATTCATCCTAACTATGTTTGCAAACTTCCTAAATCCTCTCTATGGCTTGAAACAAACCCTCTAGGCTTGGTTTGAGAGCTTCACCAACCAATTGCTTTACTTCGGGTTAACTACCACTCTTGTAGATTCTTCTTTATCCATCTATCACACTAGTCACACTACTATCTACCTTCTCATGTATGTTGATAATATTATCATCACAGGAAATAACACCACCTACATTATCTCTCTCATTTTGATGTCGTGGAAGTCTAAAAAAAGCATATACATTGCTTTTTTTGATGGAATAGAAATTAAATTGTTAGTTCTAGTAGTAAACATCGAATTCATGAGGGTTTCCTTGAATTCATGAGGATCCTTGAATTCATAAGGAGAAATAGTCTGAAATCCACCGAAAAATAGAGAGACAAAAATCTGAATTTTATTGATTGATTAATTGTTCAAAAAAACATTTACAGACTTGGAGACCTATTTAAAAGCCCCATAAAACTTAACAGACAAAAAAATATATTCTAAAACAAATCTTAATTAATACATGATCATAATAGGAACCAAATTTGATCCATAAAGTATTAAAAGTACCTAAAAATAAGAAAATAATAACCATAAACCTAAAATAATGAAAATTACATAAAAATACCAAAATTAATAAATGACAAAAATTAAATTACAAATTATGTCCTACATCCTTTAGCCACACTTTTGAACTTAAAGATTTGGGACCTTTGAATTACTTCCTTGTAATTCAAAATACTCCTACCAAGACTGGCATCTCACTTTTCCATTCCAAATATGCTTCAGACATTCTTCATCATTTTAATATGCAGAATGCCAATCCTATCAAAACACCATCTTTTCCTTCCATTAGACTCACAACTCATGGTGATTACAACCTTCTTTTTTTTTAGGGGAGATTACAACCTTCCTAATCCTATTGTGTTTATAAGCATGACTAGAGCTTTGTACGTATCTCACTTTTACCAGGCCTAATATTTCCTTTGTTGTTCACTAAATTTGTCAATTCATGTATTCCCCAATAAATAATCGTCTTATGGTTTCGAAGCATGTTTTAAGATGCATTAAAGGTAAAATTCACCTGCATGGCTTTCATTTCAATCTAGGCCTCTTAACCCCTTCAGCATTCACTGATGCTAACTAGGCTGGTGATCTTTCATGGTGATGCACAAAAATCGTCAGTGAGCTGATTGTCCTCGATCGCTCCAATTGTTACCTAAAGAACAAGAAACCAAGAACCAAACAGAGAGCACCGATGAGGTGCCGACCAAACACCCTTCAAAGGTTAAGTCAGTGAGTGAGAATGAGAAATCTCTAAGAACTCTATAGTGAGAGAAGTAGGGATTTTTTGCGTACCTGGGAGAAGAAGAGGTCTGAGGCTTTTATAGTGGCGAATCAGTGAACCAAGATCCCTTGGATGTACGGATTCTTCCTTGTAGAGAATATTTGGAGTTAAGGTTCTAAGATTTTAGAGTGTCTTTCCATATGGGGAAGATACGGGCGTGTACTAGGGAAAATAACTGTATACTCTCATCTTCATCTTGAATGGAATGTTGTTTTCATTTCATAGGAATGTCTCATGATGCATCTTATTACTAGTTGAAAGTTGTCAACTTGTTTTAGGTTAAGACTTGCCTTACATGGGTAGCTGAATGTGATTTTTTTTTTTTTTTTTGGTTAAATAAAAAAACACAGCAAGGCAGTTAATTGCTTATAAAAATAACAAACATGATTTGCAGGACAACACTTGGCTTTTGGGCTGGACATTGAAACTCTAAAATTAGAGTTATACTAGCACGAGTGTGGTGTGGCAGAATGACACTGAACTTGATATTTCGAACAACAGAATAAATAGGGCTATCGGACCACTCATATATCAAAAGAGATTTTATAATACTAAGTTCTGCATATGCCCTGGTGGTTCCCAAGTCAACAGTGCTCGCATAGCTGACTCAATCCATTATGGATGTGTTCCTGGTGAGATTTCACTGTTTTTAATTTTGTAATTTTACTACATACTTGGAGTACTGCTTAGCTTCATGACTTGTACTTCAAACCTGATTGATTAGCACTCTTATACAGCTTATGCTATTTTGCTAATTTATACATTTGCGTGGGGGGTTTGCAAAATCATTTAAAAGTTTCAAAAGTGCTTTTGCCATGTGGCGTACTATACTACAACAACCAAGCTTTAGTTCCAAAATTTTAAGGTCAAATATGAATCCTCAACACACTAGTTAGGGTTAGCCACATGTATGTTTTTCCACTTTTCTATTATATCCGAAATCATATTCTCCGTTATCTTCTTAATTGACCTATCCATTTAAATTACTTGTACTAATGTTATTTTATTTCTTCTACGTTTTTTTCAATCGCTCGACTTGAGTCAACTCACGCTTTCTCATTAGTGGATTAATTGCTTTCCTTTGCACATGTCCAAACCATCTTAAGGACATTTTCTCATCTTTTCATCAATAGGAGTCACTTCTATCTTTAAATGAATTCCCTCATTCCGAATCCTATTTTTCCTTTTATTTTAATTTATCCATCTTAACTTTCTAATTTTAGCTATACTCATCTTATGGACATGTTGCTTCTTAATAGCCTAACATTTAGTACCATAGATCATAGTAGGTATTAGGGGATCCATTCATAATAAAGTGACAAAATTTTACATTGGCTGTCAATCTACCACAACTGTCATTTTTTTTGGGTTTGGGATCGATTGTGAACAAAATATTTGATAGTAAGCATAGACACAGGTGGACCTATGTGGTGGATTATAAGTACATTAAAATTATTAACATAGATTGTGACACTCTATATTAAACTTTCAAGAAGATTAAAAATACTACTTCGATTAAAATTCTATTCCAAAGAGTTATTAGAAATTTCATTATTTACTTTAAATTACTTTAATTTTTTGTATTAATAAAAAAAAAAGGTTGGGACTTAACTCTTACACATCGTGCTTGCCCTATATGGCCAACGTAAATGTACAGGATGTATGCATTTTTGCCACGTGGTGCACTATAATACTTTAAAACTATCGATGTAATTTTGGCAACACTTTGTTCTAAATCAAACTCTATTACTAAAGATTTATAATTTATTTGCATTGTATGGTTCAAGATAAGTGTCACTTATTGAACTGAGTTCTTACAGCTTATGGCACACCATAGATCTTTAAAATTGTCAACATAATTTTCTGTAAATTAAACTTTATTACTAAATTTTTAAGAAATTCAGAAGTACTTTGATTAAAACTAAATTACCAAAGTTTCAAGAAATCTAAAAAGAAGTTTCATTATTATTTTTAATTTATTTTAATAATATATTATAAAATAGGTTTTGATAAAAGCTTCGTGTTACATGAGATGTGTTATGATCCTAGTATCCCACATGGATTAAATATAAGCTTAACCATGTGTTTATAAGCTCTTGGTTACTCTTCCCTTGCAAGCTGGTGTTCAAGAGTGAGTTCTACTCATGAGTTTGTAACATTTAATATCAGAGCCACGTTCCACGTCGAGTAATCGGACGTAGCTCATTGAATATAGGATCAAGTAAGCTCATTGAGTATGGGATTAAATGAGTTGCGACTTTGTGGTTGGATCTTGAAGAAGGCGACCTAAAGGCTAGATTAAAATTACTGGTACATGAGTGGAGCCACCAAAAAGAGAAAGGGCTACCATCGGGTCAATGTCGTTAGAGTGGGCAGCCTCCCCTTGGAAGCCGATTTTCAAGGGTGAATTCTACTCACGGATTTGTAACAAGATGTGTTCAACATGTAACTTAAAAGTATTTTATGTAATTTTTCAATTTCAATTTCAATTATATTATCGAAATATTTTTAATTTATCGTTTTTATATATATATATATATATATAATTGTATATTAATCTGTACATATATTGCACAGTGACACTATATATCATTGTGCTAGTATATATTTAAAATTTAAATCCCTAAGTTCTTCATGTGTTGGATCTCTTGCAGTGATATTGTCAAATTATTATGACCTGCCATTCAATGATATTCTGGATTGGCATAAATTTGCTGTCATACTTAAGGAGCATGATGTGTATCAGCTTAAGCAAATTCTAAAGGACATACCTGATGCTGAATTTGTTGCACTTCACAAGAACTTAGTTAAGGTATTGCCTTTCTATCTCAAGTCAAAAGTTCTAAGTGGTTTATCTGATTTATACTACTTTTCAATTTTCATATAGTCAATCTGCTTCTACGCTGTATATATTGTTTGTGTGCGTATGTATGTGTGCTTTGTCGGCTTCAAGTTCCGTAGGTGAACAACTCACTATGTATTAAGACTTATTTCAATGGTCTTTTCAGTTTATTCACCAAAAAAAAAAAATTAAACTACTTGATAAGAATTTCTTTTATGGATTGTCTTCTATCAGGTTCAGAGGCATTTCCAGTGGAACTCTCCACCCATCAGATATGATGCATTCCATATGGTCATGTATGAGCTTTGGTTGCGCCACAATGTCATCAAATACTGATTCAATTATATTTCCAGTATGCTATATGTACATTTGCTGGCTAGTAATCCAAACTGTTTGTAAATTGTCATATGCAGCTCTCTCACATTCCCTAGTAGTCTTAGAAAGAGAGGAATTAACACTAGTAGAATGGTGGTGTTTATGAAGGTGTAGTGGGAGTCGGTGGATCATTTGTTACTTCATTGTGATTTTGCCAATGTGATGTAGGACTATTTATTTTCGTTTTTTTGGAGTTAATTGGGTGCTCTAGTGTAGAGTATTTGATTTATTGATTGGGGTGGAGGAATTGGTTCTGTAAATGCTTGTCCACTGTGTTCCTTTGTGTTTGATGTGGCTTTTGTGGCAGAAGAGGAATTCTCATCCCTTTGATGATGTGAAAATTTTGGAAGAAAAATTGAGGCTTTTATTTCTTAGATTACCATTTGAATGATCGACTGTCTTGAGTTTTAGTGACATCTAAGTAAAGTGAAGCCATGATTTGCAGCTTACAAAAGGCTTATAAATATGTTGTTGATGGGAATTTGTTAATTGAAATTCATGAAGAGAAAGATTTGGAAGATATGATCAAAAAGTTATTTGAAAGAAAGGGAGACATAATATCCATATGCCCTTGAAAAATAGAGATACCTGTTTCCATTATCCGTAAAGTCATATTTTTTTCCTAAGCTTATAGAGAGAGCAGGTGATCAAGAGCATATTATAGATAACCCATTTCTAGTCTCTTCGCTTGCAAGAGATTATGAACTGTGTTTGGTTTAGGTGATGGAAAATTATTTAGTAACCCTGGTCTTCATAGCTTTATTTGCAAGTTTCTATTTTTCTCTCTAGTTTTGCACATGCATTGCATTCTAAGAGGGGCTCTTCACATTGAAGCTTTTGTTTTTTCTTTTTTTGGGAGATATTGAAAGGGATTGTGCACCTACATATCTGGCTAGTTTGGATCTAAACTAGGTGCATTTCATTTTAAATGTGTAATGAAAAGATTGGATAACTGCTATGTGGACTTAATTCAAGGTTTCATCCTTAATGGTTGGTTGAATACTTCCTAGCTAGGTATATTCTGTACTTCCTAGTTCCTAGCTTCTTGTATTATTGTATATACTTGCATCATTGACATATATATGTGTGTGTGTATATATATATTCATATACTTAATTGATTAATTTTATGATTACATGCTTCACCAAACCTTCTTTGATGTAGTTGAAACGGGGAAACTCTTTTGTATTACTGTTGTAGGGTGTCAATTATTGTTTATCACACAGTAAAAAATGATAAAGAAAACATGAAATGTATTATGTGTACTTTAATTCAATTATGAAGCAGGATAAATAACCTTGAAAAGTCTTCAATATAGACATCATCTCATCTATTTCACACAAGCATAAAACCTATTTCTAAGAATTGCCAAGATTGTCAATTGTTTATCAAAAGAGACACACAAAAAAATACATATAAGGAAACTAAAATGCCCCTACACCATAAAAAGTGTTGATGTATCACATAATAATCAAGAATGCAAATGATGGTAAAAATTGTCGAAGAAATCATAAGACAATATGCCAAAACTACCTATTCTGAGGTGTCCCAAGTGAAATAGAAACCTTCTAATGCATCACATGCAAGTGATTTTCCTAAAGTATGGTAGACAATGACTCAAATTTATTTGAATATGTATAATGTTCACTTATAATATACTCCCTACGTCTCACTTTTTTTGTCTTCTATTCCATTTTAAGATGTCCCAAAATATTGTCTTGTTTCTAAAAATAAAAGTCATTAATTTACTAATGTTCCTATTATACCCCTATTAATTTACTAATTCAATTTTTTGATAAATTTTTTTAAGGGTAGTTTTGGAAACTTATACATTTTTAAAAGGTAGACAAGACATAAATGATATTCCCTTAAAAAGTTTGACTTTTCAAACAGAATAAAAAAAAGTGGGACGGAGGGAGTATATATATATATATATATATATATAATACACTCAATTATGATAAATACACAAGGATTTCTAAGTAAAGTAGTAACTACCAATTCAATTTTTTGAGAGGTGAAACCAAAAATAAAAGTTAATCAGTCCAGTAGTACACGTAAGCACCTATTCTATTATTTCATGAAACCATATACAAACGCTGTATATTGAGCACCTTCAAGTGCTAACCATAGCCCTTTACTTTTTAGTTCATAAACCTCAATTGATGCAATGATGAAACATTAATTTGTTGCTAGTTCACAATTGCATCCAATCAAGATTTATTTATGTGTGAAATTGCAGTCCAATTTAAGCACGAATTGTATGATTCTATAGGTTGAAACAATTTTTGATTTGGTCATTCAGACTATAATTTCCTAGGAGTTGCCAAGTGTCTTGGATGCAAGAAAAAGTCCTTATATTTGTGCTCAATTTACTTAAAATATTCAGATATTGATTAATACCTTACTAGATTTTTAGTTCTCAAGTCAAATTAGGAGTCCTAATGCTACAAATGCTAGGAAAAGTCCTTATATTTGTGTTCAATGTACTCAAAGAATTCCGAAATTGATTGACAGAATATTTAGTTATTTTAATTTTGAAGGAAGAGTGCCTACTGCCTAGAGTGTTCTCTTTCAATCACTCTTTTCGTCTTGTCTTTTGGCTCACAGTTACTGCTTCATGTGGCTAGTCACACAGCCCCTACTGGGCCTTAAAAATCTCATACCAATTAATGGCCCAGAGAGAGAGAGAGATCCTATGGGCCACACAAGCCCAAATAACTACTTTGAGCAAGTTGTTGAATAGCTCAGATCTGTTATTAAATTAATGTAGTTTCAATAAGTCAAATTCTGAAGTGAAGGTAAAAAATAAATAAATAATAAAGGACTAGAAGCATCAATGACCTTTAATGGGTATTTTCTTTTCTTTTTTGGAGTTTAATGGGCCTGTTTTGAAACTCGGTAGACTTGAAAACTTTCTTATGAATTTTATAATGATTAAATATGATTAATGAAAGAATATGCAAGTTTTAAAGTTGAAGAATTAATTAAAATATGACCGGTTGGCTCGCTAACATTAATGAGATGCATGTGCCAGAGAGCTTTAAATGCCTTGTACAGATGTTGAAGCAAGGAAATGAAATCAGTAATACATATTCAGGTGGAGGTCCTTGAAGGCCTTTCAAAAGTGAACAATAAAACTTGCCACATATCTTGTTTGTGGAAGAAGTGAATGATATGGCACTCACCACATATCTTGTAATTAGGATGAAACTCAGGAATGAGCAACCAAGTATAAAATTAAGAGTACTCCACTGTAATTAATGAAACAAAGAGAATAAATGAATTGTTCAAATGAGAATAGATTCTATCATATTTCTTTCACTCTTTGTGCTTTGTGAATATATGCTTTTCAAAAACCTCAACAATAAATAAAGGAAAAGGAAAAGATAGAAAAAGAACATACATGATGATGAACTGATCTCCAAACTGCTTCCACAACAGATATTATATCAGTCTTGTTTGTGAAGCGACTAATCCCAAGAAGCCCCTTCAGTTGTTGAAGACCAATTACTATGGCTGCTCCAGCCACAAACCCCACAATAGCCGCATGGGATAGGAAATCTACAAGAAATCCTAGCTTGTATATTTGAAAGAAAATAAGAAAAGTACTAGTTGGTCATGTAATTTCTGAATCATTCATGGCAAAAGCAATGAAATAAAAGGCAAAATACAATGGTGGGCCTTTCTTTAAAAAAAAAAAAAAAAAAACTATTACAGGCCTAGATATGCAAATTAATTTATTAGTTAGATATAAAGTGCACCCCAGTTGTAAATAAACAATAATTTCAATTTCAATTTTATATAAAGCTAATACTGAACTCAACAAGAACTCAATCAGGAATAGCAGCAGAACTAGATATTGTATATTTACATAAAGACACACACCATATAAAAAATAAATAAATAAAATTCAATTTTAGAAGACTTGTACTTGTAGAGATGCAAAAGTTTATTGTAGCAAAATTCTGGGGAAAAGGGCAGCACAGAGCAAAAAATTTATATTAAAAAAAGCCAATAGATTAGCAATGAAATAAAGGCCAAATTCACCACTGTTGAGGAGGAAAAGAAATATCGCAGTACACTTGAAAAGACAAATTCCCCAAGCTTCTTTCCAAGTCAAGACAAATATTGCCTATGTGCAGCCCCCGTCTTACTTCAGTGATTTATAAAACTTTCCTCACCTTGTAATGTTTCATGCAAACAGAGGTAAAGTAACTTATTATGCATAAGTTATCCTAACTATATTCTGTATCTAAAATATCAATTAGGTCCAGCTTTGAACAAGTTCACAGTATATTCAAGTCTCACACAAAGATTGAACTCAAAGAATTCAAACAAAGGAAAATTTTACACAATTAGCATTGCTACTTTAGGGAGAAGAAAAATTATAAGAAAAAGGAGAAAAAAAATATAGATAATTCACTGAATAAATCAACACAAAAAGTTCCTTCAATTAATTAGGACTAAAAACCAATTCGTTAGAATATTAGTCAAATGATTAAATTCACAATTTCTTGACAACTTAAACCATTTGGACAATTGGGAGAGTCTGTGTCTCACTCGAGGGGGAGTGTTAGAATAATAGTTAAATGATTAAATCATCCTATCCAGACAGCTGAAGCTTTTGGGATTAGTAGCAGTTTTATCACAATTTACACACCAATATATATCAGAGCCAAACTGCAGTTGTGTCAGAACAATCATGATATTTTCAGTGAAATTTCTCAGAACTATATAAAATCCAAATGACCTTGGCGAACTAAAGAATGAACTACAAAGGGTTTATATTTACAACCAACTGCTAAGATATAAGATTAACTATCCAAAATATAAGTAAAATAATTTCGGCAACAATTGTTCTTAAGATGTAAATAAGACCACACAAATTGCTCATTCTTTGGCATTAATAATTGAGATCACTTACGCATCCTAGGCCAAGATACTCACAAAAGGCAGAGGATGACTGTAAGGCTCTCATGACAAGGCAAAGGCAAATAGATGGAAGCAGAAGATTCAATACTGAAATGCATCAGAGTTCCAAAAAAGACTGCTAAATAATACTCAGAAACTAGGCCTATCCTACAAACCTGTATGAGTCTCAATGACTAATAGAAGGATACATAAACAAAGAAAACATTTAAATGATAATTCAAATTACAGGGTTGCTATAGGCAGCTCTGTAGAGTCAAAGGCTTGGCAAGAGCCATCTTCATTTCTCTTTTTGAGCATCCGGCATCAAAATTACAAGGTAGATGTTTTTTATTTATAATTTAGAAAAAAAAAAAAAAAAAGATAATCTGAGATATAAAGTACAACACAAAATCCCATGTCAAATGGACTAGGAAGCCGTTAATCTACCACTAATCTCAAACCAGACAGCCACATCATTTGAAATAGGGAATCAGTAAGGCAAACAATTGCAGCACCAAATCTTGCTTAGCAGACACCAAACATGAAACATTCTTGCCTACATGGTATCCCCTTTAAGCCCATTCGCCTCTTTTATTGAATTGACAGAAACCTATCAGTGTTGAAGAAAAATCAATTCAAAGTCAGACAGTAACAAATGATAATAATTAATTATATATCTGCTCATTTAGTTATAAACAAAAAAATAAAATAAAAAATAGAGAGTGAGAGAGCCCACGGCGGTAAACTCCGACGATCAAAAGTCGCGACCCGCGGCAACAAACCCAGGCGAGCAAAACATTGCCTTCAAACTCTACCATTGCCGTCGTTGCCTTCAAGATCTGCCGTCGCCTTTAAGCTCCGTCCAGCACCACCTCCACCGGTTCAATTGCAAGCCCAGCCACCCTGACCAAAGCCCAAGCACCGCCGAAACAACCCAACCCACACCGATAGAAACAACTTCAACCACCAAAACCGATTCGACAACCCAACCCACCACCCATTCAACAACACACAGCCACCACTTATTCAAACCCAGCCCGCACCGATTCAACAACACACTAGCCCACCACTACACAAACCCACCACCACACAAATCCAATGCCGATCCAAAGAGGGAGAAAAGGAAGAAGAGAGTTTGAAAGTGAGGAAGAGAAGAGAGAGAGAGAGAGAGAGAGAGAAGATTGATTGAGTACAAAGGGTTTGAGATGGGAGTTCTGATGTGCGATGAGAGCTAGGAATTCTAATCCCTTTGATGATGTGAAAATTTTGGAAGAAAAATTGAGGCTTTTATTTCTTAGATTACCATTTGACTGATCGACAGTCTTGAGTTTTAGTGACAGTAGTACTATCATTCAGTTCGCTAATTCGATATCTTTTAATTGTAATACTTTGGATACCATTCTTTATACTGTGCTATATATTGTTCACGAGATAGTTTAAAATCATGTGCTAAAAAAATAAATAAATAAATAAATAATCGTGATGGAGAGTAAAGTTACTAATGTTTTAAGGGTAATTTGCTTTGTTCTTTATGTTTGGTTGTTCCCCTTAGAGCCCTACCTTTTTTTATACATGTCCTTGTCTATTAATTAATTATTATTATTATTATTTTTTTTTTTTAAGATAACTCGGGCTACTTTAGCCTTAGTTCTTAGACCAGTCCAATTATCAGGAGGCGTGGGCTGGGTTTTAAGGATGGGACTTTGGTTGATATGTGTGATATCTTTTGTGTTTCTCTCTTTGGGAGAATGGGAGAATGGAGGATTTGAATAATTTATTTGAAATTTAAAAAAGTTTAGTCGTACAAGAAAAAAATTAGAAAAAACAAATCACAGTACTATAACACAATTTCAAATAATATGGACCAGCTCATAAAGAAATAGTATCAATCAAACACACCAAAAATGATAAAATAATATCTTGGTAAATATAGAAAGATGAAAAATAATTTTATAAAATATTTAATTTTTAGAGAGAATAAATTATCTTCAACAAACTACATTATACCACAATCATAAAATAATTATTTATTCACACGCATTGTGTGGGTAGTAGGTCTGCAACTAGTAGGAAGCTATCTCCCTTATTCTGCTCTCCAAATTGCTAACCGTTTGTCTCAGCTTCTTGTTTCAATAGTACTCATCATCAAATTAGGAGAGCTCTCAGTAGATTTCTCTCTTTTCAATGTCAAGTATGTCAATAATGAGACGTAAATCATCATTCCTGGAAGGGCTAGTACACCTGCGAGGATTGATCCGACTTTTGAGGTCTGCTTACTTGTTATCCTTCCTATGATAGTCGTACTTAAGAAGTATAAGTTGATCCCAATTGAGCAACACCCCAAAAGCCATGAAACAAGCCTTACCTATGGTGGAAGTACCAAAAGAAATTGTCAAGCACCATATAATTGTTATGCCAAAGAAGCAGTGGGTATTAATCATATGGATCCGGTTACTGTATGCCTTTATTTTGGCATGAAGAGAAATCAATTTTATCATTGTAAGTGTTGTACTAATATAGGTCATGAGTTTTATAGAAGTTAGGCCTTGGAGCAATAGAAAACGCCTTTCACCAAAAGTAATAGGTGATAGGAAGCGAGTTTGAATTCTGACATCAATCTCTCCAAAGAATTGGGGGATAAAAAATTGACTACTAATTAAAAATGGAAGTTGTGTGCACTAGGTTCAACTTTTTAAGGGTTGAACTAATATTACTAAATGATACAAAAGTACCTTAAAATGTTAGAAATCTTACCGTTGTTGAGTTCTTATGGGGACCCATCTTTGCTTCGCTACTGGTGAACTTTAGGAGAGGAACCAATGCAAATGGTAGTTCAAATGATAAGACCATCTACAAAGAAAAATAACAATAGAAATCAAAATTTTTGACTAATATAAGGATTAGAAAGAGTAAAAGTTAACTAAGAGTTCTGTTTAGTTTGAAATTACAGAAGCAATAATGATAAGGCTTGCAGCTCCCTGAGATCCACCGATAATGCATACCACTAAACTTGGAGTAATTGCTATGCACCTTGTTATTAAGTTTCTCAACCAGGGCTCTATCTTCAAATCTAAGAAACCCTGCAAACAACGCAGCTAAAAGCTTCAGAAATCTTTCATAATTAAGCTTATCCCTCTGAGGGAAAAGGATTCATGCATTGATGAGCACCTGCATAATGTACTGGCCAGCGTAGGTTCCGGTGATAGTTGAACTCTGACCAGAAGCAAGCAAGGATATGGCATAAAGTTTCGAACTCCAATTTCCAAGGGCATTCTATCAAAATACCATATAGCAAAAGTCAAGAAAAAAAAAAAAAAAAAAAAACACCAGGAAAACAAACGTATAATTTTGTTACCTAATTCTCTTTGGTTGCTGAAATTCCTGTCAAACATAATATTTTAAACTTGCATGGTTTTGTAAAACTCAGTTTTTAAGTTCTAAGTTTCCATTTTCTCTATATGCCTCACCCCATGTGAATTTTCCTCCTTACAACAAGTGGGGTTGGAACTTGGAACCTCCTTACAGCAATACCACCGAACTACAAGTCTTTTAGCCACCTATGGTTTTGTTGAGAACCAACAACAGTTTGTTGGTCACGATAACATTAATGTTTTTTTTTTTTTTTTTTTGAATAAGTAATTAGCAAAAGGAAGAAGGCATATACATATGTAAGACCTTAAGCAAGGAAGCTGCAGACTCCAGAGTGATATTCTTGCATTGAGCTTTGTTTTCTGGAGAGATATTTGGATTGGAACACACACTACCACTAACAGATACGACTGCCACATTGATGAGGAATGCTAGGAACAATGCTAACCCGCTTTCTATCAAAAAGCACTTGCTTGCACTCTGGAGAAAGAGAGAGAGAGAAAGAGAGGTGGTTAGTTTAATCAAACTTTGTCATTCCTGGAAGGAAATAATTGAAGGTTTTAGTTACTTACCTTGATGCCATCTAAGGTGTGAGGGATTTTTCTCGATATAACCAATGCTGAGTGGAGAAAAAGATTGTGTCTGCAGTTTGATAATATGAGAATAGTGGCAAAGTCAAATGTTTTTGATGGCTTTACCACAACATATTTTCTACAAAGAGCCTATAAAATATGGGAAAACAAATGAAATTACTAGAGTGGATTTGGTGATAAATTATTTGGTGGTAAATTTGGTCTAAATCTATCTGGATTCAAGTTTTCCTAGTATGGACTATGTGTTTGGCTAGGGAAGTTAGGCCACGGGGGCCTAAGGTTGGGGCAGTAAAATTTTTTTTCTTCAAAGCTCAAATTTCTGTAAAGTCTGAGAGAGGTGGTCCAACCGACAACTGATCATCCAGGTTCTGAAGGTACTTTCAAGCTCATACCTAATCAGTTCTAACCCATTAGGGAAACAGTGTTCAACCCCAATCCATTGGGGGTCACCTCAGCATTAAAGGTTAGCCACATTATATATGGATGTGATACAAGAGACTAGAATGGTGCTATTCATTTCAAGGGCTTCAGAAACTTAGTCTCTCTCTTTTGGGGTGGAGGGATTATTAAGTACTCTCAAAACACATGACATGGTGCTTCATTCTCTCAAATTCATAGTGAATCACACCAAGAATCTCGCCATAAATAAGAGAAGATGGAGCATCAAGCCACTGTATTTTGAAAGTACATAATAATTGCTTATTCAAAAGTGCCAACATCACCAAGTTAATGCTATAACTGTTCAAAAGTTTGTGAAAAAGGTTTTACAAACTTGTCAGCATATGTTGCACAAATTTTACCCATTTGTATAGAAAAATATTAAAGGTATTATTAATTTTATTAGAAAAATTATAACTTGACATAATAATTAAGTAATGTAGTTGATTCGTATTACATAAAATAAAATATAAGAAATAACATAAAAATAAAAAATTCTTAATTTTTTTTGGTGTTTTTGAAAAGTTTGACACATTATCACATAATACTCTTTCCATCCCAAATTGTTAACCTTCACTCTACTCCATTTTTGGGATGTCCCAAAATGAAGTTATCTTTGAAAAAGCCAATAACCTTTACTTTATTTTAAAAACCAATACTCATCTTTCATTTTATTTATTTAAGGGATGAAAGTTTAAATTAAGGATGGTAATTTGGAAACTTGTACATTTTTATGTAAAAGACAATGCATTTAATAATATTCTTTTAAAAAGTTAGATTTTCTAAACAAGCATAAGCAATATGGGGTAGAGGAAGTATATAGTAAAAGTTGGATTCTATAAGTTGTAATTGTTCCAAGTGGTATCTTCTTTATCCACCAAGTAGCAACACTCTTCTTGCACTAAGTAGCTACCTTTTATTAAAAACTTAGGCATTTAACTCAATTCATGTATAATTTGGGGTAGTTTCAAATTAAACCTAAATTAAAAAAATTTATTCAACCAAGAATTGGAACCTAATTAATCATATAGTTGTGATTAAAACCTATCTAATCATAAAATAAAATAAAAATTCCATGTGAAATTATAATCCTTTTACCTATGTGAGAGTTGTAAAAGCATATTATAACAACTAATTTAATTATCATTACCAAAATATTGATTAATAAAATTACATATAAGCTAATGTCGAAATCTTACCATATTATATACTATATAATTAAAATTGTGTCTTACATGATATGATTATACCAAATATTTTTCACCAAATAACTTGAAGTAAACTAGTTCTTTTATTTTCATTATATATTTTATTATTCAATTTCACTTATATAATGTATAAGTTTTGATCTATGTATGTGCATAATACTAATTAAATTTTAAAACTTACCCGGCCTTACTTATTAATCTCACATACACAAAACCAATAGCCTGGTTTCGAGGAGTTTAGGTAGTATGATAGTATTTTATAGAGGATATGGTCCCCAGGCCCGAGGTGGTATATGCTGTTTCTATTGCATGTATTCTCCCCCTCACATGGGGGTGGACCTCACAAGTGTGGGGTCGACCCCCATGTGAGGAGGAGGATACATATAACGGAAACAGTATGTATTTTCTCCCAAGGTTAATCAACATTTCACCTACCGGAAATAGCACTACTCATTATTCAGTAAACCCACCACAAATAGCCGACAGCCTGGATTCGTGGAGCTCACGCAAGTGTGACATACATACTAGCATTTTGTAGAAGATATATGGTCCATAGCTGACTCCATATTAAATACATGTACTTATGTATGCTTGATTTGCTTCCCCAAACTATTTAAAGTTAGAAAAGTAGCAATATATATATATATATATATATATACATATATATAGTAGTTTGTGAAATTACGGCATGATGAGAGCTCCTAAAAGAGCAATGGCATCACTGGTGGCCCGTGGTCCATTCAATTTGGGAACAAACATGCCAGTCAAGATCTCCTCTGCACTGGGTTTAGCGTGTACCATCACGGTGAAGAAGCAACAGCCTAGTACCATCACTAGCAAGCCAATTACACCCTCCAGCTTCCTTATCTACCAACCAAAAATATACCCACTTTAGAACTGTAAAATAACAAGAAAGATAGTTAGCTAGAACTAGCTTGGAGCAATATTAGTCACTGCTAGCTACTTACACCATATCGTTGCAGTCCAAGGAGTAGAAGAGTATTCAATCCAGCTAGTAGGACCCCAATCCATATGGGTACTTTGAAGAGTATGTGGAGAGCAAATGCTGTTCCTACGACTGTAAAAATCATAAGTCAGTGACACATCTATGTATGAATTTTCCTCTACTTTTAAGGATGGTATCTTATGTATTGGTATTATTGCTACTAATTAATATGAACCATGTAGATTTTTTTTTTTTTTTTTTTTTTAAGAAAGTTTATAAACGCAAAAAATTTGATAAAACTTTTTATATTTGTTGATGTGCCAAATTGATAGTGGTAAGTTAAAGAGTGATGTTAGTGGTAAACATAGATGAAAACTAGTAAAAATTTGTTAACTCAATTATTGTGAAAAATGTTGTGAATTTTAATTTTTTGTTTATTGCTCTCTCTCTCTCTCTCTCTCTCTCTCTCTCTCTCATTTGTGGTGAAAAGTACTACATTTACAATATTTTTCATAGCAAATCTTAGGTGTTAAGTTACTTCTTGTTTTCTATTTCAACCTACCACTAAAATTATTTTTTTACTATTAATAATAGCCTGTAATAACTTGTGTAGGGTTAGATTCTGCAGCCCAAGCCCAAGAAGGTGTGGATTTAGAGCCCACTGAACCTAAAACAATAAATTTGTAGAGAGTGGGTGAAAGAGCTAGGCTAATAATGAAAATAACAGTATTAAACGGCAACGTTAACGGGAAGATTTGAATTAATATGTGCTCGGACAGGTGTAAATGTCTCGTCCGAAGAGGTAATTTTCATTGATGAACTTGGGTTACAATTGTTGGAGCTACAGTAAAGTAATACACTTTTTTCTCTCTCTTCTTTTTCGATCCCCTTCTATCAGAGACCCCTCTCTCTTATATAGTACTGCCTTTCTACATCTTCACCGTCCACTTGTTCATCATCTAGGCGCCCACTTGAGTGCATGTCCCATCACACTCCCCCTTTAGCCCTGTTTGAGTGGCGGTAGCTGAGGATGCACTGTTCAGGAGTCTTCTCCACATAAATGCGGCCAGGAGGGTAGGTGCAGTGCATTAAATGCGGTGGTTGAAGTCTGTCTCCTTGATATTTCTCCGTTCCTGTTACCTTCTTGTGTGTCCGAGGCCCCTTTCTCCCTTAACACTTGTCAAACAGATCATTTGAACCTCCCATACACGTGTCGGGCAAAAACCTCGTCGGATCCGAGGGTACCGGGATTCTCGGACATATGAACATCTCCTCGGACAGTGCACGTACTCATCTCCAGACATTCTCCTTCTACATGGGCCTCTGACTGAGTGTCTTGGTCTCCTCGGACGAACAGTATTCCTCATATAGGGCCTTGGGCCCAATACGTTGGGTTGGGCTTTCTCCCCCCACAACTTGTTATTTAGGATTTGTTGTAAAAGTATTGTAAAAAATGTTATGGACATAACATTTCTTTCTCTTTTTGGTTTGTTTTTCATTTGATAAAAAAATATTATTTTATTTATTGGTTAATATTTCAACTTAATTAATACTATTTGTTAAAATTTAAGGGCCTTTTTTTTTTTACTTGGAGCCTTAGGCGGCCGCATTAATGGCTTAGAGCATCCATATCAGTGGATGCAAAACTTTGCAAAATACAAAATGTAACAAATTTTACATATTTTATCCTAAAAATCTTCCACATCAGTCATTCTAAAATTGTTTATATTTACACATTTGCTATAATAACAGTGCATATATGCACGGTTACTATAGCTTGTGTATACCATTATTTTATTAATTTCACGTTTTGCGCCTCTCTCTCTCTCTCTCTCTCTCTGTGCAAAACGAACTGACTTTCTCCTCTCCTCATCGCCTTTTTCCTCAGATACACACAAACACACCCACACACAAACACAAACATACAGACAAATCAACACAAAGATACACAAAACACACCCACACACAAACACACCCATGCGGACAAACCAACAGAGAGACAGATTGGTGCTGGTGCTGGTCGCTTGTGGATTGGTGGATCGGTGATGGTGGTGCTAAATCAGAGTTCGTGGGTCGATGGAAATGGATTTAAATGCTTGTGAATCGATGTTGGTGGCAGAGATCTGTGCTTGTGGGTCGACGGGAATGGGTTTTGATGCTTGTGGATCGGTGCTGGCGGCGGAGATCGGTGCTTGTGGGTTGGCGGAGTCCGTGCTTGTAGGTTTTGATTCTTGTGGTGCTGGTGGGTTTTGATTCTTATGGTGGATATTGGTGCTTGTGGTGGATAAATGATTTGACCATGAGAGGAAAAAGAAGAAGAAGATGCTTGTGAAGGGAGGTGATTTGACTGTGAGGAAAGGAAGAAGGAGGAGTTTACCATGAAAGAAAGAAGAAAGACGCAAAAGAAGGACAAAGATTGGTCTGAGTCTATGAGAGATGAGATAAGGACAAAGAAAAAAGGATAAGTACAAAAGAAAAGATAAAAAGATAGGGATAAAATAAAAATATAAAATTAAGATTAAAAATTAAAAATTAAAAAAATATTATTATTTAAATAAAGAGGATTGTAAAATAGATAAACTGATGTTAGTACTTTGAAAAAGTGATACTATAAAATAGTGTAAAATAGACTAAACCTACTTAAGTAGGTTTTACAGGAAAGTTACTGCTTAATATAGCTTAATTGAAGCAATTGCTCTTATACCATTGAGCCGCACTGCATACCATGTCTTTTTCAACATGTCACATCTCTCTCTCTCTCTCTCTCATAAAGTAAACACATGATGGAGTACAAAATGGAATCTCTCGTAAAGTTATCGAAGTTTAAAATAGAAAAACATATGGAATGTAAAATGGAACGTTAAGAGTGAGACACAAGATTTTGATTTTATTTTAACATGTTTCACTTAAAATTGTCTATACCTTCTGGGATATCCGCAGCTATCACAGCAACCTCCGCAAGTATCCACAGGCAGTAATTCACTGAAGTTGGGTACTCTGCCTTGCAGTGCTCAGCAAGATGCTTTCCTGTAATTAAGCGATATTAAGCAGTAACTTTAATAAAGATTGGCTGACAAAGCATAAGAGTAATATCACGGGTTTATTTTGGATCAATGGACAATGATCATCCAGTATATGGCTGACGATATGTTTTGCTGCCACTTGGATTCTTCTATTTTTTTAAGCTCGAAGACTGACTTTGGTCTCGAAAATGGAAGATTCGAACTAGTAACCTCTGCCATCTAAAAGTTAATTAATTTTGAAATATTGCAAGGAATAGTTTGAAATAAAAATGCACGTGCATGTTTGAGCACAGCATAGAGGGAGGACCTGTAGCCACTCCTAGATTTGCCGAACGAGACTGGATTGTTAAAGCAAAGCTCAGCCCAACAAGCACGATCCATAGCAACTACTTATACAAAATAGATTGCATTCATATGAGACAAAGAATCCATCCTAATACAATAATAATAATAATAATGATCCCAAAAATAAATGAAGAATAGGGAATACCTCGAATTTGTGATCTGCACCAGCTTGTAGATCTGTTTCCACTAGTGCATTTACGTAGCAGACAAAGCAAGAACTTAGAGCATAACAAAATGTTTTCTTTTTGCTTCACGAGATTGATTATTTTAACTTTTTATTAATCCAATATTTTTAGTATATTTTCTGACATTTCGGCTAATAAAACCATGGTTTTGGTCGAGATATATTCTTTTTAAAAACTAAATATTTTCCAGATTTGTCATATGATTTCTATAATCACTTTTATTAGGGTGGTATTTTTGAGAATTCCAATATTTTTCACCAATAAATATCGTTTTTAGTTTTTAAACTAAGACCCCTCACAAAATCACCTACATTTAGAACCACAAGCTAGGGGTGAGAGAGAGAAAATTTTGCTTACAGTTTCCGGGATCAAGATAGGCGACAGAAACGAGAAAACCAGGTCCGACATAACCCAAGAGTTTCTTCCATCTAGGGGTTTCTTGTATCTGAACTAGAGCCATGTTTAAGGCTTGCTGTCTTGTACTGATCTCATTGTTATAAGTTCTCAATCCCATTTATAAAGGCGATTGTTAAGGGAGAGTACATAATGTAGTACGTCTGTTACAATAATTCAGCCCCTACAAGACAAATATCATGGGCAATTATAGAGAGTACTATAAATAAATAAATTGTATCTCAAATAATAATAATAATAATTTTAGAAAAAAAAAGAAAAAGAGAGCAGATAAATATTTATTGTGTGCCTAAATTTATTGTTAATATAATTAAAATTGAACCTACTTAAAAAAACGATGATAAAACAAGTTGTTTGCATGTTACACAAACGGCAAGGAGAATAATACTCCTATCTATTAATAAGAATACAAAACACCAAATTGTTTGCATGATTGAGATATGGCAGTTGTAGTGTACACAAAAATTGAATTAAGCTGAATTCTTCAACCAATTCACGTGAGTGTCAGGCATACTTAACGAAAAACACAAACTAAAATTTAAAAGAAACGCACATAGAACGCTAAACAAATTGAACAAAGAAACAGAGACAGGTGTCTAGAGTTTCTGGGTGAAGCGAACAAGAAGAAGAAGAAGAAAAATAAGAGAAGGGGGGATGATCTGCGAAATGTGGGTTACTACCAGAAAAGTGGCAGCTCCATTATTATTATTTTTTTTTTTAGGGTAGTTATTATGAAACTTAAATTATACAAATTCTAATATATTTTTTTTTTATATATTGATAAAAAAAAACATGCAAATACATAAAATCTTACAAGTCTCTCTAAACAAATTAATATGACTACATATTTTTAAAATATAACAGTTGAATTGCATATTCTTTATATTTTTAAAACATATGTCAAATTTCATGTCAATCAGATGTTATTTATTATTTGATCTATAAACATATTTTTTATGTATAATTTTAAACTACAAAAACTCAAAATTTAAATATTTTATTGATGACATAATTATTGATCTTTGATTTTATTGATATTTTGCAATATGGATGATATAAGAAAAAAAAATGTAATTTAACTGTAGATTTGTCAAAATTCTCATTCAATAAAAATATTAATTGGAGTTGTACCCTTAGTCTATAACCAAGTTTGTTGCTAAATTTTGTCCAAAATTTAATTATATTGAGCCTAAAAAAATTTAGGTTGGTCACAAATTTTTTTAAATATAAAAAAATAATAAAAAATTTAAAATTTATAAATAATAATTTTTTTTCCAGGTCTGGCATCAATTTAGAGCTGCCCATGGCGATGACAATGATATGTGCCCCCCCCCCCCCTCCCCCTCCCCCCTCCCCCCCCCCCCCTCGTCTTATAGGTGACTTTTTTTTGTGACCAAAATCTGATATTTTCTCTAGTATTGCCAGAATGACTTGGTACATCTTAGTATTTGGAGCAACACAAAAAAGCCCCATCTTTATACTAGCCTAAGTATTGGTACAACAAATATTGATCGGTATAGTACGAAATCGACTCCCTTGCTCGTCCCTCTCACTTTGCGCTCTCTATCGATGTTTTGGGTTATTTGGCTTTTCGTTGATTACTTTTTGCTGAAAAGTAAGTTAAAGTATACTTATACTTTGAAAAAGTAAAGTTTTAAAAAGTTATACTTGAGCCCAAAAATAAAATAAAATTAAAAGATATAAACAAAAGTTGTACACAAACAGACATGCATATAAGACTGTGAAAATAAATTGATATTTTAAACTAAAAAAAATAGATCTGAACATGTTATTTCAAGCATGATATTATATGACTAGTTTTTTTCATTTATAATTTGATAGTTACAATAAGAGTAATGAGAGAATTTATACCTTAGATGTCTTAATAGAAAACATTAAAAGGTGTCAATTGAGTTACACGAATCTTAGCACATGACTAGTTAATTTTTAGCAATGAAATGCAGCTAAAAAATATATAAATTGCACTTGAAGAATAATAATAATAATAATAATAATAATATGGAATGGTCATATTTGGCAGGGAATGGGTCGAGAAATGAGCAATGTAGGGACACTGAATTTTTTCCAATCTTTTCACAATTGCTAAGTTGGTAATAAGTTGTGGTTAAAGTAACATCACTTTCATATACACCTATCATTAACACACTTTTTATTGGTACCAATTATAATATGTCATCTCAATAGTTGTTGAGAAAATTATGTTCTTAAGATTATTGTCTATGAATTCCCTTTTTTTTAGACACTAGAAGAGGGGGGACGTGGGGTTTGAACTACAGGTAATGGGATGCCACAAAGGATAGAATTACACTGGACTATCATTTGAACTCAAAGAATTCCAATTGAAAGGCTTCATTCTTGTGTTGTTTGATGGGAAGAAACTTATTACTACTAGTATTCGAGCATTCACAATGAACTCAACAAATCCCACTTTTTTTTCCCAAATTTTTGGTGAAAAAAACTTATTTTTCTTGCTCCAACAAGTTCAACTATCTCAATGGATTTTTTCTTAATTTTACACCCATTTTTTATTTTGTCCTACCTGATGTAAATAATGCCTTTTTACATGGAATTCTTAAGGAAGATGTTTATATGCAACAACCTTAATAATAATTAAGTTGATCCAATTCATCCTACCTATGTTTGCAAACTTCATAAATCCTCTCTATGGCTTGAAACAAACCCTCTAGGCTTGGTTTGAGAGCTTCACCAACCAATTGCTTTACTTAGGGTTCACTACCACTCTTGTAGATTCTTCTTTATCCATCTATCACACTAGTCACACTACTATCTACCTTCTCATGTATGTTGATAATATTATAATCACAAGAAATAATACCACCTACATTATCTCTCTCATTTTGATGTCGTGGAAGTCTGAAAAAAAGCATATACATTGCTTTTTTTTTTTTTTTTTTTTTTTTTTTTTTTTTTTTTTTTATGGAACAGAAATTAAACTGTTAGTTCTAGTAGTAAACCTGAAATTCATGAGGATTTCCTTGAATTCATGAGAGTCCTTGAATTCATAAGGAGAAATAGACTGAAATCCACTGAAAAATAAAGAGACAAAAATCTGAATTTTATTGATTAATTAATAGTTCAAAAAGAAATTTACAGACTTGGAGGCCTATTTAAAAGCCTCATAAAACTTAACAGACAAAAAATATATTCTAAAACAAATCTTAATTAATACCTTTTTTGAGGGAAAAATCTTAAAACTTGATCATAATAGGAACCAAATTTGATCTAAAAAGTATTAAAAGTACCTAAAAATAAGGAAATAATAACCATAAACCTAAAATAATGAAAATTACATAAAAGTACCAAAATTAATAAATGACAAAAATTAAATTACAAATTATGTCCTACATCACATTTCCAACCTTAGCCACACTTTTGAACTTAAAGATTTGGGACCTTTGAATTACTTCCTTGTAATTCAAAATACTCCTACCAAGACTGGCATCTCACTTTTCTGTTCCAAATATGCTTCAGACATTCTTCATCATTTTAATATGCAGAATGCCAAGTCTATCAAAACACCATCTTTTCCTTCTATTAGACTCACAATTCATGATGATTAAAACCTTCCTAATCCTATTGAGTTTATAAGCATGACTAGAGCTCTATATGTATCTCACTTTTACTAGGCCTGATATTTCCTTTATTGTTCACTAAATTTGTCAGTTCATGCATTCCCTAATAAATAATTGTCTTATGGTTTTGAAGCATGTTTTAAGATGCATTAAAGGTAAAATTCACTGGCATGGCTTTCATTTCAATCTAGGCCCCTTAACCCCTTTAGCATTCATTGATGCTAACTAGGCTGGTGATCCTTCATGATGATGCACAAAAATCGTTAGTGAGCTGATTGTCCTCGATCGCTCCAATGGGTACCTGAAGAACAAGAAACCAAGAGCCAAACAGAGAGCATCGATGGGATGCCAGCTAAAAACCCTCCAAAGGTTAAGTCAGTGAATGAGAAATCTCTAAGAACTCTATAGTGAGAGAACTAGGGATTTTTTGCGTACCTAGGAGAAGAGGAGGTCTGAGGCTTTTGTAGTGGCGAATCAATGAACCAAGATCCCTTGGATGTAGGGATTCTTCCTTGTAGAGAAGATCTAGAATTAAGGTTCCAAGATTTTAGGGTGTCTTTCCATATGGGGAAGATACAGGCGTGTAGTAGGGTCTTTGTACATGATACACAAGACATTTCCATATGAGGATACATGCGTGGAGACTACATAGAGAATTGTGGGGCCCACTAGATCTACCCGTCGGTATGGTCCTCCGTTTGTTGGAGTCTAAGTGCTGATGCAAGAAACAACCTAACGGGTCTCTTAGGGGTGGTGTCTTTATTTGTCCATATAAATATATCCGACGGGGAATCATACCACGACGGGTTCAAGGCCTCTACAGCAGCGAGTTTACGGTCGGTACGCTTCTCCTCTTACCGTCGGGATGGTATGGACGAGGATCAACCGTTCCTGTGAGCACCTAGACAGACAAGAAGAAATTTCGAGCCCGTCAGGGTCGCTTTGGTATGGATGGGTAATGAAAATTCCTGCTGGACGAAAATACCCCTATTAGCTACTCCCTACTCCATGACCCGTTGAGCTAGCTGAAGGGTCGCAAAGTACATAGAATATTCCTATCATTTAATGTTCTTCGTCCTGGTAACCTATGTCATAAAAGAAGGGCAAAAAGGTCTTTGTATTTCGTGGGGGTGCCAGGTGGTGTCTTCTAGTTCGTTCATATGAGGCGCGCATCGCTTCATTTTTCGTGCTTCTTCACTTTATAAATATGCCCACGCCCTTTTGAAGTTTACTTTTTTTTTTTTTTTTTTACTAAGAATTTCACCCAGAGGTCTAGATCTAGTCCTATCCGTCCATCGCTCGCCATTCGTCCTCACGCTTCGTTGCTTCATCAAGCTCATCTTCTACCGTCGTCTTTTCAGGGTAACATATTTTTCTTTTTACTCATTCTTATTTCAATCATCCCTCCTCGGTCGTCGGTCTAGTATTTAGTTTTACATGTGAGTAACCGCCTAGCTTTCATCTGTCGCTTGTAGATGAGAGGATGTCAAGTGATAGTAAAGCAACGAAAGGTCATGTTTCGTTGATTCATTTAGATGACGAAGATGTTGGTTCGTTTGGTAATGACCCTATGGTGGGAGATTGGATGGACTTTCAGGAGAAGGAGCCGTCAACTCACCTTTTAGAAGATGAAGTGGAGGGAGATTTAGAAGGAGAAGAGGTAAAGGAGGAAGAAGGTGAGGGAGACAGCAAAGAAGAATATGGAGAGGAAGAAGATGGAGAGGAGGAGAACAGAGAGGAAGAGGACAGAAAGGAAGAAGGTGGGGAAGGAGACGGAGGGGGCTCTGAGTTGTCAGACGACGATTTTAGGCCATTTATTATCCCCAAGATCTGGTTTGTGAATAACTTCCTCCCTAAGATGTTGGTGAAGGTTTTCAATAAACTCCATGACCGTTTCCAGATAGCCAGCCATATACCTTTAAGGCCGCTAGGTAAAAATGAGAAGTGCTACTCCAAACGGACGGCGAACGTCAACTTTTACGAGTTCGTCTTCATCGCGGGGTTAAGGTTGCCTCTCACCGCATTGCATCGTCAGCTTGCAGACTACCTAGGCGTATCCGTCAGCCAGATCTATCCCAATGCTTGGAGGATCTTTATCAGTGTTGAGGTGCTGTGGGGGCAAATGAGTGGGGGCCACCATCAGCTTACCTTGAATGAGTTTTTTTTACTATTATAAACCCCTGCAGATAGCAGGTTCGAAGGGTTTTTATAATTTTCTAACGCGAAAGGTGACGTTGAAATTGATGACGAATGTGCCTGATTCTAATAGAGACTGAAAGGGTAGATATTTCATTGTTCAGGGGACGAATTGGGTGTGTAGACCTGAGGAATGGGTGGATGTAGTTGAGTTCGACAATACTTGGGGAGTTTTAGATACTACTAGTGAGTCGTCCGTAGTATAATTGATCATCCGTTGTAAAGTTAAATATTATTTTTCTTCTTGCTTTGCATATTTCTGTTTATTCTATCGCTAACCCTTTCTTGTTTTTTATCTATCAGCTTAAGCACCAACGGTAATCAGCGAGGAGTAGAGGGATTTTTTGGGATGGATTTTATAGATCCCCTTAATAGAAAGGAGTTGGAAGAAGCTAGTGACACTTGACACCCTCCATGCATATTGTGGACCAGTGCCAACGGCTAAAGCTAGAAGGTTGGAAGCTCAATCCTGCTGTCGTGAGTATTTTATTTGTCACCTAGTTCTAATTTGTCCTAAGTTTTGATTTTTCCTAGGTCTTGATCAGTCTGTTCTTATCTCATTTTTACTTTTGTTGCAGAGATGGAGTTAGGGTTGAAGAGGGCTTTGGCGGTGAAGAAGGATGTAGCCCTTCAATCAAAGGCTGGTAGTTCGTCTGCCTCGGCCGCTAAGATGAGCTTAAAGAGGAAGAACCAAGTCGACGGGGGATGTCCGACAAAGAAAACCGTGAACCGACCCGTCATTTCAGACCCAACGGGCTCCTAAGGCACTCCTAACCCTCCTCGTCATGGCGTGGGTAAGGGTTTGATGTCGGCTCGCGGCCCTGTCATCAATGAACTAGTCCCTTAGGCCCCTCTTCTGGTGAGGGACAAACAGAATTCCGTCTAGAGGGCTCATTCCATTGTCAAGGACGCAGACCTTGACGAGTGTTCTGAGCATGAAACGGATGCCTTGGGGGACTCTGGTCTCTTCGATTTGATAAGGGTGAGTTTTTTTGTTGAGTCATAATTCTACTCTGTAGCGTAGTGTATGTGTATCGACCATCTGTTTTTACTAGGCTTCGGTGAGGATGCGGGCACTCCAAATCAGGTGTGCTGCCTAAAAGGCCATTGTTAAACTCTTGAGGGACCGCTTGGAGGAAGAATCAAACCAGCTGAAAAAGTACAAAGAGGGGGCATGCACTTTCCACGGCAAAGTCAAAACCTTGACGGAGTGTTAGGACATATGTGTTTTTACTTGTTAAGAATATATATCACTTATTTATGTAAATTGGCTAATCCTTTTGACAAAACGCACTCTACTTGTAATTGGGTAGTTCTAGGTGTTTTTAATACTTCAAGAAACAAGGTTTCAAGATCAAGTGTTGAAGTCATCAAGTATGTCCAAGAAAAATAAGCTGAAGTGCAAAATCATTAAAGCTCGACACCTGCTCGATAGCTTCTCGACACCTACTATCTGTCGAGATTTATAAAATCAGATTTTCTGATCTGATTTCTTGGGATCTGTGAATGAGTCTTTGGGCCTTCTTTTCTCCTAACTTTAGACATATAAAAGGATTGTTTTAAGAGCCGTCAAAGTGTACACAAGTTGCACAAGCATTGAGCAAACTCTGTTCAAGCAATTTGTGATCAAAGACGAAGTTCTTGACCTAGTTCATCTTCTCTGAAGAAGTTGCTATGTATTTGCACCAAAGGGTTTTGTAACCAAGCATCTTCCTGATCTTCATCATGTAGGATGAACTGAAGAAATTTGCAGCCAACCTCTCCTTCTAAGTTGGTGTTTGAAGTCGCGTACTGGGATCCGCGCATTGGTTAGTCACGTACTTGGGAGCCGTGCATCAAAAAGGGGAACTGTCACTACAGATCAAGTCCAATTGGGTATTGGGGTAAGGGTTCAACTATAGGTTGGTAAGGTACTTGGGATTCCTTTACTTGTAACCGCTTGATTTGATAATAGTGGAGTTTCGGGAGTGGTAACCTGAAAATCACTCGGTGGGGTTTTTGCCGTTAGGGTTTTCCCCATTCATAAACAAATCACCGTGTCATTTAATTTCCGCTGCATATTTAGTATTTGGTGATTTGTTTGTACTTCCACGTATTTGCATGTTAAATTGATTAATTAATAACTTGGCTAATTAATTAATTGGTTTAACCACAAGTGGTCATTCAGTTTGTGGCCTATCAAGTGGTATCAGAGCGGGCACACTCTGATTAGGGTTTAATCTTTGCTGTGTTTGATCCATTGACCCCTGTTTGTCATGGATAGAGGACAGTCGTTAATTATACCTCATTTATTTGATGGGACTAACTATGCATACTGGAAAGTACGCATGAGAGCTTTCTTACAGTCTTTAGATGAAAAAGTATGGCAAGCTGTAGAGATTGGCTAGACTAAGCCAGAGGAAGCGCCGACTGATTGGGATGAAGCCAAGATTAAGGCGGCAAACTTCAACAGCAGAGCGTTGAATGCCCTATTCAGTGCAGTCGCCAATGAGGAGTTCAAGAAGATATCCTCTACTGAAACTGCAAAGGAAGCATGGACCATCCTCCAGACAACCTATGAGGGCACAAAAGCTGTTAAGGATTCAAAGCTTCAGAGGCTCACAACAAGCTTTGAAGAAATAAAGATGGAGGAGGATGAGTCGTTCGATGAGTTCTATGCCAAGCTCAAGGACATAGTAAACTCAGCCTTCAATCTTGGGGAAACCATCCCTGAACCCAAGATTGTAAGGAAGGTGCTCAGATCTCTACCCGAGAGATTCCATGCCAAGATTACGGTGATAGAGGAATCAAAGGATATTGACAAGATTCCTTTGACTGAGCTAGTTGGAAACTTGCAGACCTATGAGATAGGGTTATGTAGGATTGGCAAGTCAAGTAAAGGCAAGAGCATGGCCTTGAAGGCAAAGAGCAGTGATACAAATAAGTCTTCCGATGATGAAGATTCCAAGATGAAGTCCTACATTACAAGGCAATTCAAGAAGTTTATGAAGAATGCCAATGGAAGGAGCTTCGACAAGGACCGCAGGCAGTCCAATTCTTCTCTGTTTAAAAACCAAGACAAAGGAAAGAAGGATGCTAAGGATGGCAGTCAGTACACTGTTCCTACAGGACCAAAGTGCTTTGGTTGTCATGGATTCGGTCACATGAAGCATGAATGCCCCACATATCTCAAGAGCATTGGGAAAAGTAAGGCATTTGCTGCAACCCTGAGTGACACTGAGTCTGAAGAAGATTCCGACAATGAGGATGACGAAATCTTAAATGACTTCACTGCCACAGTCAATCCTACTAAAGGGATTGTTGAAGAAGTGGATGAAGAAGAAGAATTGGTGGACTCTAAGTGTGAGAAGATGGGTGATCAAGATGATATCCATTCAGCCTATGAGAAACTATACAAGCTCTCTGAGAAGCATGAGAAACTGTATAGGCTGGCCACCAAGAAACTCAGTGATGTGGAACTTGATCGTGAAGAGTTGTCCACAAAGTTTGATGAGGCGAATCAAACTATTGGTGCACTGAGGTTTGAGAACAATTTCTTGGCTGAGAAGACCAAGAAGCTTGAAGCGGAGCTGTTACAAGTTAGAGCTCAACTGGAGAGGACTTCAAGTGCAAAGCTTGATGAGATGCTCAGCAATCAAAAATCTGCTTTGGATCGAACAGGTTTAGGGTATGGTCTTTCTTCCTTTAGTATTGCTTCTACTAGTACTGCTGTTTTTGTTCCTTCTGCTAATAATGTTGAAATTGAAAACACTGTTGTTAAAACTGAATTAGCTATTGAGAACTTAGACAAGGGTAAATCTATCTTAGGAGCACCCCCTAAGCAAGATAAGAAAGATGCTAAAAATCCTAGGACTAAGAAGGCTAACTCTCAAAAGCCTAAACAAAAGAAACAGCATCTCTGTCATCATTGTGGAGCTGCCGGTCATACACGACCAAATTGCTATAAGTGGTTAGCCACCCGACAGAGCAACGGCATGATAGCATCTGGAAGCCAAAATCAGCTTCAATCCTCTCTTGCTCCTCTTGGAGATCTTCTGAAAGCCCTCATGTTCCTTTTGAACTTGAACGGTTTCAATTCTTCCCCCTCACCGCCGGTTCAAGGATTCAATCAAAGGAAAGGTTCTTCCAAAGTGTGGAAGAAAAAGGACTCTTAAGTGATTTTATCACTTTCTTCTATCTTCGTGTTTTTGTTTGTTGCATTAATTATGTGTTTTGCATTTTTTTTTGAGTCAGTCTAGTTTTTGCTTTGCTTTGATAACATGTTTTTGTTTGTTTATTTTCAGTTTTGTTTATTTTGTTTTTGATATAAAAATATAAAAAGAAATTGAAAAAAAAAATACAAAAACAATGTGTGTTATATGTACTTCGGTACTTGTGTACCTTAGATGGCCAATGAAACAGAGTTTTCTAAACTTTGTATCACTTGTAGCTTAGATGAGCATCTCTATGCACAACTAAGCAAGTGAGCTTTGTGGGTTTTGTTTGTGATGAGTAAGATTAATTTATCTATTAAAACTTAACACTCATATCACTCTTTTTGACAGGTAGGACTAGAAAATCCTAAGAGAAATGCATAAATGACCATCTCACCACTGTTGCCCGCCAATCATAATATGACACTTGTATGCTTCAGCATAGCAAAAGTGCAGTGTCAAAGACATCCGTATGCTTCGGCATAGCAAAAGTGCAATGTCTATGCTTAAAATGTTGGGTATTTCTTTTCTCTCTTATATGCCCATACATGATATGCTTAAAAGAAAATGTGCAAAGAAAATAAAAAACAAAAAGATCAAAAATGCTTTAAATATGATTGCAAGCGTGTTTTCTAGGAGATGTGGGAGTTATAAGATGTACCTCGAAGGTGATAGTCCCCATCAAACAATTATGATTGTGTGTGAGTTAAAGTTATTTTCTCATATCTCAAATCATCATAACATGTATACACATATGCAATCTTGTGATATTTTTCACACACAACACGCAATATTCTTTGCTACTCTTGATACATGTGCAGGTACAATGTGATTTGGCCATCACAAGTGTTTACATGTGCTAATGTATGATCACTAAACTGTCTTGACTTGTTTTTGAAAAATAAAATTGGTTAGACTTGTTTAGTGTGTGTGTGTGTTTTTGAGGATCCATGTGCTTAAAATTTTTGTTGAGAGATGATTTTGAGAGCCTAATATGTTGATTGGATCATTGGTTGAGGTGTATGATTAGATTGCATTCATGTCTGTGTTTTTCACTTCTAAAAAAAAACTGCTTTTAACTGCTGGCTCGACACCTCCTCGATACCTTGTTATCTGTCGAGCTTCTCAAGCCTTTTCTTATCGCAATCTCGACACCTCTTCAACACCTGATGGATCGATCGAGAAATCGCTTGTCTCCTCGATACCTTCTCGATACCTTGTCGATTGATCGAGCTTCTGTTCTTGGTTCTGGTGTTCATTCCTCGACACCTTCAGCTGTCGACGTGCTTTTCTCGACACCTTCCTCGACAGATTCGTCGACACCTCTCGACACCTCAGCTGTCAAGATTTACTGAAGCTCCTATTTAAGCCTCTGTCGCAATTCTGATCTCATTTCTCTCGATCTCTCTCGATCTATCCGTGACGGTTCCTCTCCCAAACTTGATTTTCTTACTCAAAACTTCCAACCCACTTGATTTTCGGCCCTACCTTGCTTCTAATCACTTGGTAAGATCTCATTTTCCTTCCTTTTTCATGCATTTCATGTTTTGAAGCTTAGGTTTTAGGGTTTTTGAAAATTTTTGGGGTTTTTCAAAATTAATGAGTTTTTCTTGAAATTCTGGGTTGGGTTTTCACTTAAATGTGTTCAAAATGTCATACATTGCATTTCATGTGCATTAGAATGGTATTTACATGCATTTAGATGTGTGTTCTATGTTTGTGTGCTGCTAGGATTGGATTGGGCTGAGCCCATGATGTTTTTCCTTTGCATGTCACATGTTCATGCATTCCCCATGCATACGTACTCATTGTTCAATATATTTGATATATGTGAACTGTGTTGGGACTTTTCTGATTGTCTCTTTCTCATTCTGTTTACGTTAGTAGTGTCTATGGCACCTAAGCGTAAATCCACTCCGGCTCGAAACCCTCTGCATTCTGGAGCTTCTTCATCTTCTGATTCTGCTCCTCTCAATCTTCGATTCCGTGATGGCAATGCCCACAAGGCATTTTCGGAGAACTTTTCTAGACGAGGTGTTCATTCGGAACGCCAAGTCATTTTGGCGGACTTCCCCGACACTGACCTTCCCTCTGTCATTCATAGTAGGGGATGGGAGTCACTGTGTGACGTCCCAGTCACTTGTCCTCTCGTGCTCATTCAGGAGTTCTACTCCAACATGCACGGGATCGATCATTCAGTACCTCTCTTTTTTACTCGCGTTCGAGGTACACGCATCCCTGTCACACCGCAGCTAGTTGCGGATGTACTTAGGGTTCCTAGGATAGAGTTTCCTGACTATCCTTCTTGTGAGCGTCTGAGGACTGTGTCCAAAGATGAGCTCATCTCTGCTTTTTGTGAGCGCCCCGCTGATTGGGGTGAACATCAGTATACATTATGTAGACCTTTTGCTAAAGGTCCTAGATTCTTAAACATGGTGATGACTTTTGTACTCCATCCACTCTCTCACTACAACTCCATCACAGAGCCTCGTGCTCGATTCTTGTTATCTCTTCTTGAGCATCTGACTATAGATTTCACTTCTCATTTCATTCTTTCTATCATAGATGTTCATTTAGATTCGGCGTCCCGTGATAAGCTCATCTTTCCTTCCGCTATCACGAGGATCTTACGCCATTTTTATATCCCTTTTCCTGTGTCCGAACACTTCACACACATTTGTGCCATAGGTGCTACTACTGTTAAACATAGTGAGGCTCAGTTTAGGTCAAGACAGACGGATTCCACTCCTCCCTCCCGTTCAGCTCCATCAGATCTGCTCCATCTACATCGGCTTCTTCTTCCTCTATGAGCGATGTATCTCTTGGAGACATTATGGCGCAGCTGCAGCGCATGGATGCTCGCCTCAATACACTCTCCACTGAGTTGTATCAGGTGAATGTTCGTGTTGGTCGTATTGCACGATGACAGGCGACCATAGGTGGTTTTGCTTCTGAGGCTACTCCTTCACCACCTCCTCCAGCAGCTTCTGACTCTAAGGATGATGATGATGATGGTGATGACGATGACGCTTCGAATGATGATGGAGATGCTAACTCTACTGATGAGATGTCTACATGACACTCTACCCTTTGTCACTCGTGACAAAAATGGGGAGTAGTTTTGGGTTATGAGAGTAGTCATCTTAGGGGGAGAGTTAGTATAGGACATTTTTGTTAGGGGGAGTGTTGATATTTGAGGGATGTAGTGAGGTTATGATGTATCTTTTCTTTTCATTCTTTTTAGATACATTGTTCTTGTATATGAGGTCTTGTGACCAGTTTTACATACATTGTACTTATACTCATTATATGTGGATGTATGTTTCTTTCACCTTTCTCTACATGTGTTGTTTCTTTTCTATCTTTATACACATGATTCTTAAACTTGTATGCAATCTATTTATTTCTGTTTCACACAAGATGCCTTGATGAGTTTTGTTTAAAGTGTTTCAGAAATACAGGTTGTCAAAGTCTACTTGTCATAAACTCTTTTCTTGCAAAGTTTTTCAAGGGTTTGTGTTAGGATAGATTTTATTGTATTCAACAAGTGAATATGAGTTGAGTGATTTATGACTTCTCTCATATGTTCATTTGTTTTTTGTGGTTTTGTCACGGATTGCCAAAGGGGGAGATTGTTAGGACATATGTGTTTTTACTTGTTAAGAACATATGTCACTTATTTATGTAAATTGGCTAATCCTTTTGACAAAATGCACTCTACTTGTAATTGGGTAGTTCTAGGTGTTTTAATACTTCAAGAAACAAGGTTTCAAGATCAAGTATTGAAGTCATCAAGTCTGTCCAAGAAAAACAAGCTGAAGTGCAAAATCATTAAATCTCGACACCTACTCGATAGCTCCTCGACACCTGCTATCTGTCGAGATTTATAAAATCAGATTTTCTGATATGATTTCTTGGGATCCGTGAATGTGTCTTTGGGCCTTCTTTTCTCCTAACCCTAGACATATAAAAGGATTGTTTTAAGAGCCGTCAAAGTGTACATAAGTTGCACAAGCATTGAGCAAACTTTGTTCAAGCAATTTGTGATCAAAGACGAAGTTCTTGACCTAGTTCATCTTCTCTGAAGAAGTTGCTATGTATTTGCACCAAAGGGTTTTGTAACCAAGCATCTTCTTGATCTTCATCGTGTAGGATGAACTGAAGAACTTTGCAACCAACCTTTCCTTCTAAGTTGGTGTTTGAAGTCGTGTACTGGGATCCGCGCATTGGTTAGTCACGTACTTGGGAGCCGTGCATCAAAAGGGGGAACTGTCACTACAGATCAAGTCCAATTGGGTATTGGGGTAAGGGTTCAACTATAGGTTGGTAAGGTACTTGAGATTCCTTTACTTGTAACCGCTTGATTTGATAATAGTGGAGTTTCAGGAGTAGTGACCTAAAACTCACCCGATGGGGTTTTTGCCGTTAGGGTTTTCCCCATTCGTAAACAAATCACCGTGTCATTTAATTTCCGCTGCATATTTAGTATTTGGTGATTTGTTTGTGCTTCCACGTATTTGCATGTTAAATTGATTAATTAATAACTTGGCTAATTAATTAATTGGTTTAACCACAAGGGGTCATTCAGTTTATGGCCTATCACAGAGTAGGTGAAGAAGCTTGATGGTGCTGCCTGTTGAGCCAAGGAGCTGACGGAGGCCAATGCCATCCTAACAGCTGAGGTGACTTCCCTCTGCTAGACCCTAGACAAGTCCAAAGCCGACGCTGTCAAGGAGTACAAGAACTCGCAGCCATTCTTCAACCTACTAGGGTCTCAGTACAGTGAGGGCTTCGAGGACTTTAGAAAGCAAGTCGTCACCCTTTTCCTCAACGTGGACTTTTCTTTTGTCCAGATTGAGCTTATTGTCCTACCGAACCCTAGAGTAGATGATGAGGTGGTTAATGTTGAGGACGGGGACGAGGATGCGCCTGAACATGTCATGGCCCCTCAAGTGGTTCAAGGTGATGGTCCACCTCAGGCTGAAAAGGTGACAAAAGAGAGAGTTGAGCCTGCCTTCACTTCCTAAAGAGAAAGCTTTTATGTTTACTTTCCCTTTTTTTTGCAATTTTTAATTCTATTTTGAGGACAACTTGGGTGTCCTGTTTTGGCACATGTGACATTTTCCTTTGTGTTTTTGTTTGAATCAACCATTAGTTTTATCTTAAATGCCTTTATTGCTATCATCTACTTTGTGTAAGATCATTCATCGGGGATATTTATGATTCATGTACATATGCAAGTATCTTTTACCGTCAACCCTTTGGGTTTCTAGGAACATGTTAATTTTAGGATCGAGGTGTTCATCGACATCCTTATTCTATATGCAGGACTTGTTGTCTTTTTTGGACTTAATGATCCGTCCACCCTCTAGGTAGGACTTAATAAAAATTTTCTGGGACCGAGGCACCCGTCAGGGTTCTTGATGATCCGCCCACCTTGTAGGCAAGACTTTAGTAAATTTTTTGGGACCAAGGCACCCGTCGGTGTCCTTGATGATCCGTCCACCCCAAAGGTAGGACGAGTAAATTTTTTGGGACCAAGGCACCCGTCGGTGTCCTTGATGATCCATCCACCTCGTAGGTAGGACTTCATAAATTTTTTGGGACCAAAGCAGCCATTAGTGTCCTTGATGATCCGTCCACACCATAGGTAGGACTAGTAAATTTTTTGGGACCAAGGCACCCATCGATGTCCTTGATGATCCATCCACCCCATAGGTAGGAATTCATAAATTTTTTGGGACCAAGGCACCCATAGGTGTCCTTGATGATCTGTCCACCCTGTAGGTAGGACTTCATAAATTTTTTTGGGACCAAGGCACCCGTTGGTGTCCATAATGATTCATCCACCTTGTAGGTAGGACTTCATAAATTTTTTTGGGACCAAGGCACCCATCGGCACCCGTCGGTGTCCTTGATGATCCATCCACCTCGTAGGTAGGACTTCATAAATTTTTTGGGACCAAAGCAGCCATTAGTGTCCTTGATGATCCGTCCACACCATAGGTAGGACTAGTAAATTTTTTGGGACCAAGGCACCCATCGATGTCCTTGATGATCCATCCACCCCATAGGTAGGAATTCATAAATTTTTTGGGACCAAGGCACCCATAGGTGTCCTTGATGATCTGTCCACCCTGTAGGTAGGACTTCATAAATTTTTTTGGGACCAAGGCACCCGTCGGTGTCCATAATGATTCATCCACCTTGTAGGTAGGACTTCATAAATTTTTTTGGGACCAAGGCACCCATCGGTGTCTTTGATGTTCCATCCACCCTATAGGTAGGACTTCATAATTTTTTTGGGACCAAGGCACCTGTCAATGTCCTTGACAATCCATCCACTCCATAGGTAGGACTTCATAAATTTTTTGTAGACAATTTCTTAAAAGGTAGACACTAGTCTAAAGATACAAATAGTGTAGAAAAAATGTAGATAATGTGTCTGATAATCCTCAAGAGTCTCATTTCAATAATTGGAAAACCTAACATCCTATTTTAACAACATTAAAAAAGAAAAGCGATAACATAACTTGTAGTTGTTCACTACTGGTAGTATCTCCGCAGGTGCTTGGTGTTCCATGGGTGACAGAGTCTTTGCCCATCGAGGGTCTCCAGGTGGTAGGTCCCCTTTCTATGGCAGTCAACAATCCTATAGGGTCCTTCCCAGTTGGGGCCTAACTTGCCCTGTGTGGGATCTTTGATAGCTGTCGTTGTAGACACCTCATTTTGTACCCAGTTAATAAACTTTAGTCTTCAGTCCCAATGATGAGTTTGACATGTTTACAAAAGATAATTGAAGTTATTTGGTAGTTTGGAAGTAATCACAACTCAAAAGTGCTCAAATCGCTTTGAAAACGATGCTGAAAAATGACATTTATTTACTCTTTTGGCCATAATTTTTTATCCACAAATAATATTTTAGTAAGGTTTGTTTCATTGGAAAGTAGACATCCTGGGCTTCAATTTGAACACAAATTTTGCCTAATTTGAGCTTAAATTGAGTGAATTGTGACTGTTTGAAATTGAACCAACTGGGCAGTCCGATTTTCTTGGTTTTAAAACTTCATTTTAAGGGCCCGAAACATAATGTTTTGATGTGGGCTAGCCCATGGACCCTTGAGAACGTCCAAAGATCATTAAAAATTCTAAAAACCTTAATTTTAACTTGTAAATACTCATCTTATGCCTCCAATCAAAACCCTTGCCAGAGGGAGCCATTTTTTAGCGTCCATCTTTTCTAAAACCCTAATTCTCTTCTCTAAAACACATACACACATAGCACCTTTGCACGTTTTTTACAAATTAAAAACCTCTCTTTAGTTAGTTCTAAGGCATAAACTATATTCCCAATTTGATTTCTCAAAACCCTTTTCAAAACTAATCTTGTTTTTGAGTTGTGATTACCTATAAACTATTGAAATCTTATTTTACCTTGATATCTCATTGAATCTTATTGTGTAGGCACTGAGGGGCCGGTTAAATATCAATCAAGTTTGTATTCCATAGCAAGGTGAGTCTCTCTTCATGGCTTTTCCTTCATTTGGTTCTTTTATAATTTGTGTTTTTGTTGTTCTTAGTTAATTTACATGTTATTCATGCTTAGAAATATGTTTTGTTTTGTTTAATTTAATTTTGTTTTGTCTCATCATGTTTTGATTGGAAAATTGATATGATTTGATATATTGATGAATATGTTTTGATGTATTAAGTGTTGCTCTTGTTTGTTGTTAGATCCAATGCATGTTTAGGAATAGAATTTGTTTTGTTTATCATTGATATCTTTGTTATTAGTTTAGGTTGTTTAGTTTTATATTAGAAGCATGTTAGGTTTGGTTTGATTGTTATTTTGTTGCTTGCTTTAAAATTGTGTTTCAGGGCATGTGTGCATACACATACTCGTGACCAGAAATGCAGATTTAGGATTCTTGCAATTTTGATTGTTTTGCTTAGTTCTAAATCCTCTGTTTGAGTCTCATTGAGTCTAATTTTCACATTTTTAGGCCTAGGGTTAGTAAAATAACATGTTTCACATGGATAATTAAGGTTTATATCTTGGTTGAATCACATGACCATGCATATGAACATGAACATGCATTGATGCATAGGTGCTGTGGTGCTATAAGGTAAGTGAGGTAAGTCATGCATAATTACATGAACATGCATTTGATTGGGATGATGAGTATGATATGGTTTATAAACATGATGAATATGCTTGGCTAATACCATGATGCTATGCTTAGATGTTTGGGATATGCTTAAAGTTAATGCCTTGTTGATGCTACCGTATTGTGATATGCTTGCTGCCTTAGATGAGCTGAGATAGATGTATGCTTGGGTTGTGATATGCCATGATAGATGAGTGATTAGGTTTTGTGATCATTGATCTCATGTTGATTGTTAGATGTATGCTAGCGTGTGTGTGAGTATAGATGCAATGTTGAATGTGACTTTAATAGGGTTAAGACATAAGACACAATGAGAGGAAGCCAACCTTAGGGTTGGGCGGTTTTGGGTGCCTAACACCTTCCCAAGACCGTACCTTAACTCCGAACCCATATCTCTGATAATGCGCGATCTTTTGCTCAGTCGTTGCCCTAACTTCATCTAGAAGGTCTAATTGTAGGCGCATTCCCTCTTCATTCCTTCTTTCTTCATAGTGGGATACCCTGTAGCTGGTCAATCTAACTTCTGCCGGGATGACGGCTTCACCCCTAAACGTGAGGCAAAAAAGTGTTTCGCCCATAGGCGTGCAAGCTATCATCCGGTATGCTCATAGCACACTCGGTAGTTCGTCCAGCCATATACCTTTTGCCCATTCAAGTTGAGTCTTGATCATCTTGAGCAAGGATCAGTTTGCAACCTCAACTTGACCGTTGGCTTGAGGGTGGGCGGGAGAGGAATAGTGGTTTTTGATCCCCAGCTATTGGTAGAAGTCCCTGAATGCGTCGTTATCGAATTGCTTTCTGTTATCAAAGACGAAGACTCTAGGGATGCCGAAGCTGAAAATGATGTTTTTCCAGAGAAAGTCTTGGACATTCTTCTTAGTGATAGTGGCCAAAGGTTCTTCCTTGACCCATTTAGGGAAATAGTTGATCCCTACAACGAGCAACTCAAGTTGCCGCATTGCTATGAGGAAAGGTCCTATTATGTCGAGCCCCCATTGAGCGAATGGCCAGGTAGCATTCATTGGCGTAAGCTATTTCGACGGCTGCTATATGATGTTTCTGAAGTATTAGCATTTGTCACATGCCTTTACCTATGACTGGGTGTCCTTTTGCATAGTGGGCCAATAGTACCTTGCTCGTATGAGTTTGTGGACTAGCGAGCATGCTCCCAAATGGTTGCCACATATTGCCTCTTGGACTTCCCTCATGACATAGTTTGCTATGTCGGGGACCAAGCATCTCAGGTATGAACAAGAGAAACCCCTTTTGTAAAGGACGTCCCCAATCAGCAAGAAATATGAAGGCCGTAGCTTCAGCCTTCGGGAAGCATTGTGGTCTTCTGGAAGTGTCTCGTTCTTGAGGTAAGAGACGATTGGTGTCATCTAGTAGGCTCTAGTAGGGATCACCTGTACATCTATTTTGTCAATGGTAGGTTTATTTTGCATGAAGGATAGTACCTAACCAGTGATGACCATGTGTTTTGTGGATGCTGCTTTGGCTAGTCGATCAGCTTGCTCATTCTTTTCCCTCAGGATTTGCACAAAATTAGCCATGAACTTCTGGCTCACCTGTTCTTTAACCATGCTTAGGTATTCCTTCATTCGTTCCCATTTGTTCTCGTAATCTCTGTTGATGTGTCCAACAATAACTTGCGAGTTGTTGTGTATGACTATTGACGAAGCCCTTGCCGCTTTAGTTAAGTCGAGACCCACGAGGACTGCTTCATACTCAACCTTATTGTTGGTTAGAAACTGGAGACAAATAGCACACTATTGAATCTCCTTCTAGTGACTGCAGGATGACCTTGACTCCTCCAGCGTGTTGGTTGGACGAGTCGTCTGTCCATATCATCCATGTTGCTTGTCTTTCGTCCTCATTTTCCTTTGTTGTGAATTCAGTAACGAAGTCAGCCAAGGCCTAGGCCTTGATCGCAGTTCTTGGTTAATACAGTATGTCGAACTCGTCGAGCTTTATCGCCCATAAGACCAACCACCCAGTTGCCTCCGGATTGTTCATTGCCCTTCGTAATGGTTTGTCTGTCTGGACCACTATGGTGTGCGCTTGGAAGTACGACCTGAGCTTTTGGGCAGCTGTGACCAGGGTAAAAGCTAACTTTTCCATAGGGGGGTACCTTCCTCTTGCCCTTCGAAGCGCTCGACTAGTACAGTAAATGAGTAACTGTACTTATTCCTCTTTCAGGATGAGAGCCGAACTAACAGTCATTAGGGATACAACCAAGTAGAGGGAGAGCTTCTCGTCGAGTTTAGACTGACTAAGTAGTGGCGGGGATGCAAAGTATGTCTTCAGTTCCTCGAAGGCCTTTTAGAGACGAACCTGTTGAAGGCTGCAACTCTACCATTCAAGCTTTGTACCTCCTTAATGGTATTCAGAGGTGTCATCTCCAATATGGCCTAAATTTTGTCGGGGTTGGCCTTCACGCCTTGCTGTGACACCATGAAGCCTAGAAACTTTCCCAACGATACTCCAAACACACATTTGCTGGGATTGAGTTTCATATCATATAGGTGTAGGGTCTTAAATGTCTCCTGAAGATCGTCCAGGTGATGGTCCTCCTTTGCACTTTTCATAAGCATATCATCCACGTATACCTTGACATTATGCCTAAGGCATTGTCATGAGGGTGGTGGAGTTGTCAAGCATTTTCTTCTATGAAGCTAATGGGTGGGTTGTCGACCCTCGTCATTTTAAGTGGTTGGCCAAAAATATGGACATTCTGCACCATCCATAAATATGTCTTCCTCGCTTTCTTAGAGGAACCAGCCAATGTACTTCCTCCTACGATCACCCTTATCTCCCCAAGTGGGGCCCTTGGTCTTTCTTCAACCCATCGGTGAGGTTTGGGGTCCCTTGGTGGGTTCTTTCTGCCCATGATGAACTGCTGTAACTTTCCTTGCTTGATGAGGGCTTCAATCTGTTGCTTTAGGACATAACACTCGGAAGTGTCATGCCCATGGTCTCGATGGAAGTGACAGTACTTGTTTCTGGGCCATTTGTTCGAGTCGCCCTTCAGCTTGTCCGGCCAAGCCAGTGCCACATCGTCCCTTATTTGCATAAGGACTTGATCTAATGGGGTATTTAGAGATGTGAAGTTGGCAGTCCTCCCAAGCGAAGGTCTTGATCTCCTATCATCCCTTCAATCACTTGTTCAGGCAGACTTTCTTCCTTTATTGGGACGGGGATCATCTTGTCTTTCTCTCTTCTTTAGCTTGCCCCTTTGGGCAATCATGGCGTCTTCAGCATTCATATACTTCATGGCCTTGTACAGAATATTGGTCATTGTCTTCGAGTTGTTCTTGTAGATGGAGAAAAGGAACTCCCCGGACTGCAACTCGTTGGTGAACGCGGTGACTAGAACTTTGTTATCGGCTTCATCAATCGAAAAGGTCTCCTTGTTGAAGTGTGTCACGTATGACCTCAGGCTCTCATCTTCTCATTGTTTAATGTTCAAAAGGCTGACTGTGGACCTTTTGTACCTCTGCCCTCCAATAAAGTGGGTGACGAAGTGTCCGCTCAATTCCTTGAAGGGGGAGATGGTATTGGGGGCCAGTTGCTGAACCATACCCTTGTTGATCCCTTGAGTGTAGTGGGGAACGCCCTGCACATAATCTCATCTAGAACCCCTTGTAGGTGTATGAGGGTTTTGAACGACTCTAGATGGTCAAGCGGGTCCTGTGACCCATTGTACGTTTCCACTTGTGGCATCCGGAACTTGGCAGGGAGGGGGAAAGAAGTCACTTGCGCTATGAAAGGTGAGTCCGTCCACAGAACTAACTCGTCCAAGTTAGTGGATACTTGTCCCCTCATGGCATTCATTATCATGTCCATCTTCTTCTTCATCATCTGCATGTCCTAGGCTATGCGCATCGCACTGACTTCATTTTTAACGGGCGGTTGGTGTCCTTTAGTCCGTCTCGCTTGCTAGGGAAATTGCTTTCTTCCTGATCTTCCCTCTCCTATCGGTCCCCTGTCGGGAGATGATTGTCGTTCTGCTCTTCGTTGTCCCGTTTGTTGCGTTGATCTTCGAGACGTCGCTCATTCCTCTGGTTTAGCTATTGCTCCAACTCCTAGTTGTGTTGGGTGAGCCGTTAGACTGCAGCTGCCAAGGTTTGTACTTGCCTCTCTAAGGCGTTGGAGGGACTCCCTTGTCTCCTAGTTGATGGTAGCTATTGATCAAGTCTGGACCATGCATCTCTTTGTCTTAGAAGCGGTGATATGGCTAAGCACTTGTTCCCACAGACGGCGCCAACTAATGATATACAAAAATCGTCAGTGAGCTGATTGTCCTCGATCGGTCCAATGGGTACCTAAATAACAAGAAACCAAGAACCAAATAGAGAGCACCAGTGGGGTGCCAGCCAAAGACCCTCTGAAGGTTAAGTCAGTGAATGAGAAATTTCTAAGAACTCTATAGTGAGAGAACTAGAGATTTTTTACGTACTTAGGAGAAGAAGAGATTTGAGGCTAATATAGTGGCGAATTAGTGAACCAAGATCCCTTGGATGTAGGGATTCTTCCATGTAGAGAAGATTTGGAATTAAAGTTCCAAGATTTTAGGGTGTCTTTCCATTTGGAGAAGATACGGGCGTGTAGTAGGGTCTTTGTACGTGATGCGCAAGACATTTCTATATGAGGATACGTTTGTGGAGACTACATAGAGGATTGTGGGGCCCACTAGATCTACCCGTCAGTATGGTCCTCCGTTCGTCGGTGTCTAAGCATCGATGTGAGAAACAACCTGACAGATCTCTTAGGGGTGGTGTCTTTATTCGTCTGTATAAACAGATCTAACGGGGAAACACACCACGACGGGTTCAAGGCCTTTACAGCAGCGAGTTTACGGTTGGTATGCTTCACCTCTTACTGTCGGGATGGTATGGATGGGGATTGTCCATTCCTGTGAGCACCTAGACGGACAAGGAAAAGTTTCGAGCCCGTCGGGGTCACTTTGGTACGGGTGAGCAATGAAAATTCCTGCTAGACGAAAATACCCTTATCACTTCATATCACAAGTCTACCATAGGCAACCTTGTCTTTCATGGACCTAATCCCATATCATGGTCAGCTAAGAAACAGTCTATCGTTTCTCGCTCATCCATAGAGGTAGAATATTGTGCCTTAGCCACCACTATGGAAGTTAACTTTCATTTTGTAGGAGGGACAGTTCTTTTTCATGACATTCAAGTCAAATTTAGCTCTAGTAAAGACAATCTCTCACAATATTTTTTGAAATCTTTGGCCGCTCTTTATTTCTCCTCTATTCAGTCCAAACTACTTTTGGATTCGATTTCCCACATTCGTCTGAGGGGGCATGTTAAACCAACTCCAGTTTTTTATTTATTTATTTATTTTTATTATTTTTTATGAGATAGAAATCATACTCTATCTTAATTTAAGTGTATATGTATAAAACTTCATTCTAAATATTTGAGCCACAACCCTTAGCCCCCCATCTCACAAGAACTTGTACTTATGAAGTGATTATCATGTTAATGGTTCACAGTGATAAATCAACTCCAATCTAGCAAGACGAGAAATTATATAGTCCTCATGGCGGACCACGTCATTTGTCCACTATTCTACTAAAAAACTCTTACCTAAATTATAAACTAACTCAGCAATTTTAAACAAGTAAAAATGTTTTAGTGAAATGATGAACAAGTAACATGGTCTATAACGAGGATCATATAATTTCTCTAGCAAGACAGAGAATGCTAAAACCAAAAAGGCAACCGTTTCACAGCTAGTAACAGTTACTCAAGCAACAAACGAAGTAACATCACTTGTAACGTACACAGCACCGTTCCACAATAGACTCTTAAAGCTAATTAATGTTCACAATCACAAGGCACCGTTTTATGACTGGCACTATATTAATTAAGTAAACAAATTGTAAGTTAATGTAGTTATCATTCTGTTAGAGAGAAAGTGATTGCTTTAATCTTGTCTAAATACTCAATTACGGTGTAATTGTTCATTAAGTGAGATAATTTTCAGTTTCATTATATTTCTTCGTACTTTCATCCTCTCTCACTCTGTGGTTCATCTTCTTCTTACAGTTTCTTTTCTTTTCTTTTCTTTTTTCTTTTTGCTTGAATTCTTCTTATAGTTTCTTTGTCCTGTACAAAAGCTTTACTTGATTGGTTATATATATATATATATATATATATATATATATATATATATAAAGTCACAATATTTTCACAACACTTTTACAAAAAATCTTAAATAATAGATTGTTACTTGCTATTATTGGTGGATAAAAAAAAAAAAAAAATTGTGATGAGTTTAGATTAAAACTTGTAATAACCTATCATCTAAAATTTGTTGTCAAAATATTATGAATATAGAGCTACTCATTTTATAATGTGAAAACCTTGTAAAGAAATATCTCACTTTTTAGAATTCTCACTTTTTACATGTGTTGTCTAGACCTAGGAAGCATGGGTTCAGATTCAAGTTTGAATGCGAGTGCAGATAAACGGCAAATTTTTAAAAAGTAGGACATTGGTGCGGTGGGATACGTATATTATTTAATTATTAAATATATTTTAATTTATATTTTCTATATATTGTTAAGTATTTTTTTATATTATATAAAATATATATTAATGTATTATTACTATTATACTACAAATGAATATATATATATATATATATATATATTAAACTCAAATAAAGTGAAATTGTGAGTAAAAAAAAAATGCTTTATAGGTTTTTTTTTTTTTTTAATCAACTTTATGTCATTTCACAGCTCGTACAAGTAGGGACGGCCACTGTTGGACTAAGGGGGGCAATGGCCTTACCTTTTTTTTTTTTTTTTTTTTAATACTATTATATATGTGTACTAAATTTATCAATTTTGTTTTATAAAATTACATTTTACTCTACCTAAACAATATTATTGATTCTTTTAAAAGTAATGTTATATTCATAAATTTTTTTACAACATTTTTACAAACTATTTTGGTAATAAATTCTTATTGGTTCGCACGTGAGCCCACCACTTATATTATTTTTTTACTTATTAATAACCACTTATTATATCAGTAATTTATAAAAAAAAAGTTTGTAACTTTAACATTTTTCTCATTTTAGTGACCATAAAAATATTTATAGATCTAAAATCTAAAACAAAATATACAAACCCAAAAAAAAATTAGCTCAACAACAAAAATTATCAATAGTAAAACTAAAAAAAATTAAGCCCAATCACCAATTTTATCTAAAATAAATATCCCTTCCCTTTAAAAAATTCTAAACAAAATTAATTTTGTTTTTATCCACACACCAAAAAAAAAAAAAAACTCTTAGCAGTTAAGTAATAGCAGAATTAAAGGATGAAATCGTGGTACATAGTAAACAATAAAACCACCCCTCTTAGTTCAAAGTTTCTTCCTTACCTACACGTGTGAAAGACCATATTCTCACATACTCTCTTTAGTCTTTTCTTTCTTCATTATTCATTTACTCTTATTCAAAGTTCAAACTTTCAGCTCCTTCCTCATCAGTCCGGGAGTCTCACAGTGCTCTCTTCTTCTTTTATTCCCATCATCATCTTTTTTATTTTCTTTTATCTTCTTTTTATTTTTTTCACCTCCTCTGTGCTAGAGCGATACAGAGATTCCAGCTGAAAAGAAAAAAAAAAGAAAAAAAGAAAAAGATTTGTTGGGGATGCGCGTGCAGCCGCGTCGAATGCCACACGCCACGTCCCCAAAAGTCCGACACAGGTGCAACGATCCTGATCGCCACACCCGTGCTTCCTAAGGTCTAGTCTTTAATCAGATTCAAGTCATAGTCATATGCTAAAGGGTGGCCACTTTTATATACCCAATCAATGCAGATCAAAAACAGACAATGCATAATCTGAAACTTGGAATACTTTTAAATTTATTTGTTTATACACAATTTTTTAAAGTTTCATTTTTTTTATTACAATTCTATTTTTTTCCTCTATAAATAAAAATACAAATTAATTAACAAAAAACTAACGCACTCTCATTAGTATCATCATACCATCGTGAAAAATTATTAGCAAAACTCTCACCAAAAATCTCTCAAGCCTCAACACTCTCATTATTAGTGAAAAAAAAAAAAAAAAAAACCCAGCAAACTCTGACACTCACGTTATCAACCTAGCTAGAATTATGAACGAAAGACCAGCTTACTCGATGACAATGAGTTAAGGGAATACAGTGACATGTTATTATTTGACACAGCCTGTGTGGTACATGGTACAGAACAGCATGCAACCCACCACCACAAATTTACACACAACACAACGTGTCCTGTCTTAAAACATCTACGGTATATGGCACGGGCTTTCATCTTGTTACCACAGGCCACAATAACAGAACAAACATAAATCCCTAGTACCAGTTTAATGGAAGCTGTTGAGATCATAAAATATAACTCAATACTTGCTTCTTGAATGGTTACGTACGTACGAGACCATTCTTGCTCACCCACGATGACCCAGCTCCTTGATTTGATAAGACCCTGGCTGCATTTGCTCCAAGTAAGGACGGGTATCTGGTGGCCCGAAACACCATAATAATCCAAAATAATTGATGCATGCACCTACCAGTCCTACGTATCCAGCTTTTATCGAGAGTACTCTATCCAGACAGATGAAATTGAAAATGAGGTTCGATCCATCTAATCTGCGTGGGCTCATTGTTTTGGAAGCAAGCAGAGAGGGTAAATGGCCTGGGCCATGAACCATGATCCTTCTTTGCATCAATAATAACCATCTTATTTAAAGTTTGTAGAGGTTGTCGGTATGACTATACGTTCCAAATATTTTTATTATTATTTATTTTCTAGCCGTTGGGTAATTATGTAAAAAATAGCCATTGAATAATAATAGACAATATATCTGTTGGACTTTTATAGGTAATTAGTAACCAATAGCTATAAACCATTATTATCGCACACCCTTGATGCGGCGGTCACTCCACAAGTATAAGTGCTTGTGGGTGGCAAAAGTTGGGGTTCAAGTCTCCAAGAAGGAGTTTCACATACATATACATTTAGATTAAGTTAGAGTAGAAATTCTATCTTGTAAAAAAATAAATAAAAAAAACAAAAAAAAACTATAGACCATTATTGTCATGAATAACCTATATAATACCCATCATTACACCTTCTCCTATAGACCATTATTCTATCTTGATGCGGTGGTCACTCTACAAGTATAAGTGCTTGTGGAATGTGGGGGGCAAAAGCCGGGGTTCAAGTTTTCAGGAGGGAGTTTTACATACATATAAACTTGATTAAGTTAGAATGAAAATTCTATCTTATAAAAATAAAAAAATAAAAAAATAAAAAACTATAGACCATTATTGTCATGAATAACCTATATAATACCCATCATCACACCCTTTCCTATAAGATATATTTTGTTAGATATATTTCAATAATTTACTTTTATGATTAAGCAAAAAGGAACAACATACAGATCTAATTATAAGTAATAACACAAAAAAGATGTGATATGCAAAAATAATAAATAGATACTGTATATATAAAAAGAAATCTGCAATATAATTAAAAACTCACAAACCAAATGCATGAAAAATGAATGATACTGATCAAGTCTTGTGTTTGACACAATCTCCTTAAGACAAATTTCGCCCTTCACACAATCTATGATGCTTTAAGACTCATGGACGTCTGCCTCCTAGGATAAAATGAACTACAACACGAAGAAGAAGCACACAAGGCCCGTGCTTTGCAAACTAATCTATGTCTCTTTCTTTTTCTTTGACTCAAATGCTAATGCACAAAATATTTTCTCTCTAGGAGAGTTTCTCGAAAGTTATTTTTCATTAATAAGGGATTATGAATATATACGTTACTGAACAGACATACTGTTTCGAAAATAACTGCTGTATACCGACTTACTAACTCAAAAAATAAAATAATAAAATATTATTATTATTTGGATAAAAGGGCCTAGTCCACACATACCTAAAGCCCAACCCAATGTCCAACCCATGAGCATATAAACTCATATTCTCTATCATTTCCTATGTGGGACTCAATGATTCTCATCACTTTAATACCATGTACAAATGGACACATTAGGAGTCAATTTCTTATTCATTCCACTATTTTTCTAACAATCTCCCACATGAATGGAAATTGACAAAACACAATGCAAATGAAAATGCAAACACAGAGAGAGTAGAAGAAAAGTTACTGTATTGGGAAAGGTGGCTTTTGGTTTTGAACCTTCCTTTGTGAAAGACTATCGGATATAGTGATTAAGTAGTGAACACAATGTTTTTGAACTATCAGTTGTTTGTGTATACCAAGACAATAGAATTCACACAGTTCGTTCTTATAATTTTGTTCATTTTGGCCCTAAACATATCTTGGTAAATTCATGAAGTGCTCTAGAGAATTTAGCCTTAAAACACTCATGGAAGTGGCCCACTTCACACTCATATAGGCAACTTTTATTAAGAATATCTTGCTTTACCCCACTTGGATTTCCAAGATTTAAGAATCATTAAAAGCAAAGCTTATCCTGAACATCACTTACAGGCATCACTATTTTATCATAGGAATGGGTGGGAGATGTTATCTCCATAGTGATATAACTAGTCTCCATGATTCGGTTGTCCCTTTGAACCTAGATCTTGAGATCTCCAGTCAGCTAGATTGGATTGCCATCCCGAAGACTTTTAGGTAATAGGCTTTAACCCCATTCCCCTCGATGAACGTGTGCAGTTTACTTGCTTTCCACTCAAATAATTGATTTTGGATCCATTTTATAATCTGGAAGTACTTCCATTTGAAAGCAACAGCCTCATGGTATTGTCTCCAACAAATATGTAGAGACCTATCATAACTCTGTGCCATACCAATATATACAAATAAGAGGCACAAGTATCCAATAATGCATGTTTGCTTAGATTTATAAAGACTTTCCAAAAAAATACATATGCACTTCATATAAGGTGTCCTCACTAGACTATTATCACATCTCTCATGTAATTGAGACAAGACAAGTCCATCAGATGTATTAGAAATTTTCATTTATTGTATCACATCCATAACACCTATATCTTTCGAGTTGAAATTATTGGTCGACATCATCTTGGTAGCTTTTATTATTGCTACATACACGAGCATGTCCCACAAAGACATAGCCCTTTGTGATATATTTCACATCACACACTAGTAGCATGAAATCTAAACTCATTTGACACCATCCCATTGTCAAATTTCTCATGTCATTGCATTGAAACTTGCTTCAATCAATACAAAGATTTAATAAGCTTACACACTTTGTTTCCTTGTACATAAATCATTAACCCCTTTGGTTTATTGTGTATCAAGAAAACTCACATCTTCCATTTGTTTGTAACCTTCTACAACAAGTCTCACCTTGTAATAGTCAATAATTCCATCAACTCTTAAATTCCTAGGTGGTAGATCCACCAATTACTTTGCATAGATTTCCAAGATAGATTTATTGCACTATTGACAATCTCTTTTCCAAAAAGGCACCTCAGGATATCACTTCTTTGAAACTTCAAGTTCATCTTCTAACATTTAAATTAAAAAATTTGGACCAAATGAATATGGATTCATCCTTTTACTACGCTTAGGCTCAACCTTTTTTCCATCAACTCTTGATCATGAAAGGTACTAAATGCAGACTCAAACTTTCTTTTAAGAAATTTTAATACTTGAAATATATTCTAATTAATTTTCATGCATACAATAATAATAGATTCATAAATTAGAAACCACCATGCACTACTGTTATGACTATAATCAATAAAAACATAAGCAATAGCTTTTGGTCCTATCTTTATCCGTTAGGAATAGGAACCACCACCTTCACCAAGCACTCCCACATTTAATGAATTTATAGAAATGCGATCACTCTTTCCATAATTCACAATGTGTCTTAGTGATTTTCTTTTAAAGCATCTCAATGAAAAAAAAAAAAAAATTGGTGGATATAATAGCTTCCCCCCACAAGTTCTATGGTTATCAAGAACTTATTGCATTCATTGAGTTATTTCTCAACTTCATTCTTATAATGAATGAACATCTCTAATACCTCACCCTTGCTTACTTAATAAGCACTCATAACAGACTCTTGTGCATTCAAAATTTTAGACAAATCAAGTATGTCAACTAAGGCATGTAACATATATTTCATCCAAAGAAATATTACAAAACAATATATTGGGATTAAACACTTTAATATCCAATCAAGTTCACACATGCTCAAAAAATATATACATGTACGTATGTAATTAATTAATAAGGCTATAAGTGCTCAAATACAACAATCATGTGTCCTCCATATCAATACAAACAATTGTGTCTTAAACTTTATAAATAAATAACACCTTTGGCCTAGGGGTGAATTGTACAGTCTTCACTGAGAGTGCAACCCCGTAATTACAGCCCCATTAATGTGCAATTCATCTCATTCTTTTTCAAGTTCGACGCAATAAAATATTGGGCTTATATCCTCACCTTTGAAATTATTACAAATAGCTCTCATAATGCTATTTTAATTATCAATTAATGAGTCCTTTAAATGGATTCAAAAATTTTGCCTCCATCTAAATTCCCAATTTCCTTTATTCATCTAGCCCATACACCATTGCACATTTAAGGCTAAGAACATCCTTTTAAACAACCACACCACCAAACATGGTCATCATTATAAAGTTTAAAGTCAGATCTCAATATAAATACTCATTGAAAAATCTCGTAAACAGAGGCCAAATAAAATAAGAATGTCTTCATTTATATATACCAAACATTTATCAAATATCATTATGCTCAATGATTTACAGTACAGTATCTATATCTCCAACCAAGATAATCTATATTGATTCATTCACAAACACAAGAGGTATTTAACATCTTTAAGTTTAAGATTACTAGCCATTTGTAATTTTGTATTACACGAGTATCCAGGCACTTTTGGCTTGTCAAATAATTTAACAAAAGAACCCCAATTGAAGAGAATCAACCACTGGACCATTTGGTCTACAATATATAACAATGATTAGAGTGAATCCTTGAATATAACAATATGCAACCATGGTCCATGAGATTGTTATCCCGAAACAGTGCCTACAATCCAAAACGTCAAGTTTCGAACAAGTTCTATACTTCTATCACGACAGTTATAAAATAACAACGTCAAGAAGTCTATGGCCAATAGAAATTCTTTTGAAAACGGAATTCTATATTAAAAGAAATCCACTTTACATCAACGCAAACTCAATCACAATAATTCATTCACATAAATCACAAAATAAATTAACAAGTCTGCTTTAAGATGGTTGAATATATTTCAACAATTTACTTTGATGATTAAGTAAAAGGGAACAATATATAGATCTAATTATGAGTAATAACACAAAAAAGATGTAATAGGCAAAAACAATAAATATGCCAACCAAAACTTGCTTATTGGCATCCTTTTGTGGAAATAGCGAATAAGTTTAGTTGCTAATTGTTATAAGCAGTAATATTTGAAAGAGTAATTTTTAAGTACTCTCGAAATACAGAGAATAATATTTCCTCATCTCATATTTATAGTGGGATCGACTCATTAAATTCATGGTGGAATCCACTATGAATGTGAGAGAAGGGAGCACAATTTCTCCATACTCCGAGAGTACCTAAAAATTTTCCTCTTTGAAGGAGATTACAAATATGCCATCAATGTCATGTCATCCTAAACCCTGACCGTTCCTCCCACTCAGAGATTTAATCAATCTGATCCACTTCCATTTTGAGATTTCTGTTTTGTAAATAGGCGGACTAAATTTTCTAGTCCACTGTTTGGCATTTCGGGCTTCCTGATCTTCCACATGAGGGGCTATCTACATCTCACATCCATTCTCATTTGTGTCCTGTGTTAAGATTGAGATGGGATAATCTCAGCTTGTATTAATTTTAGCCCGTTTATCTTTTTGTCACGAAAAATAAAAAAGAGGTTTAGGGAGATTGCATATTTAACCCTATAGTTTAGGATTTATTATTTTACGTAACTGTTGCATAAAACATCCATTTTGTATGGTGGTGAATCCTACAAACATAGATTGTGTCCATGTACCCTTAAAATAAATTCATTTCATGATTCCGACATAGCTAGTAAAATACAAATACTTTTTCATATACACTTGCGTGTGTGAGTATATATATAAACTCCCATTTATAAAACAAAATAATTATGAAAAATATTTGTTTTTCTATAATTAAACGTATATAAAACATATGTTTCACATTTATTTTGTTATGTTTCTCGATGGAATCTTTTCTAAACTCATCATGCAAGATAAACATATAGTGATCGAATTCTAGCAAGATGGACTTAAACAAAAAAAAAAAAAAAAAAATTAGTGATTTCAAGAAGGAAAATATAATGGAAATGGGTACCTTGAGAGAGAGAGAGAGAGAGAGTGCGTGTGTTGTTTTTCAAAATGATTCTTTTGGAAAATTTTTTTTTTTTGAGAACATTCTTTTGGAAATTAAAATAACTAGAATCTCTCTCTTTCAAGGCTATTCTTATCACCATTAAGGAAATTAACTCCAAAGAAAATGAAAGACAATAGTGTGTAGTGTTTTCTTAATGGTCATCCATGATGTAGATGGGTTTGGAAAGTTCAATATCTAGGCACCAGTTTAGAATGGGGTAGTTTTAGGGCTCTTAATCCCTAAGAGCATTCACAGCAAAGTATCTAAAAAATTGCTTTTAGCAACTCAAAATACTACTTTATCTATTTTAATAACCTGCTTTATAATGCACCTTACAGCAAAGGTTTTATATTAACATTCAACACATTAAAATAATATAAACAATACAATAAAATAATATATCTAACACAATAAATAACAACCACAACATTGCCACTGCCGCCACCACCACCACCACCGTGGCAGCCATAACCCACTGCAAAACAAAAAACCCAAAACAAAACCATAACCACAACCACAACAACAACCACTGTCATCAACAACCCATCACAAAACCCATTAAAAATAGAGCAACACAGCCAAGATATCCAAACAAAAAAAAAAAAAAACCAGCAACTCCATCAAGAAATCCACCATTACAGTCACTGCTGCAGAAAAAAACCCAGCACCAAACCGAGAAACCCACTAGCACCAAACCGAGAAAAACACACTTAACCAAACCCAAAAAACACAGCAACTCAGACCTATAAAACACAACCAAAACCCACTAGTACAATGGCGGCTCCAGAAATTTTTTCCAGGGTAGTCATTAAAAAACTTAAATTATACAATATTTAATAAAAAATATAGCTATATCTCATTATCAATGCCGCAAACTATATTTCTTTTAAAATTTTAGTTAAATAAAAAACAATTATATTTTTCTTTTTGTTTGTAAAGGCCCAATATATTGTTAAAAAGACCAAAGTTTGATTACAAACTTATTGTAGCCTAAAACTACAACTTTCACTAAAAAAAATTAACATGACTACATATTTTGAAAATTTAACTGTTGAATTGTATGTTTTTTTATGTTCTTAAAGCACATGTCAAGTTTCATGTCAATCGGATGTTATTTACTATTTGATCCATAAACTTATTTTTTGCATATAATTTTAGACTACAAAAACTCGAAAATTAAACATTTGATTGATGACATAAGCTATTTATCTTTAATCTTCTTGAAGTTTTGTAAGTATGGAAGATATAAAAAAAAAATGTAATCTAATTGTGAAATTGTTAAAATTCACATCTAATAAAAAAATATTGAGTAGAGTTGTAGCCTTAATCTACAACCAAGTTTGTTGCTAAACTTTGTCCAAAGTTTAATTATATTGGACCTAGCTAAAAAAAAATTAGGGTGGTCACAAATTTTTTTTAAGGTAAAAAAATCATAAAATTTTTAAATTTTATATATAATAATGATTTTTTTTTCCAGGCCAGGGTGGTCCTATGACCACCCTGACCCTAACATGGAGCCGCCAGTGCACTAGCACTAGCAACCCAAACCCACGAATCCACTAGCACCGGCAACCCAAACCCACGAATCCGATCTCACCTCAATGCCGATGTCCACAATTCGATTTCACATGGACTAAGGCCAGAGCAAAGAGTAGAGAGTAGAGGAGAAGTGAGAGAGCAAAAAGAAAGGAAAAGAAAGAAAACAAACCTTTTATGCGTGTGAAGTGATTTGTGAGTGTGTGGGGGAATAAAAAATGGTTTTTTGGATATACCTTCCAGCTACGGTGGGTTGCTAGAGAAATAGCAGCCCACTATAGCAATCAGTTAAAAAATTTTAGGTTTACCTCTTTTACTGTGGTATATGTTTTTCGTGTTTTGGTTGCTAAAATGACTATTTAGTCATTTTAGCCACCTTAGGGCTCTAAGTGGGGTACGTCACTTCCAAATTGGCATACGCTGGTGTAAAAGCAACAAACACCATTTAATTGGGAAATTACACATTGGGCTAGGAATGGGCTTGAGTATTGGGGAAACACAATTGGGCTTGACATATGAGTTGAAATCATTTTAAATGAGATTAACGCTTTTACGTAATTGGGATCAAGAACTTTGGATATTAGCCAATGTAAAATATAAGAGTCATGAGTTCCTCATGGAAGCGCTCACACCCATACCCTAACTCCGGACTCAAAGTGTGGTTGTGTTAGATCTCTACACATTGGAGTCAAAATAGTTCTTAGACCTAAATCAAATAGCGTACGTGATGACTCATTTCTCAACCCTAGAGTTAGTACGTAGTTTATCTTGGGCCCTTATAGCTAGGACGGGCTCACATCAGGTTGCTCTCAAATGTCACTCACAAGGCATGTTGACATTCAAACTCACAACAATTTTGCACTTTACCACATTTTGCTCAAATAATAGAATGTTTTTAAGATTGTGAAACGGGTGTCCAGACCATGCACTATAAACTATGCAGTGGCGAGTGGGGTTTGGACGGTAACACCAGGACCCAAAAATGTGCTTGGGGCAATCTGATTTCACACCCTTAGTTAATGCCTTGATGCAGAAGTTGGACAGTCATAATATAGATATTTTTAATCACAGCATGGTATATATATGACGATATAGGAATTGCTATGTACATGCATGAAGGACAGCTGGTGAAAGTGAACCCATTATCTAGGATCGTGTTAAGAAGTTTGCTGGAATATCAGAAGAATAAACAATTCACAGCAACTACATAATGTAATGGTGGAGAATCTGGAGATATAAAATGCAAGTTGGACACCTCCTCCATGTTGGTTCTGTAAGACCATTTGGTATGTGATTCTTTGGGAAGAAGATAACTGCACTGGCATTCTTTGGAATGAAAAAAAGACACATCCTGCAGCTTTAAGTCCTTGGTCCGCGTGGAAAACTAGTGCAAAAAAGGACATACTGAAGCAAAAGAACCATCTGCAATGCAGGCTATCCAATTCGCTAGGGATAGATCTTGGTGTACAAAGCATTATTTTTAGGGGATTTTCTCTAGCTAGGTAATAGAGCCTCCTAGTACTAAGAACTAAAATTCAAAAGATTGGGCTTATTGCTAATCGATGAGGCTAGGAGATTTCTACTCCATATATATATATATATATATATATTCATGGAAAATCCATCGTATAAACAAACACTTTGTTGAGTATACACATGAGAGGAAAATCTCACATTAATTAATAATAAAAAGAGTGAATGATTAATATAATGTAGTTAAGCTCATAATTCATAGGTTTATGCTTTTGAGTTAAAATGATGTTCTTATATGTTAGATACTTACATTAGCAACTCATTTAAAGTCTCTCCAACAAATGGTATTACAACGACCTTACCTTGAGGATAAGGATGTCATATATAAGACCATGAAAGAACTTATAGTCACAATGCATGGTAGAACACCCATTAAAAATATTTGATTGCTAAAAGTTGATATTGTTAAATATTAGCATTGATGTGTATACCATGTTGAATATACTACAGTATATGTGGAAGATAAAGCATAGAATAAGATCACGAGAGTTATGTGATTTAACTTTGACAGCTTACATCCACGTATGAAGAAAACCCTTAAGAGCTACATCTTTATTATATAAGAGTATAACACATAACCTATATTACAATGAACTATAATATGAGTATATGTAGTAGACTAAAACCTAAACTTCTAATACAAACAGGAGATTTGTTTTGCACACAAAATAGGTGAGCTTAGGCGGTTAGGCCTATTACATTAAGCTAATATATCTAATATATCTCTAACAAATATAAAGATGTTATGTGATGTTTTGTTACCAAAGCAAGAAAGAAGCATCTTACTTTTTTATTTTTTATTTTTTAATAAACAATACCTCTTATTTAAAATTCCAAATAGGATGACAGTAGTTGCACACAAAGTAAGTGGGCTTAGGCTTATTACATTAGGTTAATATGTTTAATATATTTTTAAAAAATATAAATTTTGTTGCCAAAGCAAGAAAGAAGCATCTTACTTTTTTTTTTTTTTTAATAACGATACCTCTTATCCAAAATTCCAAATAGGATGACGGTAGTTGCACTAAGTAGGAAATAAACAAATCTAAATAGAGCATAAGTCATACGTCGAGGTTGATGGGGTTGAGGTGTACGTGCTGTTTTTCTTCTCATTTAGATGGCGAAGTATCTTAATTAAAACAATATTCTAGTTAATTAGAGGATGAGAGTGAGACACAGCCAAAGAAGGAATGCGTTAGGCATTGAAACAGATATTGACGGCTGCCTTTAGGAAGTCTCAAGAGAATGAATGTGTTAGTCATTCACACGCATATAACTCACCGGAGATTTTGGAGTAATCCATCCTTGTTAAATATATATTGACAGCTATCCGTATCCCATTAACCTTGTGACAGAATAACCTTATTGACAATATTTACGAAATTTGTGGATGAAATTTAAAAACTTGAAATATATTTCAGACCAAAATAATAATTATCCTAAACCTAAAGGGTGCAAAATGGATTTTAATCTAATTTTTTTTTTTTTTAATTTTAAAAAATCTGAACTTTTTAAAGATTGGTATGGGGTGGGAGTCTGTGCTAGAATTTAATATAGTGTATTTTTTTTTCTTGTGTATTTGTGAGTTTATAAAAGAAATCATATCATATCATCATAAACTATACTATATAATAAAAGTTGAGCTTCGAAGCTATGGTTGTACCATGTGGCTTCACCAAATTGCATAAAATTTTAAGATAGAAATAATAGTTTATTTGTTCTTATAAACTTCTACTTAGTGTTTTAACAAAACATGCAACCTTTTTGGTCATATTTCTTCTTTGTTTTTTGTTTTGGTTTTTTGGATAAACTAACAAGATATGTATAACTTTGGAAACATAGGATAAGATAACTAATTTACTTAGATTAGGATCGTGTAACCATTAGTGTTTTAGTTAAAATTAAAAAATTTAGATAAAAAATAGTTTTAGATAAAAATACACACTCTTTTTTTTTTTTTTGATAGAAACATTTTTTTTAACTATATATATATGTAGGGGCTCGTTTTGTCGTAGATCCCCCAACAATACATTTGTTTAGAGAGTGGGACGTAGGGTTTGGCGCTAACAGGCTTGCCACCGGTTCGCCGGAAACGTTCTTCTTTGAGGGGACTTGGCCCTGTTCTTTTTGACCTGGGGGTTGCTCCTCGGACGGCCGAGGAGCCCTTTACTCTGAAGGGCCCCTTGTATTATATACCCTCTTTGGCCAATCCTAGCCTTCCAACTGTCAATCATCTAGACCACTGCTTAAAGGCCTGTCCCATCAGCCACGTTCCCCACCTTACTGTGGGTCGCAACACCTAAGGTTCCGCCGTTCAGGAGTCCTCTCAGCATTAAGATTGCCAGGGGAGGTAGGTAGATGCATTAAGTGTGGATGTGACCGCCTATACTGGGCTTGTCCTCCACCTGGGATTAGGATAGGTATGCCGAGGATAGGGTCGTCCTCGGCGTGGCCCAGAGGGCTAAAAGGCCCCTAGACAAATGCCTGGGACAGCCATCGATCCTCGGCATGGGCCTTGGGCCAGCCTAGAGGTGGGCCGAGACTTCCAGGCCCACGGGCCCCACAATAGCCCCTCAAAATCCTGATGCACGTTCCCTTGAACGGGGAGGAGGGTTTTGATATCCACGGCCTTCATACCCCACAAGGCCTCCCGCTGGTTGGTTTTTCCCCAAATAGTCAGCTCGGCGCTTCAATCCTTCGGCAAGTAGTTAGTCTCTTATAGAAGATTCTGTTGCCGCTTTAAAGATAGTGGCAAGCTCCCCGTAGGCTTGGGGTCCGAGGACCGCGCAAGGCCTAGGTACAGTTGCTGCCTTCAAGAGTAGTGGCTAGCTCTCCGTAGGCTTGGGTCCGAGGACCATGCAAGACCTAGGCACAGGTGCTGCCTTCAAGATAAGTGGCTAGCTCTCCGTAGGCTTGGGTCCGTGGACCATGCAAGACCTAGGCACAGGTGCTGCCTTCAAGATAAGTGGCTAGCTCTCCATAGGCTTGGGTCCGAGGACCATGCAAGACCTAGGCACAGGTGCTGCCTTCAAGATAAGTGGCTAGCTCTCCGTAGGCTTGGGTCCGAGGACCATGCAAGACCTAGGCACAGGTGCTGCCTTCAAGATAAGTGGCTAGCTCTCCGTAGGCTTGGGTCCGAGGACCATGCAAGACCTAGGCACAGGTGCTGCCTTCAAGATAAGTGGCTAGCTCTCCGTAGGCTTGGGTCCGTGGACCATGCAAGACCTAGGCACAGGTGCTGCCTTCAAGATAAGTGGCTAGCTCTCCGTAGGCTTGGGTCCGAGGACCATGCAAGACCTAGGCACAGGTGCTGCCTTCAAGAGTAGTGGCTAGCTCTCCGTAGGCTTGGGTCCGAGGACCATGCAAGACCTAGGCACAGGTGCTGCCTTCAAGATAAGTGGCTAGCTCTCCGTAGGCTTGGGTCCGTGGACCATGCAAGACCTAGGCACAGGTGCTGCCTTCAAGATAAGTGGCTAGCTCTCCGTAGGCTTGGGTCCGAGGACCATGCAAGACCTAGGCACAAGTGCTGCCTTCAAGAGTAGTGGCTAGCTCTCCGTAGGCTTGGGTCCGAGGACCATGCAAGACCTAGGCACAGGTGCTGCCTTCAAGAGTAGTTAAGTGGCTAGTTTCCCCATAGGCCTGAGTCCGAGGACCATGCAGAGCCTTGGTTCTGTCTAACACTTGGTCTTCTGAAGTAATTAGTTTCCCCATAGGCCTGAGTCCGAGGACCACGCAGAGCCTTGGTTCTGTCTAACACTTGGTCTTCTGAAGTAATTAGTTTCCCCATAGGCCTGAGTCCGAGGACCATGCAGAGCCTTGGTTCTGTCTAACACTTGGTCTTCTGAAGTAATTAGTTTCCCCATAGGCCTGAGTCCGAGGACCATGCAGAGCCTTGGTTCTGTCTAACACTTGGTCTTCTGAAGTAATTAGTTTCCCCATAGGCCTGAGTCCGAGGACCATGCAGAGTCTTGGTTCTGTCTAACACTTGGTCTTCTAAAGTAATTAGTTTCCCCATAGGCCTGAGTCCGAGGACCATGCAGAGCCTTGGTTCTGTCTTAGTTTCCCCATAGGCCTGAGTCCGAGGACCACGCAGAGCCTTGGTTCTGTCTAACACTTGGTCTTCTGAAGTAATTAGTTTCCCCATAGGCCTGAGTCCGAGGACCATGCAGAGCCTTGGTTCTGTCTAACACTTGGTCTTCTGAAGTAATTAGTTTCCCCATCTTCTATCTGGGAAGCGTTTCTTGGCCGTTCGTGTTCTGCGCCTGACGCTTCGATGCGCGAGACGCGCCTTCATTAATGGTCTCGTAAATCAACAGAAGTACAATGGTCTGCGGCCCCCTTGGAATTTGGTGGCTTCATTATTGTTCGCCGCCTCGATAACTCACTTTTCGAATTCTGCGTGAATTAATTCTCACAAACCCTCCTCCTCTATATAAGGCTTTCTGGGGGGATGGTTTCTTCATACTCCATGAGTCTCCCAACTCGAACAGAAAGAACACCATTTTTCCACTCCCCATGCCCCTTTAATAACCCCGTCGGAATTGTGACCGGAGTTAGGAGATATGGGGCTAAGGGCTGCAGTGGCCGCAGCCCCCACTGGGTTTCCGGTGCGGCAGAGTCTAGGCGTAACACCGGCAGTGTCGTACGCGGTGGCCAGGCGGAACGTTGTTGAAGTACCTAACGTCTCTCCCCGGAGCGCACCTCCGGTGGATGAGACACGCGAACTCATGTCATGGCTGGCGCCTGAGTGTTGCCGTCTCCAACGGCCAGTGCTCGGGAGGATTGGAGAGCATCAAGGGAACATCACGGGGGAGGACATTCCGGTGCCCCTGCATCTGCTCCTCACTTTGTTCAAGCTTCCGCCTTGAAGCGAGCCAGCCTCAGCCCCCCTTCCCCGCTTTTATTGTCAAGCTCTCCCGTTCTGCTGATGCCAATAAAAGCACGGGTTGACACTTCCCCTTCCCTCTAGCTAGTTGTAGAATCGGACCGCCTGAGCCTCCGATTGTAGGATTAGCTTGTAATAAAGCTTGTAAAACAAGCCTGCCTAAGCCTCTGATTGTATTTTGTAACTTTCTTTTTCATGAAATAATATCAGACCCTTTTCTCATTTCTTTTTCTGCTGTTGAATCTTCCATTTTGCTGCAACTGTACTTGTTTATTATTATTATTTTTTTTTGCAAAGTGACTTGTTTAGAACGATCGCCGGTTGCGCCGGTCGGCGCACTAACCCTCCCCACAGACGGCGCCAATTGTAGGGGCTCATTTTGTCGTAGATCCCCCAACAATACATTTGTTTAGAGAGTGGGACGTAGGGTTTGGCGCTAACAGGCTTGCCACCGGTTCGCCGGAAACGTTCTTCTTTGAGGGGACTTGGCCCTGTTCTTTTTGACCTGGGGGTTGCTCCTCGGACGGCCGAGGAGCCCTTTACTCTGAAGGGCCCCTTGTATTATATACCCTCTTTGGCCAATCCTAGCATTCCAACTGTCAATCATCTAGACCACTGCTTAAAGGCCTGTCCCATCAGCCACGTTCCCCACCTTACTGTGGGTCGCAGCACCTAAGGTTCCGCCGTTCAGGAGTCCTCTCAGCATTAAGATTGCCAGGGGAGGTAGGTAGATGCATTAAGTGTGGATGTGACCGCCTATACTGGGCTTGTCCTCCACCTGGGATTAGGATAGGTATGCCGAGGATAGGGTCGTCCTCGGCGTGGCCCAGAGGGCTAAAAGGCCCCTAGACAAATGCCTGGGACAGCCATCGATCCTCGGCATGGGCCTTGGGCCAGCCTAGAGGTGGGCCGAGACTTCCAGGCCCACGGGCCCCACAATATATATATATATAATTGATTAGAATTTCATGTAGGATAGGTGTTTCTTTAATTTCAAACTATCTAATACTTTCCCTTTATAATTTAACTTCAATATAATTTGAAATTCTACGTCTAATAGAACTTTCCCAAGTCCTAACTTCCAAGTTTTTTTTTGGATAAACATGCATCCTAAGTGATGTGTGATTTTTATGTTTTGTTCTTTTTTTTCTTTTCTTTTTTAAAACATTAATTGTGACAATTATTTTCTAATACAAATATTTTTCCTAATAAATCTCTTTCTCTTATAATTTCTAGATTGATTAGAAATCTAACTTTCTCACAATTGAAAATTCTCTATATAGAGAGAGTTTTTTTAGTGTATTGGTATATATTCTTATGCACAACTTCTTCTTCATTTACGGCATCTATTATTATTTGAGTTTGTTTTGTTTGTAGTAGAATGATTTATCAAATCCACCATCCACACTATTACAAGTATGTTTATCTTGTTTGTTATATATTTATTTATGGTTTTTCTTATGTGTCATAAAGGTAATTTTAAATTCATGAAATTCAATATTCACATTTATGATTTGTCCGGCATTAGTTATTATTTGAGTTGGTTTTGTTAGTAGTAGAATGCTTTATCAGAGCCACCATCCATACTATTACAAGTATGTTTCTCTTCTTTGTTATTTGTGTGTGTGTGTTTTTTTATTATGTTTTTGCTTATGAGTCATAAAAGGAAATTTTAAATCCATGAATCCATTATATAAACCTCTAAATATTTTACCTTCATGATTTGTCAACATCAGTTATTATTTGAGTTAAACTTAAATGTATGGAGATTTATCCTTCTATGGCTATACTCTTCTTTTTTATCCTACAAAAATATGTTTTTTTTTTTTTTTTTTTTTGGGTTTTCCATTTATGAATTATTTGTACTCATCTTTTTTTCTCACAGGCTTTATCTATTTATTATTTAAGAATTACCAAATTTTGTATTCTCTCCTACAACAAGGGTTTCCTTTTTATTTCTAAGTTGTTTTTGTGTTACGTTTTTATGTGCGTTATTAGATCAAATTAATTTTCTTGAATAGTAAAATTTTTATGTTACTATTTCTCAATGTTATTTTTGTTGTTAGTAATATTATATGTATGCGTGCTTCAAATGTCATTATAAGACAACCAATAAGTTTGAAGAGGATTATATTTTTCTTTTGGCCAATGAAATACCTTTGGATAATAGTCCGTTTAGATTGAGGGGGAGGGAGGGGGAGTAAAGTGGAGTAGAGTAAATTTAGTCCAAAATTAGCCTATTTTCAGCAAACTCTACTCTATTCCCTTCCACTCCCCCTCCTTTCCCCCTCAATCCAAACAGGCCATAAGTTTCCATAGGTTTTTAATTATTAAATTTATGAATTTTTTCATATAAATATGTTGTGCAATTGCTTGAGGTTTTTAAGAGCAATACTTTATATGGAATTTATATGTGATCTAGATTCAAGTAATTATAATTTATTATTTCTCAATAAAATTATTCTAAAAGGTTATAGCTAAAACTGTGCAATGCACAGGAATAATACTAGTAAACACATAATTCTGCTATAATAATCTTTACTCTCTTTATTTTAGAATATAAATAAAATCGATCTTTCTCTTCAAGTTAGTATTCATCCCAAGAAAGTCAATACCATACCGATACCGGCCGTACCGAGAAAATATACCATACCAGTCATTAAACCAATACCAATACTCCTTTAAAATGTACCAAAAAAAATACTGAGTTGTACAAGCCATACTGGCCAGTATTGGCTTTTTCGTCAGTACAATAAAAAAAATTGAAAAAAAAAATTATTTGAAATTATTTAAATTTTTTTATTTAATCTAATATATTGGTTAATGTACTTAAGCTAATATGTTGGCTTATAAAATATGTTGATTTTAAATTTTATGTTAGTAAACATAAAAATTATTAAATTCATACTTACATAAATAATACAAATATATATTTATGTATAAAAATATATAAATAGTAGTAATATCGAAACGGTACATCAATATCAACTAGTACAAAAATATTTTGTTCCCCTGACCAAACCAAAATAGTTTCCGATACGAAATTGACTCCCTTGATTCATCCCACTTTTCAAATGAATACTTAGAAAAGAATGAATAAAATGAGAATTTCTTTCTTGTCATTTTGTTTCTTTCCACTAAACTTTCAAATAAAAGAATAGCTGGAGTACTTTAAAAATCCATTTAAATTTTTATTCTATTCTTTTTCACCCTTCCCAAATAATATGTAAATCACTTGTCACCGACCTTTAAGGTATCAATAAGTTTAGGGTGTATTTGTTTGGAGGTGAAAGAGGGTGGATGGAAAACTTTGGAGAGGAAATGTGAAGGAAAACTTTTTGGAGTGTATTTGGTTGGGTGGGGAGGAAAGAAAATAAATGATGGGGTCTAAGTGTTTTCTCCCCAAATTGGAGAGAAAACTGAAAGGAGAAAATGAGACTATTTAATGGACAAAAATGCCCATATGCAAAAGCACATGAGGATTTGTCCAATTCCTTCTTTTCTTTTCTTTTTTGTGGGATGTAGCCACCTTTTTTTTTTCCCTGGGCTGGACGTTGGTTTTTTTTTTTTTTTTCCTGGACTGGACGTTGGCTTTTTCTTCTTCTTCTTCTTCTTCTTCTTTTTGATTTCCTAGGAGTTGCCTTCTTCTTATTCTTCTTTCTTTTCTTTTTTTTCTTTTTTTTAACTAGACATGATTTTTCTTTTTCTTTTTTGGACATGATTTTTTTTTTAATAATTTGGGTGATTTTTATTTTATTTTTTTTTGTGGTTGTTTGTCATGACTTTTTTGTTTTAATTGGCTATCATTTTGTAAAAAGGATATATGAGTAAATTTATACAAACTCACTTTTTTCATCCTTTCATTTTTCCACTCCCAACAAAACAAAAATGAGAGAAATTAAAATCTTTTCTATCCTCCCACTTTTCCATCCTCCAACCATTTTCTATCATTTCACTTTTCTACCCCTCCAACCAAACGAACCCTTATAGTTGTAAAAAGTTTTACAACTGTGAAAGTGACAAGTTGTGAATAATAGATGATAAAATGATATTAACTAGTAGTAGATCCAAATGAGAATCAATAAAAACCTAACAATTCAATTTGTGTGAAAATTATTATGTAGGAGTATGTAACATTACTCTTAACATTGGTTGACTAAAATTATTGTGTCATTGTGTTAGTACCATTTTCCCTCTCCTTGTGTGTGTTTGTTTCTCCAAAAAAAAAAAAAATTTATTGAGCCAAGTAACAAAAACTTAGTATAATACTTTCTTTCTTTCTTTTTTGTCTTTTTTTAAACAACAATGTATCTTTCCTAAATGAATCAAGCTATCACGAGATTGGTAGAAGAGGGCCTGCTGAGTTCAAGTGATGAGAATTTTGTTTTTAGATAGAAATGGTGCAAAAGGAGACAGGCCATGGTCAGGTAGGAGAGTTATCTGGACATATAGGCCGTCTTGTTGATGCTTGCTCTCTTTGGACAAACTCAACGTACGTTCTCTATGAATATTTTAAAAAATATTATACACAAAGTTTACGTACACATTCTGATGATAAAGAGGTCAGCCATAACTAGCTTACTAAAAACCTTTGTTGTTTTGTGTGTGCAACCGCCCTTAAAGAAAGACCGTGAAACACCCAAGCTCATGAATGTGATGGAAACTTTGGTAGATATTGTGTGCTGGGTACAGACAATTGCTCAAACACAGAAATTAATGTTGACGCCATCATACAATGCATCATATGATACATACAATTCACTGCAATTAAAAATTATATGTAAATTTGAAATATTCAGTTTTGATCTCTGATTCTCTATATGATCTAACAGCTATCATACCAATTGAAATAAAATATATATTTTAACCCCCAACAACTTATGCAACGAATTTGTTAACAAATTATTAGACACAAATCTTCACCATATAGTTTCTCAATATATATATATATATATATATATAATATTTATTTATTTATTTGTCAACTTTTCCACTATCACCTCAAAAAAACCATACTCTAACCCGCAAAATTGTATTATTTATTTGACACTAATGGTTGAAGTGAATTTTTTGAAGATAAAATGGATTATGTTTATGGGAGTGGAAATGACTTAACTTAAAAGACAGAGGCCACCACTGCAAGGCAAGGGAGTAACTTGGTTGGCCTAAAAAATCTAGGGGGTTGACCCTTTGTGAACTTCACAACCAATGACCCCACCTTTAGAAACGAAATGAGTTCTTTACAAGAAAGAATTACTTCTACCAAAGAAGGAGTCAGGAGTATAATGCGCCAATTTATAATCTTTAATGCTAATTCCTGGAAATTGAGGGGTGTTAAGGACAAAGAAATTGTTAGAGTTATATCATTTTAAAAACCCACTTTCCAAAGAGTTCTTCTTTCTCCTTTTCGGCATCTAGTGACAAAAGAATCCGTGCTCGAAACCAAATATATATATATATATATATAGAAACTATATGGTGAAGATTTGTGTGCAATAATTTGTTAATAAATTCACACACACACACACAAAAACCTTATAAATAATCCTGTAAAAATTTACTAGAAGAAAAAAATTACAATTTTCAACTTACAAAACTTTTGCATAGCTAGACTCTTATCGATATAGTTGTAATTTCATGTTAAAAATGGAAGGATAAAAATATGATTTTGGTGAAAGAAGATCAATTATGAGAATGTTGCTTGAATGAAATTCAATAATGAAGAATGAATAGGGTAAAAAAAGATAAATTTTAGAAAACAACACTCAATATGGTAAATTTAGGAAAACCAATAGAACAACTATCCCAAAGTAAAAATCACTAAAAGGGGAAACCTCCTAACAAGCAATCTACTATAGTAAAGAGAAGATTAAGATGTAGTACAAAATCTTTAGACTCTAGACTCTACAATCCTAGTAGATGGACTTAGTGTAGAAAACCTTCTACAGTTTCAAAATCTCTAAACTCTTCTACTATATGAACGCTATATAGATGATGCACCCATGATCACAACCGAAATCTTAGAGACTCTAGTAGCCTTTTGAAGATTTGAATAAATGTCTCTGTGGTCCACTCACTATATGTAAGGAATTCTCCTCTCAAAGATATTCAATGGGAGAGGTTAGGAAGATTGTAGTAACGTTCAAATCTAGTCTCTCTTAGCTTGTGGTTGTCTATCTTTTCTCTAAATTAGGGTTTAAGTGGCTACTAAAAGCCTTTGGAAAAGTTCAGGTTGGTGACTTTTTACAAAATTCAATCAACCTAACTATCGAGAAAACTCCTCTAGAAGTCCATATTGATGAGCTTGGTCGACCCAAATCTTCAAATCAACAACTTCAACTTTTAGTGGGTTTCAATTAGCTCAGCTGTTAATGTCTCTTGTTGTCAAATAAGAGATCTGGGATTCAATCCTCATCTATACCAAAAACCAATTAGTGTCTTAGTCTAATGATAAAGAGCAATCATCAGGAGCTACCATCATAGGTTGAAACCCTATCTAAAAAAAAAAAAAAAACTTCAACTTTTAGCTCTTTTCTTCTTGAAAACTCAAATGAACTTAACCCAAAATTACACAAATACATATGAAACTTGTTGCAATTACAATAGAATCTTTGACATGGAATTTGCCAACACTAAATGATCCTAACATAATTGATTTCAATTGGGAAACCTCAAATTCACAACCTACTAAACTCTACTTAAGTTTTGTTCCCCCCCAAAATTCCTGTCTTGTAATTCTGCAATACTATCTGGAAGATAAATAAATGTCATTATTCCACTATTTTGATATTCAAAGATTCTTCCTATCAAGATTTTGAAGATGAGCACCTAATCCTTCAACTCTTTTCATTTATTGTTCAATTTTCGGTACCTTGAATTCAATACATGTACGTAGCAAGTTTATTTTAATTCTTCAACAAGTATCTGCTTGCCTTTCTTGTCTGTTGCTATGGTATATAATTTGGTTCTATATCACTTTAAATAATAGGTAGACCTTACGCTAACAATAAGAGTACTATACTAAATTATTTTTATTCAAATAGTTATATACTAATGGAAAAATATCTTGGAATATATGTCACAAGCGATCCCTAATAATTCCAAAAAGTTGCCAACCTTAATAGAGGCAAAACTATGACTTTCTACGCAAAAAAAAAAAAAAAAAAAAAAAAGAACTTGGAGATGATGGAAAAAGCTATATGCCGCCATTTTCTATATACAATAATAAAACTACTATAAAATTTATTTAAAAAACAAAAAATTTACAAGCTAATGATTAATGTAATTAATGTCACTACAACAACATAATAAATAAGTATTAATTTTCTTTTTTGTGATTGGTAACATGTTAATTTGTAAGACCGAAGTTGTAAAATATATAATATCCCTAATATCACTCTTGGTTTGGGGTGTGATGCGCACATTACTCATCTATGAGGTTTCTTAGAGGTTTCATGGGTGAGGAGTAGAATAGTCATGCCAACAACTGAGACAATACTTCCTTATATCAAAAACACAAAAAGTTATCTTAGAAAGATATGCCATGCAATTGTCCATATATATTAATAAGTGATAAATGCCTACCATTACATGGAGTTTTATTTTGAATTATTTATTTTTCCTATTAGGTAGATAGCATAGTAGGTTGGAAGAGGTGAGGTTCTAGCCACAAATGACATGAAACATCACAAACAATGCTATTATTATTGGACTATCACTTGATTTGCCATTACATGGAGTTAATTTTTTACTTTTATATCTACACATGCAAATGGCTTTCTTTTTTTATGATATACCAATCAGAATGGAGGGTCCTAGCTACGTAGTGATTCTATCAATCTTCTAAATAATAAGAATTTTTGTAAGAAAAAAACGAAAAAAAAAAGAAATGACTTGAAACAAATTAAATTGTGATGATTTCACATATGACATAAGAGACTAGTTAGTGAAGAGTTTCAGAAAGGATCACTTCCCAATTCCTACAACAACTAAAAAATGTACCCAAAAAAAAAAGTTATTTGTCAAATGATTAATATAAAGCCTTAACCACATTTTGACTCCCTCCCGTGCCCTCATTTCAACCAATGAGGAAAAGAATCTCACAAAAGTGATGTCTCTTAGCACAAACACCATTTCACCAGCAATAATGTATTCCTATTGTCCCCATATCCGTATATCAATCGAATTGAACTTGTAAAATATCACGACTATTAATTGAAAAAAAAAAAATTTGTGGTCATAACTTTGGCCACCATTTTTATGCGATCAATTATCAATGATATAGAAAATGTGTAGATTCATGTGAAAGTGATAGACACTAAAAATTGTGGTCTTGGAAAGTCTAAAAATAAAAATATAATAATTTTTTTTAACAACTAATTTATATTAAGACACCATATTTTTTAATTTTATTTATTTTTAAAAAATATAAGAATAATCTAGGAAATTGAACTTTCATTTTTAGAAAGTAATATACTATATTTTTAAGAATGTAAAAATTATCAGTATCATAATGGAATTATAATGAGGTTCTTTTTGGTAACTGTAGGGTCAATTTTTGTAGCTCAAGCCCAAAAGGTATGGATTATGAGCCCAATGAACCCAAGACAATGAATTTGTAGAGCGTGGGCGAAAGAATTGGGCTGGATGTAAATTAAACAAGAGTTGATTATGGTATTTAAGGATGAACTAACGTGCCATCATGCTTGGACAAAGGCAAAAGTGAAAGTCCGAAGAGGAAATATATTGAATGAAAATTTATTACAGTTCTTAGAGTTACAGTAGAACTATTTTCTTCTTCTCTCTCTTTTTTGTTTTTTTTCCCCCTTATCAGAGGCCTCTCCCCCTTATATAGCACCCTCTCCCTTCATCTTCATCATTCACTTGTTCATCATCTAAACATTCACTTAAGTGCATGTCCCATCATGTATCTTCTTTAGCCTTGTGTGAGTGGCGGTAGCTGAGATTGTACTGTTTAGGGGTCTTCTTCACATTAATGTAGCCAGAAAAGTAGATGCAGTGCATTTAATGCGGTGGTTGAAGTTTGTCTTCTAGATATTTCTCCGTTCCTGTCATCTCTATGCTCGCCTGAGATTCATCTTTATCATTAGAATCGTCAGAAGGATTACTCGAACTTCCCAGACATCTGTTTGACCAAGCTTCTTTGAATCCGAGGATAATGGCTTCTTCGAACAATTGAATATCTCCTCGGACTATGCCCCACGTTCATCTCCAGGTATGTTTCTTTCACATGGGCTTCTTCTCAAGTACTTTCACCTCTTCGGACAAACAGTAGTTCTCAAATAGGGTCTTAGGCCCAATATATTAGGTTGAGCTTTTCACCCCCCCCCCCCCCACAGTAACAATATTTGATGTAATTTTCAGTAATATTATACTATTTAATATTTTTTTTATTTGAGATGCAAATTTTGATTTTATTTCAGTAATATTTTTTATTTAATATACCCATTGTTAGATTTTATATTCTCTTTTAGGCTACGTACTTGCAAAATTTCAAGCTGATCAAAGTTCAATAACAATATCATCTATCAATTGTTTAAATTTCTAGCTTTAATTTTTCTTATTTTAAATCAATCATATACATAGTAACCTCAAAGTGAATAACCTAAGGTTTTGCCAAGTAGCACATTCCTTAAGAATTTTATCATTTAGGCTTCTACCTCAATAAAGTTTGCATTTGTCAACATATTAGTTCATTAAGTTTGCAGGTACAAGATGACTACCGTAAGGAAATTTTTGCGATTTCTATTTGGCTAATATGGAATAGGCGTAATGCCTCTCATTTTGGTTGTCCTTCTCAACCTTCGGAGTCAATCAGCATCAGGGCTGGTGCCTCGCTGCAGGAATTCATAGCGGTCTAGGAAGATGATCTCAGCTTGCCCGAATCAGCTATGATGCACCAGTGGCACCCTCCGAAACATGGAACCTATAAGGTGAATTTCGATGCAGCAGTCTTCAAGTCTTCTAATACTGCTGGAATAGGAGTTAATATTCGTGACTGGGGTGACCAAGCTATCAGAGCATTATCCATGTCAATGTCGTTGGCTAACTCAGTCTCGGATATGGAAGCCTTAGCGTGCCGTCAGGCAGTTCAATTCGCTATAGATCTTGGTCTTCATAAAGTTATCTTCGAAGGAGATTCGGCAATTGTTATCAATGCGGTTTTTCAGGAAAATGCAGCATTGTCTTCGTATGGTTTTATTTTGGAGGATATTCTTAGTCTTGTTTCTTCTTTTCTGTCCTTTGAGTTTGTTCATGTACCTCGTAGTGGTAATATGGTTGCTGATGCCTTGGCTAAAAAAGCTAAGGAGTTGGTTGGTTAGTAGGTATGGTCTGCTGTTATGCCTGCTGACATTGCCTCTTTGGTGGGTTTTGATGTTCATTGACTATTTGTTTTTAATATATGCCCAGACTGAGGGTATGGTTTCTCAACAAAAAAAAAAAGTTTACCAATAACGTAAATTCATATATTAATTATCTATTGGTATTCAATTATTATTTATGTAAAAAAAAAAATTATATGGTTATTTTATATATATACATATATAATGAACTATTTTTACTTGGAATAATTATTATCCAAATAATAATAATAGAAGATTTAGAATATGACATTTTTCCACATATTTAGTTAATTTGTTAGAATTTGAAAAAAAAAAACCATTAAAAGAAAAAAGAAAATTTAATAACACATTGAATCAAGAGTATTAAAAATGATTATGTATTTTAAATAAATAATTGTGAGTTTACTAAAGTAATATGTTCATATGATTCTAAAAAAATGTAATATGTTCAAATTTTTAATTATATTCATCTTAACTGTGAATTCACAAAGGTGCTGCCATGTAGCACATTTTTTAAGGAAAAAAATAGAAAATTTTTAGCATTTGGCCTTCCACCTTATCAGACATTTACATTTGAGTACATGCATTTATTTCTATATATTAATTATTTATAGGTGATCGAAAATGCTAAAACTATTACAATTTTTACTATAATATGTTTACAAAATGATCTGGTACACTTAAACGATCTAATAAATGAATATTTGAATTATTTTTTTGTGATTGGTGATACATCAATTTGTAACTCTTATGTTGCATAGACGCATCACTTATAACTTATCGTTATACATTAATTATATATGGCTGAGGAATTTATATGGTCCTCTCTCTTTCTCTCTCTCTCTCATATAACTTTTTGTTAATATTACATCACTCAATAACTTTTAATTGGTTTAATATATTCAGAAAGTTGAAATTGGATTACATATATTTTCATTTTCCTTAATATAGCCAAAGGCCTTGTAGCTGAATTAGCACCTCCCCATGCACAAAGTGCTTGGGGGTCTAGGGGGGAAAGGGTTCAAACTGCGGGGTTAGCAGCATGTTGTAATTATTTTTCAAAAAAAAAAAAATTTTCCTTAACATAAATGTCAAAATTCATATTAATAAGATGTTATTAACTACTTGACTAGTATTTTTTTTTTTTTTTTTAAATATAATTAGACACTTCAAATTAAACAGTGATAAAAAAAATAAAAAAAATAAAAAAAAAAACAATTTACATATTTTAACTCATTTCATGTCATGATATATATATATATATATATATGTGTGTGTGTGTGTGTGTGCAAGAACCAAATCTATATTATAGCCTGAATTCGTGTTCTTAATTATGATAATCATAATAACTCTATTTCCTTTCTTTATAATTGTAAGGACCAGATTTGAATTCCTATCCCAAAAGATAGATGGACTTATGCCCAAAAAGCTCAAAACAATGAATTTGTAGAAAGTGGGTTGAAAAACTGGGTTTTAGTGAATCAAACAACAAATAAAGTAGATCTTGATGACAAAAGAATGAAGATAAACAAGTTTAAACTAAAGAAAATTGTCCTCGACAAAGTCCGAGAAGACTGGTTCTTATATATTTCTTTCAGGTTTGATTACAAAGTCAATTCTTAATGCTATAGTGTTTTTCTCTTCGTTTCTCGATCCCCCTCTTCCATTGATTCCTTCTTCTTTTATACTCTCTTCTCCTTTCATCTTTACCTTCCACATGCAGGTCAGATGGTTGGTGTTGATACTTGTCCCATCAGCACATTCCATAAGTCATTATGTAGTAATTGTAAGGCTGAAAACCACTGTTCAGGAATCAGACAACAAATAAGGTAGATCTTGATGACAAAACAATGAAGATAAACAAGTTTAAACTAAAGAAAATTGTCCTCGACAAATTCCGAGAAGACTGGTTCTTATATATTTCTTTCAGGTTTGATTACAAAGTCAATTCTTGATGCTATAGTGTTTTTCTCTTCGTTTCTCGATCCCATTCTTCCATTGTTTCCTTCTTCTTTTATACTCTCTTCTCCTTTCATCTTTACCTTCCACATGCAGGCCAGATGGTTGGTGTTGATACTTGTCCCATCAGCACATTCCATAAGTCATTATATAGTAGCTGTAAGGCTGAAAATCACTGTTCAGGCATCAACTCCACATTAATGCAGCCAGAGAGTTAGCTGCAGAGCATTTAATACGGTGGTAGCAGCTTTCTCCTTAGATATTTTAGGACTTCCCCATGTCCTCTGTTTCTGCAATGCTTATCCGTACCAATAAAACTTCCTGGAATGTTCTCCCGAACGGCAGACCACCTTTTCTGACCTCGGCTAACCATAGCCGATGAGGCATTTATCCTCGGCCCACCCCCCCTGGGCGATTATGACCTAAACTAACTTCTTCACTTACTAACATGGACTCCCTTGATAATGTTTACTCCTCCTCGGACGACCTCTTATCTTCGGCTTGGGCCTCAGGCCCAATATCTACATAGATAATGAGCTCCTGACCCAATACCCCTACAATAATGATGTGTAATATAATTGAAATTAATTCCCTAAATAGTATAATATGTAATGAGTATCATACGTGAATTATAGAAATAATTTTTTAATAAAATTTTCAAATTAAATGTCTAGGGTATATGTGCATCATATATGACATTGGCTAGTCTATATATATATTAATAGGCAAAATTTAGAGAAAGTTCAATTAAAATTTAAAATTAGAATCCAATTTTCTGTCATGTGTCTAAATTTATGTGATGACCACTTTATAATTAATTATCCACTTAAGTTTGTGTCATATGTCCACTTGAGTTTTTTAATCTTTGTATCAAATGAGTTAATGAGTGCAAAATACTAAGAATCTAATAATAATGAAAAAAAAAAAAAAAAAAACTAATCACATATACTCAATAAAAATCACTACACAACAAAGATCACCACACATTCTATCTTATTAAAAATTAGAAATTTTTTTTTTATCATAAATAGTATTAAATTTGGGTAAGAATTTTAATATATGATTAATTACGTTTACTTTTAAAAAATATATAATTTGACTAATTATTTATATTTGTAGGGTCACGTTTTACCGTCCAAGCCTAAAATGTGTGAGATCTTGGCCTAATGAGCCCAATACAATAAATTTGTAGAGAGTGAGTCAAAGAACTAGGTCCTAATGAATTGGACAACGGCTAGTATGGATTTAGATGATGATCAAGCAAAAACAAAGGGCACTGATCTGAATCAATTCACTGTCCGAGGAGGTAAATCTTCATATAAATCAACTAAACTGAATACAAGTATAATTTTGGTGACTACAATGTTTTCTCCTTATTTTTCTTGATCCCCTCCTCTAGGAAAGTCCCTTACCTTATATAGCTTCCTTTGGACCATCTTGATCCTACACTTATTGGTCATTTGGGCATTTACTTGAGTACCTGTCCCATCAAACACCCTCTTTGGCTTTCTGTGAGTTGTAGTAGCCAAGACAACACTGTTCAAGGGTTTTCTCCACATAAATGCGGCCAGAAAAGTAATTGCAGCGCATTTAATGCGGTGGTAGCAGTTTTACCTTAGATATTTTTGAGTTCCCCTCCTTCTTGTATATTCATGATGTTTGTCCCAATCACGGGAGCCTCTTAGAAGGTCACCCTGATTGTAGGAATACATATTTGAGTTGTATTTACCATATCCGATGAGATATTCCTCTTCGGACCTCCTTCCCATTTGTATCTTGCTTATTAAATTCTGAGTCTGATCCATTCATTACCATCTGTTCCTCCTCGGACTACTTATGCTCTCGACCAAGACTCAAGGCCCAATATATGATTTGGGCCCTTAATCCTACAATATTTTTATGATAAAAATTGTGCTTAATTTAAATGTATCTATATGTATGCATGTGTTACATGATAGTGTTACATGCTATTTTTTTTAATAATAATTTGACTAATTATTTATATTTTTATAATAAAAATTGTGTTTAATTTTAAATGCATTCATGCATTTGCATGGGCTACATACTAGTGATACATAAAATATAAGTTTTTTAATCAAATAGTAAATAGAATCCGATTGATATGAAATTTGACATTAATAGCACAAACAACATGCATTCTAATTGATAAATTTTTAAAATTATTATTATTATTACCGTTTACTCTTTAGTTTCTCAAAAAACTCGTTCAAGTGCTTATGCCACGTAGGTGGTCCTCTCTCCTCTGAAGTGCACATAGCTTTCTCAGTCCCACTTCATTTCTCTAGGCTCTGGCAATATTTGCTTACCTATGGCGGTATCTGGGTGTTTCATTAGACCAAACCAATCTATCTTTCAACACCTTAAGCCACCAAGGCCAAATCCAAGTTACAGAAACCAGGTGAATAAAAATCACATATTCCTTTTGTTCCCTCTTCTGTTAGCTAGTTCTTGCCAAATATGGTTTCATTTCTTTGGTGCTTTATAAACATAATGTTTCTCACTTTTGAAGTTATCTTAAGATCATTGTTTTAGTGTTTATTTTTCTGTTTGTGAGTTTTATGATCTCAAAACCATGATTATCAATGATGCAATAGTGGTTAATGATGTGTTACAGTCCTGCTTGAGAGCTTCGCTAATTAGTGGCTCAGATGGTGAGGGAGGGAAGATGATATGGAAAGAAAAAGATGAATGGAACTATGGAAGATCAATTTCTCAGGCAGAAAACCCGCCACGCCATTGCTGGACACTATTAATTACCCAGCTCACATGAAGAATCTATCCACACAGGTAAACTATACCGTAATTATGCATCATCATTCATCATGGTGATCATCTTTTTCTGTTAATGGGGTTTTTTTTTGTCCAGTTACATGTTAGATTCTTTTTTTTTTCCGGTTACTTACATGTTGAATTCAATAAATCAAGACTAGCTAATTAGTCTCCTTGTTCACAGCCGACCCAAAGTTTTTTGTCTTTTTTAGTCTTTCCACTACTTTTTGTTTTTGTTTTTGGTTAGCATTCCTCTGTTCTGATACTGCTTCGTGCTCTGCTAGGGGCACCTCGCCTCTTTGTCTGGAGGCCACTTCATTTTCTCCCACGGGCTCAGAGGCCGTGGGTGGCATATTAGCACCCTTACTGTTCCTTTGTCTTGGAGGCATGTTCTGCGAAGGGATTGCTTCTTCCCTTTTCTTTACCCAGTCCCCAGCGGAGTTGCCAAAATGTGAGAGTGCTTTTTTTCTTTAGCACTATGGTCCGAGGATCCTAGGCCGTGTAAGATGTTTTTGGTGGACTGGGATCGATTCTCCGCAGCTAAAGGGGCTGTTTTAAGAATCGATTGGTGCACAGAACAAACTTCCTACAATAGAAAACAGCTAACAAAAAAGCATATTTGTATTGAATGACAATTTAACAGTAAGGAAATGCACAATAAGTGAAATATAATGTAAAGAACACGTTGGGGATCCTCTGATTAGTGAGGTGCATTTCATTAGTTTTCCTTTAATTGTGATTACAATTGCTCACTAGGACATGATGCAAGGTTCAACTGGGTTCAAAAGTCACAGACTTTGATAGCCATTCAAGTTTCAAAGACTTGTAAAGTTTGAACTTGTTGAATCCGAGCGTGTACTGTAGTGGCTATCTCTGGGATACCGGGAACAAATTCCCCTGTTTTCTCCTCAGTTTACAGAGTCTCTTTTATAGTTTTTATGAGACTTCAGGAAAGCACTTATGAGTGCCTTAAAATGCTCTAAACGTAAATGAATTCTCTATTCTTTCCCCTCGAATCCGCATCCCCTGTAGCATGGATCCCTTCCTCCTTTTATAGCACAGTTTCGGGCTCCCGGGGTACTGAGATTTCTCCCTTTTGCCCCTTAAAGTCTGTCCCGTGCCTGATTGTTTCAGAATCATGTCTTTTCCTTTTCTTCATAGTTTCTCTCTTTTTGTTGCGACCAGATGAAAGTCTCCCAGCTAGCTTCCTATTTCCAGATTTCCCCGTTGGCTGTCCTGAGGTTTTTTTGGCTTTTGCTCCAGCTTTTCTAGTCGTACTCTCCCTTGTCTTTTTTCTCCAAATGGTTGGAACCAAGTTTCTGCGTTTTGCCTTGTACTTTCACTGCGCGTCTGGGTCATAAGGCCCGCGTGCCTTTTGTCTCCTTTCTCTTTTCAAATCTTTTTTTGATTTCACTTCGCGCGTCCAGGGATCCTCTGCCTCTAGGGAGCTTCTGGACGTCCTGACCCAATTTTGCTTTCTGGGCTTTGTGGCTTGCTGACTTTATCTGTTTTCTTAGGCCTTTTTTCGTGGACCTCCAGATCAGATTTTTCTGGGCTTCCCCTTTTTTTATCTTTTCTTCTCTCTTTTCTTTATTGTGAGAGCCCACCCTTTATTTTTTCTCTCTTTTTTTTGTGTGAAATAGGCCCAATGTCTTTTTCCATCTCTTTGGGCCTATTTGTGGATATTTAATTATTTTGAACCTCAACAAGATACATACAAGAAAATTTCTAAGTTTAATGATCATCTTCTTGTAATAAAAAATAAAAATGGCAGGCATGGCAGTTGCAAGGGATCTTTTAGGGAAGAAGAACAATGTCGTTTCAGTGATTGGAGATGGAGCCATGACTGCAGGGCAAGCATATGAGGCCATGAACAATGCAGGATATCTTGATTCTAACTTAATCGTTGTACTGAATGACAACAAGCAAGTCTCTTTACCCACAGCTACTCTTGATGGCCCTGCAACTCCAGTGGGAGCCCTCAGCAGCGCTTTAGCGAAGCTCCAAGCAAGAACCAACTTCCGCAAACTTCGTGAAGCAGCAAAAGTAAACCTCTAAGCTTAAACATGTTGCCTTCCCATTCCAATTCCTTACATCTCCCTTATAATATCTGAAAAGATAATCACTAGTATTTTGTATGTTAAAAGAGCATCACAAAGCAAATTGGAGGGCAAGCACATCAAGTAGCTGCGAAGGTAGATGAATATGCAAGGGGTATGATTAGTGCCTCTGGGTCTACTCTCTTCGAGGAAATTGGACTATATTACATTGGTCCTGTGGACGGTCATAATGTTGAAGATTTAGTCACCATTTTTCAAAATATAAAAGAAATGCCTGCTCCGGGGCCAGTTTTGATCCACATAGTGACAGAGAAAGGGAAGGGCTATCCACCAGCTGAGGCAGCACCTGATAAAATGCGTGGTGAGACTGAAATTTTATAATCCATCGTCTTGTTTATTTGAGTTCTTAAGAAGGTTCTTATTCTGTTATGCTTACAGGGGTTGTCAAGTTTGATCCCAAAACAGGCCAGCAATTTAAAACCAAATCCACAACATTTACATATACTCAGTACTTTGCTGAATCTCTAATTAAAGAAGCTGAAGCAGACAACAAGATTGTAGCCATCCATGCAGCAATGGGTGGTGGGACTGATCTCAATTATTTCCAGAAGAAGTTTCCAAATCGCTGCTTTGATGTGGGGATCGCTGAGCAACATGCTGTGACATTTGCAGCTGGTTTGGCCACAGAGGGCCTCAAGCCATTCTGTGCTATCTACTCGTCATTCCTGCAACGCGGGTATGACCAGGTGAGGTGATAATATAACAGTAGACAAAATCGACAAGGATTGGTTTTCTTTTTAAATTTTTATTGTGTTTTCAGACTTTCATTGCAGAATTTCAAACTAATATTTTACAATGGGAATGAAGGTGGTACATGATGTAGATCTTCAAAAACTACCAGTCCGCTTCGCAATGGATCGAGCTGGTTTGGTTGGTGCAGATGGAGCCACCCATTGTGGAGCATTTGATATTACATACATGGCTTGCTTGCCTAACATGGTGGCCATGGCTCCATCTGATGAAGCTGAACTGATGCACATGGTTGCCACAGCGGCAGTCATAGATGACAGACCCAGCTGCTTCAGGTTTCCATGAGGCAACGGTATTGGAGCAGTTCTTCCGTTTAATAACAAGGGAACACCTCTTGAGGTTAGCTTAATTAACCATTTAACATATAAAAGAGAGCTTACATTACAAACAAATAAATTAACCGTTTTTAATTTTTCAAATATTGAATAGACTGGAAAGGGCAGAATACTGTTGGAAGGATGCAGAGTTGCTCTTTTGGGATATGGTTCTATGGTTCAACAATGCCTGCAAGCAGCAAATATTCTGAAAAGCAGAGACATATCTGTGACAGTGGCTGATGCAAGATTTTGTAAACCTTCGGACACAGATCTCATCAAGCAATTGGCTAATGAACATGAAATCCTAATTACAGTGGAAGAGGGTTCAATTGGAGGTTTTGGATCTCATGTATCACACTACCTAAGCTTAACTGGTATTCTAGATGGACCCGTCAAGGTAATTTCCTTCAATGTTAGATACTTCAAACTCCCTATCAAGGTTTTGGGAGTAAAGCTTTGTTGTTACTGTTGTTTTATTTTTATTTTTTTCTAGTTCTAATTTTTTTTAGAGCTTTCTTTGCAGTTGAGAGCAATGGTGCTTCCTGATAGATATATTGACCATGGATCACCACAAGATCAGATTGAGGAAGTTGGGCTCTCCGCAAGGCATATCTCAGCAACAATCTTATCTCTCTTGGGAAGGCCAAAAGAAGCTCTTCAGTTAAAGTGATGCACGGAATGAAGTTCCTGTCTTGAGAGTTGTAAAAATTTCCACACCCCCTTCTCTTTCAATCAAAGAGAAAGAGAGAGAGAGAGAGAGAGTTAAATGTTATTGAGATCATTAGAAGGAATGATTTTAGGTCTCTTGGTGGAGGAGCTTGTGAAAATCCAACTCAGTGAAACTCGTTTAGGTCATAATGTACTTTTTTTTTTCTGTTTCTGTTTGTTATTTAACAGATGGAACATATGAAGTTACATAAAGATCATTTACAATCACACAATTAACTGTAGTCTAGATTAAACATAAGTTTGGGTCCTAAACTGTTTCCAATACGGAGAAACACATCCTTGTACACCAATCATTGGCCAGTAGCTTACAATGTTCCTGAGAATCAATTAATAAGTTCCAAACTGAACTACTTGGTGGATCGGCCAACCATCCAAATCATAGGCATATCTACAGACTAAATAGTAGAAATGGCTACATGTCAACAGTAGGGCCAGGATTGAGAAAGTGATGAGGACATCATTAATCAATTCATCACTGATCTACATAGAAAAACATAAAATTTCTAGAATGAGGAAACCCTTCACGTCACCAACAACCACCTCATCACAAATTAGTGGATGACTTCTGTGCGAGGATGACTTTGTCCATTCAGAGGTATAATTATATATTTGTTTTTGGTTCATAAATTTAAATTATTCAACTTGTAATGAGGTTACTATTTTGTTTTCCGGTTTACTTTTCAAAGAATATGATTTTAACATTCGGGGCTATCAATGAATTAAACTTCATATGGGCAAAGTGTGACTTTTTGAACCATAAGTTGGCAAATTAAATGCAGCCTACAGCACATATGGGTGAGGTGTATTTATCAATTTCAAAGTTTTCGCTGTAGTTGAATGCTTTGTGATTGATGCATTGGCCATGGTTTACCCTGACATCAGATTGAAGAAGGGTCTCTTTAGTGCTATTCAACTAGAGGAGAGCGGGGGGAGGGGAGGGGGCAAGAGATTCCAACATCTTTCCCTCTTTAGTGCATGCATAAGCAGCGCTTTTCCCCACAAGTTTGATTCATCTTCAGAAGGTTGTTTCAGCATTCTGAGGGCAGCAAAAACGAGCTACCATTTTAAGCAAATATTGAAATACAAAGGTCCACCAAGCCCAAATTCCAAAACTCTGAGATCTTCAGTACTTACAATTCTGCAGCATGTTACTGAATTTAGGTGTCTAAGATGAATCCAAATTTCACATATGGCTTCATTTATTTTGTTCTTTAATTTATAAATGCATAAATAATTCAGAGAACCTAATTCTAAGAATAAAAAAGGATCCAATGAAATGGTGCTAGGTTATAATTGGAATACAGGCATAATGTATGATTCTATGAATTCCTATTTTCTATACTTAGACGAAGTATAAAACATGAAATTGCTCAAAATCATATGAAATGCAAGAAGGGAGGACATGCTCAGCACTGCCTCCTTTTCTTCTATAAGTTTCTGTTTGTTTCAGTTATGGCCAAAGGAGCATATTGTACGTAATTATTGATAAGTAATAAGAGCATATCATACTTAAGACTGCCATAAGTTTATCTAGTTTCCATTAATTTAATGAGCAACTTCAAACAAGTATGAAAAACCTTTCAAATTTAGGTTCTTACCTGTCTCAGTTCTGAGAAACGGATTCATGTGGATCAATCATTAGCCAGCAGCTTTCTACACTCTGTTCATGAATCAATAATATCTGGAGATTTAACGGGAGAATTGACTAAATGTCATGGTGGAGCCTAGAATCAATAATGGGATTCACAAATACTCTCCACAGGAACATGTCCATCTTAAAAATGATGTCACCTCTCAGCATCTCTAGCAATTATCTCTTCCGATTACTTTGGAGGAAAATCTAATCCTAGTGTGAGCATATTCACAAACTCAATGATTTTTAAGGATTATAATACAAAGTCTTCTCACTGGTCCTCCACAAGGCAAAGGCTATTGATAAGACAAAATTATGGCACGCAAGGCACCCCATGCTTAACCCGTCGGCTTCACTCAGAATGGAGCCTATAGCTCATACTGACGGGCTAAGATATAAAGAAGGTTGAAGACCCTGAAGCTGACGGACCGTAATAGGCTGTTGTGGAAGGAGGTCCGCGAAGAACCCTAAAGGGCTGATACCCTTATGAGACTGACGACCCTTCCTGACTGAAAGGAATAAGACAAATTGACGGTCTTAAAGCCGACGGGTCTAATAAAACCATGACTTGGCCACCACGCATGAATAATAAAGAGATGACTTGTATTCCACGTTCAACGTTAAAGTCCTATAAGGAAAGGATTCCGCAATCTACGCTCATAAGGATTTCTATAAGGAAAAAACTTTTATTCCAAGAAAGAGAGGTCCACCCTCTACTAGTATAAAAGCCCCAATACCCTCACAAATCAAGGTACGCATAATTCACCCCTCTCTAGCACTCTAAAGTTGTAACAAGTTCTAACTTGACCTTCGGAGGGTATTCGGCCAGCACCACACCAGTGCTCTCTGTTAGGTCTTCTCCTTTTTGTTGTGCAGGTGTCGTTTCAAGGGTACAAGCATTGTGCAACTCACTGGTGATATTTTCGGCACCATCAGCTATCATAATAAAGTAACACCCTCCTCCTCCTCATCCAAGTCCCGCAATACAAATCTTGTATCAGGAACATAGTCTTGATTTTTTTTTTTCCTGTCGCACATCTGTTTAATCTTTGGTGGGATCAATATTCCACTTTGGAAGTATGAATATCCTTAATAATATCAGCGGGACTCATTACATTATCCTTCTTCAACTTCATTTCCATTGCATTTTTCACCTCAATATAGTGGCTTCAATTACCACTCGAAGCATAAAGATTCGACAGCAGCGCATTATAACTGTCATCCCCTAGAGAGAGTCAGCACTCTATTCACAACTCTTTCTGCCATCTCCACCTCCCCATGAATCTCACACTCACCTAATGTTGCTCTTCACAGTACCACATCCTGATTTCTTACAATGTTCTACTCAAATTTCAGCCACTTCAAGCCTCCCAGAACATCCCATCAGCCTCCAAACACATTCAAAATCTCCAAACCCAAAATTGACTGACAACCCTTGAGCTCTCTGGCCTCCACATACAAGACCCAGATCAGAAAAGGCCTCCAAAACCATGATCTTATAAAGCCCAATAGCTTCTTTACTCTTCCTATGGCTAATGTAAGAAGAACCATTGAATTCTAAGTAACTATATCTCTATTAGGCAAATCATCAAACATTCTACGAGCATCCTCTACTCTTTAAACGTACTCGTCCATGTGGGTCTGCGATATCCCCCAGTCTCTGAACGACTTTCCCTTGATACATAGTTGAATCAAAGAAGAGTAAAGCCTCAGCAAGGTTAATTTGTGCTGTACAAGGACTCCAAAGGAGTTTTGAACTAAACACGTACAAGGACTCCCATGCATCTATATCTAATGAAATTGCAACGTACAAATACTCTGTTTTATAAAAACGCATACTAGAATCATGTGATTTTTTTAGTTCAAATCTTCCATAAATATATAGCAACAACAACTGATTTATAGTTTTTATTAAAATTATGGATGATTTTGGATTACGAAAATGGATTTAAATCTTTCTATTATCTCCAAACTTTTTTTTTTTTGAGAAACTATTATCTCCAAACTTAATTATAAAGAATGTAATCCTTTTTTTAATGAAATCTAAGTCTTCCGATTAAAATTTTTTATTTAAAACAAAAACTAAACTAAACAAAACCTATTTTCATGATTTTAGGAAAATATACAATTTTCTAAATGGCATCGTCTAATAATTATTATTTTAATAAAAACAATTTACATCTCATAAATTACCGATTTAGATCAAATTATATTTAGTATAATTCTTTTTAAAAAAAAACTTATTTGGTATAACTCTTAATTATTGTTACACTACTTAATAACTTTTTATTTGATTAATATTTTAAAAATCCTACCGTTGAATTACACATTTTTTATATTTTTAATACGCATGTCAAATTTCGTATCAATTGGATGTTATTTATTATCTAACCCATTAATTCATATTTTGTATATAATTTTAAAGTTGAAGAAAATTGAATTTTGAAAATTTTATGGATGAGATGGGTATTAATCTCTAATGATTGGGCCTTTTTCGGGTCTGGTTTCTCAACAAAAAAAAAAAAAAAATCTCTAATGATCTTGAAAACTTGCAAACATGTAGGGCAAAAGGTTACAACATAATCCAATGATGGATTTGTCTAAAAACACATTCAATAAAAAAATTATTGAGTAATATGACATTGAAAAAAGTGACATTAATTGTAACTTGAACACAGCCCATATATTATTATTATTATTATTATTTTAGAAAGTTTCATCATATGGCGCCCGCTCCTGATAAGAGCTCATTATTATCAGACCAAGACACCAATCAGTTTTGGGTGTAAGCGGGGATTGAACTCCAGATCTCTTATACAACCATCAAAGACTTTACCAGTTGAGCTAACTGGAACCCACAGCTCATATATTATTAAGTTACTATAATTCAGATACTAGGTTAAACCTCTGTAATGTGTAAAGGGGGTGTCGGGGACGTTTTTGCGACAAGAGCCGAAAATGCGAGAACGGCCCAAATCTCCCTTGGGTTCTTTAGAAGTGTTTATTGTGGAGAATCAAGCCCAAAATTCCAAATGTATAATGAACAAAAGGCTAATGGTGCTTTGACAAGAGAAAATCAAAATGCTTAAAATAAAAGTGCAAAAAAACATAAAAAAAACATAACAAGTCTGAAATTTCGACCCATAGTCACACAGGAGAGGGAATTGAGAGAGGTTGTGAGGAAGAGAGGGAAGGTTCCCCTGTGCCCATATCTCCACCCCCAAGTTTCGGAATTGTGAGATTGTTAACTAGCTAAATGGGGTTTGGCTCTGAAGTTTCAAGTCTCTGAATAGAACGTGGCTCAACAGGTCTGAAACTTCGACTTGCAGTCACACAGAAGAGGAAATTGAGAGAGGTCGTGAGGAAGAGAGGGAAGGCTCCCCTGTCCCCATATTTCCACCCCTAAGGTTCAGATTTGTGAGATTGTTGACTAGCTGAGTGAGTTTTTGCTCTAAAGTTTCAGCTCTCTAGGTAGAACGTGGTTGGTTGTTTTTTTAGTTGAAGAAAGACTCTTGTATTGAGCTTGGGGTGTTGCTCTCAGAGTAAAACGTCCTCCCTTGTTTTTGTGGAATTTATATTGAGTTTGGGGTGCTCTAAGTGACTGGTTTTTGGTCAATAGAAAAGGCTTTGGACCCCAAGGTGTTAAGCAAGGAGTGATTTTCAGGTTTGCTTTTGTTTGGATAAAAGGAAGGATTACTTTTATCATCATTAAGGGAAAGCTTGACTAAACCCTCATTGGCTCCTCATTTTCAGTTGTTTCAGACTATTGGGAAACTTAACTAGATGAGAGCTAGCAGCTGATGTTGGCCAATGAGAGCCAACCATTTTTAAAGGAAAAAAAAGGTTCGGACAGAAACTTTGAGCCACAATCACACAGAGCATAAAAGCTGTTTTGGGGTGGAAATTTTGGATACAAGACCTCCTCCATGAGCCTGAGGTGCTACCAGTGTCCCTTACCCACTTGGTAGCACGCATGGGCTGGGCTCATGCAAAAGGTTCGAAAGGAACCGACTCATACCCTCCAAACCACATTTCCTCAATTTCCCCAATAAGTCGCATGGGCTTGGGTCATGCTTTAAAAGAATAAAATATAATATAATACATGAATTGAGCCCACAAGGAAGTCGGGCTTGTTTGAATTGGGCTTGTACGAAATGTGTCATGAAAACGGGTATCAATAGGGGGTAAAGGGCAAATAAATGTCATACAAAAGGAATAAAAAGAGAAAAGCTATTCAATGAAAGGCAAGTCGATTAAAAAAAAAAATTAAAGGTATATGTCTTTAATGGGAATTTCTTAAGAGCATCACCATCAAGTCTTTCATAAAAAATGTCATTTTGACACACCAAAGACGTACTTTATTATTTTGATATACCATTTTACCATTCACCATTTATCACATCTTCTATTATTTGATTCTAAACATTAAAATAATATATACAAATATTAAAATAATATATTTGTAACACAAAACTCTGCCAATATACCAAACACAAACAGTGGTAATGGTCACCACCTAACGACAAACAACCACCGCCACAACCAGTAGCCACCAACCAACAACCATCGCATCCTCCACAACCCAAAACACAACTCAAAACAAACCAAATAAATTAATTCCAACCAAATACCCACAACAAATCCACAGCCAGAACCACCACAAATCAGATTAAAAACAAAAACAAACAAGTAAGAAAGGTAGAGAGATCTGACAGTGGTGGCTTTCTTTGTCGGCGGTGGTGGCTTTAGATCGACGGTAATGGCTAAGATCGGCTTTGCGCCGTGGCTGAGATGCGCATCAAACAAGTGGTGCTGCAGCTTCAAGCCGTGGCTGAGATGGGTTCAGATCGAGGCGGCATGGCAGCTTCAGATCGAGGTGGCAATGGCGGCTTCAAACCGGCAACGATGGCGGTGGCTTGATCGGTGAGGGCGATGGCTTGATCCACAATCCACAACGCCGTCATACCGTTGATTTGAGGGTGAGGGAGGGTGATCTGAAGAAGAGAGAGAGAGAGAGAGAGAGAGAGAGAGAGAGAAATCAGTGGGAAGAGAGAGAAAATGTCGAATAAAATATTGAGAGGAGAGAGAAAAGTTTGAATAAAAAATTAGTTTTCTTATTTGGTATTTGTGTCCGTACCGTCTTATATTTGAGATGGTACTGTAGCATGTTGCATAATTTTAAAACATTTGAAACACCTCATGAAGCTTGAATAGTGGTGTTTGGTGTGCCAAATGCCAAATATTTGGCATTTGGCACACCTGATGGTAGTGCTCTAAGAGCATTTGCACTGGATTTCTACAAAATATCATATTTTACCATCTCAAAAGCTATTTTATTTATTATACCATGCCATTTTACAACACATCCAACATCCAACATCCCAACTTTTATTTTCCTATACAACACATTAAAATAATATATCTACACAATAAAATATATTACCCAAAACCATCTCTCTCTCTCTCTCACTCTCTCTCTCACCACTGTGAACAAACCCAAAACCCAACACAACCACCCCACCACCTGCCAATCATCAACAACACCACCACCATCATCAACACCACTACCTGCCACCATCATCTTCAACAATACAACCACCACCCAAACTCACCACCCCACCACTGCTGCACCACCTAAATCAACCCAACAAATCACAATAAACCCATACCAAAATCACCCAAAAAACTCAGCAAAATCACAACAAATCTATACCAAAATCACCAAAAAAACCCAGCAAAATCACAACAAATCTATACCAAAACCACCAAATCAACTAGCAAATTACTCACATACCCACTGCCACCACCACCAATCCAAACACAATACAACCCATTGCCACCAAGCCAAACACCTACCACACTGGGACCAAAACCCACCACCACATGCAAAATCACAACCCCTACCACACAGGATCAAAACCCATCCAAGAATCAAACCCATAGAAAAAAAAAAAATTACAACAGATCAAACCCACTGTAATCTCCACCACCAATCTCCGACCTCCACCACCAATCTCCACTGCAAACCCACTGCCACCAAGTCAAACACCTACCACATGGGACCAACGAAGCCACACACAGCACCCAAACCCAAAAGAACCACCATCAAATAACCAAGAGAAACCCACCAATCTCCACACCATAACCCCCCCTGACCCACAACTCCTAACCCACCACCTAACCCACGACCCACATAGCCCACTAATCCAAATCCACGCCACCACTAGACCCACAATACACCAATTTAAACCCATCACCTGATCCACAACTCCAAACCCACCACTTGACCCACGACCCACACAACCTATCGATCCAAACCCACGCCACCATGATCTTCGATCTCCGCCAATCCACGCCGATCCAAAATCCAACCTTCACCTCCGATCTCCGTCACGCTATGACCATGCCATGACCACTTCAAATCCAACCCAGCTCTGGTGCAAGCTTTGAATGAGAAAGAGAGAGATTTGAGAAAGGAAGTGAGGAGGGAGGAGCTTTATGAGAGAAAGAGGAAATGAGAGACAGAAGTGAGAGAAAACAAAAGGTCAAAAGCAATAAAATATAATTTTTTTGGTTTACAATTGTGCTACAGTGCCATCATATATTTAGGATGGCACTGTAGCACAATTGCAATTTTTTTTGCAATTGTAAGATTTTACAATACTGGGTAATGGGCTATTTTTGTACCTTAATGCTAAAATATACCAACATATGGCATATAGAAGACTGAATGTGAATGCTCTAAGCTTAAATCCTAGAAATGCCTTTGTCATGCACCCTTTACCTATACCTTTCATATTTCAATCAACATGACTTCATCACCCTTCCTTTTTGGAAGTGGTGAAGAGGCCTAGTCATTGGGCTCCCCTTTGCCCCAAGCTAGTGAACATTGTTGTTTGTTACAAAAGCCTAGCACAAGTTTTTGGTGTACTTTTTGTTTATAAAAGGAGACTTCTTGTGAGGTTCAATGATGCACAGAAAGCCCTAAAAGATCATGGATATTCTTTCCTTGTTCACCTTGAACAACTTTCGGAAGAGTACTCCTCAATAGTTCTTCAGGAATAGAAGTTGGCTTTTTAAAAGCTAGTATTTCTTAATCTGGGCAGCACTGCATAGATGTAGGATTTTATTTTATTTTATTTTATATTTTTTTTTAAATCAAGCGGGTAACAAAATATTCAAACATAAGTTCTCGCAGGAAAAACCAGTGCCACTAAACCATTAGACTGACGGCATTAGATGTAAGATTCTATTGACAAGGTGGGGGGAAATGACAAAAAAGTTGGAGAAGGCCCTCACTTCTGGTCTCTATTTTAGATGATTGGTCCATAATAATAATACAGTTCACAACAGTAAAAATTGACAACCCGAACTCAAATTTTAGGGGCTGTTTGGTATATGAGTTTAAAAACATGTTTTCAGTTTTTAAATAGCATTATACGCATTTTTACACATTTTTTCATCCACACGTATTTCCAAAAAATACAAACAACTTTACTAGAACAACTCTGAACCTTTTTTAAACAACCAGAACTGGAGTTCAACTCTTGTATTTTTTATAAATGAAAATATTGGAAAAATTACCATTTTACTCCTTAACGTTTCAAATGTTTTATTTTAATCCATAACATTTTGGTATCGTGTCAAAATAGTCAATGCTGTTAAATAATAGAAGAAAAATCCTAACATAGCTAACAGTGATATAAAAAATTATTTTTAATGCCATCTTAGTTGCACCAGAGCTAGGCCAAATTCTGAAACCTCTTCTTTTCCCAAACCCAATCGAATTCTAAGCCATCGCCGATTATTCACATATGGTTTGGCATCACCTTCTAAGCTCAGTTTTTAGTTTTTAACTTTTATGTACAACTTTTTAAAAACTCACTTTTTAAAATTTTATTAAGATACAAGTTTATTTTAGCACATTTTTAACAAAAAGTTTTTAACATCTTTTAATTCAAGCTCTTCTGAATGTTACAAATTCTTTTCAACAACTGAACAGCAGGTTCTAAACCAATTGAGCAAAGTTCAAATATTAAACATAATGCAAAAAGCAGCATAAATACACTCATTCAAAGAAAACTTACCTTCTTGTAAGCCCAAAACTAGAACTCGTTTCGCAATTCACTGTGAAAAAGGTTTAGCAACATCAACCAATAACTTAGAATTTGAAAGTCAGAAAACTATAAGGAGTAGTAAAGTCACCAAATTCAACAGCAGCAATCCAGTAAAGAACAATACTGATTTAGAGGATTATTCCTAAAACATGCTAATTGAACTTTCCTTTAGCATCCAATTCTCAACTAAACTTATAGAATCCAAAACCCAAAAATCAAGTCAAACTCAAAAAATTCAAATCCCAATCAAACCCAAGCATCCAAATCAAACCCTCACCCAAAATTTGCCAAAACCCCTCTCAAAAAAAAGCCCAAATACATCATCATCACAAACCCAAGAGAGATGAGAGAAGAGAAGTAGCCACTGGAGTGGCAGCTTGTTGTGACGGAACTCAGTGACTGTCCATTGAGGTCGGCCATGGCCATGATTTACCATGACTGGGGCAAGAGAGAGCCTGCTAGATTTACCATGGCTTGAAGTTCAAGTGTGTATGAGGAAAGAAGGTGGCTTGCACGTGAGAATTTTTTTTTTTTTTTTTTTAAGTTTAATCCATGTGGCATTACACGTGGCATCTTAGGTGGCATAAAAATAATTTTTTATTTTAGCCATTAACCATATCAGCACTAAACTGACACATTTGAAACATTAGGAACAAAATTATGTTAGGGACCAAAATGGTAATTTACCCTAAATTATTTCATCTGATAATGAAGTAATCAGTGAGTTAAACTTTACCCATAATCAGCGAGTTAAACCTTACCCATACCCTGGTAAATCATGTAAATGAGGCCTTATCTCTCTTACAACATTGTATATAAGCAGTCAAAGAGTAAAATAACTCTAGTAAGCAGACGAATATAGCCCGAAAAGTAAAAAACCGGAAAAACCAAACAAAAACAAACACTTGGTTTAATATAATCATAAAAGTACATATATGCGATGGTGAGTCTGATTACACGTTAGGATGCCCTCTTCTAGGTTAGTATTAAACCTTGTTAGTAAACCTTTTGCTAAGAGTAAGATCAGTCCAATTCACAAGTTAAAAATGTATATATATATTTAAAAAAAAAAAAAAAAACTGGTGTATTTTGTTTTAGCCTTTAAGTAAAATCTACAAGGAGGTATCTCCTGTACCCGCTCCTTAGAGTAGGCAGAGGAGATAATTACTGGAAATCTACACAGAAGTATGTTAAACGCACAGGGACTCGCTCCTCCTAAATGATGACAGTTAACGTGAGCAGCAAAGTCTAACCGTCTGCCATTAACTCGATGATCAAATGTGATGAGACTAATGCTATGGTGTTCTCCCTGCACTTTGGATGAAGGCTTGAAGCAAGCTCTGGGCCATAAGGGTTTTATCAGGTGTCCCTGATATAACAACCCTCCCCTTTCCTTCGCCAGGACGAGGATCATGCACTTCAACTTTTGCACCTGAAATCTGATTCAGATTACCAAATGATAATTGATACCATGAACAAATTTGATAACTTCAGGAGGGGTGGGGGAAAAAATAGCAACTGTAGAATTGCAAGAAGTCAAAGATTTAACAAACTGCAAGGATTAAGTACAGTGTGTATAAAATTCTTTTATGTTTGTATGTGGATACATATATGCATGTCTATGCATGTATGCATGCAGACTCAAATTTTCTTTTCCCCCTTCGTCTTATCAACTATTCACGGTACCAAAAATGAAGATGAGGCAGTCTATTTGAATCGAGAAGTCAGAGCTTCTGCAACTTGTCTTCATACCAAAATGCTGCTATATTTATAACTTACAAATGTTCTTCCACTGTTTTAAAAACTGTATTATGATATCAGATCTTTCCATAAACTCTTTTAAGGTTTCAATTAATTTCCTTAATCTACATTATCTCTTGAAATCACATAATTTTACCCTACAATCACTACATTGATGAGACATTAACAGCACCATTAATTGAGAATAAGGTGAGAAGAAGCAGGCGAAAATGGTTTGCTCATAGATTTAACAATCACCACTCTGAAGTGGTTGTTCACAAATCATAATACAGTGTTTATAATAACACTAGAAAAAAGAATATAAAACTACACCGGATTAATAACTAAGCATTGGTCTAAATGTAATATTTAAATCACCATCCAAATTTATAACTGGCACAGAGATAGTAAACCTTATTTAACTGTTTAGGATAAGCTACTTGTCCTAAATATTATTAAACTTCCAACTTTGTTTCGCATGCTAATTTAAGATAATTTTCATATAGCTTTTTTCAAAGAAGAGAAGAAAGTTTTCTGGCCACCAATTGACCAAACCAAGCTATTCTATTCACAAGATGATAAGGCATAAAAAACAGTATACAACACAGTCACAGTGATAATTCCTTTTATCAGTGTAGTTAATTACCTGTATTATGCGATCCAAATTGCTCCCATCTTCACCGTAAACAGAGCTAAAGACATGTTCCGAAATCAAAATCTCCAAACTTGTATTTGCCACAGTAGTAAGATTGTGTCCACTGCATGAAGGGGGGAGAAAACACAATGTTTGAGAGGGCAGATATTTGCAGCTAAATAGGTCTTGAAGAAGGTTCAATCTTTTAATTTTATATCAAAGGTGATTAATTTAATTGATGGCACCAAATACATCGCTGTTAAAATGAAAAGGATTTGCATATAAGGATGTCAGGTTAAGCATCTGATGGATTTTGGATCAGCCCATTGCATTTTACCAAGAGGAAAAGGTGTCAAGCTCGGACTTCAAATATTTGGATGAGGATACAGAATACTGAGGACTACCGCTGTGGCACCAAAATTCATGGTTTAATCTTAAATGATTAAGTCCTCCATAAATCCTTAAGCACCAAACCCAATTTAAGAATCCTTCAAGAATCTATCAAGAAACCTAATTTAGTGCTAAATTTCTAAAGATCCTGCATCAATATCATAACAGAACTAGTAATAGCCCATGCAAATGCAGGGATTAAAAAAAAATCATATTTAAACTAATGGAAATTCAATACTATAATTATAATTGAACAATAAAATAGAAAGTAAAAGTCGTTATTTATCAAAAAAAAAAAAAAAAAAAAAGTAAAAGTAAAAGTCGTTACTTTTAGATTACGTGGCGCAAGTACATTCTGTAAGATCAAGTTTTCATCTTTTTTTATTTTAGATAGGTAAGAATAACTTTATTGAAAAGAGGCTACTTCATGAAAAAAGACACAAGGTAGCGTAAATTAAGATCAAGTTTTTATCAGAACCAATAATTACAACAGATTATTAAAATAACTAAAAACAAATAATAAAACTCCTTTTAATTTTTTGAAATTGGTAATTGATTTTAAACCATATCAGTGTTTTATATTTTTTTTAACACTGGTAATACTAATTCACTTAGAATAAACCATATTAATAATTTTTATGTACTTAGATTGCAATAAATGGAAAAGGCATATTGTATGATGTGTGATACTTATGTTGAACCAAACACTACAAGCCTGACATGTAAAAAAGACAACATTTTTTTTTTTAAAATAAAAATGATGATAGATTATTAAAAATAATACAAAATAAATAATAAAATTTCTTTTAAATTTTAATTAACGTAAAATTTTAAACTTGTTGAAACTTTGGCAATAGAATCTTGCTTTAAGCAAACTATATTAGTATTTTTATAGTGCATTTTGGCTAGGTATAATATGTTGGTCCACTCAGTGCAGATGCATGTGAGATCCAAATTTTATTATTAAAATAAATAATTTTTTTCAATTTTCTACAAACTTTTAGAATCCAAAAGCTTTAGATTAAATAGGACTAAAACAGAGTACATGAAATGCAAGTTAAATAAATAAAAAATAGATAAAGTGGTTATAAGAATCAAAGAGACATCAAAAAGCAATAGCTTTTGATATCTTGAATAAAAAATTTGCAAAGCGGAGAGATTCATAAAATAAGAGCACGGTGGATGAAGTGGAGAAACTACTTCAAATTACATAAGAATTATATAATTTACCCGTCTTTAACAAAGAGTAGCCATTTGCCGTAGAGAAGGTAGTCACTTCGCACAAGTATGGTTTCTAAGAGTCCAACTCTCTTTATATTGCATATAATATGATGTGTATGCAATGATATCTCGCCACTCCCTTACTTCAGAAAAAATAAAAAGAAAATATCAATAGTCTGTCACGAAATACTGACCTCCCAAGCTGTAAATCCTCACCAAATGTTCTCAAGCCACTTCCACTATCTGAGATTGCTGTTGTTTGTCCTCTTCCCAAGGTCTGCAATTATATCCACCCTCAACATTAAGGACCTTGGAGCGAACTACATATTTTTGAAGAATTTGGAGAAAAAGATGACAACTACAAAACAAAAAGGGGGGGAGTTTGACCTTTGGGAATGGCAACCTTGATGGAGAAAGAGCACCTATGTTGGGAGGAACAGGATCATTTCTCAGAGGGTCCATGATCAATCTCATATATGGGTACTTTGCTCTTACTGCCTTGCGCACCTCACCCGGCAAAAGATTATCCCTTAGACTACAAGTGACTTGAAACAGAGCATCCTGTACACTTCTATATTCACCTGTAATCTGCACAAATTACAGGTTTTCTTTTCAGCATTAAATAGGCTAGTAGGTGGCACCATAAGTTTGCTATGAGTTGAATTTAGAAATAAGAACATATAGTCCTCCCTAAATGCTTGACAAGTCGCCTACAAGACATAATGTTCCATTCTTTATGGCAATTAGAGTCAAAGTTTTGTTGTATAACATCTCACATGTACAAAAATCTAGCACAGTGGTGCATGTTTTCTTTTTTTTAAATTCATTATGCATCTAACGATTATAATACCTCACTGGATAAACATGAAGCTAATCACACCTGTACTACTACATCATTCCCTGAAGCACAATTCCGAATGTGGTCCCCTCCCAGTATCCGTATATCAGCACCAGTGAGTCCTCTCATTTCTGAAAGTACCTCACCTTCATTGCCACCCAAACAACCAACTGAGTCCGATGCAACTAGAAGCTTTGCAGTTACAGGTCTTCCCTGACTCCAGCCTGATGGATACCTTTCAACTATTCCCTCAATAATTCTACTGAATACAAGAGCTACAGCCTTTTGTGCAGGAGAGTAGCATGATTCAATGTTCTACAACAGATTAAGTCACACACATATCAATCATAAATAAGTCTGAGAGTATGTGCATACATGTGGTTTGCGTGCTATAAAGATAAAACTACAAACCTCCCACGCAGAGATGGTGACCACACGCTCACGGGACTCGGTTAAAGGAGCTGCAAACATTATAGAAGCGCCAGCTTCGTTCTGCATAGCTCTGACAATAGTTCCTTTTTTGCCAATCACATAACCAGCTGCATTATTAGAACAGAGCATTCTGAATATAACTTCTTGTTTATCGTTCAATTCTTGGGCCGAAACTGCATCAGACGACCAAGTATTTCCATTCGAACAACTGTTTTCACCAGGCAAAGCTGGCAACAACGTACTAAGATTTGGGAAAAACTCATCAGGAGAGGCTCCAGAAGAAGAGCCTCCAATAGGTCTATTTAAAGGGGTTGGGGTTTTGTCTTGGAGACTGGTAGAAACATCAATCAGTGCTTTCTTCACAGCCAAAATGCCACCAACAATCTGACCTCACAGTATACACAAATTCTCAGAAGACAGCTCTTTTAAAATTTTCTAAATACGAATATAATCAAATTCAAAAACCCCCAGAAAAAGCAAAAAATCTAGCCGTAGCAAATGATAAATTGAATATTCGTCATAAATAAGTTTTTTTTTTTTTAGAAGAAGACAGAATTTCATTAATATTAACTCAGCTACATTAAGCTAAAACATAAATCCTTCATCCACACAGATAAACCACTGACATGTCTTGAAAAATGGCCTCAATTTTGCCAAAAGAGGCAAAATTGATGGTCATAAATAATTGATAACGGAGATTAATATATACAGCATTATATACAATATTTGATCTAGGCAGTAAATCCTACAATCAACCGACCCACCTGCTAAAGCTTATTTACCCTGACAGGATAAGCAGTTTATGGACACGTCTCTCGAGGAGATTAATGTATATATAGAGCATTAAATACGACAATTTAATAAATTTTTTTAAAAAAAGAGGGTGTTCACTCTTACCTGAATCAATTGGTGGTCGTTAGCGGTGGAATGCGGGTGGGCCCGCAAGATTCTGATAAACTTAGCACCGCTATCACTCTTCACTCTTTTAATGTTCTTCCCACCTTTTCCCATCACGGCGCCAATCTGAGAAGTGTGCGCCAACAATCTACAACACACCTCCCCACCCATGGCACCACCCTCGCTCAGTGCTACCGCTTCCCATACCCTAAGCATCGCCTCCTGAGCGCTCGACACGTCTCTCGGCTCCTCGCCGCCGTGCAGCAAGGCGATCCTCCTGTCCACGGCGCCCGATCCCGTCACGCTCACGACCCGCTGGTCGGATCCCGGAGCCGGCACGTCGCAGTGGATCCGGGTGCCCGTTTCGCGCTGGATGTGCGACACCACGGCTCCGTCGTTTCCGAAGATTCCGCGGCGGGGGGAGTCGGGGATGAGGACCAGGAAGGACACCTGTCCAGGTGCGAGCTTCGTCGCCGGCCGCCTCGGGCGGTTGCGATTGAATGAGTCGTCGGCGTCGTTGGGGTAGGTTGAAACCGGTGGAGCGTAAAACGGATCATCCATATTTAGAGAGAGAGAGAGAGAGAGAAGACTCTGTAAAGGTTAGTTAGAAGGAGAGTGCGCCAAAGCGCACGACGGAAGTAGCGAATAATCGCCTCAAAGGAAGGACCGAGTCTAATATAAAAAAAAAAAATAATAATAAAATGAAATGAAATGAGCTGAAAGCAGAGCAAAACAACCCAAATTCCTTTCACTGTTTGGACGCAGAGATAAGCAACGTTTTTTTTTTTTTGGGTATTTGCTTAGGGTTTTTTTATTATTAATTTTTTTTTTAAGGAGTTTTGATTACTTACCTTAAAAGGAATATGGGATACCTTTAATTATCTTCTTTTTTTTTTTCAAAAATATTGTTTTGCCTATATTTTTAGTGATAGTGATAAGTTAATGTGGGGGGAGAAAAGCCCAACCTAACGTATTGGGTCCAAGATCCAATATGAGAAATACTGTTCGTCCGAGGAGATGAAGACATTCAGTCAGAGGCCCATGTCAAAGGAGAATGCCTGGAGATGAACATGTGTACTATCCGAGGAGATGTTCATATGTCCGAGGAGCCCGATATCCTCGGATCCGAAGGAGTTTGGTCCGACAGATGTATGGGAGGTTCAAGTGATCTTTTTGACAAGTGTCAAGAGGGAAAGGAGCCTCAGACACGCATGAAGATAACAGGAACAGAGAAATATTAAGGAAACAGACTTCAACCACCGCATTTAATGCACTGCACCTACCTTCCTGGCCGCATTTATGTGGAGAAGACCCCTGAACAGTGCATTCTCAGCTACCGCCACTCACACAGGGCAGAAGGGGGAGTATGATGAGACATGCACTCAAGTGGGCGCCTAGATGATGGACAAGTGGACGGTGAAGATGTGGGAAGGCAGTACTATATAAGATAAAGGTGTCTCTGATAGAGGGGATCGAAAAATGAAAAAGAGAAAGAGTGTATCACATTACTGTAGCTCCAACAATTGTAACATAAGTTCATCAATGAAAAACACCTCTTCGGACGAGACACTTACATCCGTTCGAGCACATATCAATACAAATTCTCCCACTAGCATTGCTGTTTAATTCTGTTATTTCATTATTAGCCTAGCTCTTTCACCCACTCTCTACAAATTTATTGTTTTGGGTTCAGTGGGCTCAAAATCCATACCTTCTTGGGCTTGGGCTACAAAAATTGACCCTACAGTTATTATTTGTGAGTTTAAGACTATTTAACTTTTATCTACAACTTTTTAAAATTTTATTTTCTCTTACATTTTTTCTTTTAAAAAAAAAAATTCTCTCCTTTTCAACCTATAGATATACTTCACTACATTTTTAGTAAAAAATTAAACAAATTTTTCCCAAAAAGACATACAAAATAAAATAAAATAAAAATTATTTGATTTGCGTGAAACATGTAAATATTTTATCATTAATTAAATAAGAAATTGTGTTTTTCTACGTTAAAGTTATCTCATCAATTACACTTCATCCTTGAATTATTGAAACTCACGATTCACCTCCAATTTTAAAAATATATTATACTTAACCCATGTCATTTGCCTTGCTATTAACACTAACAATATATATATATATATATATATATATATATATAAGAACTTGCTCAAGAAAGTAAGGATTCTTTTCAATCCACACAGTGAAATCAACAATGCCTAGGGCATGTTTAGCTCATAAATGGGCTGGTCTATTACCCTACCTATATACATGAGAATAGTCCACATGGTGAAAGTCCTTCCAGAGAGCATGTATTCCTAGAATAATTGGCTCCACTGTAAATGGAGGGGTGGAAGTTTCACAAAGAGCTTGGTGTACAATGATGGAGTCTCCCTCAAGAATGAACTTTTGGAACCATTTGATTAAGCTCATCAACTCCTCCTCTTAAAGTTAAAAAGACAAAAATGCCCCTCTACATCTCTATTTGTTTCTCAATGATACTTAAGGGTGTGCAGCCCACATGCCAAAACTGACCCGACCCAACCCAACTTGTTGGGTTGGGTTACAAAAATTTTTTTGATAGTGGGTCGGGTTGGGTTCGGGTTATAAAATTCCAAACCCGCCAAACCCGACTTGAATCCACCTATATATTTAAAATATATTATATAATTAATAAATTTTTTAAATAACCAGCTTTTTCTATTCTATATAAAAGCCAATTGGTTCACACAAACCCTAGTAAATTACTATTGTTGTTTAGTCATTGTTGTTGTTTGCCTTTAAGGAGTTACATTGATACTAATCTTTGGATTTTTTTTTAATATATTTATATTTATATTTTTTTCTGCTCATTTTAATAATAATAGTAATAAAAAAAATTGTCCAACCAATGGGTTCAACCCGACCCGTGTGGGTTGGGTTGGGTTGAATTTTTTTTAACCCACTATGGTAAATTAGGTCAAAAAATCCCTTTAACCCGACCCATGCACACTCCTATTGATACCTCACTCCAATCAGAGGTTGGGAAAACTAAAAAGTACATCCACAAAAATATGAGAAATAATAGGAAATCCGAAAAAAAAAAAAAAAAAAAAAAAAAATTTCATGTTGTCTTTGTTATGATGTACATATACTAGTAATAGATTTGATCATTTCTATTAAACTTTACCACCACTAACATGCTATTCAATCATCTGTTTATATGATGCTTTGATATATTTTATAAATTAATATACTCATTAATTATGAGTGTGTGACCAATCTCACAGAAGGCGATAATGTCCTACCATGATCCATAATAATGAAGGTAATTATTATATCTCATACGTACCAAATTTTTTATACCATTCTTTTAGTCCAAGTAAAAAATAATGACAATGAATATTGAAATATGTAATATAAAATCTCTCAAAAAAAAATGTAATATAAAATCTAATTATCAGTCTCATGACTGAGGCAATAAATTTTTCCTCCCATAAGCATATTTGGGAGGCCGAGTATACGTATACAGTACACAATTACAACTCCATTCATATTTCCATAAAGTTGCGTTATTAGATAATTATGAGACTTTAGAATTTTTTTTTTTTAATCGGAAAAAATCTCGTTAGGATTGCAAAACTGCTTTATGTTTATGGAAATTAAGAGCCCGTTTATTACCGTTGTTTAAATAACAGTTTTCAATATTTAAATAATATTACATATATTTTCATACACTTTTTTCACTCATACATATTTTCAAAAATACAAATAACATTATTAGAAACCATTTTTCAAACCGCCCTAAAATTCCCAACAAAGTGAAAAGGCTTGCAAGGACATTCTCTCAACTCAAGTCAATCTAGTTCGTCGTCGGATTCTTTTGTCGAATAGCTATTAAATTTGTCAACAAGAGCCTAAGAGCATCTCCAGCAATCAATATATAGCTAAAATATTAGCTATAATAGAGAATATGGCCAAAAAACCCAACTCCAGCGGAGATGTTCTAAAGTTGGTAGATAAAAGTAAAATTCATTGTTCATCCTCCAAACAGTACAAAAATTTGATAAATCTGCTGGAGCGAAGCTGATAGAGATGTTTGGTCATTGAGCTCAAAAAGCCTTCGAAAAATTCTCCACTAGTCAGCTGGACTTTATTCAACTATTTGAGGAATTGATACACCGTTTGAATCAAAATGATCTAGAATTATTTCAAATCGCTTTATAAAAGGTGAAAAACTCAAGGAACCATTTACATTGAATACTAGTGCAGCAGAGTCATTAAAGGAATTTCAAAGTCAACAAATTCAAGTTCTTAGGATGCCAAACTCACGTCTTGTGGACTTGTGGCAACCCCCTCCAACTCTCATCTACAATCTCAACTTTGATGGTGCAATTTTCTCAAATAATCATTCTTCAGGTTTTGGAGCAACTAATAGAAACGAAAGGGGTGAGAAGTCATGGCAGCTCTCAGTGCAAAAGGTCCCCATGTGAGTGATGCTAAAGAAGTGGAAATACTTTCCTTACGAAGGCTGTGCTTTTTGCAATTGAGCTGGATTCCGTGATCTCATCCTTGAGGGGGATAGCGTTAATGTTATGAGCAAACTCTCTATACCGGAAATGGACTGTTCACAGCTTGGGCATATTTTGCACGAAATAAAGATGCTGGTGGCTGGTCTTTACAATGGTTTTTTCTCATGTTTCAGACGATCTGGTAACTCAGTAGTGCACTCTTTAGTTAAGTTTGCTAAATCTATTTCTAATTATGTTATTTGGATAAAAGATTCCCCTCCTCCTGCCTTAGAAGCTCCGTCTTCTGATGTAAATGTTTCTCTTTTGTGAATGATAGTGATTTTTTCCTTACAATAAAAATAAAAAAGGATGGCAAAACTCAATAGTACAGAACAGATTTAAAAGCTAATTCTCCAATACCTTCTAATCGGGACTCCCATTGTGGATGTAAGGTTAGAGGCTTAGCAATCAAACTGTGATTTAAATTTACATTACAAAAACCTTTCATCCACAATCCAAGCTTTCGCCATTTTTTTCCTCTTTCTTTGATTAGTACTTGAGCCTCCAGTTTATAAGTCTAAACACTTAAACAATTTCAAGTACCATTCAACTCCAACCAGTACCTATTTCCTTTTACTTTAGAAATCCTGAATTTTCTCTAATTTTCAAAACCTTTTTACTCTTGAAATCATAACTATAGCATCCCAAAATCCCTACAATTCTTGCTGCCAAAAAATCCTTCAACGGAGATTTTTGTTTCTACCAATCCTACGAGAGTCATTATTTCTATTCCAAATTGAACCTCAAACCTTGTAAAATTATAGGCCCGTGGCCCGTGGGCTTGATAAAACAATAAGCTCATTGGCCCATTAACAAACAACAATGAGAAGGGGAAGCATGGAAGCAAAGGGACGTAACGTCCTGATTCAGCAAACATCACCTCCAAATTAAATGTTATCTACCCACTAGACTAGCAGCATTAATTATAGAATGACGGAGAATAGAGTTAGAACTTTAAGTTTGGGGAGTGACTTTGGTCAAAATGGTCAAATACCACATTTTTATGATATTTTTTAGCAAAAAAAAATACTGTTTTTGTTATAAAATGATGGAAATAAAACAAAATAAAATGAGTAAGAAAATGATAAACTCTTATATTCAAGTGGTCATCCACAATTCTTTTGATCTCTCTTAGATGTGTACAATAACTGTAAAGAAATCCAACATATATATAGGACCTTAGAATGTTTGTAGAGTTTATGGGATAAGATTGTAATGATGAGTACAATCATGGACATTCATTTCCCTTATAGGCTTTACACATTTCGGCCTTTACACATCCCAAATAACCTTTTTATTGCCCAAACTTTACACATTCCAATTAGACTTTATTTCTAACACTTCCCCTTGGATGACCACTTTCTAAGAATATGCCTCGTTAAAACCTGGCCAAATAAAAACCCCGTGGGAAAAAATTTTGGCTAAGGAAAAAGAGTACAATATTCTTGTATATCTTTTAGTGCCTTAGGATTGCCTCATTAAAACCTTGCGAAGGAAAACCCAGTGGGAAAAAACCTTAGCGAAGGAAAAAGAGTACAATCAGCACACATCCTTTAGAAACTTTACTCCCCCTCATGAGTATATCGAATATTCTTAAGTCGACGCATACCAATGTTGTGCACCATCTTCTTAAAATTTGCAGTTGGTAATGGCTTAGTGAACATATCGGCCAAATTATCACATGATCGTATCTGCTTGACATCAATATCGCCACTCTTTTGAAGCTCATGTGTATAAAAGAATTTTGGTGCAATATGCTTGTTTCTATCACCCTTGATATATCCTCCCCTAATTTGAGTGATACAAGCGGCATTATCTTCGTATAATATCGTTGGACTTTTTATGATTGATGATAATCCACAATTCTCACGAATATGTTGAATTACCGATCTCAACCAAATACATTCACGACTTGCTTCATGAATTGCAATAATCTCTGCATGATTTGAGGAAGTAGCAGAAATTGTTTGCTTAACAGATCTCCATGAAATAACAATATTTCCATAAGTAAATAAATATCTTGTTTGTGATCGGCCTTTGTGTGGATCAGAAAGATAACCTGCATCAGCATATCCAACTAATTGTGGTTTTGATCCATTTGGATAAAATAATCCCAAATCAGTAGTCCCACGAAGATAACGTAAAATATGTTTAATTCCATTCCAATGTCTTTGAGTTGGTGCAGAACTATACCTTGCTAGTAAGTTAACTGCAAATGCTATATCAGGTCGTGTGTAATTTGCAAGATACATCAAAGTACCAATTGCACTAAGATATGGTACTTCAGGACCAAGAGTTTCTTCATCATCTTCTTGTGGTCGAAACGGATCTTTCTTGACATCAAGTGACCGACCTACCATTGGAGTGCTCAAAGGATGAGCTTTATCCATGTAAAATTGCTTCAGGGCTTTTTCTATGTATGTTGATTGATGAACAAGAATTCCATTTGGAAGATGTTCAATTTGTAGGCCAAGACAAAATTTTGTCTTACCAAGATCTTTCATCTCAAATTCATTCTTTAAACAATTTGCTGTTTTTGTTAACTCTTCTGGAGTCCCTACAAGATTTAAATCATCAACATATACTGCAACAATAGCAAATCCAGATTCTGATTTTTTGATAAAAACACATGGACAAATTGGATTATTCTCAAATCCTTCTTTCAAAAGATATTCACTGAGGCGATTATACCACATGCGTCCGGATTGCTTTAACCCATATAAGGATCTTTGTAGCTTGATAGAATACATACTTCGGGATGTAGGATTATATGTTTCAGGCATTTTATATCCTTCAGGGATTTTCATGTAGATATCATTATCTAATGATCCATACAGATATGCTGTAACAACATCCATTAATTGCATATCCAAATTTTCTTTTGCTACCAAACTAATCAAAAATCTGAATGTAATTGCATCCATTACATGAGCATATGTTTCTTCATAATCAATACCAGGTCTCTACGAGAAACCTTGTGCTACAAGTCGCGCTTTGTACCTTATAATTTCATTTTTCTCATTTCGTTTATGTACAAATACCCATTTGTATCCAACAGGCATTATACCTTTAGGTGTTCAGACTACAGGTCCAAAAACTTCACGTTTACTTAGTGAATTTAATTATGCTTGAATTGCCTCTTTCCACATTGGCCAATCATTTCTACATTGACATTCATCAACGGTTTGTGGTTCATATTCATTATCATTACTTCTGGTAATATCAAGGGCAACTTTATATGAAAATATGTTGTCGACAACAATTTTATTTCTATCTCATATTTCTTCTGTATGTACATAATGTATCGAGATCTCGTTATTTTCTGGTACCTGATCCTCTTCAGGGGATAACTCTTCAAGATGTTTATTTTCAGGAGATTTTTGTTCATGAGTTTTGGATAGATCAATTATTTCTGTGACCTGTTTTCTAGGTATAGCCTCTTTATAGGCTGCAACTTGTTTTTCTTGTGTTTTTCTCTTCCGGGGAATTTTATCTTTAACACCGATAGGTCTTCCATGCTTCAGGTGTGGGTTTGATTCATTTGCTGCTGTATTAACTGATTGTCCTACAGGGACTTCAATCCGTGCTGGAGTATTAGCAGCTGGAATGTGAGATTTCACTATTTTCTTATTGTCAGTGAATACATCCGGTAATTGATTTGCAATTCCTTGCAAATGAATAATTCTTTGAACTTCCAGTTCACATTGATTTGTACGAGGATCAATATGCGATAGCGTCGAAACATTCCAAGTAATCCCACATCATGCTTCAGGCAACGACTTTTCTCCCTTTAATGGTGGGAAGTTTGTTTCATTAAAATGACAATCCTCAAAACGTGCCTTAAAAACATCACCAGTTAGAGGTTCAAGATATCTAATGATAGATGGGGAATCAAAACCCGTATAAATTCCAAGTCTACGTTGAGGACCCATCTTAGTGCGTTGTGGGGGTGCAATAGGTACATATACAGCACAACCAAATGTGCGCAAGTGAAAAATATTTGATTGTTAGCCAAGAACAAGTTGCAATGGTGAAAATTTATGATAAGCAGTTGGCCTAAAACGAACTAATGATGCAGCATGTAAAATAGCATGACCCTAAGCAGAAACTGGTAATTTTGATTTCATAAGCAAAGGTCGAGCAATAATTTGAAATCTCTTGATAAGTGATTCAGCCAAACCATTCTGAGTATGTGTATGGGCAACATAATGTTCAACATCAATTCCAATTGACATGCAATAGTCATTAAAAGCTTGAGATGTGAATTCACTAGTATTATCTAAACGAATTTTCCTAATTGGATAATCAGGAAATTGTGCTCGCAACCTAATTATTTGAGCAAGAAGCCTAGCAAATGCAACATTTCTAGTAGAAAGTAAACATACATGTGACCATCTGGTTGATGTATCAATTAAAACCATAAAATACTTGAATGGACCATAAGGTGGGTGTATTGGTCCACATATATCACCCTGAATTCTTTCTAAGAAAGATGGACACTCAACAACAATCTTTGAATGTGATGGTTTGGTAATTAATTTACCTTGAGAACATGCACTACATGGATAATCACTAGGTAAAAGAATCTTCTAGTTCTTTAAGGGATGTCCGTGAGAGTTTTCAATAATTCGACGCATCATTATTGATCCTAGATGACCTAGACGATCATGCCAAAGCATAAAAACCTTTGGGTCTGAACACTTCGGTGTATTGCAACATTTGTTTCAATTGTTCTCATTGTAGTATAATATAACCCAGAAGAGAAAATAGGCAGTTTTTCTAATATGAGCTTCTGGCCCGATACTATTAAAGTAATATAAAGAAATTCTTCACTGCCTTCATTATTGGTTTCAATATGATAACCATTATAACATATATCCTTAAAACTAAGTAAATTTCTGCTTGATTTAGAAGAATACAAAGTATCATCAATACAAAATTCTGTGCCCTTTGGCAACATGATAATCGCTTTTCCAGAGCCTTCAATTAAGTTTGATGAACCTGATATGATATTGACATTGGCTTTGCATAATTTCAAATTTTGAAAATATTTTTTATCTTTAAGGATCGTATGAGTTGTTGCACTATCTGCTAGACAAAAATCTTCTTTATTCATCTTGGAATTGATTTTACTAGTAGGACCCATACATCTTCATATATGCAAAACATAAATTAAACTTTATTACTTTAAACATAAATTAAACATATCAAAATAAAAATACTTATTACAATGCCATAATATAATGAAAGAAAAATAATTAATTGGTATGGACATATCCATCACCAATCATACTTATTAGAATATGATAATATAATAAAAGAAAAATAATTAATTGGTATGGACATTTCCATCACCAATCAAATTATCAAATTTTCCATTAACATCCTCAAAGAAATCAGAGACATCAAGATGAGTCACATCCACTCCATTTGGAAGTTCAAGATAATTCATGGGATCTTCAAGATCATCATGATCAACAAAGTTTGTTTCAATTCCCTTTCCCTTTTCTTTTATGGAGGCTTGGTATAGATCTACCAAATGTTTAGGAGTACGATAGGTACGTGACCAATGACCTTCCATTCCACACTTATAACACTTATTTTCATGCTCGTTTGATGGTTTATTTTGTAAACCCTTGCCATTTTGATTCTTCCGATGGTAAGGTATGTTATTCCTTTTTGAAGAATTATGAGTACGATCCTCTTTATATTGATTGTTCCATCCACGACCACGACCACGCCCACAACCACGAACATAATTTCCTCTATGTTTATCAAATGAGGTTCCATTCGCTTCAGGGAATGGAGTAGAATCGGTCGGGCGAGATTGGTGGTTTTTCAACAAAAGCTCATTATTTTGTTCAGCCACTAGAAGACATGATATTAGTTCAGAATATTTTGTGAACTTACGCTCTCGATATTGCTGCTGCAGGAGCATATTCGAGGCATGAAATGTAGTAAATGTTTTCTCTAACATGTCTTCATCAGTGATTTTTTCCCCACATAATTTTAATAGTGAGATTATTTTAAAAAGTGCAGAATTGTACTCACTCACACTTTTAAAATCTTGCAACCTCAGGTTCAACCAATTATAACGAGCTTTTGGGAGGATTACAGATTTTTGATTCTCATATCTTTCCTTTAAATCATTCCATAAGACAAGAGGGTCTTTTACTGTAAGGTACTCAGATTTTAATTCTTCATGGAGATGATGGCGAATAAAAATCATTGATTTTGCACAATCCTGCAGGGATGCTTGATTGCCAACCTTAATTGTATCTCCAAGGTTCTTTGCCTCTAGGTGAATCTCAGCATCAAGGGCCCATGACAAGTAATTCTTGCCCGAGATGACAAGGGCAGCAAATTCAAGTTTTGTAAGGTTCGACATAGTGAGTTAAGAGAACTACACAAATAATCTTTGATGTTTGAAGAAGAATGGGATCCTTTCCAAAAGGGTAGAAACTCGTGCTGATAACGTGTTATAAAATGATGGAAATAAAACAAAGTAAAAGGAATAAGAAAATGATAAACTCTTATATTCAAGTGGTCATCCACAATTCTTTTGATCTCTCTTAGATGTGTACAATAACAGTAAAGAAATCCCACATATATATAGGACCTTAGAATGCTTGTAGAGTTTATGGGATAAGATTGTAATGATGAGTACAATCATGGACATTCATTTCCCTTATAGGCTTTACACATTTCAGCCTTTACACATCCCAAATAACCTTTTCATTGCCCAAACTTTACACATTCCAATTAGACTTTATTTCTAACAGTTTTGAAAATAAATGACGATCTATCACTTTTTCTATTACTCAAGTTTAGTCAACTCAAGTACCCTATTTTCTAATTCCACTGTGGCATGGCTAACATGGCATTTGGGGATTTAAAAATTCTACTTGGAACTCAAGTTTCTTGAGCTCGAGTACTGTTTAGTGTGGTACCCGAGTCCACTAAGCTCGAGTATGGCTGTACTAAAAACACAAGATTCAATTTTATTTGTCACTCTCGCTTCTCACTTTTACTTCTCACTCTCACTCTCCTTCACACCTAAACATACAAAGCCCAAACCCTCACACCATTAGCGGCAGAAAACCCGTCGGCGGCAGAAGACTCTCGTCGACGACCGAACTCAGCTCTCTTACTGTGAACACACTCTCACTCTCCTTCATACCCAAACATAAAAACCCCAAACCCTTACTCCATTGGTGGCAGAAGACTCTCGTCGGCAACCTCTGACTCAACTCTCTCACTGTCTCGCACTAAGGTCAGTTTTTTAGTTTTAGGGTTACGTCTTTCATTTGAAATTTTAATGGATTCAAAATTAGAAATATTGAAAAAAAAAAACACAGAATTGATATTGTGTTTCTATAGTGCAAAGAAGTAAGACTGAAAAGTACTTTTCCTTTTTTCTTATTTTTAATTATTTTGGGGCCTGAGAAACAAGATTCTTATATATTTTAGCTTAATATATTTGGGTTATTTCAAATTTGGAAGAAAGATAAATGTAAGACTCAAAAGTACTTTTCCTACTGATAGAGCTGGAATTGATATGGTTGCTTGGAGTTTAAATTATCTTTTTTGACAAAAGACACTTTAAAGTTGTTTTGTCACTTGAAAATTATTTCATTTCTTTGAGAGTTATAGAAATACTGAGATTGTGAATATTGACCTTGACTGTTATTGCAAGACTTGTTCTTTGCTTCACTGCCTCTTTGAGGGCCAAATTAACTGGGTTTATGTCCATATGAGACCAGGTTCTATTAGCTGCCACATATCACAAGTTTTAAGACAGATCTTTAGGAGACTATATACAAATTAGCTCAGGAAAAAAATTGTGCTTCTCAATAACCCTTGGCATTTCAGAACAAGAAGAGAAGATGATGGGAGATGGAGACCTTAGCTCATTCCTATCTGTAATCTGTCCCTTGATTGTCTGGTCGCTTTTCGCAAACCAAGAAATACCTTTTAACAATCCCATGATACACTTATTTTTTTGTGTTGTCATTGTCTTTAGATATCATATTTTCACATCTTCTTTTCTTTATTTTTTGATTGGTAAGTTACACTTGCACCTCATGGGTCTAATCCACAACCCCTACCTTACTTCATTGGCATATCTTTTCTTTTCTTCTTTCCTCAATCATGCTGTACTTTATTCCTGTAATGAAGAACATTGCCATCCTGCTGGGGCTGGGCTGACAACACCTAATTGTAGAGCATTTCTCTTGACAGCCTTAGTAAGGTCTTTTTGGACCTTGTAAAACTTACAAAGTAAAAAGGATTTTTAGTACCTAAAGATGCTGAAAAATAACAGTCATCACATCCATGCTAAGCTGCTGTCTACCTTCCATATAGAACACAAGATGTAACAAAATAATCTCAACACAACAATTCTAAAATACTTTAAATTCAACTTCTTGGGGAACAATAAAACTATCCTTGTATGTATATATATTAACTGCTTTTGAGAACTTGAGCCTGAAAATCTGGTGGTCACCAGTCAAGGCAATTACTATTACAATGTTGAAAAGATATTAATACGTGGATAGACAAATGTGAAATGTTATTGGGCTGTTATTAATTCTCATGAGGACTATTATGGAATCTGCTTATTATTGGCACACGCTCAATCTGCATATAATCTCAACATGCTCTCGTTGGCTCATATTTTGTGTATTATTGGTGCAGTCTGTCAGCCCTGCAAAGGCAGATGAGTTCACCCTCAAGAAGAATATCCTAGCTACCTTCGCTTGATCCTCAGAAGTCCCAAGAGAGGAGTAACATCTTTCAATTTTACTTGGAGGTATCAGCAACCCAGTTCCTGGGGTTTCTATTTTCAAAATTGCTGAGCTTGGGAAATTTACTTTTTTTTTAGTGTACTCTAAACTCGTATCCTTATCTTCACATTTTGCACTTTTTGAAGTTATAATGGTAGAAGAGAAGGAAAGGTTAGCTAGCATATGATTCACACTAATATGTAGTTTTTTTATATTTTGTATTCGGAATCGGATTATCATACCCCCTTTGGCATATAACGAGGCATATATTGACTGTTGTACAATGTTTACTCTTTTGAGCTTACATTTTCTATGGTCGAAAAGGTAGGCAGCTCTGTAAGGGTGTCTTGTACAATCAGGTTGGGACCATTAGATACATGTCTTCGTTACTTACACTAATTCTCCAAGAGGATTAAGGTCCAATCACTATAACCTGTCCTTTATGATTCCCTTTTTTTATTGGATGGAGTTAATTGTAGCCAATGAGTTCTAACTCCAATGGCACTTTCTTGCCTTGTAAAATGAGTGAGGTTAGCTCTGCTTACACTGACTTTGCTAGTTTTGAGGGATTAATTACTTGAGAAAAGAAAATATAGGATCTTTTTGACTTCTGGCACTTCATTTGGAGTTTCATGCTTCCAATACAATAATTTTTTATTCATTTTTAGATTTTTGTGCACCAATGCATCTTTTGGTGATTTATTCTTGATTAAGCTTGAAACTTATCTATTTGGGGCATCAGTTATAACATAATAGATAATTATATAACGAATGTGATTGGTGTATATTAATTTGGCATTTTACTTATCAAAATTTTATATAGTATTTTAAAATGTTTTTTGTGTTATATTTCAGAATCTAGAACTTAGCTTGAAGCTCTTTGTCATGTGAGAGTTTAATGCTTTTATTGAAATGAGTCCTTTTACTCCATGCAATGTTTTATTTGTTAGCTTTTCTGACAATTTAATACTCATTATGTTAATTTCGATTTAAGTGTATATGCTCCAATCACTACAGATATATATTCTTTTAGGTTCATGAATTGGCTTCTTTTCTTTCCTTTTTGTTTGTTGTTGTTGTTTTATTTGTGGGTATATGTTGGTAATGCCATGACTCTGTTTACTGTTGTGAAATTTTAAAATACTCGCAAGTGTACGAACCGTACCGAAGTATAGTTTGACAAGAACGAGGTCGAACCCACATGGACTTGAATGAATGTAGGAAAATTAAATCAAATCTTAACCAAATTAATCCTAATCTAGTTTAATTAAAAATTGGTTGTTTTGAAATTAAATAAACTAAGCAAATAATAAAATTAAGCAAATAATTAAACTAAGCAAAAGATAGAAAGCAATAAAAAGATGTAAACAATCAAGGGAAAGGAATTAAGGTTTTGGAATCCGCCTTGTAAGTCATACCAGCATATATTTATGATCATTAATTTTTCCCAACTCACTACATGATAATCTAGAAATCAATCTTGCTATCATGGAAAATATTCTCGTTAAAATTCTTATTTTAAAAATCAAAAGCATGTTCTTCTTTGCTTCTTAAGTATAAAACCAAATCATCAATTGTATCCGTAGCCAAACAAATCACAAGATATATCCAATTCTAAAAATCAAATCATAACTTGTATCCATTGACAGACAAATCACAAGCAATATCCAATTTTATAATCAAGAATTAATAATCTAAGCATTCAATTAATTAAGACAAATCCTAAATCATGAGAAAAACATGATTGAACTCATATCTAGAATCTCATCTTAGTCAATTGATATGAAGCAAGAACAATTTAAATCATTAAAGAACAACTATTGTGGGAAAAATTAAATCACATAAATATTACTAGTAATCCTTAACAAAGTTTCATCCTCAACCCTAATTATAAATTTAGCTACTCATGGTAATTGAAAGAAAACAAAAGAATAAAATACTAGACATTAAACTAGACAAATAAAATAGAGAAAGAAATAGTCACAATGCTATCATGGAGAAAAGTTACAGAAAAGCCACATGTGGCACTGCCTCTTGCTCCAATTTTCTGTTTTGCATCACAGCTCTAGCACTAGCCTCTCTGAATTTTGCCCTAAAAAGCCTTTAAATAGGTCAATGAATCCTATTACAAGTTGAATTCCCGTTTGGAGAAAATCCCAGACTTTTATGCTTTACTTAACTGACTATTTAGGCCCACTTAACGTCAGAATTAGGGCTCCTAGTAAACTACAAAGTTGTAGCCCTTTAAGTTAACTTTCTAGTCCAACTTGAATCATCTCAATTGGACATCTGAACCGAAAGTTATGCCAAAAATACTAACTGATGCGCAGGCTGGAATCCTAATCCGAATTGGACTTGGATTTGGTGCAAATTTCTTTTGATTCCTTACTCCAATTGGACTTAAATTTAATATTCATGCCTGGCTGGATGTAAATTGGCTTGATTCAATTGGCCTAGCCCCACTTTGCATGTAAAGCCCTTGTTACCTGCAACACAAAGATATTATATAATCAGTCACAAAATAACATAAAAGTAATGCCAAATATGTAGATATGTGAGTACTTTATTGTATATATTTCATGCACATCAAATACCCCCAAACCTAGATTTTGCTAGTCCTCGAGCAAAATAGATAAAGAGTAAAACAAAACAAAGAAATTAAAAACAAAGAAAAAGGAAATCCTAACTAATCCACTTTCGCTGGAATTTTCGATTGCATTTAGCTTATGCAACAAGCCTTTAAACCCCTAGCTTACACTAGTGGACGAGTTGTAGTCTCGTGAGGGTTTGCAGGGAATATACCCACAAAATTCTGAGAATGAATACTAAAAACAAAATAAACAAAACAAAGAAAATCAAATTTTTTTTTTTTTCAATTGCCTTGTGCCAAGAGGATTAGTTCACGTTCAAAAACACTACAAATGTTAAAAAAATTTCTCATGCCATCAAAACTCAATGTGAGTGAAAAGTGGTAGGCAACCCAAACATACTCTTAGTTTTAGAATAAATTTGACTCGAATCCCTATTTGAAAGTATGCTTCAACTCAAATCTTTCCGGTGTTATCACTCAACAAATGAAATCACTCTGAAATGGGGTGTAACACTCAACAATATATGTGAGCGGAATAATGTAAGCAAAATCAACATCTCACATATAAATCACATGAAAAACGCTTAATCAAGAAAGAACAATTAGTCTCATGAAAGGATGCCAAAAATATTTATACCACACCTTTTTCTTCTCAGTCATATCAATATCTGAACTAAACAATCTTCAAGATCAAATAAGGACTTTATTAGGACGTAATGTAGGGTAAAAGTAAATGGAATGAAATAAATATGGGTGAAGGTAAATAATAACAAGTGTTTTCAAGATTTGTTGGAATGTCAACTCTTTTTGGAACTTCCATTCAACAAATTTTTTTTTTTTCACCTCTTTTTCTTCTTCTTCAAAGCAGTACTCCTTTACATTTCACTTCTCAAAATTTGATGAGAACCCTTTTTATTTTCTTCTTTTTGACACTTTTCTTTTCTTTTCTTTTCTTTTTTTTTTTTTTTTTTTTTTTTTTTTTTTTTTTTTTAGTTCAATTCTTTTTTTTCTTTCTTCTTTGAATTCTCGCACAAACCACCACATTGAAACAAACTGATCAAATTCCATCTTGAAACACTATGGATAAAGGTTTTAAGAAAGAAAGGCTAATTAAAAGGCTCAATGGGGTGACTAGCGGTAATGTATCAAAAAAAAGAAAAACACATATATGGCTCAAAGTAGACAAAAATGGCCTAATCTCATCTCTCAAAAACTAGTATAGTTCATTCAATATCAATGACTTCAAAGGATTTAAGTGTGGCATAAAATCAGTTTTTTTTTTCTTGGCCAAAAGAAAGAATAATGAGACTACAACAAGGGAAATATGTTACGCACTTCCAAATGAACATTAAGATTAGAAACAATAAATAACCCTAAAAAAATAATGATTGGCTCAAAACTCACAGGGGTTACAGTCTCCACATTGTTATCATCAAGATTTCCTAATCATTTTTATCCTTCAACAACAAGTTGTGTCTGAATGGCTATGTGCATGTGCAATGAATTGAGCATGAAAGCAATGAAATTCTTTAAGCAAAAGTAGTATAATGAACTCAAAACATAAACCTCAAGCTAGGCAAACGATTTTAAAAAAAAAAAAAAAAAAAAAAAAACAACTAAACAAAACAAAACATAGAAATCTATATACATCCCCCCCCAAACCTAAACCAAACATTGTCCTCAATGTTAAAAATGATACTCTCAAATATATGTCTTGAATGAAAATAGAGCAAAACATTAATATGCAACATGAGAACCAAGTAAAAACAAGTAAGGTAAGGAGAAGGAGGAGACGTATCTTGATCAAGCTGATTGTTATAAATTTTAACTTCTGTCAAATATCAGCTAGAACAAAAGCAAATAAAACTAAACAAGAAAATAAACACAAAGTCTAATCTAAAAGCAGAAAATAAACAAGAAAAAGATTTTTTTTTTTTTTTTGGGAAAAAGATCTAACACAACTGGAGATCAATCCTGATAAACAGGACCATCCACACCTCAACAACATCATGGAGATAAATAATGCATATTATGAATGGATTAGTCCAATGAGATCGTAACTTACCTGGATCAAAAACATGTTGGGAGACTTTAGCAATCACTTCCAAGTGAATTCTTTGCATAACCATAGAAGCATCAATACCCTTAATATCAGCAATTTTCCAACCTATAGCTTCCTTATGCTCTCGAAGTATACTTATCAATTGGTGTTCCCAAAAGTCATCCCACTTTGGTGGTTCTACAATAGATAGGAATGGGGAAGAAGAAAGTGGAAAATGGACAACTTTTGGTTGCCAGCTCATAATACTTAAGAGAGGAACAGAATCCAACAATGCATTGACCTCCTTAATTGATTTTTCAGTATCCAAATTGCAATCAAAATGGGTTAAGCAATCCTTTAGGGGATCCTCACAACTTGATTGTAGGAAAGTGTCATGGGCTAGGCTCCCAATCATGTTAACCTCACATATATCCTCATTGTCTAGGTCTTGCTTACTTATGTCAAAGATATTAAGCTCAACAGTCATATTTCCAAAAAAAATCTTCATCACATCACTCCGACAATTGATCAAAGCATTGGATGTGGCTAAGAAAGGGCGACCTAAAATGACATGGATTTGTGTACTGTCATTCAGAGCAGGCTCAGTGTCTAACACAACAAAATCAACAGGAAAGTAGAATGCATCCACCTTAATCAGCACATCCTCAACAACACCTCTAGGGATTTTAACAGACCTATCAGCTAATTGAAGTGTCATGGTTGTGGGTTTCAACTCCCCCAAACCTAGCTGTAAATAAACTGAATATGGCATTAGGTTCACACTTGCCCCCAAATCTAGCAAAGCTCGCTCAATGAGACGATCCCCAATCTTGCATGAAATTGTAGGAGATCTAGGGTCCTTACATTTCACTGGATATCTATTCTGAATGATTGAACTAACTTGCTCAGTCAAAAATGCCTTTTTAGGGACATTTGTCTTTCTCTTCATTGTCACAAGATCTTTTAGAAACTTAGCATAAGCAAGAACTTGCTGAATTGCATCAAGAAATGGAATGTTTATTTGCACTTGCTTAAAAACCTCTAAAATGTCTCCAAATTGTGCACTTTTCTGAGGATTGATTAACCTTTGAGGAAATGGAGCTTTAGGAACAAACCTCTTATCGAGGGGAGAACTAAGATCTTGAATTGGAGTGGCGGGTGGGTTGTTCTCCTTTTCTCCATGATCATCATGTGAACTATGAGTTCCTTTTTCCTTTAACACAAAATTTTCATCATCCTCCACTTCTGGCATTTTCACTTGATTATCAACTTGCTTACCAGACCTAAGGATAGTAATAGATTGAACATGTTCTTGTCCATGGGTGGAACTAGAAGAACCATTGATGGTATACTGTCCTTTTGGGTTAGGTATGGGTTGACTAGGAAACTTTCCTTTTTCCCTCTCCAACTTGGGTTGCTAACTGGCCAACTTGATTTTCCAACTTTGAAATAGCTTGAGTATTCAAATGGGTGGAACTTTTCATCTCTTGAATGGCTTGGCTAGTTGATTGCATGAAACTTTTGAGAGACTCCTCCAAAGATGGTTGTTGTCTTGGTGGTGCCACAAACTGAGGTGTTGATTGAGGAACAGGAGGATATGCTTGAGTAGGTGGACGAAATTGACTTTGTTGATGCACTTGTTGTCCACCTACATTTGTGGAAGGCTGATTTTGCCTCCATGAGAAATTAGGATGGTTCCTCCAATTTGGATTGTATGTCTCTGAAAATGGACTAGCAAATGGTTTTCCATAATTATTCAGTGCATTTGCTTGCTCAGTATAAAAATCAGGATACCCAATTGCGGAAGGACACATTTGTGTTGTATGCATAGGACTTGCACAAATAGAGCATGTTTCACTTTGAACTTGATTGACAGAATTCATCCCTCTACCTAAAGCTAAAGCCTCAACCTTACGAGTGAGATTGTCCAACCTAGCTTTTATGTCTAAATCTTCACTGACTTCATACAATCCTCCTTTCTTAATTGCAGGGGCGGATCTCTCTTTACGATTGGAAAAATCCCATTGTTGAGAACTTTCAGAAAAATTCTCAAGAAATTTGTATGCCTCATCATCTACAAGACTCAAAAATCCACCACCATTCATGGACTCAATCATGTTACGATTTGTCTGAGTCAAACCATTATAAAAATATTGTACTAGTCTCCATGTTTCAAAACCATGATGAGGACACTTTAAGATCAAGTCCTTAAATCTCTCCCAACTCTCATAAAATTTCTCTTGTTCATCCTGATAAAAATCTGCAATTTCTCTCCTCAAAGCATTGGTCTTGGCCATTGGGAAAAATTTAGAGAGGAATTTTGTAACCAATAGTTCCCATGAAGTGATAGATCCAGGTGACAAAGAATTAAGCCATGCTTTTGCCTTATCTTTCAAGGAAAAAGGGAATAAACGCAAGCGAACAGAGTCATCAGTGAAATTCTGGAACTTACAAGTAGCACAAATCTCAAGAAAATCTTTCACATGCATATAAGGATCTTCTCTATCCAATCCATGAAAAGTAGGAAGAAGATGGATTATCTGTGGTTTCAACTCAAAATGTGCAGCAGTGGTTGCAGGCAATACTATGCAAGATGGAGGGTTGGTGGTTATGGGTGAGAACAACTCCCTAAGAGTTTTTGAATCATCTCCTGTTTCTCCCATTGTGGAGGAATAATCAAAACTAACAAGACGATTTTCTTTATCACGTATCCAAGTTCTCATACACCAAGCACAAAGAAATTTTTTTTTTGTTTTTTTTTTTTAAAATAAATAAATAAATTTCAACTACAACTAGTAGAAGGAAAAATTCAATTAAGACCTAATTTATTTTCCTAACCAAGTCCCCGGCAACGGCGCCAAAAACTTGTTGTGAAATTTTAAAATACTCGCAAGTGTACGAACCGTACCGAAGTATAGTTTGACAAGAACGAGGTCGAACCCACAGGGACTTGAATGAATGTAGGAAAATTAAATCAAATCTTAACCAAATTAATCCTAATCTAGTTTAATTAAAAATTGGTTGTTTTGAAATTAAATAAACTAAGCAAATAATAAAATTAAGCAAATAATTAAACTAAGCAAAAGATAGAAAGCAATAAAAAGATGTAAACAATCAAGGGAAAGGAATTAAGGTTTTGGAATCCGCCTTGTAAGTCATACCAGCATATATTTATGATCATTAATTTTTCCCAACTCACTACATGATAATCTAGAAATCAATCTTGCTATCATGGAAAATATTCTCGTTAAAATCCTTATTTTAAAAATCAAAAGCATGTTCTTCTTCGCTTCTTAAGTATAAAACCAAATCATCAATTGTATCCGTAGCCAAACAAATCACAAGATATATCCAATTCTAAAAATCAAATCATAACTTGTATCCATTGACAGACAAATCACAAGCGATATCCAATTTTATAATCAAGAATTAATAATCCAAGCATTCAATTAATTAAGACAAATCCTAAATCATGAGAAAAACATGATTGAACTCATATCTAGAATCTCATCTTAGTCAATTGATATGAAGCAAGAACAATTTAAATCATTAAAGAACAACTATTGTGGGAAAAATTAAATCACATAAATATTACTAGTAATCCTTAACAAAGTTTCATCCTCAACCCTAATTATAAATTTAGCTACTCATGGTAATTGAAAGAAAACAAAAGAATAAAATACTAGACATTAAACTAGACAAATAAAATAGAGAAAGAAATAGTCACAATGCTATCATGGAGAAAAGTTACAGAAAAGCCACATGCGGCACTGCCTCTTGCTCCAATTTTCTGTTTTGCATCACAGCCCTAGCACTAGCCTCTCTGAATTTTGCCCTAAAAAGCCTTTAAATAGGTCAATGAATCCTATTACAAGTTGAATTCCCGTTTGGAGAAAATCCCAGACTTTTAGGCTTTACTTAACCGACTATTTAGGCCCACTTAACGTCCGAATTAGGGCTCCTAGTAAACTACAAAGTTGTAGCCCTTTAAGTTAACTTTCTAGCCCAACTTGAATCATCTCAATTGGACATCTGAACCGAAATTTATGCCAAAAATACTAACTGATGTGCAGGCTGGAATCCTAATCCGAATCGGACTTGGATTTGGTGCAAATTTCTTTTGATTCCTTACTCCAATTGGACTTAAATTTAATATTCATGCCTGGCTGGATGTAAATTGGCTTGATTCAATTGGCCTGGCCCCACTTTGCATGTAAAGCCCTTGTTACCTGCAACACAAAGATATTATATAATCAGTCACAAAATAACATAAAAGTAAGGCCAAATATGTAGATATGTGAGTACTTTATTGTATATATTTCATGCACATCATTTACCTACCAGGCATAAACACATCCAAAACAAATGCCTTCACTTTACCCTAATGCAATTCTCTTTCTTTAAAATTTGCCAATAAACTATAACACAAATAACACTTTTTTCTTCGTCTAGTAGTTCATTGAATCTGCTTGTAAGGTATATAGCCACTCTCTCTTGAATGAAATTCAAGCTTATAAAAGAAATGTATCAAAGAAAAAGTAGGAACTCAATTATGTGAATTTTCCTCATGTGTCATGCTCCTTAAAAAGAGAATTAGAATGTTTATGCTTTGTATTTGACCTAAGGGGCCATTAATCACCTTTAATTTATGCCAGATATGGACCACATCGAGCGGGACCCTTTATATGGGATGTCTTGTTGAGGCAGGATGTGCATCGTTCAAGTTTGCTTTGGGATGCTCCTTTGACAGGCGAGGTATGCACTTGTCCAAAATCGTAGTCAATATATGTAGTAGAAAGATTTTTGGCATTTAAGTTTGAAGCGTAATTATTACGTGCTTAGTGAATGCTATTATTAATACTAAGTTGCTCTGTTTGCAGGAAGTGCCAGGTGTACTGACTTGTCATCACCGAGAGAAAGGTTTGCTTGAAGGTCTGTTTGAAGGTGGGTTAGATCCACAGATTGCGGATTATATCACAGATGCGGGATTAGATAGGCTACTTCAGGTCCCAAATATAGATGTTGACCATAGCTTGATCACGGCGTTGGTGGAGAGATGGCAGTCGGAGACGCACTCAGTCCACTTGCCCCACGGTGAGATGACCATCATATTGCAAGACATGGAGGTTATAATGGGGGGTACCTATAGATGGCTTGCCAGTGGTGGGATTTACCCGTATGGACGATTGGGGCGACCTCTGTTCCAACTTGCTAGGGCATAGGCCACCGAGAGGTGTTCGTGGGAATAAGAACACTGCAATGATGGAATGGCCAAGGGTAAAAGCCAAATGGCTCGAGGAGCAGTTTAGCAACCCTTTCCCGGCTAATGCCAGTGAGGAGCTTGTGCAGTAGTATGCTCGATTTTACATCCTGGAGATGTTGGCTGGTATACTGTTTATGGACAAGTCTGGCGAACGACACTCAATTATGTATCTACAATTTTTCAATCCAATTAGCAATGGAAAGAAATATAGTTGGGGTAGTGCAGCACTAAGTTGGCTATATAGACACCTCTGTAAGGCATCAGAGAAGAAAGTCAAGTAGATCGGCGGTGCCGTGCTATTGGTGCAGTTGTGGGCATGGGTGAGGTTTCCACACATATGTCTTGTGATGAGGCATCCACACTAGGCACTGCCCCCACTTGCTATCACGTATGTAGGATCTTAGATAGTTACCGTTTTACATTTCCGCGTTATCTTTTTCGCATGGGAATTATGTAAGTAACTAATATGAAGGTTATGGTAACTAATATGAAGGTTATGTCTGTGTTGTTTGCTAGATGGAAAGGGGCTAAGATAACAACTGAACATCCAATGCACGTCCTACGTGCCTATCGTGTGTCACTCACTTTGTACGGCCAAATCAGGTATCGTGCCTTACAAGTGGGAACTGCTTTGGCATGTAGTTGTTGTACTTACAATTCGCTTTTGAATGAATAAACATTTTTTTATTTCAGAGTTAAACATTGTTACCATGTATTGTTCACATCCGTTACACATTTTTTCTAATTATATTGTTAATATGGTTGTTTGCATTTGGATCATTGCAAATTGTCTGGGAGCCATACATAAATTATTTGGGTTCCTTGCAGGCATATTGTACTGCAGGCCAACACATATGGAGGTCTATCATGCCGCTCATACATTTTTGGGTGGTTGAAGGCCATCACCCAGAACATCTTCTCCGACAGTTTAGGATGAAGCAAGGCATACCGGTCAATGTTGATACTTCAACTGAACTTCACAAGATAACACTTCAGGGCAAGCAGGATAAAAACTGGGTTAATGAACATGCCACACATATTGCTAAATGGGCGGCGCATGCCACAATTGCCGATGCACCGCCCTTTCATGGAGAGATGAGCTACAATGACAAGTATATGGTGTGGTTTCGTCCTTGCACTATTCGCCATATTACAAAAGAGACCTCGTACTGGGACACTTTGGTAAGTTTACAAAGACTATTCTGTTATAAATGTACCTTGCTTCGCATAGTTTAGTTCAACCTACTAACACTACTCTTGTATACTTGTGACAGGTTGAATCACAAACCTACTTTACTGGCGCCAACTACCGTAATGAATGCACAATGAGAACTCGAGTACTGCTTAACAAAAATACCTTTGCCAACTTTCAGCTATTTTCAGTATCTATGGGACTTGTTTTCTGTCTTGCACTTTCCAAGTCCATGTGACGAGTCAGAATGCCTGAGTGAAAGCAAAAGCTGTACTGTTGGGTCACCATCTGCAAGTCTTAGTGTTAGTGTCTCCATCCAAGACAAACCATTTAACCTTTGGGTCAACCGTGCTGTCCATTAACCTTTGGGTCCTGCCTGCTATGATTAGTAGACAGAGGTCATATAGTTAAAATGCTTTGTTAGATTGTGTTTACATGTGGTTCGTATGAGATTTTTATGCATGAGGTGGAATTCATGTATTGAGTTTTTTGCAATTTTAAAGTCTGTGTACAACTGCTGATATATATATATATATATATAAAACTTTTTTGTCAAAACAAATGGAGCACAAATATAAAAGAATCAAGCTTGACCATGATAGCAAATAGAGAGCACGTAAGATTATTTTGTAAGTTACACACATACACGCAGTGGGGTAAACATAATAAAATTAAGCAAATCCTTTGAAAAAATCCAATCCAACAATACCTTCAAAATAAGCAAGTGGAACTAGCTAGTTTATTATACGTTTGTTGAATTCCCAATTAGTGACAAGTATAGTTGACACAGTATATGTATAAAACTCATGGGTTGATAGATAGAGGTAATATGATATTTTGTTGACTTTTACAGTAATAAGAGTGTTCATAATAATATGAATTCATTACTCAACAAAGGAATTGGCTTAATAAAGTCGAAATGGTTGACCTTTTATTATTTTATATGTGTATAAAATATATATATATATATATATATATATAGTTAAGTGCACATTATGTCTATGTGCCTAGAAATTTTTTGAATGATCAAGATTCAATTAGTTATATGTCTATACACAAAGTTGAGGAGATTGAGTTTGAATATAAATTGTGTTAGGTTCTAAGGTCTTAGGATTTTATGTATTTAGAACTCTAATTTGTAATGTTGGCAAACCATGATCAAAACATTGTATTTAGTCTTGTTTAAGCTTGCTCAAAGTTGGTTTATTATTGTACAGTTGGAATCGAGTGGCTGCAGAAGTACTTGGGACTTTTGGCCTGGCTCGATCGATCGAAGAATAGACTCGATCGATCGAAAATCGCACAGGTTGATTATTCTGCAGAATTTCCAACTCAGCCCTACCTCATTAAACGTTTAGGGTTTTATGTTTTTACCCTAGGTATATAAACTAAACCCTAGCCACGTTTTTGAAGGTTGTCCATATTGCTTTGTTGCTCATACATTGCTGTTTTGTGTGAATCTCTTGTGAGATCTTTGAGGAGCTTTCCTTTACACAAAACTTAGGGTTTTCAAGGTAGAGATGATTTCAACATCTTGAAGATCATTACCGTTGCAACCATTGGAACTTAAAAGAAAAGCAAGCGGTGAGCTTGTAGCTGATTGAGGAAATCAAGAAATAAGTAGTCCGTGGACTCGGAGCCTGCGCGTGGTCGTGTCAGGAAGTTCTACTGGTGGGTAGCATTAGGAAGTCGAGCGGGGAGCTTGTAGTCCTTTTGTAAGAACTTCAATTCTTTCATAGTGAATTCTGTTATGCCTTAAGGATCGATGGGTCAAATCCTCCCCAGGTTTTTACCGTGTGGTTTCCTGGGTGATCATATCTTGTGTTATTTATTTTCCGCTGCATTATTATTCTTGATATGATTGTTGAATTGCTTTAACCTAGAATTGCATAATTTGACTAAGTAACAACTTGGCTAATTAATCTAGGCTACGCAATTTGGTTGTTTAAGGGGTCTAAATTTCCATCAAGTGGTATCAGAGCGGGCAGCTCTTTTTGTTTGAGATTTTTAATCTCTGAGCTGATCCTTGACCCCTGTTGTCATGGAGCATGGACACTCTCTGTTTGTTCCTCCTCACTTTGATGGGAACAACTATGCTTATTGGAAAGTAAGGATGAAAGCATTCCTGAAATCAATTGATGAGAGGGTTTGGAATTCCGTTGAATACGGATGGGAGAAGCCCACTACTCCTGTGAGTGAGTGGCAAACTTCTGAAAAAGAAGCAGCAGGCTTCAATAGCAAAGCTATGAATGCCATTTTTAATGCTGTTTCTATGGAGGAATTTAAGAGGATCTCTAATGTTGAGGTTGCTCATATTGCTTGGAAAATCCTCCAAACTGTGCATGAAGGCACAAAGGAAGTTAAGATTAATAAATTGCAACAATTGACTTCTAGGTTTGAAAGTATTAGGATGTCTGATGATGAATCATTTGATGAATTTTATGCCAAACTGAATGATATTGTCAATTTTGCTTTTAATTTGGGTGAAATCTATGATCAACCTAAAATTGTTAGGAAGATTCTTAGATCTTTAACTGAAGACTTTAGACCCAAAGTGACTGCCATTACTGAAAGCAAGGATGTGGACTCCATCCCTGTAGATGAACTTGTAGGATCTCTTCAATCCTATGAGTCTGACCTACCTAAAGTGAACAAATCCAATAAAATCTTGCCAAAAACTTTAAGAACTTTCTTAGAAATACCAATAGAAAGGCAAGAGGTACTTACACTGCTGAACCTAGAAATTTTAGGAAGAATGATCCCACTAAGGTTAACAATTTTGAAAAACCTAGAGAAAATTTTGGTCAATCTTCAAATAACTCTTTGGGTCCTCAGTGTTTTGGCTGTCAAGGGTATGGTCATGTGAAATCTGAATGTCCTACATTCTTGAGGAATAAGGGTAAAGCTATGGCTGTAACCCTTAGTGATAATGAGGTTTCTGATGATGAGTCCGGTGGTGACGAGGATGGAAACTTCATTGCTTTCACGGCTACTGCTATAGTCAATGAAAGCATATCTGCTGAGGAGAACCCTTCTGATGGGGAACTCTCTGAAGATGCAGATCTTCAAGAGGCCTATAACAAACTTTGCAAAGTTGCTGCAAAGGATGCTATGAAAGTTGAACTTGGCCTAAAGAAAATTGATTCTCTTGAGCTTGAAAAGAGAAATTTGCTTGTTAAACTGTTTGATGCTAATGAGCTTTTGAATAATGTTAAATCTGAGAACATGCTTTTGCTTGATAAAGTTAGAACTTTGGAACATGATTTATCTGTTGCTAGATCTGCTAGTTCTAAACTTGATCACATGCTGAATGTTCAAAAGTATCCTTCTGATAAAACTGGGTTAGGATATGTTGAAAGCATCTTTGATTCTGGACCACATTCCACTAAGTTTGTTCCTCCTTCTTCTTCTGAACCTTCTGTGAGTGAGGTTGTGAGTGAAACTGTCAAACCACCTGTGAGTGAGGTAGTTAAACCTGTAGAAGTTTCACCACCTAAGAAGATTAGGGTAGACTTAAGTGAATCTAAACCTAAGGAGCCTACCAAATCTAAGGACAAGATGCATGGTAAACCTGCTTGGGTTTGTCATTATTGTGGTAAGTCTGGACATATTCGTCCTAACTGTTACAAGCTTCAAGCTGATAAGAGAGCAAATAAACCAAAAGTGCCTGTGCCTCAAGCACAAGATCCTATGGCACTAATTGGTGAATTGGTAAAGGTGTTAAACCTTTATTCCAATCCTGGAGTTGGGAATCACTCGAATGTGAATAAGAACTCCAATGCTCGTGGTGCATCTAAAAAGTCTTGGATGCAAAAGACTCGAACTAACTGAGTCTTTCTGACATGGTCCTTGTGCTTAATTGCTCTATTCTTTGGTGACCATTGTTCTTTGGTTTTTGTTCTTTTTTTTGTTTTTGTTCTAGGACTTGCATTGCATTACATTCATGCATTTCATTCTAGGATTTATTTGTTTTCTTTTTTAATAATAAAAAAAAGGAAAAGGAAAAAAAAAAAATTTATGTTAGACACTATTTTTCTTGATTTTTGAAAAAAACAAGGTTGGTCTATCTTTTGACACATGTCATGTTTTGTGTACCTTGTTTAACTTTGATGAGCTTAAATATTGCACTTGACTAGTTAAAGCTTTGTAGTGCATGTTGTGTGGGAAAGATGTTTATGGTTATTAATCATTTTGTCTTGATCTTGAAGTCACATGTTATTTGACTGTCGGACTTGATCCTTTTGAGAAAGGCATAAATAACCATCTCACCACTGTTCACTAGTCAATCATGAACACCTTAGTGCATATCATAAGATTTTGTACTCGAGAAAGTGTAGCACATGCACAAAAAGAACATAAGGTGTAGCCTCTTTAAATGCTTAAATGCTTAATGCTTAAAACTGGTGTGTACTATTAGGCTTGATGCCAATTCACTTAATTCAAACTGGTGTGTACTATTAGGCTTGATGCCATTTCACATAATATATTTCATATTCTAATGGGGCAAAAATATAAGAAACTTACATGATTACAAGCTTTTGTTCTAGGAGATGTGGGAGTTATAGGATGTAACTCTTTAGGTGATAGTTTCTTTTAAATTCTATGTGATGAATTGTGTAGACTTTGTGTTTGATTGCTATTCACATATCACCTCACATGTATCTCAAGTTTTTGCTAGTATCACACACTACATAAGTTACTCTTTGTTAAACACTGTACATGCTAGTGTGTGTGTTTTTGGTCTGACCAACCAAGTTTGAGAATATCTTGAGATTTGTGCACAACATATCTGTTGCTTGAGAAAATTAAATAGAAGAATGATTGAAAATTGTTTTTGAGAAAATTGGGTTAAAATTTTGGGTTTTTGAAAAAGCATTCCATCTCATACTCATGCATTTTGTTTCTGTAATTTAATGCTTTGAGGAGTTGTTTTTTAAAATTAGGTTTGTGTCTTTCAAAACTGTGATTTTTCTCAAAATTTAGTGAGCCTCTGCCCATTTCGATCGATCCAGTCTGATTTTCGATCAATCGAAAAAGTGCTTTCATTTGTCTCAAAATGACTGTGTGTTTCGATCAATCGAATCTGATTTTCGATCGATCGAACATCGTGAAAAAGCTTTTTTAAAAGGTTCTTTTCTGAGTTTTTCAAAGTTCCTATTCAAAACTTTTCAAACTTTTTCTCTCTCTCCGCGTTGGCAAGGCTCCACATAGGGATTTTTGTCGTTTTTCTCTGAAGTTTTTGCAAAATCTTTCTTTCCTCAAACCGGTAAGACTCTTTTGCCCTTCCTTTTGATTTTGTTTTCATGTTTTCATGCATAAATCCATGCATTTGAGGATGATTTTCGGACTTTGAATATTTGGGATTTTCTGTTGATTCAAGCCCTATTTTGTGAAATTGATCATTGGGTTTTTGTGGGGACACTTAATAAACATGATTCTTACCTGTTAATTTGATCAATTTTGAGTTTGGTGAAAAATTGAAAAATCTAGGGTTTGTTCTTGATCCGAATTGGGGCTTTTGTTAAATTGGGAAGAATTTGATGAAATTGGCTTGTTGTGTAGTTGTAATTAAGCATTATAATCTATGTAATGTGTTTTATAATGCTCAATTCATCTTTTTGGTTAAAAATTTCAACAAGTGGTTTTCAATTTTCGGGATTTTTGATAGAAATTCCCTGTTCAAGCCAATTTTGTTAAATTAATCTCAATTAAAACTTAATTGTTTACTGCATTAGATCATGCATCACAACATTATTATTGTTCATGCATCATATAGATTTTTGTTCTATATTTTTTATTGTGCTAATTTGCAGTCTGCCCTTGGTTTTGTTTTCTCTTGTTCTTTTTGGTTTTCACTTTGTGCCTATGTCCTTTCCTTAGCACTATGCCTAGGAAGACTAGAGCCCGTAGGAATGTTCCCTCACCTTCTCCTTCACCCCCTCCATCCTTTGACCGTGAGAAGTTTTCTAGTGAGAAAAACCAAGAGATTTTTGAGAAGCTAAACATTAGGAGAAAGATATGGGCTGAGCGTTCTGTTCACTTAGATGAACTTGATCCTGCCATTAGGGCAAACTTTGAGCATAGGGGCTGGTTACCCTTGGTGGATGTTTCTGATCCTCCTCCACCTTCTGCCTTGATTAGAGAGTTCTATTCGAACATCTCTATCCGCATCTATGATTCCAACACTCTAGTCAAGAGTTGGATACGAGGCGTAGAGTACTCCATTACTCCTCAGGTAGTGGCTGATGCTCTAGGGATACCATTGGTTCGACATCCTGTCTATCCATATGACGTGTCTCCCGAGATTAGTGATGTCTTGTCTTACATCACTGGGACTACTGTCCAGTGGGGTTCTGATCCTCGGATCACTTCTGCAGAGCTCTCCGGGTTATACTATCTCTTCTTTAGGATAGCGTGTCATTCTATCTGGCTCATTTCCCATGTTCACACCATTCCTCTTGAGAGGTGTGTATTTTTGTACGCTTTGGTTACTGATGCTCCTATTAGTTTTCCCCATCTTTTTCTTCGTTCTTTGAACGATGTTTATAGGAGTTCATCCACTGCTCATGCTCTTGTACATCCTATTTTCATTCATAGGATTCTTCGTTATCTTGATATTAGTGGCTTTCCTTCCTCTGAGCCCGTTCATGTGATAGCTCCTATAGGTGCGTCTTTTCTTAGACAAAGGGCCGCTCATCTTCGAGCTGGTCCTAAACACCCTAGGTCTGAGCCCTCTAGTAGCGCACCTCCTCCTTCTTCTTCTGCAGGTCTTGCTGGTGAGGATGTTCCTGATCCTGTTGGTGATGATGCTGCTGCTGCTGATGTTCCTCCACCTCCTTCGGCCGACTTCGATGTTCGTCGTACTTTGGAGACTGTCATGACCGTTCAGGCGGCTCATGGACAGATTTTGGTGGACTTGCTAGATGAGTTTCGTGCTCTACGAGCTGACTTGGCGCGTCTTCATTCACCCTCACCACCTCCTTTTGATGGCGACTTGTGATTGCCCTTTGGCATTCCGTCACAAAAAGGGGGAGTGAAGTTTTGACTTGTAGAGGAGTTTTTGTAGTTAGGGGGAGACTTTTTGAGTCTTTTTGATTCCTTTTGTTTTGAGGAGCTTGTGGAGTTTTTAGATTGTATCTAGGTGCTTCACTTTGTATATCATTTTTGGGGATATTCATGTTAGGGGGAGTAACATTGACTGATATACATGTTATTTTTATTGATTCTTGTTGCTTTGTGATTCACTGCTTATTGATTTATATTTATGAGTTGATCATTCTTATATGTCTTTATTTTGTGTTGTGTGAATCTTACAAGAATGTTATACCTGTTGTTTTACTCTTTTCTGTCACACATGTGTTTATGCATTTGTTGAGTATTTCAGGATTATACAGGTTGATTCAACTAAGCTGCTGTCTACACTTGCAACTGATGGATAGTAGTTAGGCTGAATTTGATTTTATGAGCATTACCTTTGTAAAGGGCTGTTTATGTGTAAAACTTTGAGCTTTTAATTATGGTTTTGTCACGGATTGCCAAAGGGGGAGTTTGTTAGGTTCTAAGGTCTTAGGATTTTATGTATTTAGAACTCTAATTTGTAATGTTGGCAAACCATGATCAAAACATTGTATTTAGTCTTGTTTAAGCTTGCTCAAAGTTGGTTTATTATTGTACAGTTGGAATCGAGTGGCTGCAGAAGTACTTGGGACTTTTGGCCTGGCTCGATCGATCGAAGAATAGACTCGATCGATTGAAAATCGCACAGGTTGATTATTCTGCAGAATTTCCAACTCAACCCTACCTCATTAAACGTTTAGGGTTTTATGTTTTTACCCTAGGTATATAAACTAAACCCTAGCCACGTTTTTGAAGGTTGTCCATATTGCTTTGTTGCTCATACATTGCTGTTTTGTGTGAATCTCTTGTGAGATCTTTGAGGAGCTTTCCTTTACACAAAACTTAGGGTTTTCAAGGTAGAGATGATTTCAACATCTTGAAGATCATTACCGTTGCAACCATTGGAACTTAAAAGAAAAGCAAGCGGGGAGCTTGTAGCTGATTGAGGAATTCAAGAAAGAAGTAGTTCGTGGACTCGGAGCCTGCGCGTGGTCGTGTCAAGAAGTTCTACTGGTGGGTAGCATTAGGAAGTCGAGCGGGGAGCTTGTAGTCATTTTGTAAGAACTTCAATTCTTTCATAGTGAATTCTGTTATGCCTTGAGGATCGGTGGGTCAAATCCTCCCCAGGTTTTTACCGTGTGGTTTCCTGGGTGATCATATCTTATGTTATTTATTTTCCGCTGCATTATTATTCTTGATATGATTGTTGAATTGCTTTAACCTAGAATTGCATAATTTGACTAAGTAACAACTTGGCTAATTAATCTAGGCTACGCAATTTGGTTGTTTAAGGGGTCTAAATTTCCATCAAATTGTTTTTATCATACACCAATTTATGTAAGTGTGGTTATAGATTATGACAATTTTTATATTGTTAATAACAGGTCAATGATGGATTTTCACTTTTTCTATGTGTTATGATGGAGAAATGTATTATCATGAGTTGCATGGGTTGTCACACCAAGGCTCAAACCAAAAGCAAAAATGTGTTAAGGTGAAGCGTGGGATAGGCCTTATGAACTTGAAACGAAGAATATTGAGGCGATGGGGTTAGACCAGTCTAGGCATAACATTTCCATCGTGTATCAAGCACCTCAATTGGTTGTAGGCACCCAAGTTGTCTACAATTCACTATAGTTATCGGGTGGCGTCGAAGTGAAGATGATGTGGGAAGTTGTTGAACAAATGGTGGTAAAAGGATTTGTTGCTTTGGAGCTCTATGTCACTGTTGAGCCCACCATAGTAGAGGCTGGAGAGGGTTCACAACATACTGTTTTGGATGGAACTGTAGATGAGCACATCGACTCAATACCATTACAGTCTTATCAAGGGTGTGCAGAGAACACAGGAGATGGGTATGACAGTAAACCGTGGCAGACATTTCCTGGTGTGAACTCAACTGAGGAGGAGGAAGGGCCTCAGGAAGTGCATGAAGGAGAGCATTTATCTCATGATGAGCTGTATGGGGGCACATCCGAAAATGAAGATGATTACGGACTTGGTGATGATGCAACCTATATTGATGTTACTAAGGATGACTTCGAAGAGTTCCTAGATACCATGGGTGAACATGAGGATGTTGATCATATTGAAGATGTGGTTGTAGAAGAGAATAGAGACACATGCCCTGGTCCCGATCCTACGCCAGAATGGTTCACCAAAAACACTTGGGATAATATGTTTAATCCATCACGGGTTATGCAAGCGGAAGTATCAAGTTGGACGCTTGGGGAGCAGCCACTAAAAGAGATGGTATTCGCGGCTAAATTGGCAATGCCACATGCATTGACCTGGTACGCAGTGCGAGAGAATTTTAGCTTCAAAACTGAGCATTCAAACTTAGAGAGGCTTATGGTGAGTTGTGAGGATGATTCCTATCCATGGTCAGTCTGTGTGATTTGTTGCAAGGGAGACAATGTCTGGAAGATCGCAAAATGTAAGGGCCCCCACACGTGTGACAAAATTCAGAATGCTCATGACGGTTGGATGATTGATTCAACGTTCCTAGCATACGTACTTGAGTGCTATATACGAGAAGACCCTGCGTATAAGAAGAACTTATGCCACATTGCTTTGGCAAACTTAAAACACGAAGTATCTCACTAAAAGGTATTCTTTAACTTGCATTCTTTTTTCAGTACAATGTAAAGACATCAGTTTTCTGTGAAGTATAAGCATGATATTTTTTTCCCAAAACCCATGAATACCTTATATTATGAAAATTGAAATTGAAAAAGAAAAAGAAAAAAAGGAATAAAGAGAAAGAAATATTATCTTCAGGTTATAGCCTTACAAGTCTCGATTTGTTTTCTTCAACTACAATTATTTAACTTGTATTCATTTCTAACGTAATCATTATGATTCACATACAAGGTATGGGATGCCAAACAAAAGGCCGTTGCAGCTATATATGGGGATTTTAAGGAGTCTTATGCAGAGTTGTCGCGTTTTTTGGCAGGACTTAAGGATGCAAGTCCGGGTACAGAGTATAAGTTACTAGTGGACGATAATTATGAACGGGGAACTTGTACATTCAAGTCCGTATTTTGAGCGTTTCATCCATGTATTGTTGGGTTCAAGAAGTGTAGGCCTGTGACTAGCATTGATGCAACCCACCTCTATGGGAAATATAAAGGGAAATTGATGATTGCAATAGCGACAGATGCTAATAATAAGATTTATCCACTAGCCTTCGCCGTTGTTGAGAGCGAGAGCACAGAGACTTGGGGTTGGTTCTTAGCTTGTATAAGAACGTACGTTACCGACCGGAGACGCTTGTGTGTCATATCTGACAGACACCTTGGGATACAAGCTATCTTCAGAGACACTAATCGAGACTTTTCCCTGCAACCTCCCATGATAGAACATCGTTACTGCCTTCGTCATCTATGCAATAACATCAACAGTAGATGGAACAATGAAACTTTAAAGAATCTAGTATGGAGGGCAGCAAGTGCTACCCAAGAGCAAAATGGGCCCGGGATGCGCACCAATATCTGAAGGATGTGCCCAAAGAGAAATGGGCTCTAACTTTTGACGAGGGTTACTATTATAGGGCAATGACTACAAATGTCTCCAAGTGCTTCAATGGTGTTCTAAAGGGTACTCGTAGCCTACCCATTACGGCAATGGTGAAATACACATGGTTCAAACTGAATGCTTACTTCGATGATCATCGCAATAAGAGCATAGCGTAGTTGAATTCGGGAAAAAAAATGGACTAAATATGCCTTGGATATCTTCATGAGAAATAAAGCGAAGGTGGAGCATCACAGGGTGACGAGATTGAGCGCGCAACAACAATCATATCAAGTAGATACACAGCATAATCCAGGGACTGTTGGACGTGGGGATCACACACATGGAGTTAATCTGCTGCAAAGAACTTACACATGTCAGAAATGGAAACTATACAAGATACCATGTTCACATGTCATTGTAGTTTGTATTAGGTATCAACATGATGCAGAGCAGTACATTGACCCATGCTATAGCGTGGACACACTGTTCCGGAGCTATGCTCCCGTTTTCCTTGCGTTGAAAGATAGATTATCATGGCCGGATCCTAAAGAAACTCGAAGGGTCCTCCCTAACCCCCGATTGGTCCAAGAAAAAGGTTGCCTTGTCTCAACACGAATCAGGAATGAGATGGACAAGGGCAAGAAACGGCCGAGAACCACACCATGGAAGGAGGGGGGGAGGAAGGTGCAATGCGGGTTGTATGACTAAAAGGGGCATAACCGAAGAACATGCCCTAAGCAGAACGAGGTACCGACGAGTGGTAGTCTTGCGGACTAGGTACGCTAAGTTTGAACCGTGGCATCCTTCTAAATGCAACTTGAAACAAAATGCATGATATATGCCATTAGATCAAAATGCATGCTATATGCCATTCAATTATGTATTTTTAAAACTTAAGAAAAATTGGATGAAATTTTAAGGAGCAAATATGGCATTTATACTATAACCTACTTTCCCTATAGGATGCATACAAGGAAGCAAGATTTGTTCACGTTTGTTCACATTTAGTATATTTCATACTTATGTATATTTCACAACAAAGCAAGATTTGTTCATGTTTAGTATAGATCATACTTATGTATGCAGAAGCCAAAACACAAGTCACCTTTGGTACAAATCAATTAAGGATAATTTGTTCACAGTGTCCACTCATTAGTGTAGTTTTGAGATGCAGATTATGATCTTGAGCGAACTCATCTCCTATATTTCTCATACAAAACCTGTCATACCACATGTAATACAAGGTCTTTATTGTATTGACATTAAACATCTTACAAACAGTTGACTGAATCACAGTGGTCAGAGTTCTTGCTTTTGTTGATTTTTATGGATCATCACTCATAGGAAACAGTCCAGTTATAACCCAAATATGCTCAAAACTATGGCTTGCAGCAGAGTGCTAAAATTTAAGTAACCAAGGATGACATTTTGTATGTTTCCTATTCAACAAATCATTTCATCCCCTTGGTGTTGTTGGTGCCATTGTTTCGTGGAACTATCCTTTTCATAATATTTTTAAACCAATTCTAGCAGCAGTATTTTCAAGAAACAGCATTGTGATTAGGGTAACTACTTACGTTTCTTTTTTGTCACTTGGATGCATTTTACTTTTACAAAACGACACCACTTCACCAGTTTCTGTAGTTGTTGTACTATCTGTTGCATTTAAGTCCAAGCATCTCTAACATCCTATTTCTATGCTATTTATTGTTGTATTACCTGTGCAATGCTCTTATGATATTATGGGGTACAGCGTACTAGATATATTTTGTGGCAAACAAACTTAAAAATTGAGGAGGTTACTTCAAACATAGCATCTCTCTTTTGGATGAGGGGTTTTTACTAAAGTTTAATTTTCAATGACAGAACATGCAAGTTGGTCTGGATGTTTCTATTTTCAAATTATTCAATTAGCCCTTGCTGCAGTTGGAGCTCCTGAAAATCTGGTTGAAGTTATAATAGGGTATGCATCTTTTGTTTAGGTCTTTTGCTCTCTTTACGATGTTGCATTATTTTTCAATTATCATTAATCAGACTTACTCACCAGGTTTACTAAAACAGGAGAAGCATTAGTGTCTTTAGTTGACAAAATGATTTTTGTTGGATCACTCGGTGTGGGTAAGATGGTGTGATATCTTTTTGGACAGTTGTGTGGACTTGGTTTTGATTTCCAATTTCTAAAGAGGATTGCCACTTTATTTCATTTGCAATAACTCTTGATGTCTTAAGTATGTATAGATGTTCTTCAAAACAAATACCAATTAGTATTGGCTATATTTTGTTGTTACCATTAAAAAAAAGGAAAAAAAAAATAGATGGCATTAATTTGAATTCAGTGATTTCATACTTCATTTTCTCAACCTGAAGAAGATGTTAAATTATTCTAGAGGTAGTCCTCTTGCCAACAAGAGGTGTCTCATATTTAGATGACTTTCTAGAGATGAACTTAAATATCTTCCACACTTTTGTAAGTTCTTCCTTTCTTTCTAAGATAGTATAATCTTGGAAAGAAAGCGTACTTGTGTTCTGGTCTCTGTCAATATAATAAAAGAAGTCACTGCACTCAATTTAGTTGTTGAATTGCTTATAGGTTGGCATGGTTGTTGTTTCTGCAATGGTTGTTGTAGAAGAGAATAGAAGTTTGCTTGATTAATAAAATTTCCATGGAAATTTTCCCAATAGTTTGGTGTTTATTTTTGTTGATTAAAAATAGGGCTTTCTTGCTTGGTGTTGATTAAAAGCAAGCATAGGAGCTGATTTGTCGATTATTTCTTATTTTTCTATTATTCAAATTTGTTGTTGCATCTGTTCCAATTTTGTCTTGTGCCATTTATTTTACAACTCGCTGTAAAAGGGGTTGCACTTTAGCAATAACTACCTGAAATGTAAGCAATCCAAAATGAATGCTTGAAAGGCTCTTAATAATTTGATGAAATTTTTTTCTTAAACAACACTTTTTAGTTTTAGTGATTCCTCCATGTCTAGTATTTGCTTTTACAGTAATTAGTCTCTCTACATATTTTTTTCCCTTTTAAAATTGTTGTTATGTTATCAACAAGGCCATAAATAAGAAAGACATGACGTGGCGTTTTCTCTAGCACAGGCATCAAGTCTTTGACATAGCCTAAAAAGACCAAAAATAAATAAAAATGGAAAATTTGTTACCTAATAGTTGCCATGTTTTTTTTTTTTTTTTTAAGAATCTATCTCAATTTGGGCGGTGTGTAATAGTTGCCATGCTATTACATGCACAACTTTCATGCTTGTCGAGGTCTACAACATGGAGGCACAGTCTTGTTCCATAACTAACGGGAAAACTACTGGTTTAAAGCCAAACTGCAAATAAACCTGATTTTTAATTATGCAAAAATAAAATAAAATTGTGTAGAGTCTGTAGACCTAATTTTCACCATATGAAACTGTTCTGAGTAAGTTTCATTTTTGAGTTTCCTTGGAACATGTGCTGTTGATAATTCTTCTTTTTAGGCATCAAGTATGAATTAATCACTTGTGATAATGTTGCCAATATTTGTAGCAAATCATGTTATACTGGTGAGACAGAGGATGATGGTGTTGAAGATGAATACCAGCTAGAGGACCTAGAGGTTGTTGCAGCTGATTACATGTTGAAAGTGGGGGTCTCCAATTTCAGAGATGCATGGGAAAGCATGGGTGATGACTACAAATTGATAATGTTGTTCACAAATATCATGCCAAGTTCAATCGATGGATTATAGAATTTTGCTACAAATGACTTTTATATCTTTATTAATTTGAAGTTAGTTGTACCAACTTTGAAATTGTTTGTTGCAAATCTGCAATTGTTAAAATGGTGGTCGCTTTGATTGTTTCAATATAAGCCATCTTTAGTTATGGAGGAAATCTTGTGCATGTTTCATGGGTTTTGGCAGTGTCTTATGACTCTTGTCCATTTCCATGAAGTTCTGGCTTCATTCACCAAAATCAACTTGTCAAACAAAAAAAAATGTTCACTAAAAAATCAAATGGATGTAAAGATTTTAAGCAGCAATAAGCAAGAACTTCATATGGATGTAAAAATTTTAAGTGCATGATTTTACACTCCAGAAATTGGGGCCACACACAGATTAATACTCGAGTTTGATGCACTCAGGTACTACTAACACAGTACTTGAGTCCCTTAAACTCGAGTACTGTGTTAGTAGTACCCCAGTCCAACAATCCGTATGTGGCCAATACAGATTGATACCCGAGTTTAAAGGACTCTAGTACTGAACACAGTACTTGAGTTTCATGTACTCGAGTATCAATGGGCATGATTGATACAAATTGATACCCGAGTCCATTGGTGCCAATAGAGAATGATACCCGAGTTTGGTGGACTCGGGTACCACACTATACAGTACTCGAGTCCAAGAAACTCGAGTACTAAGTGGAATTTTTTAAATCCCCAAATGCCATGTCAGCCATGCCACGGTGGAATTAGAAAATAGGGTACTCGAGTTTAGTGAGCTCGAGTACTAGAAAAAGTGGTAGATCACCATTTATTTCTGAAACAGTGTTTTTTTGCTAATTTTTTTTTTAAATGTGGTATTTGGCCAATTTCGCCAAGCAGCTTTACTATTAGCTATGTGCGACAGTTTCAACTTCTGACTTTGCAACTATTTAACTGCTGAGTTATTTATTATTATTATTTTTTTGTGGTTAAGAAAAAAATTATTTTTTTTAGAATTTTTTAAAGGGAGGTTGTTTATTTTGGATAAAATTAGCTAATTGAGCTTAATTTTTTTTAGTTTTACTATTAGTAATTTTTGTTGTTGAGCTATTTTTTTTGAGTTTGTATATTTTGTTTTAGATTTTAGATCTATAAATTTTTTTTATGGTTGATGGTATTGACGAACTCAATTTCTCTGGACGACCTCATCTAAACCAACGAGGCAGTATTGACAGACGAACTAACCAGGTGCCTCTGACGATATAAGCCACTTTACTGACGAAGGAGAAGAAGCCATTCAATGCGGTCAAATAAATTTCGCGAACGGTTATAGGGACAGTTGTACAGACCGTTGGAAGCCCATCAAAACTCACATCATTGACCATGAGGCGTTACCAAAAGAAGCATTAAACCACCATAACAGTCACAACGGCTAGGGGCTAAGGAATGTATATATACAACATATACAACCCTCCCAACACCAACATAAGGTACGGAAACACCTAGAAATACTTATTGTTATACTACTGTGTCATTTTATTCTTTTGAGAAGAGTTTCCTTATACTGACTTTGGCATCGGAGACGCTGTGGCAGGCACCACATTGGTGACCATTTTGAGGGAGCTATCTCACCATTCCCACAGTCTAAGATACGAGGGTTTGGCTCCATTTGGACGAACTTACTTCGACTGACGAATTTGCACTTCATTAGTTTAGTGCTGTTTGTGGGGAACGACATTTTCGTACTTAGATTCGAAAACGTAGTTTCTCTCAACTTTTATATTCAGATAGAGTCCAATCAGGATTCAACAGCCTTAGCCCAGCAAGTCCAGGCTCTTACGGCCACCGTCGAAGAGCTCACCAGACAGAATCAGGAAATAAGGCTACGGCTTCAGTAGGAGGAGAATCGGTCTAGAGCCAATCAGGAGAATGAGGGGGATAACCATAGAAGAAGTGACCGTTGAGGACCTACTACTCCAGATGAACAGAACTCGAATCTTCTCCGGGAGATGAGGAGAGAGATGGACGAGCTGACAAACGCCATTAAGGAGAAAACGGATCGGAGCCTAGATAGAATGGTCAGGGCAACAGATTCGCCTTTCACTACTACAGTCCTGGAATGCCTAGTGCCGTCGAAATTTCGACTGCCCCAACTTGAGCCGTTTGACAGGCTTAAGGACCTTCAGGACCACCTCAACACCTTCAAGACGACGCTAGGCCTTCAACAGTCCCCTGACGAGATATTGTGTCATTCCTTTCCTATCACTCTCAAAAGAGCTGCAAGGGAATGGTTCACGAAGTTACCAACGTCGTCCATCGATAGCTCGAGCAGATGAGCAATGTCTTCTTGTGCCACTTTGTTGGAGGACAACGCCCTAGAAGGCCAGTAGATCACTTGCTCACCATTAGACAAGGGGAGAAAGAAACCCTGAAGTCGTATGTGAAACGCTTCACTCGGGAGACCCTGGAGGTAGACAAAGCTGACAACAAAGTGCAGTTGATGACCTTTAATGTAGGGTTGAAGTCTAAAGAGTTCGTGGTTTCACTCGCGAAGAATCCTCCTGAGATGATGGCGAAGATGCTCATGAAGGCACAAAAGTACATGAACGCTGAGGACGCGTTAGCCGCCATAAAGGATGTGGAAAAATCGGGAGACAAGGGGAGGAAAGATAACGATCGCAGAGGACAAAAAAGGAAGCGCCCAGATCATCGAACTAATGGCGGGGATAAAAGAAAAGGCAAGAGAACTCCCAAAACGGCAAAATTCACTCCTTTAATTATGCCTGTTGATAAAATTTTGACACAGATTAAGGATGAGCACTACCTCAAATGGCCAAGGCCATTACATTCATCCCCTAACGTCCGTGACAAGAAGAAGTACTGCCTGTTTCACAAGGATCATGACCACTACACAGAAGGTTGTCGGGACCTAAAGGAGCAGATAGAGGAGTTGATACGGCAAGGAAAACTACAGAAGTATGTGAAGAAGGGGGAGTCTAGTAGGTTCAGAGACGGTAACAAAAACCAGCACGAGTCCTCGCCCAAAGACGAGGATCACACATTCCAGCCTCCGCAGTATGTGATCGGAGAGATAAAAACGATTGCAGGAGGGCCATTCACAAGCGGGTTATTTAGGTCCCTCAGGAAAGCATGTCAAAGGCAGGTGAACAGCGTCTACATGATACCCCCGTTTAAGCAGAGATGGACGGACCAGGACATGTCTTTCAACGAGGAAGATGCTAGGGGAGTGAAACAGCCACATAATGATCCCCTAGTCATAATGCTCACGATAGAAAGATTCAATACCAAGAGAATCCTCGTGGACAATGGTAGCTCCGCAGACATCATCTACCTTCCCGTTTTCCAGCAGTTGAAGCTAGATCCAAAAAGACTGCGTCCGTTTGATTCCCCCTTCGTCAGTTTCAGTGGAGACAGAGTATATCCCATCCATGGATTTGGGCTTCTTCTTACTCTTTTTAAGTGGGCCTTAGTTGGCGGATTGGGCTTTGCCTACTTTTGAGGGCCCCTTTAGTTTTAGATTTCGGTACTCATGATATTTTAGACCTCAACAAAAACCAAACAAAAAACCCAAGGGAAAACTGATTCAGAATCATCACTAATTTCCTTAGACAAAATCAAAATCACCACCATTTGGAACCAACACCTTTTTTATTAGCACTATCTGAGTCTTCTTGTTACCTCTTGCCACATTCCCAGCCAATTTGAACACCTAGAGAATTCACTACATAAACTTTAGATCAATAACAAGAAGTAAATTTAAAGAAATATAAGAGAAAGAGATTTGATTTTCAAGTGCTTATCAATGGAGGGTTGGGTAGAGAGATCTGATTTTTAGATTTGAGCCATGGAAGTTGATTGGAGAGATTTGAGATTTTTCAAATTTAAGATAGAGAGTGTCTGTTCAGAGAGAGAGAGAGAGAGAGAGAGAGAGAGAGAGAGTTCTAACGTGTAGGGAAAGAATAAAAGTATTATAAAAAAAATTATTATTTAAAGGAAATAAAGTATATAATAGATGATCAGCAACCACATCAGCTCATCTATAATCTTCTAAAATAGAAAAAAGTACCAATTTTACACATTCTAACCCAAAAAACACCCACATCAGTCTTTGTAAAGATGTGCAAATATACACCATGGCCGTGTAAATGAACAGTAACCGTGCATATATGCACGGTTACTGTTCACCGTGTAAATGATTTTTTAATTCTTTTTTTCTCTCTCCTTTATCAAACTACAACAAACTAGCACGGCAAAATAGAAGGAAGAAGAAAATAACCACCCAACCACCAAACCTAACGCCACTACCAAACACCGCAACCTAGCATAGAAAAATATCCCAAAATCAATGGAAAAGCAATTAGAAAATCCAACTCAAAATCAAGACAAACCCACTGGAAAACCCAACTCAAAATCAATCAAAACTCACCAGAAAACCCAACCCAAAAATAGTCCAAACCCATCGAAAAACCCAGACTAAACCATACTCAATAGAAAACTCACGTGAAATGCCTAACGGAGCCGAATCTACCGCTCGATCTGCTCCGGCCGCTCAATCTACTGCCGACGGGTCTTCCATTGCTGTCGTCAGTTAAGGGTGGGAGGCGAAGGGTCGGTGGTGGAGGAGAAAGGGAAGGGCGAAAGAGAGAGGAAGGGCAAAAGCGAAAGGGAGGCCAAATTGACTGATGGCTGAGGCAGCGGCAGCGGCAAGCTGGATCTGCGAGTTGGGAGTGAGCTGGATGGGCGAGCTGGGAGTGAGTGAGGGAAAGAGAGAAACAAGTGAGTGAGCTAAAAAAGGAAAATAGATTATGAGGGAAAGAGAGAATGGGTGAGGAAAAGAGAGAAACGGGTATTAATAAATAATAATAAAAAAACAATAAATAATATTAGTATTTAATTAGAATAAATTTGTAAAATAGATTAATTGATGTGGGTGTTTTGAAAATGTGGTAGTGTAAAATAGAAAAAGTAGGTTTTTAGTGTAAAATAGACAGAAATTTTTAAATGAACTGATGTGGTTGCTCTAAGAGCATTAACATCAGTTCTTCTAAATTTTCTGTCTATTTTACACGAAAAAACCTACTTTTTCTATTTTATACATTCACTTTTACAAAACACCCACATCAGTTTATCTATTCTACACATTTATTCAATAAAAATATTCATTATTTTATAATTTTTTATTATTCACTCCCTCACTGCCCCTCTCTCTCACAAACCCACAGCCACCATCACCACCATCATCAGAAACCAAAAGCCATTAATCCACACAGATCAACCAAAATCAAAGAAAAATCAACATCAGATCAACCAAAGTCAAAGAAAAATTAGCATCAAATCAACCCCGATCTCCACCCAAAATCAAAGAAAAATCAACATCAAATCAACCAACACCGATCAACCCACACAAAGAAAAATCAACGCTGATCAAAACGCCATCGTCTCCATGCCTCCACACCTCCACACATACCCAAATCAACCCAAACCAAGCAAACCCACACAAACCAAGACCAACCCACACCATAAACTCAAATTAAACCACCATTGAGACCTCCCCACATCGCTGCCATCGATCATCGACCCAAACCCACACCACCACCATCGAGACCACGCCACACACCACACGCTAATCTCACCACGCTGTGACCCACAACACTGATCTTGCCATGCTGTGACCCACAGCGCAGATCTCGCCACGCTGTGAACTCCGGTGGCATGCTTTGAACGAGAGAGAGAGATGTGAGAGAGGGAGAGAGAACTGAGGATGAAAGGATGGAGTGGGTTTTTTGTGAGAGAAAGAGAGAGCGCAATGCCTGAGAGAGAGGGAGGTGAGAGTCAAGTAGAGAGGACAGAGAAAAAACTATTAACTAAATACACGAGCTACAGTGCCCGTGTAAATTTACACGGGTACTATAGCTCGTTGATAATTTTACACAAGTTTACACACTTTTAAACGGACTGATGTGGAGTGTTTTTGGTTCAAAATGTGTAAAAGTGGTCAAAATGTGTATTTTACACATTTATAAAAGAGCTGATGTGAATGCTTTAATTTCGATAAAGATTGGTATTTGGCTATTTTTGGCAAACAATAATAGCTTATTTTGACGTTGATTGCACATGATGTCAGGTGTGGTGGGGTTGAGATTCTTTAACTTTGAGTTTTTACTTTTTTAGAGGAAAAAACATAACCATAGATGTCAGGGGCGAGTCTTTTAGCTGAATATTGCTGAATCTCAAGTTTATTTGCGTTATGGGCATTGTTTCAAGTTATTTAGGGAATTGAGGAAAGCGAGTGAATTTTGGCAACGGTGTTGCTGAAATTCTAACAAAAGTATGAGAGAGAAAGAGAAAAAGTGGGAGAGAGAAAATTTTGAATTTTGTCAATGGCATTACCGAAATTCTTGTTGCTTGAACATGCTGACCGAGTGGGTGTGAAGTGCGCCCAAAGGAAACCAATTGTGGCAATGGCATTGCCGAAATAAGGAAAAAAAAAATTTGTGGCAATTGTGGTAATGCCATTGCAAAAAATGGGAGGGGAAAAAAAATAGTGGTTGCCAAAATCTGGGGAGGAATTAAAAAAAAAATTAATGTGCTACGTCCACGATTTTTTTACAATATTTTCACAACAAATCACTGGTAATTAGTTATTATTAGTTCAAATTTGAATTTAACACTGAGATTACTTTTTTAATCCAATAATAACAACTAATAACAACTTACCACTTAGAATTTATTGTAAAAATGTTGTAAAAATTGTGTTCACATATCATTTCTCAAAAAAAAAAAAATGTGGAATGGATTCGGGGCAATAGCATTGCCGAAATAGGAGGGAAAAAAATTGTTGCAATGAGTTTGTGATAATGACATTGCTAAAATAAAGGAGAAAAAATTTGTACAATTGTAACAATGTCATTGCCTAAAAGAAGAAAAATAAATAAAATTTAGACTAAAATGATAGAAGTGTATTAATGTAAAAAAAAAAAAAAAAAAAAAGTACAAAAAGGAGGAGACACAAGTATCAGAGGAGTTTAAGACAAACATGACTACACATCCCACTAACGCCATGGCCCAAGAAAAACCAATGCCGAAAATGCCAATGACAAACCAATTGCAATTTTTTTTTTCTCCTCCAATTTTCGGCAATGGAATGCTACAATTGCACAAATTTTTTCCTCCTATTTCGACAATGCTTTTGCCACAAACCCAGTGCAACAATTTTTTTTTCCTTCTATTTCGGCAATGCCATTGCCACAAATCCATTCCACATTTTTTTTTTTTTTGAGAAATGATATGTGAACACAATTTTTACAACAAATTATAAGTGACAAGTTGTTACTGGTTGTTATTGATGGATTAAAAAAGTAATCTCAATGTTAAATTCAAATTTGAACTAATAATTACTAATTATCTATGATTTATTGTGAAAATATTATAAAAATATTGTAGAGGTAGCACATTTTTTTTTTTTTAATTTCTCCCCAGATTTCGGCAACCATTATTTTTTTTTCCCTCCCATTTTCGGCAATGGCATTGCCACAGTTGCCACAAATTTTTTTTTCCCTTATTTTGACAATGTCATTGCCACAATTGGTTTCCTTTGGGTGCACTTCACACCCACTTGGTCAGCATGTTTGGGCAGTAGGAATTTCGGTAATGCCATTGCCGAAATTCAAAATTTTCTCTTTCTCACTTTTTCTCTTTCTCTCTCATACTTTTGTTAGAATTTCGGCAACACTGTTGCCAAAATTCACTCTCTTTCCTTAATTCCCTAAATAACTTGGAACAGTGCCTATAACGCAAATAAACCCAAAATTCAGCAATATTCAACCAAAAGACTCTGTCAAGAGCTGTTGGGTGACGTCAACTATCATTTTTGTTGTTTAAACTATAAATAATAACACTTAAATAATGTTATTATAACAATATTATCAAACGAACTCTAACTTGTTATATTTATAATCAGGTAATAGTTCTTCCACAAATTATATGTAGAACATGAAAATGAATATATATACCACATGTATATATGATCACTACAATTTTGGCAAATGATTATTATTTTAATTTTAAAAAATAAAACGTTTTTAGTCAAGATATCTCCCTCTCTCTCTCTCTCTCAATAAAGCAAAGACAAAACACTGACGTTACTACCAATAGTACATTGTTGGCTTTGATTTAGATTTTAGGCGTCACTGCTCATAAAGATGGCTGACATATCTGCTTTTGTGTTTTTTTTTTTTTAATGAACAACATAACTGCTTTTGTTATTTACCACTAGATTTGTCTTCTGTATTATCCCGAGTCTGTAAAAAAAAAATAATAATAAAAGAAAGAAAGTTTCTTGAAATGAAAAAAAAAAAAAATTACACGTATCAATTCTTCTATAATTTTCTTTCTATTTTACAATAAAAGAGTATTTCTTCTATTTTACACCATCATTTTACAAAATTACTTAATCTTTTATTAGCTTTTGAAAAAGCACTTTTGCCTCTGTTTATGAAACAAGAGTTCTTTTGCCACTGTCTTTCACTACCTTTCTCACGTGACCCTGACAAAAGAAAGAAAAAGAAAAACCCACGTATCGTCTGACGAAATATTTATTAGAAGATGATGAAGTGTGTTAAAAAAGAAAAAGAAAAAAATAATAATAATAATATATCATATTTTAAGTATATATATCACATTTTTCACAGTAATTAAGTTTCACAACTGTGTAGAAAAATGTCATATCTACTCAAAACATAATATAATTTTTAGATGAAATGGACTCTGACACAATCCTTTAGAAGAGGACCCTTACATGCATAAAGTCATGAAAGTATTGTACCTCTATGAATATGATGGACACATCAAACCAATGTTCAACGTTATCTTCCTGTTTTAATGGCTGAGAATTCATGGTCAAAAGTGCGGGATTTTTATGATACTCGAGTTTTTTAACTCGATTTTCATGTCAAAATACCGATATTTGGCTATTTTTGCCATTATTGATCAATCAGCTTCTTCTTCATCATTCAGCTATCCAACCAACCTTGGATTCCATTGCAGTGCCTTGCCTTGCGCTTCCATGACCAGCAACGAGAAGAAGCTTCACATAGCCATGTTCCCATGGCTAGCCTTTGGGCATATGATCCCCTACCTAGAGCTCGCCAAGCTCATAGCTCAAAAGGGTCACCGCATCTCCTTCATATCCACTCCTCGAAACATTGATCGCCTCCCCAAACTCCCGCCCAATTTGGCTTCCCTCATAGATTTGGTGAAGCTTCCATTACCCCACGTGGACAACCTCCCAGAAGATGCCGAGGCCACCATTGATGTCCCTTCAAACAAGGTCCCGTACCTCACAAAGGCATACGATGCTCTCCAAGACTCTGTGGCTCCGTTCCTAAAAGACTCACAGCCAGATTGGCTTCTTTACGACTTTGCTCCTTATTGGTTACCAAGAATAGCTCGTGAACTGGGCATCCCAAACGCTTTCTTCAGTATATTCATCGCTGCGTTACTGAGCTTCATGGGGTCGAAAGCCCTTTTCGGCGACCGCAAGAACCCCGAGGATTATACAGTGCCGCCCAAGTGGGTCCCATTCCCAACCACGGTGGCGTATCGGTTCTTCGAGGTTATGAAAATCTTCGAGTGCACAGAGGCCGACGAGACAAACGTGTCTGTTTTTTCCCGTTTCATAGAAGTACTTGATGGTTGCGACATAGTGGTTGTGAGAAGCTGCATGGAGCTCGAGCCAGAGTGGCTATGTCTTCTTGAGGATCTTCACAGGAAACCGATTCTCCCAATTGGTCAACTTCCCACTATAGTGCTCAACAGCGAGGACGAAACCGACACATGGTTGTGGATGAAAGAGTGGCTGGACAAGCAAGCCAAAGGTTCAGTAGTGTACGTAGCATTTGGAAGCGAGGCAAAGCCTAGTCAAGAGGAACTCACTGAGATAGCTCTTGGTTTGGAACAGTCCAAGTTACCCTTCTTCTTTGTACTAAGAACTCGACGTGGGGCAGCTGATACTGGGTTGATCGAGTTACCAGAGGGGTTCGAGGAGCGAACCAAAGGACAAGGGGTGGTTTGTACGAATTGGGTACCTCAGCTCAAGATTTTAGCTCATGACTCCGTTGGTGGATTTTTCACTCACTCTGGGTGGACCTCAGTGGTGGAAGCACTTCAGTTTGGGAGAGCTCTCATATTGTTGACTTTCTATTCAGACCAAGGGATTAATGCTAAGGTTTTGGAAGAGAAACAAATTGGGTATTTGATACCAAGGAACGAGCAGGATGGTTCGTTTACAAGGGACTCGGTTGCTAAGTCACTAAGGCTGGTGATGGCAGAGGAAGAAGGCAGGCTGTACAGGGACAAGGCTAAGGAGATGAAGGGTCTGTTTGGAGACAGGCAGAGTCAGGATCTGTACTTGGAAAGTTTCCTTGATTACCTGAAAACCCATCAACGTCTCTCCAAATAGCCATCTGAAAACATTCGCAGTTGAATAAATCCTAGCTATATACCAGTAGCCAACAACATTTGGAAATCGTTAAGTACTTCTCTTTGCTTCATTTTTTTTTCTCAGCACTTTGCTTCATTAATGGTGGGTTTGTTAAGGTATCAGCTTCCAGGGATTATGGTTAAGCTTTCTTGTAGCTAGCTTATTGCTTTTCTGTTTAAATAAAGTTGTCTTCGTTTATTTAAAATTAAAAAAAAAAAAAAAAATTGTGGATCTTGTGAAAAATTTGTGTTTGGTTTCAAAAATTACTTTGAAAAATATAATAAATCCAGGCATTTTATATGTTCCAATAATCATGAACGTTAGTTTTGGTTCATTGTTCAAAAAAATGAAACCAATTCATAACATTTTTCCACTTCAACCGATCATACATGAGCAATAGAGGAAAATGTTGGAAAAGAAATCACGAAATTGAAAATAACTCCAAGCTTCTAACAAGTAATTTGATTTTCGTAGTAAAAAATGTAAAATTATGATACAGTCATACAGTTCTAACAGTACCAGTCTTGGGCTTTGTGGTTAGTTTAATCATTTATGTGTTGTTTGTCTTTTTAGAAGAAGGAATAGCAACTAATTAATAAAAATTTGCCTCATTTGATTTTTTTTAATGAGAATTAACCTCATGTTTTATTTTGTATGAAAATTGGTCAACTGCTTGTGTGTTTTAAAAATTTTCAAACTTCCATATTTAACTTTATGATCAATTTGGATTGAGAGGAGAGAGGGAGAGTAGAGAAAAGTAAAGCAAAGTTGCCCTAAAATTAGTTTATTTTCAATTAACTTTACTCTAATCCCCTCAATTCTCACTCCCTCCCTCCTCCTTCAGTCCAAACAGGCTCCAATGATAATTTAAACTTCTTGAAATTTTGTAGAACTTCAACTATAGTTGAATTAATCTATATTTAAAGGCACAATATATTTACAATTGTACATATGATATGTTGTAATTTATGGATAATAAAAGTAGTGTCAATAATAGAATAAGTGAAAGTGAGTGCTCACACATTTTAAAAATTCAAACTGATAGAAATAATTTTTAATCCAAGGATAATTTAAAATTTTTAAAATTTTTGTGTTACTTCAATTAGAGTAAAATTCCCATAAAAAAAAGTAGATTCTATATATTTATACAATAAGTCTAGGTACACAATATAATTTACAGCTACTAATACTTTCTATTGTGATTTGTTCATAATAAAAATGGTTTTAGTTGTAGGCCAAAATGAAAGTGATATTGCTCCAATCACAAAACCTTTAACATTTGTGTAAAAAGTTGTGATCCTAACATTATTCATATTCATATCTATATAATAAAACTAGCATCATCATACTTGCTACGCATATGCTCTAAGGAATTTTTTTTTTTTTTGGTTTAGTGTCATAATTTTCCATTCATTCTAATTTGAGATTTACACGTTTGTACAATTGCACTTACAAACTATTGATACAACCAAGAGTGTCATGAGACTAGCTCCAAAAAATAAACACAAAAATAGCATTGAAATCATAATTTTCTAATATTAAGTAAATGCACAGAAAGGGTTCCAATTAATTCAACTAGTAAAGTCTCTTGTTACTAAATAAGAGATTTGACATTTGAATCCTGCCTATACCATTAATTGATAAGTGTCTTAGACCGATGATAAAGAACAATTTATTATGGAGTGAACGTCATAGGTTGGAAATTTTTTATTAGAAAAAAGTAAGTGTACCAAAGTGGACCGAATGGACCGAATTTGACCAAAAATGATTAATACAGACCAAAGTGGACCAAAAGGGTCCAAATAGATTGAACAGACCAAATTGGACCGAAGTGAACCAAAATGGACTTATATAAACCTAGTGGACCAAAGGGACTGAAATGGAATGATATAGAACTAATGGACCATAGAGGATCGTATGGACTGATATAGACTGAAGTGGACTGAATGGATCAAGTAGACCGAAATAGACTGATAAAGACTAAAGTGGACCGAAATGGACTGATATAGACCAAAGAAGACTGAAAATGGACTGATATAGACGGAAGTGGACCGATATAGACCAAAATGGGCCAAATTTAGATATTTAAAAAAAAAAAAAATGCATAAACCCTGAATTGAGATTATTGGAAAGTAAATTTTTTTTTTTTTAAATTTTAAAAAAGGCATCTAAACAAGCATAATGTGCATGCGAAGAGGCTAGTTTCTTCTAATATGACCATTGATTGTGCTTAGAGGATTTTCTATTTCTTTTAAATCTTAGTAGTTTCTTTTTTCTAGTTTTTTTTGCCATTAATAAATAAATCTTAATGATAATGATAAGATACAAATAGAACAAAATTGTTAGGTACATTTCTTTACGCCTAATATTATTTAAATAACACCTATTTATTTATTTTCAAATGTCACAAACAAATTACTGGGCATGCCTAGATATTTTCTTTGACTATCACTATGCTAGCCCACAACCTTTTTCCTTTCTATCACAAAATTGGGTTACAAATGCAAAACACTATAGGACCTCATATTTTCTCGTAAAGGCCGAATTATTTATTAAGTGAGATAAAATCTAATCCTTTCTAAAGCCCAAGAATTTTATACTTAGCAAATATTCGAAAAAACCTATGATTCAAATTCATGGCAGTACTATCTTTTCCAATAGGATTCAACCCCATGATCAAAGCCCATGATTCAAACCTGTGGCAAATTATTCGTCAAAAAGCCCAGTTCCCACTAACAATATCAAAAGCCCAATTTTCATTAGTAATATCAAAAATCCAGTTCTCACTGGCAATATCAAAAGCTCAATCTTTATTGGTAATATCAAAAGCTCAGTTCCCACTGGCAACATCCAAAACCCAATTTTCATTGGCACTATTTTATAAAAAAAGCCCAAGATTATTAATGCTTGGCAAAGAAAAAATATCATGGTATAATATTACCATGGCAAAAACCATGACAATTGTCTTATAAAAGTTCATAGGGAGTTATCTTGAAGATTATGCTCTCATATTATAAACTCATGAAATACATGGTTATCATTTGCATCACAACATCCATAATATATACCTTCAACACTTATGGTAAATATTCAATCCTATAAACTTATCATTTAAATTATGATGTGATTATTAGAAACCATGAACATTATTTACGATATGGAATTCATCATAGTATAAGTTACTTACAAAGGTATTTTGAAACTTGTCCTATTGTTTCAAACATTACAACTAATTGCCCAAAGGCCTAGTGCAAGTATCTATGAAAAACCAAAAAATATTTACTAATATAAGTCCATGAGGAATGAAAACCCATGGCAACATGTGTTGTTGATGTCTATTTTGTAGAATGCACACAACCCAGCCTAAAGGAACCAGCCCATGTGAGCAAGCCCAATCCAAAAGACCCCAGCAAGAGGCAGAGGATTGAAAGTGGACAACCAGCCCTTGTTCACCCCTGATCAAAGTACAACTGGAAGCCCCTACAAAAGAACCAAGTCTTTGAGGATGAACTAGGGGCTGTCCCATCAGCTTTCTGTCACTCTCTACCTGACGTGAACAGTGCCCGAGGATTTTGATGTCAACTGAAGTCTAAAGGGTGATGGAACTTCATCGTCTTCCTTAAGATTGTACCTCTAGCGGAAAGGGAGCTAAAACCAAGTATTCCAAACCTCAACAAATTGATGCTATAAATGTCAAAAACTTTCAAGACATGATTCATGTGCTAAGCCCATGAATCCTAAAGGGGAAAAATCGGAAACATGTGGTTGGAGGGCATAAAGGGATATCCAGTAGAACCCCCTAAAGTGGACTTAGAGTTTGACAACTGACTTGGGTTATTGGATCCTACTTCTTGGGGTCCAAATCTCAGTTGCAGCATTATGATTTATTCTTGATACATGCTTTAATCTCATTGGTTAAGCTCAGTCTCAGAAATCCTGGTATTTAATACAAACACTCCAAAATTTTATCATGTGTCACATATTATCCAAAGAAGTAAAGCAGTCTCTAAAGTAAACCAAATCCTAAGAAGATTTGACAAGAAATCTGAATGAAGACCGTGCTACTTTTATAATTGCTCCCTTGGTTACAGTTTATGATTGGGGGTGCTTCTTTTACACACTCTGTATTTTTGTAAACCGAAAACGTGACGTTACACGGTAGACAAGACTATTTTTTGTAAGTTACTTGATGTTATTGAAGGTGGGGGCTTGAGAGTCTTTAATGTTGCGTACTTTCCAGCAGAAGCCAGCGTTGCTGTCATAGTGGTCAGGTACTCTATCACAAATAATTCTAGCACCATACCACGTGTATAGGAACACAAGAACCATATCCCAGGCAAAATTATATATATATATATATATATATATACACGTCGACACACACAGACACAAATGCTCAAGCACGCGTGTGTTGGCACACAAATATATATTATTTGGCTCCAATCTTGATATTGCCACATTGGATAATAGATTCATTTATGTGAATTTTTTTGGGACAAAATTTAATTATAAACTTGGTTGTAGTTTTAATTTACAATCTTATTCAATAAAATAAATATTACTAAATATTTTAAAGATCTAACTGTTGAATTACATGTTCTTTTTACTCTTAATACACATGTCAAATTTTATGTCAATCAAATATTATATACTATATAATTTATAAGCTTATATTTTGTGTATAATTTTAAACTACGAAAACTAGCAATTTAAACAATTTATTGATGACATAGCTATTGATATTTAATTTTCTAGAAATTTTGCAAGCATAGAGGATGTAAGAAAAAGATGTAATCCAATGGTAGAATTCTTAAAATTCACCTTCATTAAAAAAATATTAAGTAAGGTTGTATCCTTAGACTACAACCAATTTTGTAATTAAATTTTATCATTTTTTTTTTCCTTTCATTGCTATTAATATAAACTTATAAAGTATTCAATTGTAACAATTTTAAAACTATATTATGAATATTTATGGATATGCAACTTTGAGTTTTAGACTTGAAATAATATTAGATTCTAGAGATTATAATTTCATTGGTTACAAGATTTCATTACATTATTATACACTTTTTATGCAAAATAATAAATTATTACATATAGAATATGTCTTTTTAAGGAAAATAAAATTGAAATGGGAAAATAATTTCTTTTCTTTTCTTTTTTCCCTTTGATAGGAATGCATGCTTTTATATTATTTGTCCTTAACACTGTTTCCTTTTTCAAGTGAAAAATCTTAATAGTATTTGATTATAAAATAGGAAATTACTCTCTTTTCTTAAAATAAATTTAGATATTTATAAAAACAGCTAACTATGTTATAAAATTTTAATTAAATAAGAAATAGTCACTTGTCGTAAAGAAAAGAAAACCACTTAACAAAAATCACGACCTCTAAATCTAATTTTTATTATATTAGTATTAATATTGGGGTAATTATTAGGTACTCTCGGAGTACTATAAATGCGTATTTCCACTCTCATATAACCGTAGGTCCTACTAATTAAATTTATGGTATGTCTCACAATTCATGTGAGATGGAAGAGTACGCATTTATGGTATTTACGAAGTATTCAATAATTTCTTATTAATATTGTATACAATGCTGAAGATAATTGATATGCATGCCCTTATGAAATTGCTTCCTATTATTATTATTATTATTATTATTATTATTATTAGAAGGGTTGTGTTACGGTGCCCATTAAGAACAACCTTTTGTAGCTTGTTATAGTATTAATTTACTTTATGCAGCTTTTTATTATTTTTTAATAGTTTTTTTAAAATTATTTTTGGCAATATTTTTAATAGCTTTTTATACTTTTTATTAATACAACCCATTAAAGAAAATCTTAACAAGCACCACGGTACTTGTTAACATGTTACTTATTATTATTATTATTATTATTATTATTAAATTTAAAGGAAATTCTTTATTGTTGGGCTAACAAAAAGGGAAGGGCCCTGCGACCATCTCCGAGTTCAGTGATGGGGACGGTAAAAAGAAGAAGAAGATGCCATTGCTGTTGCTAGCAGTAGCCACAATAGGAAAAGAAATGGTATATAATAGGGAAAGATTTCGAGAGCCTGATATATATTAGTGTATAGATTAGGCTAGATTAGCCCATTGGGCTTAGCCCAGTATATTACTTGTACTGCACTCATGTTACTTGTACTGTACACATACCTAGCCTATATAAGGCTCTCTTTTGTACATTATTTTATACATATCAATATACAGATTATTCAGTCATTATCTCTCACTTTATATTGTTAACATAGTATCAGAGTCATTCCTCTGACTTCTTGGTTCCTGTGGACATCTTCGGCGTTCTTCCGCTACCCTCGCCTTCATCCAGTAGTCACTGTCAGAAGCGAGTCACCGCCGTCACGCCCACAGCCCCTAAAACACTCGGATTTCGTCAGTTTTGTTGATCAAACTGCTAAAGCCAAGGCACAGATTGACAGATCATCCAATCCCGAGCAAAACCCAACAAAGATCCGCCAGAAACAACCATCCATGCGCAACCACGCGCCATCTGAAGTTTGTGCCTCACGAGCACACGCTGCCACTCGCCTCCACGCGCCTCCACGTGCCGTCTGTCTTCACACGCACCTCACGCGCCAGTACACGCGCTTCCACGCGCACCACGCGCCTGCTCCGTTTCATGTACTGCCACGTCAGCCCTAGGGTGACGTCACCATGCCACGTCAGCACGCCGTTAGCATCCTGAGCCATGACCGAGCCGTTGACTTTGACCAGACCGTTGACCGTTGACTTTGACCAAAGTCAAAATTTTTCAACAGGACTTGTCTTGCTCAGTTTTTCGCGTAGATTCTAATTTTGGGCTCTGTTTCTGCATTCGAGGTCTCTAAATCTCATTTTTTAGTCATTTTCTTCATTATGACTCAACAAAATGAACGAGACATCATACGTCCTATCACTATTATGTTGGATGGTCCTACTAGCTATCATGCATGGTCTCAAAATATGACTGTCTTTCTCAAGGGTCGTAAACTGTGGAGATATGTGACTGGTTCAATTCCTAAGCCAATACCAAACCCTAAGTCCAAAGCCACAACTGCTGAAGAGTCTTCCAAGACTACAGTTACAACAGATGATTATGAAGAACGCCTAGAGGAATGGGAGAGTATTCAGAGTAAGATCTTGTTTTGGTTTATCAATACCTCTATTCCCTCCATTCATAATCTTCTTCCTCGTCTTGAGACTGCTGAGGCTGCTTGGAAATTTTTGGCTGATCGCTATAATTGTACTAATGATTCAAGCTTGGAGTTCCACATTGAATCAAAATTTTATCAAATGCGCCAAGAGATAGGTCAGTCTATTTCTGATTTTTATTCTTAGACTTCTACTATGTGAGAACAACTCTCTGCTGTAGATCCTCCACTAGTGTGTTCTAAGGACATTGAGCTCTTTGTCAAATATCGGGATCGCCGTAAATTTATGCACTTCATGATGGGTTTGCGTGAGGATTTTGAGCCTACTAGGGCTTCTCTGCTTAGCAGGTCTCCTACTCCTTCTCTTGACGCTGCAGTCAAGGAGCTCATTTCTAAGGAAAACCGTCGACCTAATCATCACATGTCATCATCTGATCATGTATTGACTACACCATCTCCACAGCCTCCCATTGCTGCATTCACTGCTCCTCCACGAATAAACTCTGGGCGTCCCACCCCTCAGTCTTCCAAAGGTACTCGCTGCGAGTTTTGCCGTGCCAAAGGCCATGACATCTCAGTTTGTCACAAACTGCAGAAATTTGTGCAAGAGCAGAATAAAGCTTCTCTTCCTCAGGCAGTTGCTGTATGTCCTTTAGATTCATCGGTTCCTACAGGTCCATCTTTGGCTTCCTCACTTACTACGGTTGATATTGAGGCAGTTGTTCAACAGGTTTTATCCTGCACTTCCACTGCCCTTTCTATCACCTCAGGTAAACAACTTTGGTTTTTTGTTATTGCATGTTGTAACCATATGACTCCTGATGAATCCCAATTTTCTGATAAGGCACCCTTAGAACATCCAATCACCATTTACACTACTGATGGAACTCCTATGCCTGTTAGTCATAAAGGAACAATCTCTTCTCCTTGTTTATCCCTTAGTGACACTTTTCATATCCCAAAGTTATCCCTTAATTTGCTTTCTGTTGGTCAACTTTATGAATTAGGCGTAGATCTTCTATTTACTAATCATGGTGTGGATGTGCAGGATCCCCGGACGGGTCAAGTGCTTGGGACAGGCCGTAAGGTTGGTCGTATGTTTGAGGTTCATGACTTGAATATTCCTTCACAAGTTATTTCTGCAGCTGCTACCACTGCCACCTCCTCACCTGATCTATGGCATGCTCGTCTTGGTCATCCATCCTTATCTCGTCTTCAGTTGTTAGCTTCTCAAGGTCATTTAGGTTCAGTTCAGTTTCAAAAATTTGATTGTACTTCCTGTCATTTTGGCAAACAAACAAAATTGCCCTTTAATAATAGTGACTCATTTTCTTCTGCACCTTTTGATCTTATACATTCTGATATTTGGGGTCCTGCACCTGTTCCTACTGAGGGGGGATCTAGATATTTTGTCATATTTATGGATGATTTTTCTCGATATACTTGGATTTATCTGCTTCACCATAGGTCTGAACTTGTGTCTATTTACCAAACATTTCATAAAATGATTGAAACACAGTTCAATCGCACTGTCAAAGTTTTTCGATTAGATAATGCTCAAGAATACAATGATAAATTTTTCATATCCTTTTTAGACAATCATGGTACCCTTACTCAGCGGTCTTGTCCTTACACCTCTCAACAAAATGGTCTTGCAGAACGAAAACATCGTCACATTCTTGATGTTGTCCGCACCCTTCTCATTTCTGCCTCTCTTCCTAAGCGCTTTTGGGGTGAGGCCGCACTCACTGCTGTATACACCACTAATCGTATTCATTCACCAACTACACACAACAAATCACCATTTGAGCTTTTCTATGGTCAAATCCCCGACTACTCATCTCTTCGGGTTTTTGGTTGTGCTTGCTTTGTCTCTCTTCCTCCTCATGAACGAACAAAGCTCCAGCCACGTGCTCGTCTCTGTTGTTTCCTTGGTTATGGTGTATCTCAAAAGGGGTTTCGCTGCTATAATCCCATTTCTCATCGTCTTCGTGTCTCCCTTCATGTTGAGTTTTGGGAACATCGTCCTTTCACGAGTCTTCAGCAGTTTCCTGCATCCTCTTCCTCTGAGTCTCCCATTTTTACTGATCTTTTCCTCCATCTCTATCCTGAACTTGTGGAGGATTCTTCAACATTGGCTACCTCTCCAGACGACTCATCTCCAGTTCTGTCCCCGGCATATGACCCGCCTGTCTTGGATCCTGTGGCACCAACCTCTCCTGAGTCTCCTGATGGTCCTAAACTTCGTCGTTCCACTCGGGTAAGCATTCCTCCCCCTTATCTCTCTGATTATCACTGCTCTGTTGCCCTTGCCACCCTCTATGAACCTCACACCTATTGTGAGGCCCATACTAACCCTCTTTAGCAGCAAGCTATGAATGATGAACTAGATGCCCTTCATAAGAATCACACTTGGGATATGGTTGATTTGCCTCCTGGTCAGTCTGTAGTAGGTTGTAGGTGGGTTTACAAGATCAGGACCAAGGCTGATGGATCTGTTGAACGATACAAGGCTCGCCTAGTTGCCAAGGGCTTTACCCAGGAGTATGGCATTGACTATGAGGAAACATTTGCTCATGTTGCTCGCCTTACATCTGTCAGATGTCTCATTGTTGTGGCTGCTGTTCACCATTGGCCTCTTTATCAAATGGATGTGAAGAATGCTTTTCTCAATGGAGACCTTCAAGAAGAAGTGTACATGCAACCACCCCCTGGCTATCCACACTCAGGCAGTCAAGTTTGTCACCTTCGCTGTGCTCTTTATGGCCTCAAGCAGGCTCCTCGAGCTTGGTTTGAAAAGTTTAGCTCAGTTGTTGCTCAGTAGGGTTTCACTTCGAGTCCTCATGACACTGCTCTCTTCGTCCGAAGATCCTCTGCTGGTATCACTCTTATTCTTCTCTATGTTGATGATATGATTATTACTGGAGATGATTCTGTAGGTATCCGCTCTCTTCAGCACTTCCTTAGTCAGCATTTTGAGATGAAAGATTTAGGCACTCTCAACTATTTTCTTGGGCTTGAGGTTACCTCATCTTCTGATGGATACTATCTTTCCCAAGCTAAATATGCTTCTGATCTTCTCTCCAAAGCCGGTATCACTGACAACAAGACTGTTTCCACTCCCTTGGAATACAATGCAAAGCTCACACCCTTGGATGGTGAACCTATATCTGATGCTACTCGCTATCGTCAGTTGGTTGGTAGTCTGATCTATCTCACTATTACTCATCCGGATATTTCACATGCCGTGGGTATGGTTAGTAAGTTCATGGATGCCCCTTGTTCTGTCCACTATGCTGCTGTTCTTCGGATTCTCCGATATGTCAAGGGCACACTTTATCATGGTCTACACTACTCCTCTCGGTCTTCTCTCAAGCTTCATGCTTATTCAGATGCGAACTGGGCAGGTGATCCGACTGATCGGTGCTCTATCACAGGTTTCTGTTTCTTGTTGGGTACTTCTCTTGTCTCGTGGCGTAGCAAGAAGCAAGATGTTGTTTCCCGTTCCAGTACTGAAGCTGAGTATCGTGCCCTTGCCGACACCACCTGCGAGCTTGTTTGGCTTCGATGGCTCTTGGCTGACATGGATGCTCCACAGCCCACTGCTACTCCTCTTTATTGTGACAATTGTAGTGCTATCTACATTGCTCATAATGATGTCTTCCACGAACGCACAAAGCACATTGAGATCGACTGCCACATCACTCGCCAGCATCTCAAGAAAGGCAATCTCAAGTTGTTCTCCATCTCATCTGCTGACCAGCCTGCTGATATCTTCACCAAGTCTCACCCGCCTGGTCCTCTGCGAGATCTTATATCCAAACTCCAGTTGGCTTCCTCCTTGCCACCTCGAGTTTGATGGGGGATGTTAGTGTATATATTAGGCTAGATTAGTCCAATGGGCTTAGCCCAGTATATTACTTGTACTGCACTCATGTTACTTGTACTGCACACATACCTAGCCTATATAAGGCTCTCTTTTGTACATTGTTTTATACATATCAATATAAAGATTTTTCAGTCATTCTCTCTCACTTTATATTGTTAACAATATATACTGTTATCCACAATCTTAATAATGGACCAATGGAGGGAAAGGTTCAGATTTTGCTTTGTTCAATCACATTATGAGATTCGTCTCCTCCTACAAATACAATGATAGATTGTGACTGTCTTTAGAACTTTGAACCTGAGCACTTTTAGTCATTTTTTTACTCATTATAGTTCCCTGCTTATTTGACGTATATTGCAGAATGCATATGGTGGGTTGGCTTGGGGTTTCCTTTAAAGTTGCTATCTAATTATCCACCTAAAAAGACGATAGTGTTATGATGCATCATGCATGGTACCAAGTTGGTTTTGCCGAGCTTGCTTTTTTTCCTTAGATGTCCGCACAAAAAATCATGTCTTCAAGACATCTTTTTATTTATTTATTTTTTGTGTGCTAGGATTTCAAGTTCTCAACCCCCCTCTCCCAGGCTCTCACTTTACCAAATCTATTAACATTAATATTTTGTAAAATTCCCCATAAATTATGTGTAGGGACACGGTTTACCGCCCAAGCCCAGTATGTATGGGATTATGGGTTAATGAGCTCAATACAATAAAATTTGTAGAGAATCTATTAACATTAATATTTTGTAAAATTCCCCATAAATTATGTGTAGGGACACGGTTTACCGCCCAAGCCCAGTATGTATGGGATTATGGGTTAATGAGCTCAATACAATAAAATTTGTAGAGAATGGATCAAAGAACTAGGCCCTAGTGAATCTAACAACGGCTAAGATAGGCCCGAAAGATCATCATGTAAGAGCAAAACACGTAAGGCTAGGTGTATGTGTTGTCCGAGGAGACAAATATTCTTATAGACCAATGGAACAAATTACAAATGCAATTCTAGTTGCTACAGTGTTTTTTCTCTATTTTCTCCGATCCCCCCTTCTTTCAGGGGTCTTTCATATTATATATCTCCTTCCTGGTGATCTTGGCCCTCCACTTGTCAACCATCCAAGTCACTACTTGAGTACCCATCCCATCAGACACCCCTTCTAGCTCTCTGTGAATCGCGGTGGCCATGAAAACACTGCTCAGGGGTCTTCTCCACATAAATGTGGTCAGAAAAGTAGCTGCAATGCATTTAATGTGGAAGTGGCGCCTTTTCCTTAGATATTTTTGGGTTTCCTTCTTTCTCGTGTGTCTATGGGACATGCTTCTGACACTGGTGTCTCCATTGAGTTCATTTTCATTGCTGGAACATGTACCAGAGCAATGTTCGTCATGGCCGAGGAGGTATCCCTCCTCAGACCGCATACTTCCCTTTTCTTACTCGTGAGGCGTTGAGCTGGAATCCCTCAACTACTCATCTTTCCTCGAACATGCCAACGTTCTCGGATGGGCCCAAGGCCCAATATACCGTTTTGGAACTTGTCCCCACAATAGCCCCTCAAAACTCCGGTTTTTCCCTCTCATTTGAGGGGAAAAAGTGGGGTTTTGATCTTTAAGGGATAAGACCCTTAATTTCTCTGGTTTACATGTGCGGGAGTGTCGTTTTATGCGCCCCATAATTGCTACTGACGCTTCGTGCCTTGCGAGGCATCATTAACTGCTCTAGGCGGCTTGATGTTCCCTGCATCCAACGGCGAAGTGCAGATCCAATGGCTAACGTTCGTTCTTGGGTTTTGAGTAGTGTAACTCCCACTCGATCCTGCCTCCTATATAAATTATCCAGAGAACTCATTTCCTCCATTTTACACCTTCGAGCTCTCTAGAGATCCCAAGCGCTCAAACTCACAAGACTCTCTTAGTCACTAAACCTCCTTAAATCTTTTCCTTGAGAAATTTCACAAGGATTTCACTTAAAGGTTCAGGGTTCAGTACACCCGTCCCCGTAAGTATCTATCTCTCTAGACTTTCAATTTCTCCTCGGCTAGGCTCCTCAGCCTTCTTCCTTTTTTGAAAATTTTTTCCTTGTCCTCCATATTCGCTTAGATGGGTAGATTTAAACATTTGGTGGACTCTCCGTCTGGTATGGAGAGTTTTAGAGCAAAGTACCACATCCCACAGGGAGTGGGTTTAGAGTATTGTCCCTTGGAACGGATACTTACTGATAGAGAAATGGGTGAAGTCGTCATTCCGATGATTGCTTTTATAGAGGGAGGGATGACGCTTCCCATGGGTAGGATAACCAGAGATTATCTGCTCAACCACCAAATATGCCCCCATCACTATGCTAGCCCACAACCTTTCTCCTTTCTATCACAAAATTGGGCTACAAATGCAAAACACTATAAGACCTCATATTTTCTCATAAAGGCCGAATTATTTATTGAGTGAGATAAAATCTAATCCTTTCTAAAGCCCAACAATTTTATACTTAGCAAATATTCGAAAAACCCCATGATTCAAATTCATGGCAATACTATCTTTTCCAATAGGATTCAACCCCATGATTCAAACCTGTGGCAAAATTATTCGTCAAAAAGCCCAGTTCCCACTGGCAATATTAAAAGCCCAATTTTTATTGGCAATATCAAAAACCTAGTTCCCACTGGCAATATCAAAAGCCCAATCTTCATTGGCAATATCAAAAAGCCTAGTCCCCTCTAGCAATATCAAAAACCCAGTTCCCACTAGCAATATCTAAAGCCCAATTTTCATTGGCACTATTTTATCAAAAAAGCCCAAGATTATTAACGCTTGGCAAAGAAAAAATATCATGGTATAATATTACCATGGAAAATCCATGACAATCGTCTTATAAAAGCTCATAGGGAGTTATCTTGAAGATTATGCTCTCATATTATAAACCCATGAAATACATGGTTATCATTTGTATCACAACATCCATAATATATACCTTCAACACTTATGGTAAATATTCAATCCCACAAACTTATCATTTAAATTATGATGCGATTATTAGAAACCATGAACATTATTTATGATATGGAATTCATCATAGTATAAGTTACTTACAAATGTATTTTGAAACTTGTCCTATTGTTTCAAACATTATAACTAATTGCCCAAAGGCCTATTGCAAGTATCTATGAAAAACCCAAAAATATTTACTAATATAAGTCCATAAGGAATGAAAACCCATGGCAACATGTGTTGTTGATGTCCATTTTGTAGGATGCACACAACCCAACCCAAAGGAACCTGCCCATGTGAGCAAGCCCAATCCAAAAGACCCCAACAAGAGGCAGAGGATTGAAAGTGGATAACCAGTCTTTATTCAACCCTGACCAAAGTATAGCTGGAAGCCCCTACAAGAGAACCAAGTCTTTGAGGATGAACTAAGGGCTGTCCCATCAACTTTCTGTCACCCTCTACCTGATGTGAACAGTGCATGAGGATTGTGATGTCAGTTGAAGTCTAAAGGGTGATGGAACTCCATCGTCTTCCTCAAGATTGTACCTTTAGCGGAAAGGGAGCTGAAACCAAGTTATCCAAACCTCAACAAATTGATGATATAAATGTCAAAAATGTTCAAGACATGATTCATGTGCCAAGCCAATGAATCTTAAAGGGGAAAAATTGGGAACATATGGTTTAGAGGGCATAAAGGGATATCCAGCGGAACCCCCTGAAGTGGACTTAGAGTTTGACACTTAGCTTGGGTTGTTGAATCCTACTTCTTGGGGGTCTAAATCTCAGTTGCAGCATTAGGATTTGTTCTTGATACATGCCTTAATCCCATTGGTTAAGCTCAGCCCCAAAAATCCTGACATTTAATGCAAAACACTTCAAAATCCCATCATGTGTCATATATTACCCAAAGAAGCAAGACAGCCCCTAAAGTAAATCTCCTACTTCTGGCCAAATCCTAGGAAGATTAACCTTGATTCACTGCCTCTGATCAGTCCTACGTTTTTTGAATTCTTGTTAATTAATGCTTCTCTAAAACTCCATTATAAAAATATAAGCACCTCAGCCCACAAGGGACAACTACTCCCTCTGAAACTTTTGATTTGTTTTCCATTTTTGCTGATGGTTTAGCTCTCCTTAAGCTCACCACTTATTCCCCTTAGACCACACTCAAAATAATGGGTCCTAATTCAAATGACATCTTTTCATTGATGAACTCAAAATAATTTGCAAGCAGAAATTGAAATCAAATCAAATGCAAAGTTACTTAGACGCCTAAGAATAGATAACAACTCTTCAAGAGTAACTCCCTTGGAAAAAGCACTAGGCATAAATCTGTATTTACATCAAGCAGGGGTTAGGTACTCACTGTTAGTACATGGCCTGTTGCCAGCGTGCACAAGCCCAAACTAAAGTATGTTACAATTCTGTTACAAATCTAACAACTTGTCCCTAACTGCCTTCCCTAAGCTGATACAGCAAGTAACTAACTAAAAACAACCGTATTATTTACAAAGGTATGACACATAAAGTACCACATGGACTAGTAAATCACATTCCAACTAGCTCGTAAGGTTGCAAGGCATGTCTTACTCTGTTGCATCGCTTGCCCTAAAAAAAGAAAATGTTAATACCATAAATTATTTCACAACATTTTTTACAAACCACAGATGGGGTGAGTTTTACTATAACAAATGGTGGAACGTATGGTTGTAAATTCAAAAACCATTGGATTTGTATATAAATAAACTTATAAAATTAAAAAGAAAAGGAGGAAAACAATCCACATGCAATTTACAACTACAACACAAATTTCAGGAGATCCACTCGTCTTTTTATAAGTAACGCAAAAACCATCAGCTACAAGGTCCTCGCCCATCTCCTGCAACTTCATTATTGATACAAATACAATCGAAATGGAAAACAAACCTACTTGTAATTGAAACACATACGAGTAATGAGACAAATAAACATTGAAACATAGGTGTAGTTACCACCGGTTATTTAACATAAAGAAAGGAAGATAATTATTGAAGTTTTTGAGATAATCATAATCTTCACCCACCGGTGGCTACTGGCTAGAATTTATTCAACTGCAAAGGTTTTCACCTTTCAAATCCCATTTTGGAGTCGACGATATGTTTTTAGGTAGTCAAGGAAACTATCCAGGTACTGATCTTGACTCTTCTTGTCACCAAACAGTCCCTTCATCTCCTTAGCCTTGTCCCTATACATCTTGCCCTCTTCCTCTACTATCACTAGCCTTATAAACTTAGCCACCGTAAATGAACCATCCTGCTCGTTCTTCGGTATCAAATACCCAATATGTTTCTTGTACGGCATACGGCCTCAAGCCCACTTAGCCTTGGGCCTTGGCATGGACACACCCCTAAAACGTTCTTAAGTCAAAGCCCAATAGTATGCCCGTTCCACGGATCGCAAGTTAGACATGCTCATGCTAATCATATATGGATTGGTCGGGGGCTGTACTTACCAGGGGCAACCCGTGACCTCGGCAACTCGGAATTGCCTTGGGGATTATCGTTGCCAAGCAACCTTTTAGAGGTTGGAACCAGTTCCAACGCCATTGTCACTATTTTCAAGGAAGCATATTCCTTGTCAGGAACAATTAAATTGAGCTCCACCCACACGAGTGAGACCAAAAGGTAATCATGAGTACCCCACCAACCTTAAGCTATAAATAGGAGAGGAGTAGAGAGAGAGGGTTGGTCATTATGAGCAAAAGAGAGAGCAAGAGAAAGAGAGAGAACAACAGTAAAAGGAGAGTAACTTAGAGGGAGAGAGAAGAGAGTTCTACTAAGGAAAAGCAACACATAATCCAAGCTCGGCTAAGAATTACCCATAGTAGAAAATTCATAGCCCACATTATAAATTAATTGTCAGCCCAATCCCGAACCCAGTCCATTAAGGGAGTTCGGGCACATACATTTCCCTTCCAAAAGCTTAGCATTAATTCCTTGGTCTGCATAAAAGGTCAAGATTACGAGAGGTCTCTCAAACTGAAGTGCCTCCACCACAGAGCTCCACCCGGAGTGAGTCAAGAAGCCAAGCCACCAACAGAGTCATGAGCTAAAATCTTTAGCTGAGGTGCCCAACTCGTACAAACCACCACTTGTCCTTTGGTTCGCTCCTCGAACCCCTTTGGCAACTCAATCAACCCAGTATCAACTGTCCCACATCAAGTTCTTAGTACCCAAAAAAAGGGTACCTTGGACTATTCCAACCCAAGAGCTATCTCGGTGAGTTCCTCTTGAGTAGGCTTTGCCTTGCTCCCAAATGCTACGTACACTACTGAACCTTTGGCTAATTGGCTTGCTTGTCCAACCATTCTTTCATCCACAGTCACGTGTCTGTTTTGTTCCTGCTGTCGTCGTACACCGTAGTGGGAAGTTAACCAACTGGGAGAATCGGTTTTCTGTGAAGATCCTCAAGAAGACATAGCCATTCTGGCTTGAGCTCCATGCAGCTTCTCATAACCATTATGTCACAGCCGTCCATGACTTCAACGAAACGATAAAAATTTGTCACGTTTGACTCCTTGCAAGTTATGCTGCCATCAGTGGCGGCGCCACCTTATGGCTAGGTGGTCCCAAGACCACCTGACCTGAAAAAAAAAAAAATTATATATAATAATATAAAATTTTATATTTATTTACCTTTAAAATTTTTTTTGAGACCACACTAAATTTTTTTTATGTCAATAAAATTAAATTTTGATCCATAATTTGAGCAACTTAGCAATATATTGGGCTCTTTCAAGCAAAAAGGAAAAACTTAAAAAAAAAAAAATTTGAACTAAAATCTAAAATATATATATATATAAAATAAAACTACTACAAGCTGGGCAGTGGCTTGATTCCTTCGACTAAGCACACTACCTTAATACAACACAATTTTCAACCTTTTATTATTTTTTATTACAGTATTATTTTTCCTTACCAGAAATATATTACTTGTCATTTTTAATTATTTTTTCTTGTTTATTCTTAACCACACACGTCTTCTGTCTCCTCGATTTTTACATTTCATTCTTTTAAATTTTATCACATCTTCATCTACACTTTTAAAGCATCCACAGCAGATGTTGCAAAAAAAATGTCATTTTACCACACCAAAAGCCTACTTTATTATTTTACCACATTGTTAGGTTCTAAGGTCTTAGGATTTTATGTATTTAGAACTCTAATTTGTAATGTTGGCAAACCATGATCAAAACATTGTATTTAGTCTTGTTTAGACTTGCTCAAAGTTGGTTTATTATTGTACAGTTGGAATCGAGTGGCTGCAGAAGTACTTGGGACTTTTGGCCTGGCTCGATCGATCGAAGATTAGACTCGATCGATCGAAAATCGCACAGGTTGAATTTTCTGCAGAATTTCCAACTCAGCCCTACTTCATTAAACGTTTAGGGTTTTATGTTTTTACCCTAGGTATATAAACTAAACCCTAGCCACGTTTTTGATGTTGTCCATATTGTTATTGTTGCTCATATTTTCTGTTTTGTGTAAATCTCTTGTGAGATCTTAGAGGAGCTTTCCTTTACACAAAACTTAGGGTTTTCAAGGTAGAGATGATTTCAACATCTTGAAGATCAACTTAGTTGCAACCATTGGATCTTAAAAGAAAAGCAAGCGGGGAGCTTGTAGCTGATTGAAGAATTCAAGAAAGAAGTAGTCCGTGGATTCGGAGCCTGCGCGTGGTCGTGTCAGGAAGTTCGTACTGGTGGGTAGCATTAGGAAGTCGAGCGGGGAGCTTGTAGTCCTTCTGTAAGAACTTCAATTCTTTCATAGTGAATTCTTGTTTGCCTTGAGGATCGGTGGGTCAAATCCTCCCCAGGTTTTTACCGTGTGGTTTCCTGGGTGATCATATCTTGTGTTATTTATTTTCCGCTGCATTATTATTCTTGATATGATTGTTGAATTGCTTTAACCTAGAATTGTTTAATTTGACTAAGTAACAACTTGGCTAATTAATCTAGGCTACGCAATTTGGTTGTTTTAGGGGTCTAAATAACCTGTCACACATCATTTTACAATATCTCATTTATCAGATGTTCTATTATTTAATTCTATACATTAAAATAATACTTACTACACATTAAAATAATATATTATCTCTTCCCCATTATCATCAACAACAGCAACAACATCAACGGCACAACCACCAACCACCAATATCCACGGCCACAACAGCACCGACAGCCACCACCAGCCACCAATACCAAATAAAGAAAAAAAAGGTTCATACCCCTCATCTAGGGGTTTGAATGAAAGCATAAGCAAATCCAAGAACTAAAAAAATAACAAGATTGCACCAAAAATTAAGCTCAACACAAACAAAATCCTTCAGAGCTAAGACTCACATTAGAATTTGCATATGCAAAGCACAACCTAATCAAAACCCTTGAGAATCAAAGTAAACCAACATCAAAAAAATTGCATCAAAATAGCGAACAACCCAAAATAAAATCATTGACCCATATTAGAAATTGCATCAAAGTTATCAAACAACCAAGCAAAAAATGAAAATTCATGAAAAATAAGCAAAACCCACATAAGAATTTGCATAAAAAATCATCCAGAAGCGAAAATTCTTCAAAATCAGATCAAACCCACATTAGAATTTGCACAGTCAAATTGATCGTGATGAACACTTCGGCGGCGGACCTCGCCCTCACGAACCCAAGCATGATCGTGACGAACACTCCGGCGGCAGACCTCGCCCTCACGAACCTCGCTTACTGCTTGCATGCCGATCTTCATGGCTTCGCCATCCTTGGCACTAAGCTCTACCTCGCCTCCATTGCCGATTCCTTTGTTCTTTCTCTAATAGGATGAAGATCTATTTGGTTTGTGATGATTCCATTTCTGGGTATTGTTTTGAATTGGGAATTGGAGTTTGATTTGAGGTGCAAAGAGAGAAGAAAGAATATTTTTGGGTTTGATTTGAGGTGCAAAGAGAGAGAAAGACGTTTGAGGTTGAGGGAGGAGCTGGAAATTTGATCTGAAGAGGAAAGAACATCGGTTGGGAGAGAGAGATAGATTGTGAGGAGAGAGAAAAAATCAATTGAAGAAGTGAGAGGAGAGACAAAAGTCGAATAAAAAAATAATAAACGGAAATGCCATATTCGTTCGTACCATGGCAAATTGTAACGGTACTGTTCACATGCAAAAATTATAAGATTTGGAACATCTGATAAATGGGGTTTTTTGGTGTTTAGTGTGCTAAGAGCATCTGTATCAGGTGTGGTAAATGTGCCAAATGCCAAATATTTGGCACATTTGCCACACCAAACAAAAAAATGAAGCTTTATGAGATGTGGCAAATCTCAAAATTTATACCACATTGCTACAGTACCGTTGCAAATTTGCAACGGTACGGACAGATGTGGCAAAATTTTTAATGTTTTATATTCTCTTTTCTCTCTCCTCTCTCTTCATTTTTTTCTTTTCTCTTCTCTCTCACTCACCGGCTCCCTCTCTCACATCAAACCCAGCTCTTCCCTTCTCTCTCACTCACCGGCTCGCCATCGTCACTCCGATTCGATCGCCACTCCGATCGGATCATCGGTCTTCTCTCATCGCCATCGTCACTTTGATCGGATCGCCACTCCGATCGAATCATCGGTCTTCTTTCATTGCCATCGTCACTCCGATCGGATCGCCACTCCGATCGGATCATCGGTCTTCTCTCATCGCCATCGCCACTCCGATCGGACCCAGCTATTCTCTCATCGCCACTCCGATCGGATCATCGCTGTTGGAGGCTCAAGCGGCATGGGCGAGGCCACTCCGATCATTGCCATCATCATCGCCGCTCCAATCTCGCTGATCTCTCTCTCTCTCTTTTGGTGGTTGGTTGTTTTGATTGTTGGTGGTTGGCTGATTTTGGTTGATGGTGGTAGGCTGATCGGATTGTGGGTGTGAGATTTGGGATGGGTATGAGATTTTGGTTGATGGTGGTTTTTTCTTGTGTAGGGGCTGATATTGGTTGTAGTGTTTGTTTGAGTTTTTTTTTTTTTTTTTTTGGTAGCAAGTGGCTGATATTGGTGGTCGGTGGTTGATCTGTGGGGGTGGCCGGTGGTTGTGGGCTGTGACGGTTGAGCTGCGGTGTGGGTTGTTGGTGCTGTTGCTGTTGTTGATAATAATGAATGAGGGGATAATATATTATTTTAATGTGTAGTAAATATTATTTTAATGTATATGATTGAATTATAAAACATCTGATAAATGAGATGTTGTAAAATGATGTGGTAAAATAATAAAGTAGGTGTTTGATGTGGTAAAATGGCAAAAATTTTGCAACATCTGATAAGGATGCTCTAAATGTGACAAATATTTGGCATTTGGCACATTTAACACATCTAGTGTGGATGCTCTTACATCTACATTTTGCCTTCCTCCTTGTTCGTAACTTCTGTGTCTTCTACTAATACCAATGCGGCAGTGCCTTTTTTCAAGTTTTGAGTCTCAAATTTCTCAATACGATTTTTTTTTAGCTATATAAGTACCTTTGTTCATTTCTTTTCTTTTCATTTTTTTTCTTTTTGAGGTTTTTTAGTTTATAGAATGCAAATTTGTTTTGATTTTAAGAACCTTTTTTTTTTTTTTTAAGCACAAACTTCATGTCAGCTGAATCTTGAATTTCAGTTGGTATTTACCTAAACACCCGAAATAGACTGAAATGACCCGAAATTTTTTCCGAAGTGGAATAGGGTGGGTTACTGTTCCGGTTTGTTTACCGGCACAGTATTTTCCTGCCGTTACGGCCGAAACAAAATGAAATTATTAACATTGAATCAAACTTAATTACTTAAATGCTAAAAAGAAATAAGATTGTGTAATTTATGCTTTCTAAGTAATACCCTGAACAAAATTTCTAAAGCTGCCACTGGCCGCCATTAAAGATTTACATAACCTTAAAGAACCGATATGCCACCGTCGTTGGGAATGGGACCCACTTGGGCGGCAATGCATAATACTCAGGGTTCTTATGGTCACCAAAATGGACTTTTGGCCCAATGTAGCTCAGTGCGGCCACGATGAATATACTGAAGAAAGTGTTTGGGATGCCTAGTTTGTGGGCTACACCTACTAACCACTAAGGAACAAAGTCGTAAAGAAGCCAATCTGGCTGTGAGTCTTGTAAGAATTGAGTCATGTTAAACAAGTTTCCGTGTCTGAAGAAGCCAATCTGGCTGTGAGCATCGTAGGCCTTCTTCAGACACGGAAACTTGCTTAACAGGACATCCAAGGGCGGAGCTCTGTTCAAGGGTGGGGGCCATGGCCTCTCCAAATTTTGAAAATTTTAAAAATATATAATTATTTTAATGTTTTCAAAATTTAGTCTACAAAAATAAGAGTTGCCCCCCAAGTATTTGAATTAGTTCAACGATGCTCTTAAAAATAATAATTGGTCTAATAGTTATAGAGGCATAACTTTATTTTTCACAATTTTATTTTTTATTATAGAATGTACTCTTATATCTGTTAAATATTTGATAAAGTATGACACCAAACATGTTTGAATCTATCTTTTTCAATTCATTATGTGGCAATTAACAAGTCATTAACTCATTAAAAAAATCTTGTTACTAAAACTACACATGAAATGTCTTTTTAGTTGTCACATAATGGGTTAAAGCAAAATAGCTTCAAATAAGTTTGAAGCCTAACTTGTTTCTCCAAGTTTTGAATTATTCATATTTTTGAAAATTTCATTAGTTCAATTGAAAGATTTTTTTACTTTAGTATAAAATTTGATAATTTGTATCGAAAATGACACTTTTTAAGAATTTCATTATGAAAATGGTAATGAATTTTATTTTATGAAAGATCACCATCAAACATAATTTTGATTGAAAATAAACTCTTTTTTTTGATAGGTGTGTGCATATATATATATATATATATATCATATAAAAAAGCGTGTGTATATATGTGTGTGTAGAGAGATTGTTTTAATAAATATATTAATACTGCAACTTGGCCTCCCAAACAAAAATTCTTGGCTCTGCTCCTAGGGACATCATTGGTGGCCTAGCATTGTTTGGGAGGTCCACGTGAGGTAAGGGAAGCTTAACGAAGTCTATGAGGGGAGCCAAATTGGTAGGGAGTTTTGGGAGGCGATCAATGTTTCGTGGGGTGGATATGAAGGAAATGCGGTGACCCTTTCGAGTGATGAGCTTGGCAAGCTCTAGATAGGGGATCATGTGGCCAAAGGCTAGCCATGGGAAAAGGGCTATGTGAAGCTTCTTGTCGTTGGGCATGGAACACAAGGCACTGAAATGGAATCCATGGTTGGATATTTGAACGTTGATTGAAGGTGGTGGGGTTGAGATTCTTTAATACTGATCAGGAACTGTCTCACAATTATTGAAAAGTCTGGACACAATTTTAAAAAATTTCTTGCTACAACTGTATCGTGGCATATGATTGGTAAGAAAAAAAAAATTGGTGTAAGTGATGGTTAAGACCATTAGCATTGGTGATGCTGAAAAGTCATATTGCTATTTTTAGTACTATCAACTTTTTTTTTTTTTTTTTTTTGTGTTTTTAGTATTGGGTGTTTTGTAAAGTGAGGTAGTAAAATAGATAAAATAGCTTTTTGTGGTGCCAAATTGCTAAATTTTTGACACCACCAATGCTGATACTCACTTACAATTTGCCACGTCAAAGTTATGACAAAAAAATTGTAGAATAATTTGTGCTCTTAAAAACCACTCCACAATTATATGAGTAATTCTAGCACCGTCACCACCCTGTATAGAAACTTGATCAGAATCTTATCCCCACGCAAAATTATCACCATACCACCATCTGACCAAAATAAAACAAACCAACGCTGATTTTTTTTTTTTGGTCGTTGTTGATTGATTTTACATTTGAGTTATTAAGATCTGATGTTTGATTGTCTGGGAATGGGAAAAAAAATGTGATTCATACGTCGAATTGATGGAATGGGTCTATGATTTATTGGTGAAAAGAAATGATTTTTAAATAAAGGATGGAGAGTTTGATATAAGTATCTATGAGACGTGGATGCGCTAAAAAAAATGTATTTTAATTACAAATGCAAGCTAGCATGAATTAATTAAAATGTATATGTAAATACAAGGTAGTATTTTTAGGCCCAAATACCTTATGTAGAGTGTAAGTTTTGCTATATATATATAAAACACAAAAACTATGATACAATAATCAAAATAATTTCTCTACAAAAAATCAAAATAATTGAAATAAATATTAAATACTATTTAGCTAAAACAGAATTTTAAATTTCTTGAAACTTAATTAGACAAAAGGATTCACCTAAAGTAGACTATCTTAACAATTGATAAGAGACTTGAAATTTTGGTAATAGATTTGGAATCCAAACCCACCTATACCATTAACCAATTAGTATTTTAACTTAATGATAAAAGCAATTATTATGGAGGGAATGCTATAAGTTTAAAATTTTCTCAAATAAAAAGAAAGTAAGTGCACTAAAATTTTCTCATGTGTTAGGTGTCAAGGAGGGTACCTTATGACCCTTGGGTACACATTGACTATAAAGGAGGATTGTATCGCATGGTGTCAGGAAGGATACAAGACAACCCCTTAGGTACATGACAACTATCAGGGTAGATTGTGTCACATGGTGTCAAGAAGGGTGCCTGGCAACCCTTAGGTATGTGACGATTGTCAGGGTGCATTGTGTCGCATGGTGTTAGGAAGGGTACCTGACGACCTGAGTACGTGATGACTGTTAGGGTGGATGGTTTCGCAATGTCAAGAAGGGTACCTAACGACCGCTGGGTACAAGACGACTATCAAGGTAGATTGTGTCGCGTGGTGTCAAGAAGGATATCTGACAACCCCTAGGTACGTGACAACTGTTAGGGTAAATTAAGTTGTGTGATGTTAAGAAGGGTACTTGACGACCCCTTGGTACATGATGACTCCTTGGCGACATAACGACCCAAGCTTGGAGTGGAAAGCATGTTGTATATTTGCAAGACTATGCTCGGTGTCATCCTTCTACTTGGGTTGTTGAATGGCTAGGATGCCTATCAGTTGGTCATTTGATTGACCTTGTTGGTTTAGTTCTTAGTGTTGGATGACTAGACCCTATAGGACGATTGGGGTTTAGTCAGACGACTAACTTGAGTTGATTTCTTTTTAACCTTATACAATCACCAATGGTTACCACTAATGTATGTAAACAATACAGCTGTAGTTTTGAATGTTGAGTATAAAGAGAACTAAGCTACAGGATGTATAATTGCATCATTCACAAAATGTTACATATACCATGCAAACTGATCTATTGAATCTTGATTATTGCCTTCTAATAAAATATGTAAACTTCTTAAAATTTGATGCTTGTTAATGTTTGATTCTTTTAAGAACAATGACATAAGGAAATTTCAGTTGTCATTGTCACCTATATTATTTTAAACATTAGAAATCAGAAATCAGGCTGCCATTAAAAGAAAAAAAAAATCTAGCTATTACATGAGCAGATGAGCTTATGTTGTTGTAATGCAACATTACTATTAAACTAAGGCTTTTTCCAATCTAGATTAGATTGGACATTATGAAATATTGTATTGCAATCTCTACTAAATTCATTTCTCCTTTCCTTCTAGACGATTATTCAAGTTTATTTTGATGCATTTCTACTAACTTTCGTGGGCCAAAACCAGGGGTGTCAATTCGGGTTAGCGTGTCGGGTTCGTGTCGTGTCGAGGTAGGGGTATTCGACTAAATGGCTCAACCCTAACCCGACCCATTTAATAATCGTGTCAGGATCCTTCAACCCTAACCCGACCTGTTAATAAGGCGGGTTGGCCTGACCCAACCCATTTGACACGCTTAATAAACGAGTCGTGTTGGGTTGACACGAATGTAACCCAACCCATTTCAACCTGCATAATATTAAATATAACATCCATCTAGAAATAATTTTTTACATCCCAAAAAGCAATGCATGCACTTCAAGTCTTCAAACCACATTCAAAATAATATAGTTCAACAAAAATATAACATTCATCTAGAAATAAGTTCTTTACACTCCAAAAGAAGTGCAACACTTCAACCCAAATTCAAAATAACATAGTTTAACAAAAATAAAATAACATAGTTCAACAAAAATATAATATCCTTAGAACTCGCCAAATGCTAAGTATCAATATTGAAAGAATTTGAGCAAACAGTAGACTACTCCTGATTATGACCACGATTATCAGCCATAGAGGTTTAGGGTTTGTAGGGTTTAGAGATTTAGGATTTGTAAAGTTTCAATTTTCAATTGTATCTCTTGTAAATTTTTGTAATTACTCACTTTTCTTTTTAAATTTAAAATATATGTTGGATATAAAAGGTATTTGACAAATCTAAAATAAAATAAATATTTATTTGTTATACAAGTTAAACGGGTTGTGTTAAACGGGTCATTTCGAGTTTGACCCAAATAAATTGGCGTGTCAAACGTGTCTATTGCGGGTTACGCGGGTTGACCCACTTATGACACGTTTCTTATCGTGTCGTTTTCGGGTCGACCCGTTTATGACCCAAACCCATTAAAGCCCAACCCTAACCCGAAAAAACTCGTGTCGGGTTCGTGTCGTGTTCGCGGGTTGGGTCGAACATTGACACCCCTAGCCAAAACCTTCATTTTTCAATGCCTTCAATTACTTTCCTTGTTTGTTTTCGTCTCTTTTCAGTTGGTTGAACAAGAGCAAAGGACACAGCACTTTAGACTTTAGAGTGCAAGATTATTAAGCACGCTTGCCAAGAGGTAATATTTCAGCACTAGTGGAAGCAAGAAGGACAAGAGAAAGACCAAGGTTTAATGGTAGCTAAAAGAAAATCAACCTTTTGGTTTAATATATTATTTAGTGATACCCATCCTTTTAAGGATAGTGATAGTGCATTATACCTGTTTTTTATTTTATATTGCTAAAAAAATGTAATTATTGATTCATTACATGTTATTTTTTGTGAAACAATTTACTTTTGGTAAAAACTGATTGTATTTCAATTCAAGGTAGTTTATGAGAACAATTTACTATTTGTAAATCTTTTGGTTTGGCATTTCATTACTTAATGTATATTAATGCAATTAAATAAAGTGATGTTGTCAATGTTAGATGAGGAGATTGATTTGATCCCTAATTTATACAACTTGTAGTGACTTAATGCAAACCATAATGACTTACGCAAGCCACATTCTTGATAGAAGAAATTTTCACTACTTTCTCAATAATTTTCTTTATCTTTCACTAAAAATTTCCACCATTTCATGATAGGAGAAATTTTATTTAAATTTCCACATTAGCACTTCAAGCTAGAAGCTTTCATGGGAACTTATTGTAGACATCTCATTTTGTACCCCATTAATAAATTTTGGTCTCCGGCCCTAATGATGAGCTTGACATATGTCAACCAAGGATAATTAAAGAGTTCACAATAGTTTGGAAGTAATTGCAACTTAAAAGTGCTCAAATCATTTTGAAATCAATACTGAAAAATGACCTTTATTCACAATTTTGACCATAACGTTTTATCCACAAAGAAATTTTGAGTGGATTTTGTTTCATTTGAAAGTAGACATCCTGAGCTTCAATTTGAACACAAAATTTGCCGAATTTGGACTTATATTGAATAAGTTACAACCATTTGAAGTTCGGCCAACTGAGCAATCCAATTTTTTGGGTTTTAAAACTTCATTTTAAGGGTCCAAAACATCACGCTATGATGTGGGCCAGCCCATGAACCCTTGAGAACATCCAAAGATCATTAAAAAGCCCCTAAAACCCTAATTTTAACTTATAAATACTTATTTTATGTCTCCAATCAAAACTCTAGCTAGAGAGAGTGATTTTTTGGCCTCTATCTTCTGTAAAACCCTATTTTCTCTTTTCAAAACCCTAGGGCAGCACCTTAGCACGTTTTTTACAAAATTAAAACCACTCTTTAGTTAGTTCTAAGGCAAAAGGTTTGTTTTCCAAGTTGTTTTCTAAAACCTTTTCAAAACTTTTTGATCTTGAGTTGTGATTACTAACTATTGTTGTGTTCTTTAATTATTCTTGTTCCCTTAGTCTAATCTTTGTGTTGTAGGCATTGAGGGATTGGTTAAACGATCTCAAAGTTGTGATTATAAAGCAAGGTGAGTCTTTTTGCCATGATTTCTCACTTTGCAACATAGGATTCACATGATTCTTTGTTTGATGTTTTCTTAAGTGTTCTTACCATATTTGTTTGATGTTATGATATTTTTATCCATGTTTTAATATAATTTTAGGTTGTTTATAATATGTTTTAGTTGTTCTTATTATATTATTTTAGTTTTAGGTAAATTTTAACATGTTTATTTATTTTATGTGTGTTTGGTAATATATTTAATTGGTTTGCTTGTGGTTATTTATTTATGTTGATGCTTTGTTTTGTTTCCTTTATGTTAGTTTAGTGTTTAGGGTTCTAACATGCTTATTTGATTTCTATTTCTGTATCTTTGAATGATTAAATATGTAAAAAATGTAATTTTCAAATCTGTGTGCGCATCTTTGAATATGCGTACGCACCCCGAACCCAGATTAGGGCAAAATCTTGTTTCTATTTGTTTTAATAATTTTTCACATGTAATTTGATTATGTTTGACTTTGTTTTAAGTTAATTGTTTATGTTTAATTATTTACCATGTTTGTTTGAGTCTTTTTGCTATATTTGGTTTATTTCATAATCTTTTCTTATATGTATGATTTAATTGTTGAGCAAGACTTAGGTATAGTATTTAGGTACTGTTTCCTAGGTTCCCCTTTTAAGATTTTGCTATGTGGATTTTTTTTCATGAGATGGAAATATATTTTTTAGTTAAATAGTCACATGGCAGAATCTTAAGAGATGAACCTAAGGAACAACACTTAAGGTATTGTACCTAAGTTTTATCTTTAATTGTTTTCTTTTCCTTTTTTAATATAATATGTTTGATTGTGTTTGATTTGTTTCATTTTATATTATGATGTGATATTTAATATGTTGTGTGTGTTATTTCCTTAAGTGCATGATGTATGTTTAGGTTAGGATTAGTGCTCTCTTAATAGACTCTTTAATTAAATATGGTCTAGCAACACGTAATTAAGGCCGGCCCACAAGCCGGGCGGTCTTGGGTGGTTAACACCATTCCGTACCCAAACTTCGGACCCATAATCTAGTATGCAGACCAATGCATGTAAGTGATTGGCCCAAAAGGCCCAATATGGTTTCTAGGCCTAATCCAAGTGGCGACTCCATTTTTTCTCCTCCACGGTCCACTCGACCGAGGCGTGCTCTCCTTTGCGCCCACACTTATACATTAGTAGAATGCGATTAATTTCATATAAGTTGAACATTACATAGTTGTGAATATTTTTATATTACATTACATCTAATCTAAATAGGTAGGAATATTACATCATAAGCCCCTTTTTTTTTTATCTGTCCTACATTAATAGTTACTGCAACTAAATACGACTTCCATCATTAACACTTTGACCCAAACAAAAAGGCTATCACAATCCCACTTAGAGATTGTCTTATAATGCATTGCAACTTCGTTCTTCAGCTTTCAATTGGAACCCAATAGTACGTTATTAACATGTTTGCTCCTTGGCATGAATTCATGCCACTCAAAATAGTTACGTACATTATGATCCTACATATCAAAAAAGAGAAAAAAAAAATTTATTAGACTATGCACAACTTAGAACCAAAAACAGGTATGTGAAACCAAAATGAAACAAATGAACACCCTAAACCTAGTACTTGCACCACAAGATTCAAAAAAAGGAAAAATTTGTGTCACATGTAAACTAGAGTCCTACCAAGACTACTTTATTCGTCTAGGGTTAGGGATTTTGGGCGTTTTCATAGTTGCCCTAGGGTTTCTTTTAATATTTAAACATATTGTGGCAATCGAGGCAATTCAATCTTTCAGATTTATAAAAATACAAACTTTGTCTATTTCTCTCTGGTGGATTCCAGAACCTTATCACCTTGTGGATTCAAGGGACCTCTCGTAGATTCGAGGTTTTAATTTAAAAGCTAACGTGTTTAGTTTCTTTTTCTATTCAGAAAGCAATGTGTTTATTTTCTTGTATCTTCGCGACATCACTTCCTATGGCTAATATATCTCTAACTATAATTTAAAAATAAAAACTTAAAAAATCAAATTTTATTTGGCAGAAGTATTGATTTGGTAATTGTGTAAAATTTAAGGAGTAAATTAGCTAAAATAAATGTATGGACATTTTTCCCAAAACGTAATGATAATGATAAGATACAAATATAACAAACTTGTTGTGAACGGATTCATATCTACGCCTCTACGGATCTACCTGCCTTTGCATGATTTATAAAGCAAAACTAAATTATTTGCAAATTCGTGCATTATTAATCCCTACATCTTGAATGAATAATGTAACTATTCAGAATCCACCATTAAAATATGCTTTTTTAAATCACTTTAAAGCCTACAAAGCATTTACTATTCAAGTAAAAATACTTCTAAATGTAGTAGCCTGTTATTAGTAGTATAGAATATAGATAACATAAAAACCTTATATAGTTTTTAAACTTAAAAATAATGTCAAACTATGTTAATCTAACCCGTGGTTTTTAATATAACAACTTACTACTAAACAAATTCTAATTAATTTAGAAAACTTACAATGACATTCATTTGCCTTTTCATGCGTGTGTTTACAACATGTGTGTAATATCTTTTATTTCTTTGTTAATACTGCTCTTTAATTAGCATGTCTAGAAGGTGTACAATCAAAGAAGAGAAAAAAAAATCAACTTTCTATAGAATTTATCAAAATTTTAATAGTAAAAACTATACATTTCTAAATAAGTAAAAACCAACATGCAGAAAACAAACTAATGGGTCCTAATTAAAATGACACCTCCTTATTGATGCACCTAAAACAATTGGCAAGTAGAAATTGAATTGAAATCAAATGCCAAGTTACTTAGAAGTCTAAAAATAGAGAACAACTCTTCAAGAGCACTCTCTTGGAAAAAGAGCTAGGTTTATTAGTTCTCATCTGAGTCCGCTAATAATTTTTTTTTTCTTACCAATAACCAATCACCACATCAATAGTTTGTAAAAAAAAAAAATTGCAAAAAAATTTGTCTCTAGCATTTTCTATATGTATCTACATCGAAACTGAGTTGCTTCCTATTTATACAAGCTGGGCTTAACCACTCACAAATTCACTGTTAATACATGGCCTGTTGCTAGCTCGCACAAGCCCAAACTAATAGCTAATGAAGTATGTTACAATTCCGTGACAAAACTAACAACTTGTCCCTAACTGCCTGCCCCAAGCTCATAAAGCTAGTTGTAAACACAAAATCTCAAGTTTGGAAATCAAACAATTGACATGTTTCACAAGGGTAAATTTGTTTTGATGTATGAGTAAATACAATTCTCTAAAATTGAATCTTGTTACAAAAGAATACTTCTCTGAATCGATCTCCTTGAAAAATCTTTGATACAAGTATAAACTTGATTCGAACACCAGATGCTTCTCGATTTGATTGAGAAAGGGATCAAAAGATCTTTGAAGTAGAATTACGATGAATCTCTAAATATGTGTTTGTTAGGAATCTTTCGTTCTTCACATTCTTCATGTGTTCTTTGAATGTTCTTCGTGTGTTCTTCGTCTTCGAAGATTGTAGTGGAAGTTCTTTGAGACTTTGGAGCCTTGAATCCATAGACCTTCACTAAATTGCAATCTTTTGAAGTTTCTGAACACTTTTGGACTTGATTCCAATACACCTTGAGATATAGAAAGATGACTTGAACGATTTCTCTTCGAATGTTGTTAAGATTCGAAGGTTGAAGTTCTTGGAGGCTTTGGAGCTTGATTTCGGTAGAGATTCGACACTTCTGAATGTGTGTGAATCTCTCCCTTAAGACTGAGAAATGTCTCTATTTATAAGAATCTTGAAGAGATTGGAAAGGATGTGATTGGCTCACATGAGTGACACGTGTCATGATTTGAATGGAGAGACTTTATGTCTTGTTCTCCAAGAGATACATGACATTATATGATTAGTCAAAGTATTCTAATTTAAAATAACACATTGCAGTATTTAATTTGTCTGCTTATATCAATTTAAAATTAAAATATCAACACGTGTCGACGTGTGATTAGCCCTTAAGTATTCTTTACAATTTTTATTTAGAAACACTTGGAATATTTTCATTGGTCTTTAAATAATGTCAGTGAGACCCACTAAATAGCATATGTCACTTTGTGATTGGTTGCAAAATTTCCACTTCTACACTAGTAACTAACTACAAACAACCTTATTATTTACAAACGTATGACACTAAAGTACTACAAGGAAGTAAATAACATTCCAACTACTGGCTTAATAGGCTGCTAGCTCACAAGGATGCAAGGCATGTCTTAAGTTGTTGTATCACTCACTCTGAGAAAGAAAATGTTAGAATTACAAACTATTTCACAATATTTTTTACAAACCGTTAATGTTGTGAATTTTATCCTAACAAATGGTGGAATGTATGGTTGTAAGTTCAACATCCATTGGATCTGTATATCATTAAACTTATCAAATCATCAAAAAGAAAAGCAGGAAAACAATCTACATGCAATTTGCAACTACAACACAAATTTTAGGAGATCCACTAGTCTTTTTATGAGTAACACAAAAAGAATCCGCTACAAGGTCCTCACCATCTCCTGCAACCTCATTTTTTATGCAAATACACTTGGAATGGAAAACAAACCCACTCGTAATTGAAACGCATACGAGTGATGAGACAAATAAACATTGAAACAAAGGTACAGTTACCACCAGTTATTTAACGTAAATAAAGGAAGATAATTATTGAAGTTTTTGAGATCTTAGCCCACTGGTGGCTACTGGTTAGAAATCATTCCACTGCAAAGGTTTTCACTTTTCAGATTCCATTTTGGAGACGATGATGGGTTCTTAGGTAGTCAAGGAAACTATCCAAGTACTTATCCTGGCTCTTCTTGTCTCCAAACAGTCCCTTCATCTCCTTAGCCTTGTCCCTATACATCTTCCCCTCTTCCTCTACTATCACCAGCCTTAGAGACTTTGCCACCGAGTCCCTAGTAAAGGAACCATCCTGCTCGTTTCTCGGTATCAAATACCCAATATGTTTTTCTTCCAAAAGCTTAGCATTAATTCCTTGGTCTGCATAAAAGGTTAAGATTATGAGAGGTCTCTCAAACTAAAGTGCCTCCACCACGGAGCTCCAACCGGAGTGAGTCAAGAAGCCACCCACAGAGTCATGAGCTAAAATCTTAAGCTGAGGTGCCCAACTCGTACAAACCACCCCTTGTCCTTTGGTTCGCTCCTCAAACCCCTCTGGCAACTCAATCAACCCAGTATCAGCTATCCCACATTGAGTTCTTAGTACCCAAAAAAAGGGTACCTTGGACTGTTCCAACCCAAGAGCTATCTCAGTGAGTTCCTCTTGAGTAGGCTTTGCCTCGCTCCCAAATGCTACGTACACTACCGAACTTTTGGCTTGCTTGTCCAACCACTCTTTCATCCACAGCCAAGTTTCGGTTTCGTTGTCCCTGCTGTCGTGCACTGTAGTGGGAAGTTGACCAACCGGAATAACCGGTTTCCGATGAAGATCCTCCTGCAGTTGTAGCCACTCTGGCTCGAGCTCCATGCAGCTTCTCACCATTATGTCACAGCCATCCATCACTTCCACGAAACGATAAAAATCTGTCACGTTTGACTCCTCGCAGGTTATACCGCCATTAAATATTTTCATAACCTCAAAGAACCGACATGCCACCGTGGTTGGGAATGGGACCCACTTGGGTGGCAAAGCATAGTCCTCGGGGTTCTTGCGCTCACTAAAATAGGCTTTTGGCCCAATGTAGCTTAGCGTGGCGGCAATGAATATGCTGAAGAAAGCGTTTGGGATGCCTAGTTTGCGGGCAATAGCTGGCAACCAATAAGGAACAAAGTCGTAAAGAACCCAGTCTGGCTTTGAGTTTTGTAAGAACTGAGTCATGGAGTCTTGGAGAGCATCGTAGGCCTTCTTGAGGTACGGAACCTTGTTTAACGGGACATCATTGGTGGCTTCAGCATTGTCTGGGAGGTTGTCCACGTGAGGTAATGGAAGCTTAACCAAATCTATGAGGAGAGCCAAATTGGGAGGGAGTTTTGGGAGGCGATCAATGTTTCGCGGGGTGGATATGAAGGAAATGCGATGACCCTTCTGAGCAATGAGCTTGGCGAGCTCTAGGTAGGGGATCATGTGGCCAAAGGCTAGCCATGGGAAAGGGCTATGTGAAGCTTCTTGTCGTTGGGCATGGGAACGCAAGGCACTGAAATGGAATCCATGGTTGGATATCAATATTTGACAAGAAATTTGAATGAAGATCGTGCTACTTTTATAATTGCTCCCTTGGTTACAGTTTATGATTGGGGGTGCTTCTTTTACACACTGTATTTTTTTAAACCGAAAACGTGACGTTACACGGTAGACAAGACTATTTTTGTAACTTACTTGATGTTATTGAAGGTGGTGGGGTTGAGATTCTTTGATGCTGCTTACTTTCCAAGCAGAAGCCAACGTTGCTGTCATACTGGTCAGGTACTCTATCACAAATAATTCTAGCACCATACCACATGTATAGGAACAGAAGAACCATATCCCCAGGCAAAATTATAAATGGATTTGGTTAATGTGTCCCTTAAGGGCATACATTAATTATCTATTTTTAACAAATTTTTATGAAAAATTAAAAAAAAAAAAAACTGTCAAAACAGTGAATTATTTTTTCATTTTTTCATAAAATGTTTCCTAAAATAGATTACTAATATATGTTGATGGGACTGACGAGATAGACTTCCCATGACGAATCCTTTTAAACTGACGAAGTTGCCTTGACAGACGAAACGACTAAGCATCCCCAGCAATATAACCACACCACAGACAAAGGCAAAGAAGCCATTAAATGAAGTCAATAAATAATTCGGCCGGTTATAAGGCCAGCTGTGCAGACCGTTGGAGGCCCATTAAGGATCATATTACTGGGGATGAGACGTTACCCAAAAGAGCATTAAAACCACAATAATAGCCACAACGGCTAGGAGCTACAAGAATGTATATATAGCACTCCAAGCACCAACATAAGGTACATAGACACACTGAGAAATACTTCTTGTTCCATTGCATTACATTATCCTTTTCCAAAGAGTTTCCCTATACTAACTTTGGCATCAGAGACGTTGTGGCAGGCACCACACCGGTAACCATCCTAACGGAGCTACTATATCACTTTTATAATCACAGATACGAGGGCTTGGCTCCATTTGGACGCACTTACTTCAACTGACGAGTTTGCACCTCATCAATTTGGCGCCGTCTGTGGGAAACGACATTTTCATACGTTGATCCAAAAGTGTAGTTTCCAATTAACTTCTACGTTCGAATGGAGTCCAACCAAGATTCTGCAACATTATCTCAGCAAGTCCAGGCTCTTGCGTCCACCGTCGAAGAGCTCACCAGACAAAATCAGGAAATGAAACTACGGCTTCAACAGGAGGAGAATCGGTCCAAAGGCAACCCGGAGGATGAGGGAGATAGCCATAGAAGAAGTGACCATCGAAGACCTATTACTCCTGATGAACAAAATTCAGATCTTCTTCGAGAGATGAGGAAGGAGATGGACGAGCTAAGAAACGCCATCAAGGAGAAAACAGACCGGAGTGTGGATAGAATGGTCAGGGCAACAGATTCGTCTTTCACTACGGCAATCCTAGAATGTCCAGTGCCGTCAAAATTTCGACGGCCTCCACTTGAGCTATTTGATGGACTTAAGGACCCCTAGGACCACCTTAACACCTTCAAGACGATGCTAGGCCTTCAATAGCCACCTAACGAGATACTGTGTCGTTCCTTCCCCACCACTCTCAAAGAAGCAGCAAGGGAATGGTCCACCAAGTTGCCAACATCATCTATCGATAACTTCGAGCAGCTGAGTAACTCCTTTTTACGCCACTTCATTGGAGGACAACACCCTAAGAGGCCAGCAGACCATTTGCTCACCATTAGACAATGAGAGAAAGATACCCTGAGGTCGTATGTGAAATGCTTCACTCGGGAGACCTTGGAGGTAGACGAAGCTGACGACAAGGTGCAGTTGACGACCTTCAACGCGGGACTGAGGTCCAGAGAGCTCGTGGCTTCACTCGCGAAGAATCCCCCTAAGACTGGCAGAGATGCTCCTGAAAGCACAGAAGTACATGAACGCTGAAGATGCATTAGCTGCCATAAGGGATGTGAAAAAGCCAAGAGACAAGGGGAGGAAAGATGACAATCGCAGAGGACAAAAAAGAAAGCGCCCAGATCGTCGGACTAATAATGGGGTAAAAGAAAGGATGAGAGAACTCCCAGGACGGTAAAATTCACTCCTTTAATTATGCATGTTGATAAAATTTTGACACAGATTAAGGACGAACACTACCTCAAATGGCCAAGGTCATTACATTCATCCCCTAATGTTCATGACAAGAATAAGTATTGCCGGTTTCACAAGGATCATGGCCACTACACAGAAGATTGCTGGGACCTAAAAGAGCAGATAGAGGAGTTGATACGGAAAGGAAAATTGCAGAAATATGTGAAGAAGAGGGAGTCTAGTAGGTTCAGAGACGGTAACAAAAACCAGCGTGATTCCTTACCCGGAGACGAGGATGATAAATTCCAGCCTTCACAAAATGTGATCGGAGAGATAAAGACGATTGCAGGGGGGCCATTCATAGACGAGTCATTTAGATCCCTCAAGAAGGCATGTCAGAGGCAGGTGAACAGCGTCCACATGATACCCCCGTTTAAGTAAAGACGGACGAACTAGGACATGTCTTTCAACGAGGAAGATACTAGGGGAGTGAAGCAGCCACATAACGATCCCTTAGTCATAATACTCACGATAGAAGGATTTAATACCAGGAGGATCCTTGTAGACAATGGTAGCTTTGCAGACATCATCTACCTTCCTGCTTTCCAGCAATTAAAACTAGATCCAAGAAGACTGCGTCCTTTTGATTCTCCCTTCGTCAGTTTCAGTGGAGACAGGGTATATCCCAAAGGCATAGTGACATTGACGATAATAGTAGGGACCTACCCAAAGCAGTTGACCCGTCAATTAGACTTCTTGGTGGTAGATTGGCCCTCATCCTACAATGTGATTATTGGAAGGCCTACATTTAACCGATGGAAGGTAGCCACTTCCACATATTGCCTAAAGGTAAAGTTTCCAACAGAGAACGGTTTTGGCGAGGTAAACGGAGATCAAATCCTAGCCAGAGAGTGCTACTAGGCCATCTTGGTTGCAAAGGAGAACCATACATGAGTGATCGAGGAGAAGGAGAAAGATAAAGTGGAAGCCCTGGAGACAGTGGAGCTGGCCGAAGGAGAGGCAACCAAGACGACAAGAATAGGGACTACATTAAGTCCCGAGATGAGAACAAGGCTCATCCAGTTCCTTAAAGAAAACCTGGATGTCTTCGCATGGAGTCACGAGGACATGCCAAGCATATCACCAGAAGTCATTCAACATAAGTTGAACGTGGATCCAGAAAGAAAGCTCGTCCAGCAAAGACGAAAAGTCTTCGCCCTAGAACGAAACCAAGCGGTTACAGACGAGGTTAACAAACTGTTATCGGCAAGCTTTATCCGGGAAGTCTACTATCCTGACTGGCTCGCAAACATCGTCCTAGTGAAGAAAGTGAATGGGAAGTGGAGAATGTGCGTGAATTCACGGACCTGAACAAGGCTTGCCCGAAAGATAGTTTCCCTTTACCAAGGATAGACCAACTTATGGATTCTGTAGCTGGGCATAAATTACTAACGTTCATAGATGCTTTCTCAGGATACAACCAAATAAAAATGGCTGAAGAAGATCAGCATAAAACTACTTTCATCACGAGTCAAGGGCTTTATTGCTATAAGATCGATAGGAATATGGAGGTATACGTGAATAACATGCTCGTTAAGAGTAAAGAAGAACTTGCCCATCTGGATGACCTGAAGGAGACGTTTGCCACCCTCAGGCAATACCAGATGAAGTTGAATCCTAGCAAGTGTATTTTTGGTGTAGCCTCGGGGAAATTCTTGGGATTCATGGTGTCCCAAAAAGGAATAGAAGCAAACTCGGAGAAAGTGCAAGCCATAATCAACATGACATCGCCTAAGATCGTCAAGGAAGTCCAGAAGCTCACAGGAAGGATTGCCGCTCTCAATAGGTTCGTCTCTAGAGCGACAGACAAGTGTTTGCCCTTCTTCAAGACCTTGAAGAAGGCTTTCGCCTGGACCGACAAGTGTGAAACAGCATTTCAGAAACTCAAACGTTACTTGAGTAATCCACCCCTCCTAAGTCCATCCAAGGAAGGGAAAAACTTATATTTGTACTTGGCAGTATTAGCCACAGCAGTGAGTGCAACCCTGATTCGAGAAGAGGACAAGAAACAACTCCCAGTTTACTACGTCAGTCAAGCTTTCCAAGGTGCCGAAGCCAAGTAACCAAGGATTGAAAAGATCGCATTCGCTTTAATAGTAGCCTCGCGCAAATTGCAACAATGTTTTCATGCAAATCTTATCCTGGTGATGACAGACCAACCCATCAAAAAGTCCATGAACAAGCCTAAAGCATCAAGTAAATCTCATTTTATATATATATACACACACACACACGTGGGCACACACAGACACAAATGCTCAAGCACGCGTGTGTTGGCACACAAATATATTATTTGGCTCCAATCTTGATTTTGCCACATTGGATAATAGATTCATTTATGTGAATTCTTTTTTCTTTCATTGCTATTAATATAAACTTATAAAGTATTCAATTGTAACAATTTTAAAACTATATTATGAATATTTATGGATCTGCAACTTTGAGTTTTGGACTTGAAATAATATTAGATTCTAGAGATTATAATTTCATTGGTTACAAGATTTCATTACATTATTATACACTTTTTATGCAAAATAATAAATTATTACATATAGAATATGTCTTTTTAAGGAAAACAAAATTGAAATGGGACAATAATTTCTTCTCTTTTTTTTTCCCCTTTGATAGGAATGTATTCTTTTATATTATTTGTCCTTAACATTGTTCCCTTTTTCAAGTTAAAAATCTTAACAGTATTCGATTATAAAATAGGAAATTACTCTCTTTTCTTAAAATAAATTTAGATATTTATAAAAAAGGTTAACCATGTTATAAAATTTTAATTAAATAAGGAATAGTCACTTGTCATAAAGAAAAGAAAATAACTTAATGAAATCACGACCTCTAAATCTAATTTTTATTATATTAGTATTAATTTTGCATACAATGTTGAAGATAATTGATATGCATGCTCTTATAAAATTGCTTCCTTTTTTATTATTATTATTATTATTATTAAATTTAAAGGTAATTGTGTGTTGTTGGGCACACAAAAAGGGCAGGGCCCTGCGACCATCTCCACGTTCAGAGATGGGGACGGTAACCAAAAACAAAAAAAAAAAAAAAAAGATGCCATTGCTGTTGCTAGCAGTAGCCACAACAGGAAAAGAAATTGTATGTATATATAACAGCTAAAGATTTCAAAAGCCTGATATATACTGTTATCTTCATCAAAAAAAAAAAAAAAAAAAAGAAGAAGAAGATATATATGTTATCCACAATCTGAGTAATGGAGCAATGGAGGGAAAGGTTCAGATTTTGTTTTGTTCAATCACATTATGATTCGTCTCCTCCTACAAATACAATAATAGACTGTGACTGTCTTTAGAACTTTGAACCTGAGCACTTTTAGTCATTTTTTTACTCATTATAGTTCCCTGCTTATTTGACGTATATTGCAGAATGCATATGGTGGGTTGGCTTGGTCCCTTTAAACAGGCGGCCCAACCACTTTGGAGGTCTTAGGTAAAAATTTTAAGTAAGGTCTTTTTATATTTAAATATTAATCAAATATTAATATATATTGAATTTTTTTATTTAATGAGAAAATATTTATAGATAAATAAAACACTATTTATAATTAAAAATGATAATTTAACTAAAAATAAAATTTAAAGTATAGAACAATAAAATCTAGTTATTGCAATTTTTTTAAAGCCGTGACCACTTTAAAGTCTAAACCTGTACAAATAAAAATTAATTTAATATATGGTTCAATAAATTAATATCATTATTATACAAATGAGTTGATATGATACACATCAAATTATTAATTGGTATAATAATTAATAAAGTGAGAAATCATGTTCAGATTAAAAAAAGAGAGAGAGAGAGAGAGAGGTGACCGTGTTGTATAACTATGGGCTGCACTGCACAGTTGCGCACTGTGCAGCCTGTGCTGCTGTGCGCCTGTGCAGAAGTGCAGATCAGCAGTTAGCAGATGTGAGATGTCCAGCGTCCAGCCTGTACTCTATCAACCTATGGTTAAGTTTTAAAGCAAAAATCATGTCCTATCATAGCAGAAAAGGGTCCAATTAAGAGAGGGGCAGAAAAGGGTCCTATAATAGCAAAAAAACGTGTCCCATGGGACTCCCATCAAACAATTGTGCAGTGAAATAAACTAAAAATATATATAACTTAAGTTAAATAAATAGAAGAGTCATCATCTTCATTTTCGGAAAGGCAGAGAGGGGAAAAAGATTACATCGAGTAGCTGTGAATGGAAGAGAATCAACAAAGAAAAATTTCAAGCTAGACTGACAGATTAAGTTTATGAAAAAAGATCAAGAATCAAGATGAAGATTAAGAAAAGAAAGGTAAGAAGATAGATGGAGAGGCAGAGAGATAGAGAGATGAGAGATTTTTCTTTTGTTTTTGAAATTTATAATCTCTATTTTAGCATATTTTAAGACAATTACGTTGTATTATTAATGAATTTGTCTGGTATTAATTTTGATTTTAGCATATTTCAAGAATGAGTTAATAAATTTGTCTCCTAAAATTTAATTTTTTTAGCTGAAGTTTGACTATTTTTGTTTTTTCCCTTTTTAATATTCTGCATTTTATGATACAATGAGGCCTTTTTAATGCATTTTATTGACCAATAAAAGTACTTAAAATTTTTTTTAATTAAAATATATAAATAAATATATTATATATATAATTTTTTTTTTTACAAGTGGGGCCTTTTTTTATTTGGGGGCCTTAGGCAATTACATCAATTGCATCACCTATTGAGTCGGTCCTGCCTTTAAAGTTGCTATCTAATTATCCACATAAAAAGACAATAGTGTCATCTTGTGAAATCATTTGGAGTTCATAGGATTGTTCCACCACAGACTTGCCTTCAACCATTTGAAACCTGAAAAATCGGCTACATGCATATTTCTTGGATCTAGCTTCTTCTGTATCATATTTTTTATTCAATGCCTTCCATATCTTTTTGGCTAATTTGTAAGCTTGATCATAATAATCATACAAATCATCAGAAAGACAATTAAGTAAATAATTTCTACAATAAACCATAAAGATGATCCTTATCCCATTTCTTAACCTTTTTTTCATGTTGAGAAAGTTCTTTTTCAGTCAGTTGTTTAGATTTCGTTTTCTTTGGTTTTTTCTCAATTAACACATAAGCCACATTCAAGAGAGTAAGATAAAATAAAGTCTTTTGTCTCCATCTCTTAAAGTTAACACCACGGAAGCAGAATGGCTTATTAAGATCACCCGCTCCAGAGAAATTAGACATAACATTACCATTTTCCAAGGATGATTATGTGTTCTCCATATCAATTTGTCTTAAATTATTGGAAATAAAGGAGAGATAATATATACTTGACTTTTCCTTAGAAATTACACAATTTGATTTTACCAAAGGAGGTAGCAGAGATGAGACGTGAACCAAGTCACTGTCTTGAGACAAATCGTGTCATCTACGATATATCCGATGTAATTAGACAAAATATTTCTGCACGTTGTTCCCAAGACACAACAGCCCAATCACATTTGCTAATTATCCTTGCGAGCCTACACTACTCGTAGGATATAAGATCTTTATAGTACTTTATTTTCCCATAAAATTTAGTAAAAGATAATATATTTTTGTGAATAGTAAGAAGCAATAGATGATAAGTGTTTAGAACAATAATAAAAATTACTTTTGAAAGTCTGTAGTTTTTGTAATTCAAAAATAATGTGTGTTTTTTATAAAACTTTTATTTCTTTTCAGATATATATATATATATATATATATAGAGCCGGACATGTAACTTGTCCTTAGCCAAAGAATCAGAAGGGTTTGATATCAATTAAATGGTCATAAAGTTATTGAAATCAATATATATTATCAATAGCTTTCTCTATATATATATATATATAATAATATAATATAATATAATATAAACCGGACATCAAAGTTTCAACTGTCAACACCAATCTCAGCAAAGTTTCTCTGTAACTAAAAAAGTCTTCCACACTTCTCTTAGGCAGTAGCTAGAATAGCCATACCTTCTACGAAGGCTTGTTTGTTCTCCACGTACTAACAATGTTAGCACGTTGGCTAGTTGGGTTTTCTTCAAGGGAATAGGGAAGCACATTGTATTTCTTTAAACTTCCTAACAATCACCTGGAAAAGTTTATTTTTTTTCGTCAATGGAAGAACTATCACAAAGTTGGAAGAATCTATCCCTCTCGGATAGAGAGGGACCAGGCTGCAGTTTGGAAAATGAATTCAACTCTCAGGAACATATCATAGTAGCAAACTTTCTCACGAAAAGGGCGCTTAATATCGAGGCCATTGCAAAGACTTTTACTCCATTGTGGCGTTCAAGGAGTGAGTTTAAGATTAGAAATCTCGGAGATCATGTGGTTCTTTTCATTTTTGAAAATGAAATTGAAGTGGAGAGAGTCCTTAATGCCGAACCATGGTGCTTTGACAAGCACTTAGTGATCATGCAAAAATATGATAAGAACATGGCACTAGAAGAACTGAAATTTGAGAGTACTCGATTCTGGGTACAAGTTCATGGGCTTCCATACAAGTTCATGAATGTTAAGGCAGTCGAGAAAATCTGTGAAGTTGTTGGACAAATTGTACACTCTACCGATCCAGCTGAAACTGAGGAGGGAAATTTTATGAGGATTTGAGTGGAGATGGATGTATCTTTACCCCTTTTCCTTGGTCAAGTTGTGTCTATGGAGAATGGAAAAAAATCCTGGGTCACGTTCAAATACGAGCGTCTACCTAACATAGGTTATTGGTGTGGAAAATGGACCACTTGAATCGTGATTGTGATCTTTGGCTGGAAAGTGAAGGAAGTTTAGCTGAGTCCCAAAAACAATTTGGCCCTTCCCTCCTTGCACCACCATTTTCCCTATCCAAGTGAAGTGTGGGGGCTGTCCCAGGTTTTTACAGTCAAAAATGCAAACCCACAGTGTCGCATGCAAGGGAGGCCAGACCTGAATATGGTGGTGTGTCCAACGATGAATCACGAACTATGGAGGAGCACACAGTGGCGCACAACTTGGAACCATCAGACAGCACATTAAAAGATCATTTATGTGAGAAAACCGACACACCTAATGAGATCAATAAATTAGGAAGTGGTTACAAAGGAAATCAAGTCCACGGCACTAATTCTTCTCCATACAATACAGATACATTTAATGCAGAAAATATAGGGATAAGCATTAATAAAATTTCTGGTACTAGTTGTCTATTTTCTACAACGGGAATAATTGGAGTTAATCCCAAGGTTTTCAGACCCGGATCGTTCATTGAACCGTAAAAGGGAGAGGTTCAAGGTTTTTAAGGTCGAACCGAGGTTGAACCGGAGTCGAACCGTGATGACGTCATAATTAATTTAATAATTATTTAAATATAAATAAATATATTAAATTAGTATAAATAGAAAAATTAAATTAAATTACCCAATTATATATAGAAATCTATCTTTCAAATATATTTTTTCATATCATAATTTTCACAGGACAAATAAGAAATATCATATCCTAAGCACACATAGATATAATATTTCTTTATTTATTTATATGTGGATTAGTTAAACTCATGATAGTAATATTGTAATAATATAGGTGTAGGGACCGGTTTCGAGCGCTCTCCCTGGGTTGAGAGAGTGGACCCAAGCCCAGCTTACCCTCCAATAAATTTATAGAGAATGGGCTCTAGAGCTAGGCCTTAGCAAAGAATGCAACGGCCATGCATGGTGGTACGTGAATGCTGGTATCCTAAATATGGGTTGGAATACACAATAAAACTCCTCGGACAGGTTTATAGAGGTCGAAGTTGTTTTTATTTCTTTCAAGTAAGATTACAATGGTAGAGAGACAACACAATGCTACAGTGTTTCCTTTTCTCTGGTTTTTCCTCCGTCCCCCTCACAAGAGGGACTTTTTACATTATATACTCTCCTCTCAGTTGATCCTAGCCCTACACTTGTTGACCATCCCGGTTTCCACTTGAGAGCCTGTCCTATCAGCCGCATTCTCATACCTCCAGTGGGTTGCAGCGCCCCAGACGGCACTGTTCAGAGGTCCTATCCTCATTAATGCGGCCAGGGCGTTAGTTGAGGGCATTTAATGTGGAGGTGACAGTTCACCTGGGACTTGTTCCTCCACCATGCTTCAATGTCCGGTGCTTGGTTCTGGCTATTTGCTCCTTGGATGCTTGGGGAGGCTCCCCTTAAAGGTATGCTGTTTGCCCACTCTCTGACCTCGGTCTCCCGAGGATGTAACCATCCTCGGCAATGCTACTTGGGCCCTGGGCTCTAAACTTTCATCCTCGGACCTCGGACATTGGAGGCGTCCTCGGCGTGGGCCTCTGGGCCTGGTTTGGAATGGGCCGGGGTTGCTGACTTATTCTGGCCCCACAATAGCCCCTCAAAATCTTGCTGTCCGCATCCTCGGGCGGAAAGGAGGATTTTGACGTCCTCGGACCTGCTTCACGTCCAATCGAGTCTTGTCCCTCGTCAGCACAGGAGCCTTTTCAACTGCCCAAGGTGCGTTACTGGCGCTTCGATGCGCGTAACGTGTCCTGCATTAAATTCGGGCGGCTTTATGCTCCCCACGTTCAACGGGCAGATGACAATCCAACGGTGGGGATGCGTCTGGCCTTTATGGGCGGGAAGACTCGCGTGGCTCTTCTACCTAGGGTATAAATACCCATTGGAATCGCCTCCTCCTTTTTTCATTTACAATCAAGAGCTCATGCGCCTCTATTCTGAGTCCAGCCAAACTTCCATCTCCATCTCCAGCACAAAAAGCCAGTCCGAGGAGCTTCTCCTCATTTCTGTAAGTCTCTCTATCCCTCTCTGAGCTTCTTTTCCTCTCTACTCGTCCTTCTCTTACATTCGTTCTTCCTTTAGTCCGCTTAGGCGTCATTTGGGATGGGTAGACTTAAGAAGTATGTTGGCACTGAGGAGGCGATGGAGAATTCATCGCCGATTACAAGATACCGGCCAACGTTGGCTTGAGGTATTGTGAGGAGGGGGAGTGGCACCTCCTGAAGCAGGAGGGCGAGGTGGTGATTCCTGTCATCGCTTTCGTTGAAGGGGGGATGAGGATCCCCATGGGGCCGGTGATGAGGGGTTACCTCACCTACTTTCGGCTGACCCCCACCCAATGCGCCTCCAACATGTTCAGAATTCTGGGCAGTGTGGACGCCCTTAACAAAAAGATGGGTCTGAGGTTGACCTATCATGATGTCAACTACTGCTACAATCTTCAACATTTGAAGAACAAGTCCTACTACATGAGGACGAGGGACGACAGGGTCCGGCTCATCTAGTGCCTCCCCGAGTCCAACAAGGGGATGAATGAGGATTTCCTCATCGTGTCTGGAGCGTGGCACGATGGCCTCCATTGCCCGACGACAGAGGGAACGCCAGGTGCGACAGTGGGAATAGGAGGGGATTCAAGGATTCTGACTTCTTTTCTGCGTTGTTTCTTCTTGTATTGTTTGGCTTCTAACCATGGATGTGTTTTCCCTTTGCAAATCCGCACTCTTTTGCGCGCCATTTCAGCTTGGTCAACAGGGAAGACTTGCAGAAGGTGCTCAGGTCTGCGGAATTTGAGAACGAAGCAGACCACCAAGTCAGAGCTGCGCACAAGATTTTGGGGTACACTCCGCTCCAGAAGTCATTTGCGGCCCCAAAGTACGTGATTAGAGCTAAGGATCCTCGGCTGCGGAAAATAAAAGTGACCGAGGACGGTTTCGAGTTTCCCGAGGACACCTCCACTTCAGAAGGCGTCACAGTAGCAGTCCCCTCGTCTTCCCGTACATTCCCAGAGGTTGCGGAAGAGGACTTAGACAGGGAAGGGGACGCTGCAGATTGTGGTCCTGCCGAGGACGATTTCAGCGTTTTCGAGCAACTGCATCAGTCCGAGGACCCTTCTGGAGACTTGGGTGATCCTCGTCTAACCGAGGCGGACTTCTTAGCGTCGGATAAATCTGCTCGGCTTGAAATGGGCTACAAGAAGAAAGCCCAACCCCCCCTACTCGACCTAATCGAAGGCCAACCTGGGAAGTCCAAACCGAAGCTTCCTCCTCCTCCTCCTCCTCCAAAGGTCCGCCCTGCTCAGACCAGGTCGGCCTCAACGCAGTCCCGGCTTCCTCCTCATCCGCCTCAGGCGAGCCCGCCGTCTAGGCACGAGCCTGCTGACCCCAAGCAGAAAAAGGACAAGGGCAAGAGGACCCTTGAGGACAATACTGGGCCCCTGCGGGAGGACGATGGCACTCGTCGGCCATCGAAGCAATTGAGGATAGGCTCCTCAACGCAGGAAAAACAGGTCGCTCCACCGCCCGAGGTCCAGGCCTGGCTCCCCGCCCCAATGCTCCATGGGGCACCTCTGAGGGATGACTCCTCCCTCAGGGACTTTAAGGATGGCGAAGGCGTGTATGTGGCCGACGCTGTGGAGAGATGTCTGCTCCTCCCCGCGGACATGGCGGAGCTGGGGACCATGAGGAGTAAGGACGTCTTCCTCTGCCTCAAGCGGTATTTGGGGATGGTAAGGCTTTAACACTCGTGCTTTTTCTTGCCTCAGTTTTTTTTTTTTTTTTTTGCTTCCATTTCTTTTTTGAGCTCGGCTAATCATAACTTATCTGTTTCGTTTGGCAGGCTGTACAGGCCACCTTCAGGCTGGAAGAGGCGGCCAATGAGCATGGGAAGGCCATGGATTTAGAGCGCGATAGGTGCCTGGCGGCTACTCGGACCCTCAAGACGTCCGAGGAGGACCTTGCCAAGGCCAGGGAGGAGCTGAAGGCCATGACCCAGGCTAGGGACAGCGCAATGTTGGGCCTTGAGGGTGCCCAAAGGCAGGCCGAAACTTAGACAAAGCGTTTGGGTGAGGCAGAGAAGCAGCTGAAGCTTGCCGAGGAGCAGATAGCTGGCCTGGTGAAGAAAGTGGCAGATGCCGAGGAGGCCAAGAGGGTGGCTGAATGGGCCAAAGGGGAGGCCGAGAGGGCCAAGTTTGAGGCAGAGCAGGGCAGGGAGAAGCCTGGGCCACCAAGCAGGAAGCCGAGGAAGCAGCCTACACTGCCGGGGCAACTGAGACAGCAGCTGCCTACAAATCCCAAGTCCCTGGGGTATGTAGGCGCTATTGCTCCGAGACTTGGAGTGAAGCCCTCAAGCAGGCTGGGGTGGAGGCCTCTTCTGACTTGTGGAAGGAGGAGAATGTGTACTACCCTCCTGTTATCCGCGAGGCTGCCCCAGATGGCTCAGAGGCCGAGGAGGCTGCTGCGGAAGCTGCTGCCACCCCGGGCGAGGGGGCCTCGGATGTTGGGGCCACTAACGAGCCGGTCCAAGGGAGTACTCCCTCCTCGGCGGTCGAACTGAGTGATGGCTCCAACGAGGATGCGCCTCAGCAGGCTGCAGAACCTTCCCTCGATGCCCAGGTTTCTTCTGCCGAGGGGGCAGCTATTCCTGCTGTGCCCCTGCAGGCCATCCCCCTTGGTCAGGGCTCGGAGGACCCTGAGGCAGCTGCAGGCCAGCCACCCACCGAAGCGGGCAACTAGGCTCCTTGGCGCTTCTGCATGATGGACCTCATTTTTGCGTCTCTTTCTTCTTCTTTTTCTTTTGCTTGCAATGTAACTCCTCTGATGTAATTCCCTTGAATTTAATGAGATGAGAACTTTATCTCCTTTTCTGTTTGTTGTGGCTGTTTGTCTATTTGCACATTGTCTTCTTTTTCTTTACTTGCACGGTTTTAGCTTCAATCGCATCTCGGCCAATCGTGGCGTTAGTTATTATAATGAGAGGGCATGTATGCGCTGATGCACTTTTCGTTTCATAAGGGCCAGGTAGAATTTCTTCAAGTAGACACTTAGTGTTTCTTCAATGTAGTTAGCTTCTCCTTAGGCCTGAGTCCGAGGACCATGCAGAGCCTTGGTCCTGCTTGATACTTAGCTTCTTGAGGTAAATAGTGCTTGATACTTAGCTTCTTGAGGCAAATAGTGCTTGATACTTGGCTTCTTGAGGCAAATAGTGCTTGATACTTGGCTACTTGAGGCAAATAGTGATTGATACTTGAGTTTGGCTGTAAGTAACTAGTTTCCCCATAGGTTTGAGTCCTTGGACCATGCAAGACCTAGGTTCTGTCTAGCACCCAGATATAAGTGGTTAGCTCCCCATAGGCTTGAGTCCTTGGACCGTGCAAGACCTAGGTACAGTTGCTACCTTTAAGATAAGTGGCTAGCTCCCCATAGGCTTGGGTCCTTGGACCATGCAAGACCCAGGTACAGTTGCTGTCTTCAAGATAAGTGGCTAGCTCCCCATAGGATTGGGTCCGAGGACCATGCAAGACCCAGGTACAGTTGCTGCCTTCAAGATAAGTGGCTAGCTCCCCATAGGCTTGGGTCCTTGGACCATGCAAGACCCAAGTACAGTTGCTGCCTTCAAGATAAGTGGCTAGCTCCCCATAGGCTTGGGTCCGAGGACCATGCAAGACCCAGGTACAGTTGCTGCCTTCAAGATAAGTGGTTAGCTCCCCATAGGCTTGGGTCCTTGGACCATGCAAGACCTAGGTACAGTTGCTGCCTTCAAGATAAGTGGCTAGCTCCCCATAGGCTTGGGTCCGAGGACCGCGCAAGACCTAGGTGCAGTTGCTGCCTTCAAGATAAGTGGCTAGCTCCCCATAGGCTCGGGTCCTTGGACCATGCAAGACCCAGGTACAGTTGCTGCCTTCAAGATAAGTGGCTAGCTCCCCGTAGGCTTGGGTCCGAGGACCGCGCAAGACCTAGGTACAGTTGCTGCCTTCAAGATAAGTGGCTAGCTCCCCATAGGCTTGGGTCCTTGGACCATGCAAGACCCAGGTACAGTTGCTGCCTTCAAGATAAGTGGCTAGCTCCCCGTAGGCTTGGGTCCTTGGACCATGCAAGACCCAGGTACAGTTGCTGCCTTCAAGATAAGTGGCTAGCTCCCCATAGGCTTGGGTCCGAGGACCGCGCAAGACCTAGGTACAGTTGCTGCCTTCAAGATAAGTGGCTAGCTCCCCATAGGCTTGGGTCCGAGGACCGCGCAAGACCCAGGTACAGTTGCTGCCTTCAATTGGCTGTAAGTAACTAGTTTCCCCGTAGGCTTGAGTCCTTGGACCATGCAAGACCTAGGTTCTGTCTAGCACCCAGATATAAGTGGCGTTGGGACGCGAGACGTGTGATAATGAAAGGCAGAACATCTGAATCAAAAAGGACTTCTTTATTAATAGTAATACCTTTTCAGGTTATTTACATTCCATGGACGAGGTACAGGTTTATCATCTAAATCTTCTAAATAGTATGCTCCTATCCCTGCCACTGAGGTGATTCGGTAGGGGCCTTCCCAGTTGGGTCCGAGCTTCCCCCAAGCAGGGTTCTTGGCAGCTCCTACGACTTTTCTCAGCACCAGGTCTCCTGGTGCTAATGGTCTGAGCTTTACATTGGCGTCATATCCTTGCTTGAGCTTTTGCTGGTAGCAGGCCAGCTGGATCATTGCCTGTTCTCTTCGTTCCTCTACCATGTCCAGGCTCCGCCCCAGCAATTCATCATTGTTGTCTGGGGTGAAGGAGCTCGTCCTCAGCGTTGGGAAGTTGGTTTCCAGGAGGATTACTGCCTCCGCACCATAAGTCATGGCAAAAGGTGTTTCTCCCGTTGAGCGCCGGGGCGTAGTCCGGTACGTCCAGAGGACGTGGGGCAGCTCTTCTACCCATCTCCCCTTGGCATCATCCAGCCTCTTCTTAAGCCCGTTGACGATGACCTTGTTGACAGCCTCGGCCTGTCCGTTCCCTTGAGGGTAGGCCGGCGTTGAGTACCTGTTTGTGATCCCAAGTTCACAACAGTACCTCCTGAAGGCTTTGCTATCGAACTGAAGCCCATTATCTGAGATGAGTGTATGAGGGACCCCGAACCGTGTAACTATGTTCCTCCAGAGGAATTTCTTCACGTCTACGTCCCTAATGTTGGCTAGTGGCTCAGCCTCGACCCACTTGGTGAAGTAGTCCGTGGCCACCAACAGATACCTCTTGTTCCCTGGTGCCTTGGGGAAAGGTCCCACAATGTCCAAGCCCCACTGGGCGAATGGTCAAGGACTGGATAATGGATTGAGGACCCCTCTTGGCTGGTGGATGTTTGGGGCGAACCTTTGGCATTGGTCACACTTCTTGACATACTCCAGGGCCTCTTGCTGCATTCCCGGCCACCAGTATCCTTGAGTGACGGCTCGGTGAGCCAGGGATCTCGCCCCTGTATGGCTCCCACAAATTCCTTCGTGCAGCTCTTCGAGCAAGGATTCTGCCGTTTCGGGGTGGACACATAGAAGGTATGGCCCAGAGTAGGACCGCCTATATAGCTTGTGATCCTCGAACAACCAGAACCGAGGAGCTTTCCTTCGTATCTTTTCTGCCTCTGACCTTTCCTCAGGCAGGACGTCATCTTTGAGGAACCTCACGATGGGGTCCATCCAGCTGGGACCCATCACGATTTGATGGACGGGGATTACTCCCTTTGGGACTTCACTTGCCCTCTCCAGGTGCTCTACAAGTATGATCCGAGGCAAAGCCCCTGCCGAGGAGGTTGCGAGTGTGGCAAGTGAATCGGCATGACTGTTCCCATTCCTAGGAATATGGGACAAGCTGAAGAGGCGAAACTCTGACTGCAAGTGCTTGACTTGGCTAAGGTATTCCTGCATTCTCGAGTCCCTGGCTTCCATCTCCCCCTTCACCTGCCCTACCACCAATCTGGAGTCTGAGAACATCTCTATCGACTTTCCTCCCATCTTTTGCACCATGATCATCCCTTGTAGTAATGCCTCATACTCGGCCTCGTTGTTTGTGGCCGTAAATCCGAGCCTCAGGGACTTCTCAATGACATGGTCTTCAGGGGATACTAGGACAAGCCCCACTCCGGACCCCCTTTAGTTTGCCGCGTCATCCACGTATACTTTCCAACATAGTGACTTTGGGATGGAGATTGCCCCAACTGATTTCTCATCACGGCTCTTATCCTCGGCTGTTACTTCTGCGACTGGTTCAGCGAACTCAGCCGTCAAATCCGCCAATACCTGGCCTTTTATGGAAGTCCGGGGCATGTACTTGACGTCAAAAGCCCCCAGAATTGTGTTCCACTTCGCGACTCGACCCGTGTAATCGGAGGCCCGGAGTACAGCCTTCAAGGGCAATTGGGTTAGGACAACCACCGTGTGAGCTTGGAAGTAGTGGGGGAGCTTTCTCGTGGCGTGGACCACTGCCAGTATAGCTTTCTCCAAGGGTAGGTATCTGATCTCTGCTTCGTGCAGCGACTTGCTGACGTAGTAAAATGGCTTCTGAACGCCATTGTCTTCTTGTATCAGCACTAAGCTCACCGCGTGGGGTGCCACCGCCAGGTAGGCGTATAGGACCTCGTCGGGCTCAGGATTGGACATGATAGGCGGCCGGGATAGATACTCCTTGAGTTGCTGGAAGGCTTTGGCACAATCCTCGGACCACTCAAATCCTTTCCATTTGTTGATCAGGAGATAAAAGGGCCTGCATCTGTCGGCCGACCTGGAAATGAACCGGTTCAGCGCCGCGATCATCCCAATAAGTTTTTGGATCTCCTTGGGGTTCTGCGGAGGCTTCAAATTGTGAATGGCCTTGATCTGGTTAGGGTTGACCTTGATCCCACGGTGGGTGATTATGTACCCCAAGAATTTGCCAAAGCTTACGCCGAACGAGCATTTTGAGGCATTAAGGCGGAGCTTATGCTCTCTCAGGACGCCAAATGTGCGGCCGAGGTCCTCCAAGTGCTCGGACACCAGCTTGCTCTTCACCACCATATCGTCAACATAGAGCTCGATGCTCTTGCCCAACATCGGCTCAAACATTCTCGTCATCATCCTCTGGTAGGTAGATTCGGCGTTTTTCAGGCCAAAGGGCATAACCTTGTAGTGGTAGTTCCCTATGGGTGTCACAAATGCTGTCTTCTCTTGGTCCTCCAAGGCTAGTGGGATTTGGTGGTAACCCTGAAAGGCATCCAGGAAGCTCATCCGAGGATGGCCTGCAGTCGCGTCTACCAGCTGGTCAATTCGTGGCATTGGGAAGGGGTCTTTTGGGCATGCCTTGTTCAGGTCTGTGAAGTCTACACAAACCCTCCACTTCCCACTTTTCTTCTTGACCACCACAGTGTTGGCCAACCATTTTGGGAAAAAGATCTCCTTGATGGCCCCCGCGTGCTTGAGCTTATCGACCTCCTCCCTGATCGCATCAGCGTGCTCCTTCGATGGGCGCCGAGGTGGCTGCTGCTTAGGGATCGCAGATGGGTTGACGTTAAGGTGGTGACAGATGAAAGAGGGATCAATCCCAGGGGCATCGCAGGGGTCCCATGCGAACACGTCAAGGTTCCTCTTGAGGAACTCAAGCAACTCCCCCTTTTCCTGTGGAGGCAGCTAGGTTCCCACTTGGAAGAACTTCTCCGGATCATCGCCAATTACCACCTTCTCCAGGTTTTCGCATTTAGGATCCTCGGCAGGTGCATCCGGAGGCGCCACCTGGGTCTTTGATTGCTATGAATTTTCCTCAGCTGTGGCCGAGGACTGCGCATCAATCCGATGGGATATGGCAGCCACTGTGCAATACCTAGCCGTGGATTGGCAACCTCGGATCTCCAGAACCTGGTCCCCGGACAGGAATTTCACCTTCTGGTGCAAGGTGGAGGCGACGCCATCCAAGGCGTGTAGCCAAGGCCTCCCTACGATGGCTGTGTAGGGGGAGTACGTGTCCACCACTATGAAGTTCGCCTCCACCACCACTGGGCCTGTCTGTACGGGCAGTCTCTTGCCCAACATCGGCTCAAACATTCTCGTCATCATCCTCTGGTAGGTAGATTCGGCGTTTTTCAGGCCAAAGGGCATAACCTTGTAGTGGTAGTTCCCTATGGGTGTCACAAATGCTGTCTTCTCTTGGTCCTCCAAGGCTAGTGGGATTTGGTGGTAACCCTGAAAGGCATCCAGGAAGCTCATCCGAGGATGGCCTGCAGTCGCGTCTACCAGTTGGTCAATTCGTGGCATTGGGAAGGGGTCTTTTGGGCATGCCTTGTTCAGGTCTGTGAAGTCTACACAAACCCTCCACTTCCCACTTTTCTTCTTGACCACCACAGTGTTGGCCAACCATTTTGGGAAAAAGATCTCCTTGATGGCCCCCGCGTGCTTGAGCTTATCGACCTCCTCCCTGATCGCATCAGCGTGCTCCTTCGATGGGCGCCGAGGTGGCTGCTGCTTAGGGATCGCAGATGGGTTGACGTTAAGGTGGTGACAGATGAAAGAGGGATCAATCCCAGGGGCATCGCAGGGGTCCCATGCGAACACGTCAAGGTTCCTCTTGAGGAACTCAAGCAACTCCCCCTTTTCCTGTGGAGGCAGCTGGGTTCCCACTTGGAAGAACTTCTCCGGATCATCGCCAATTACCACCTTCTCCAGGTTTTCGCATTTAGCATCCTCGGCAGGTGCATCCGGAGGCGCCACCTGGGTCTTTGATTGCTATGAATTTTCCTCAGCTGCGGCCGAGGACTGCGTATCAATCCGATGGGATATGGCAGCCACTGTGCAATACCTAGCCGTGGATTGGCAACCTCGGATCTCCAGAACCTGGTCCCCGGACAGGAATTTCACCTTCTGGTGCAAGGTGGAGGCTACGCCATCCAAGGCGTGTAGCCAAGGCCTCCCTACGATGGTTGTGTAGGGGGAGTACGTGTCCACCACTATGAAGTTCGCCTCCACCACCACTGGGCCTGTCTGTACGGGCAGTCTCTTGCCCAACATCGGCTCAAACATTCTCGTCATCATCCTCTGGTAGGTAGATTCGGCATTTTTCAGGCCAAAGGGCATAACCTTGTAGTGGTAGTTCCCTATGGGTGTCACAAATGCTGTCTTCTCTTGGTCCTCCAAGGCTAGTGGGATTTGGTGGTAACCCTGAAAGGCATCCAGGAAGCTCATCCAAGGATGGCCTGCAGTCGCGTCTACCAGTTGGTCAATTCGTGGCATTGGGAAGGGGTCTTTTGGGCATGCCTTGTTCAGGTCTGTGAAGTCTACACAAACCCTCCACTTCCCACTTTTCTTCTTGACCACCACAGTGTTGGCCAACCATTTTGGGAAAAAGATCTCCTTGATGGCCCCCGCGTGCTTGAGCTTATCGACCTCCTCCCTGATCGCATCAGCGTGCTCCTTCGATGGGCGCCGAGGTGGCTGCTGCTTGGGGATCGCAGATGGGTTGACGTTAAGGTGGTGACAGATGAAAGAGGGATCAATCCCAGGGGCATCGCAGGGGTCCCATGCGAACACGTCAAGGTTCCTCTTGAGGAACTCAAGTAACTCCCCCTTTTCCTGTGGAGGCAGCTGGGTTCCCACTTGGAAGAACTTCTCCGGATCATCGCCAATTACCACCTTCTCCAGGTTTTCGCATTTAGCATCCTCGGCAGGTGCATCCGGAGGCGCCACTTGGGTCTTTGATTGCTATGAATTTTCCTCAACTGCGGCCGAGGACTGCGCATCAATCCGATGGGATATGGCAGCCACTGTGCAATGCCTAGCCGTGGATTGGCAACCTCGGATCTCCAGAACCTGGTCCCCGGACAGGAATTTCACCTTCTGGTGCAAGGTGGAGGTTACGCCATCCAAGGCGTGTAGCCAAGGCCTCCCTACGATGGCTGTGTAGGGGGAGTACGTGTCCACCACTATGAAGTTCGCCTCCACCACCACTGGGCCTGTCTGTACGGGCAGTCTGATCATGCCCTTTGGGATGACGAGCTTCCCGTCGAAGCTCATTAGGGGGGAGCTGTAAGGTGTAGGTCTTCCTGTTTTAGCCCCAGCCCCTTATAGAGGTCTGGACACATGACTTCGGCTGCGCTGCCACCGTCCACCATCACCCTTTTCACGTCATAGCCCCCTATTCTGAGGGTGACGATTAGGGCGTCCTCGTGTGGTTGGATGGTCCCAATCTTGTCCTCCTCCAAAAAGCTCAGGGCTGGGGGAGGATTCCTCCTGGACCTCTTTGGCCCCGTCCGAGGGTCCTCGACGGGCACTTGGGCCACAGACAACACTCACAAAGGGGGTGTGCCTGTTCTTCCTGGCGCAACCAGGATTATATTGATCGTCCCGGTGGGCTGCCCCATGGCGGCGTCCCTCCGAGGCTCGTGGTAGGCTCGGCCCCGCTGGTCGCTGGAATGGTGCAGAAGGTGCTTCAGCCTTTCCTCCTGGGCTAGTTGGTCCAGGTGGTCCCAGAGGTTCCTACAATCCTCCGTGGCGTGTCCGTGGTCCTGATGGTATTGGCAGTAACGATCCTGGTTACGCCTACCAGGCTCCCCCATCATCTTAGCCGGCCATCTGAAGTATGGCTCGTTCTTTATCTTTTCTAGAACCTTGTGCACAGGTTCTCGGAATACTGCGCCGACAGTCTGGGCATTGGTCGCCCCGGATTGCCCACCGAAATCCCGCCTCGGACGGGCGTGGCTGTACCTATCCGACCTGAAATCCCTCATCTCCTGAGGGATAACCTTCTCCTTGCCTTTGCCTTGCAGCATATCTTCCTCCACCCGCTTGTACGTGTCGATCCGATCCATCAACTGCCGCACGCTGGTGACGGGCGTTCCGGTCAGGGACTTCCTCAGGTCGTGCCCCAATGGTAGCCCATTCTGGAATGTACTGATGGCGATGGCGTCATATTTGCCGTCCAGCTCGTTGTAGATCTCCCAGTACTTGTCCGAATAAGCCTTGAGGGTCTCCCCGTCACGCATAGAAAGGGACAGCAATGCACTCATGGGCCGAGGAGGCCTGCTATTCGTGACAAAGCGGGAACCAAAGACCTGGGTCAACTGTCTGTACGAGTCTATGGAATTCGTCCTTAGACCGTTGAACCACCTCATCGCCACGGGTCCCAAGCTGGATGGGAAGACTTTGCACATCAGCGCCTCATTCTTGGAGTGGACAGCCATCCTCTGGTTGAACTGGCTCACGTGCTCCACGGGGTCCGTCTTGCCATTGTAAGCAATGAAGGTTGGCTGCTGGAACCGCCGAGGAAGCTCTGCCTCTTCTATACGACGCGTGAAGGGCGACCTGGAGAGCTGATCCAGCGCCCTGCTCATGGCGTCGCCTCCTAAGCCCCTAGGGGTTGGGTTGGCACGCCTACGCCTCTGGTAGCGCTCCTCCTCGTGGGAGAAAGTCTCGCTGGGGGGCATTCTTGACCTCTGCCTGTACTCTTCATCGCTCTCGTCATCGGAGGGCAGGTCAGGGCTGAGCTCGGACTGCCTCCGCTGCGTACGGCGTAACTTCCTCTTCAGATCGTCTATCTCGCGCTGCATGGCCACCTTATCACCCTTTCTCTGGGAGGCGTGGCTATGGGCCTCTTGTGACCGCGTGGCCTGGCCATCGTCGCGCTTCTGGGGAATGTACCCGTCCCCCTGGCTTTCGCTCGCCGTTGAAGTACGCACGCTTCCCTCTCGAAAACGTCTGTTGTCGTTCTGACCGCCCCCGGGGTCGCCACAGTGGCCCTGAGGCCGTGACTTCGCCGGTTCTGGTCGATTGGGAGTTCGTTGGTGAGGGCCTGATCCTACCATGTTCGAACTGTTGTCCTTACTAACGCACAAGCTCTTCCCACAGACGGCGCCAATTGTAGGGACCGGTTTCGAGCGCTCTCCCTGGGTTGAGAGAGTGGACCCAAGCCCAGCTTACCCTCCAATAAATTTATAGAGAATGGGCTCTAGAGCTAGGCCTTAGCAAAGAATGCAACGGCCATGCATGGTGGTACGTGAATGCCGGTATCCTAAATATGGGTTGGAATACACAATAAAGCTCCTCGGACAGGTTTATAGAGGTCGAAGTTGTTCTTATTTCTTTCAAGTAAGATTACAATGGTAGAGAGACAACACAATGCTACAGTGTTTCCTTTTCTCTGGTTTTTCCTCCGTCCCCCTCACAAGAGGGACTTTTTACATTATATACTCTCCTCTCAGTTGATCCTAGCCCTACACTTGTTGACCATCCCGGTTTCCACTTGAGAGCCTGTCCTATCAGCCGCATTCCCATACCTCCAGTGGGTTGCAGCGCCCCAGACGGCACTGTTCAGAGGTCCTATCCTCATTAATGCGGCCAGGGCGTTAGTTGAGGGCATTTAATGTGGATGTGACAGTTCACCTGGGACTTGTTCCTCCACCATGCTTCAATGTCCGGTGCTTGGTTCTGGCTATTTGCTCCTTGGATGCTTGGGGAGGCTCCCCTTAAAGGTATGCTGTTTGCCCACTCTCTGACCTCGGTCTCCCGAGGATGTAACCATCCTCGGCAATGCTACTTGGGCCCTGGGCTCTAAACTTTCATCCTCGGACCTCGGACATTGGAGGCGTCCTTGGCGTGGGCCTCTGGGCCTGGTTTGGAATGGGCCGGGGTTGCTGACTTATTCTGGCCCCACAATAGGAATTAGAATGATTCAAACTTTTTTTTTAAAGTAAACAGTAATATTTATTAGAACACATACGAAAAATTTAACAAATAAAATATTATAAGTAATTTTAATTAATATTTACACTTTTTTTTTATACCTAGAAAATCTAGTGTTACAAAATATTTCACAATTTTTTTGTCACAATTATGATGTAGCAAAGTTTGAATGGTCTTTTAATTATTATTGTTAATAATACAAAGTTTTTTTAGATGACACATGTTAGTAAGTTTTGTTAATTATTATTATAATAAATCCATTAGAAATTGATATATTTGGGAATTGGTGTACCGTAGTTGAAGTTAAAAATAAAATACATAAATAAAAAAATAAAAAATAAAAAACTTAATAAAAGGAAGTTAGATTAAATTCATCTTCACGTGAGTGTGTGTTAGACACGCAAAACAATAAAAAATATATATAAATTATTTTATTCAAATAAATTAATAATAATAGAGGGATGAACGGCTGAAGTTAGAGCTTTGAAGTAGTTGGGTAAAGCTGTCAAGCACATAAAACAAAAGGCACAAAACAAAAGAAACTCAAAAGCCAAACTAAAACAAAACAAAAGCTAAGAACTGAAGAAAGAGGGTCTGGGTTATTTAACGAAGAGGAAGTGGGAGGAGAAGAAGATTGGCAAAATGGGATTCCGGCAACGTGGCGGTGAGTCGGTGACTTTCTGGCGGCGGCAGCAGCATAGTGAGAGACTGTAAGTTAATATGTTACTAAAAGAGAAGAGAGATCTTTTGGTTCCAGATCTGAAAAGATCCTACTTTGTCATCTTCTTCTTCTTCTTCTTCTTCTCAGTTTGTTTTTTTTTTTTCCCACACAAATCTTTTGGTTCCAGATCTGAAAAGTCCAAAGTGCATAAAGATTTTACTTTTAGCCGGTATTTGCTGAAAAAAAAAGGGAACCGTGAGAACCGCGAGAACCGTGAACGGTTCTCAGAACCGTGAGGTCCGACCGCGGTTCGCACGGGTCCCTATTTTTTTTCCATAGAGCGGTTCTTGATGCTAAAAGAACCGCAAAAATGAACGGTTCAAGATTTTTCCGGTCGGACCGTACGGTCCGGTCCGGGTTTCAAAACTATGGTTAATCCAATTAATGCCTTGAATAAATCCTCCAAAGGCAATCAATTTCAAGAGGCAGCCCAATCAAACCCCAATGCTGAAACTAATAGCCCTAATTTCCTATCACGTGAGGAGCATGACTTTACTAGGGCAACCAAAAAAACAAGCACGTGGACTAGGCTAAATAGAAGCAAGAATACGCAGTAAGGTGTTCAGGCAAATTTCATAGGAGCTTGTAAACGACTTTTTTCAGCAATTGATGATCAACCCGAATTACCTTGCAACAAGAAACAGGTTTTGAAGGATGGTGCTGAATTCTCTTTTCAAATGATGGAGGCTAATGAACAGCCCCGCCAGCAGCCATGAATCTCTTAGTCTGAAACTGTTGTAAGCTTAGGAACTTACGTATAGAGAAGGAGCTTGGAAACATTATCCGGATAAAAGATTCATCTATCGTGTTTTTAGCCGAAACATGGGCAGATGAAGTTAGGCTGGACCGAGTACTAGTCTCTGAATATCGCCTTATTAGCCTATGTAACGTATTGTACAAAATTTTCTCCAAAGTCTTTGCAAACAAATTGAAAAAATTCATGCTAGAATTTATAACTAAGCATCAATCTGCTTTTGCAAAGAATAGGCTTATTTCAGATAATGTTTTAGTAGCTTTTGAGACCTTGCATTGTATGAAAAATCATAACTCAGGACAAACAAGTTTTATGGCTCTAAAACTAGACATGAGCAAAGCGTATGACAAGGTGGAATGGAATTATCTTCAGAATCTGATGGAAAAAATGGGCTTTTGCACAAGGTGGATCAGCTTGGTTATGGAGTGTGTTCGTACTGTTTCATACTCAATTTTGGTGAATGGTTATCTGAAGGGGCTTATTAATCCAATACGAGGCATAAGGCAAGGGGACCCACTTTCCCCCTTTTTATTCTTATTGTGCCCGAAGTGATTACATGGCCTAATCACAAAAGCTGCAAGAGCAAAGGAAATCAATGGCTTCTCAATTTGCAAGAGAGGCCCCAAACTAACCTACTTATTTTTTACAGATGATAACTTACTTTTTGCAAGGCGAACCCCCAAGAATGTGGAAATGTACTCAAAATTTTGGAGGGGTATGAAGAGGTATCGGGCCAAAAAATCAATAAAGAGAAGACATCTCTTTTCTTTAGCAAATCCACAAAAGCTGATACTAAGGAGGAGATTAAAAATGTGTTGGGTGTGAATGAAATAAAGTCTTATGAGAGATATTTGGGGCTGCCCTCATTGGTGAGAAGGGGTAAAAAAGCAACCTTTGCTTATATTAAGGAGAGGGTTTGGAGAAAATTACAAGGGTGGGAGGGAAGCTACTTTCTCAAGCCGGTAGAGAAGTTCTTATAAAAGCAATTGTTCAAGCCATCCCAACTTATGCCATGGGATGTTCTAAACTACCCTTGGGTCTTTGTCAAGAAATTGAAGCAATGGTTAGAAAATTCTTTTAGGGGCAGCGAGGTGATAAAAGAAAATACATTGGGTTAAATGGTCGGAGTTGACAAAACCAAAATTAGAAGTAGGTTTGGGCTTTAGAGACCTTGCTCTATTCAATGACTCCCTTCTTGCCAAGCAAGCAAGGCGGCTTCTACACAATGAAGTCAAGGCAAGATTTTTCCCTCATTGCTCATTCATGGAAGAAAAAGAATCGGCAACCAATTCCTATGCTTGGAAAAGCATCTTAAAAGGGAGAGAGGTGATACAAATGGGTTCAAGATTCCGGGTGGGCAATGGAAAAAGCATCAAAATATGGCAGCACCACTGGCTGCCTATAAAGCATCCTCCATTAGTCACCTCACCAATCATAGAGTCTATGGAGAAGGCTACTGTGGACTGCCTCATTGACGAGAACATAGGTAAATGGGATGCTGAAATGCTTGAAGGAGTTCTTATTCCAGCTGAAGCAAAAATTGCAAAAAAGATACCTCTGCCACGACGCCAAACAGAGGATGTCTTGTACTGGCCTTTCACTGCAAGTGGATAGTACAATTGCAAGTCCGGGTATTAATTTCTCAAGGATTTGGAGAGGGATGCTGAGGTGAGTACTCAATCAGAGGTGGACAAGAAGTTTTGGAAGAGTATTTAGTCCCTAGAAGTCCTAACAAGTTCAAGAATCTGGTGTGGTGCATGTAGGAACTCCTTTCCAACAAAACAAAATCTGACCCGAAGAACTTCAATAGACAACCCCATCTGTGACCAATGCTCTCTACAGGCAGAGAATTCATTGCATGCACTTTGGAGTTGTTCAAGTTTGGATAAGGTATGGGAAGGTGACAGATGGAACTTTAGGCAAAGTGAAGTATTTGCTGATTTTAAGGAATTATGCAAATGGATGGTTGAAAATGGGAAGCCAATGGAGCTTTTTGCTATCCTCGTTTGGAGTATTTGGCATCAGAGAAACAAAATTAGGATGAACCAAGCATGTTGTCTTACCAAGGACCTGCAACAAAGTGTAGAAGAATGTTGGAATGAGATCAAAAGATATAATCTCACACCGAAACAAGTCAGATCAAAACCTCAAGCAAGATGGAAAGCACCACCACCCAACAAATACAAGATTAACTATGATGGAGCAATCTCAAATGCAGACAACACAGCTGGGATTGGTATGGTTGTTCGGGACTGCCATGGGGAAGTAATTGCATCTCTAGTTCAACAGCTGGATCAGGCATACCAACCCGTGGAAGTGGAGGCAATGGCAGCGTGTAGAGCAGTGGACCTAGCCAATGAGTTAGGACTTGACTGCGCTGTTGTAGAAGGTGATTCAGAAGTGGTTGTGAAGGCCTTGAGGTGTAAGGACAATGGGTTAACTGCTTTTGCCCATTTGATAAATGATGGTTCCTTATTTTCCGGTTTGTTTTCAGAATTGTCATACTCTCATATAGGGAGAGATGGTAATAGAGTTGCTCATACCTTAGCTAGGCTAGCTTTGACATCACCGAGTTGTACTGGGTGGATGGAGGATGTCCTATTCTGCACTTTACCTTTTGTTCAGGCTGATTTGGCCGCTCTTTAATTTCATTCAATAAAAGTCTTCTTTCTCAAAAAAAAATATTGTCTTTGCTAAAATCTCAATCTATACGTTGGGAACAAATAAAATGTCATAATGCTATGAAATTAATGCCCCATAGATTCCGTTGCTGAACATTATTACAATATCTTTTTGAAAGTTTCTAAATATATATTACAAAAGATTGCTAGCTGTTTTGACCACTTTTCATTAAACCAAATAGTAAATACTTAAGTATATATGGTAACTTATTATAATATAAAATAATTCAGTAATAGCTGTAAACTTAAGTGCTGAATCTCTTAAAAGTTACGACGGCTTTTAAGTGGAGTTATAGTGTGCTTTTGTGTTGAAACCTATTTACCTCTCCCTTGTGTGTGTGTGTGTGTTTGTTTCTCAAAAAAAAAAAGTGCTGAAAAATCTTTCATATATAACGTTACTTTTTTTTTATTTTTTTTGCTAAACTTCAATGTCATTGCACTAAAAAAGGAAAGAACAGGGGGGGAAGTCTGCCTTACAAACGGTGGCTAGGACCAATGGCAAACTGTCCAAAGAAAAACAACAAGACTCAGAGGTTTGAAGAGCAAACTTGGCAATTTCATGGGCTGCCATGTTGCAATCTCTTCTAACCCAAACAAAAGAAACAGAAATGAACGACTTACAAACAGAAAAAACATCACTAACAATATTGCTTATATTCCAAGGAGGCAGGGAGTCTTTGGCAGAAAGTGCGTCTAGACAAATCTTAGAATCTCCTTCTATGATGATTTTCGTCCAACCCTCAGCAGTGGCAAGGTTGATGGCCCAAAGCATCGAGGTGGCTTCAGCTTGAACAGGGAGACAGCTGATATATTTTTTAGCCCAAAGCTTAATAGGAACCCCGGTGTGATCTCTAGCAATAACTACCAGTGCTGTGGATGTGGGTCCAACCGCTGCATCTACATTAAGCTTGATGGTACCCTCTGGAGGAGGTGACCAAGAAGTTGGTGAGAGAGGAAGGGGTGCATGTACTTCTAGGTTGTGCAAATTGGAAAATTCTACTGCTTTGCTTGAGATACGGCTGCTGGAAGAAAAAATGTCAATCTTGGTATCTTCGAAAATGAGTTGATTCCTCAAGAGCCATATTTCATCCAGAGTGAATGCCAACGTTGTGGTGATGTGCTCCCTGTCTACTTCTAAATCCGAGGGAATAGGTGGCTCAAGAACCAACTTTACAATATCAGCACTGTTGGTTATGTTTTGGTTATGAACTCTCATTCCCCAGCAAGAAGAAAACCAGATTGCTCTGGCTATAGGACAGAGGCAGAATAGATGGCAAGAAGATTCAAGGGCTTCATGGCAAAGTTCACACACCTGATTGTCCAATCCCATTCTCTGAGCTAGGATTTCCTTAATCGGGATGGTGTTTGATGCGATCCTCCACAACAACATCTTGATCCTTTCAGGCACTTTGATTTTCCATAGCCTTCTCCATAGCTGGTCAGATAGAGAACTTTGTGAAGACTGTGGGTTGGCAACTTTGTATGCTGATTTGACCGTAAATTCTCCTCTTGAGCAAGGCACCCAAATGAGTTTGTCGTTGCCTTGGTGCACAGCAAGTGGAATGGATAGGATTGCCTCTGCAGATGATGGTTCAAAGAGTTAACGGATAAGACTCTCTTTCCAGTGCTGGGATGGTCCATTGATGAGCATGGAAAACATAAGGGGTGTCTCAGCAAATGCAGGTTATGCTGGCTTTGGTATGAAATTTTGAATCCAAGGGACCCACGGGTCTAACCAGACATTAATGGAGGTTCCATCTCCTATTAGGTAGCATGCACCTTTGACAATGGTTTCCTTGACACCTTTAATGGCTTTCCAAAATGGAGAAGCGCTTCTTGGGGGTTCTCTTCTCAACCAGTCATTTCTAACTTTGTATTTAGCTCTCAAAATAGACATGCAGAGACTGTCTCTTTTGGATGTGACCATCCAAGCGAGTTTAGTTAGCAAAGCATTGTTCATCTGTTTTGCTTTTTTAAACCCCAAACCTCCTTTGGTTTTTTGCTTACATAGATTGTCCCAGGCTGTGAGTGCTAGGAATCTCCCATCTGAATTCTTCAGCTTACACCAAAACCTTCGAGAAAGAGAGTCTAACTTGTTGCAGACGCTATTGGGGATGCTGAATGAAGACATGGCATAGGTAGGGATGGATTGAACCACTGAGTTTAAGATGGTTGATCTTCTTGCCCAAGAGAGGCATTTGCTTCTCCAACCCATGAGCCTCGTTTCAACCTTATCAATGATATGTCTGAAGTCCTTTGCTCGTGCTCTAGACAAGAAAAGGGGGGAGCCCAAATACATAGCATCCTTCTTCAATTTTTTCATCTGCAAAATGTGTTTGACAGCTCAGCGATTTTGGCGTGAGGAGTGCTTAGAGAAATATACCCCAGATTTGGAAGTGTTGAGACTTTGGCCAAACCAATTACAGTATTTTTGGATGCATTTGACAATGGCATCAGCATTGTTCCTTGTAGCCTTGGAGAAGAGAATGATGTCGTCGGCATACATTACATGGGTGATTAGTGGTGCGCGAACACTAGCTTTAACCCCATCAATGTTTTTAAGAGTGAATTCTTTCTCCAAGAGCCTAGAAAGTACCTCTTGCCCAATTATGAAAAGATAGGACAACAGGGGGTCACCCTAGCTGAGCCCCCTGCTTGGCTTAAATTGGTCAGACTTGCCGCCATTGACAAGCACATCAAACGACAACGAGGAAATACATGCCAATATCCACCCAATGAACACATCATTAAAACCCAGCTTGCTGAGGACAGCTTGGACAAAATCCCAGTTCACCCAGTCATAAGCCTTTTGGAGATCAATCTTAATGGCCATCTACCCTGCTTTAATTTTCCTGACCTTGAAACTGTGTATCAACTCTTGGACGATGACCTGATTTTCAGCTATCCAGCGGCCAGGGATAAATGCAGATTGACAAGGAGAGATGAATCTGGGAAGGAGAGGCCTGATTCTAGACACTAAGATCTTGGAGATAATTTTGTAAATAACGTTACATAAACTTATAGGCCTATAATGATTGAAAGAGGAAGGATTGGGTACCTTTGGGATGAGGACGATAAGAGATGAGTTTATTTCCTTGGGCATAGAACCAGCAGTGAAGAACGATGTGATTGCTTTGGTGACGTCATCTCCCACTATAGGCCAGAAGCTTTTGTAGAAAGCAACATGAAAGCCATCAAGTCCAGGTGCCTTCAAATCAGGCATGTGGAACAATGTGGCTTTAATTTCCTCAAGAGTGGGAATGCTATAGAGAGCTATATTATCTTCCTCTAAAACGACAGCAGAGACAAGGTCTTCCAAATGATATGGGAAGTTGACTTCCTCAGTTGTGTAGAGATGCCTGAAATTGTCTAGGAAGTGCTGTCGAATTAGGCCCTTATCAGTGATCCAATTTCCTTCCTCCGACCTTATAGCATCAATATTGTTCTGTCAACGTCTAATGATGGTAGACAGATGGAAGAACTTAGTGCTCTTATCTCCTTCCTTTAGCCATAGCTCTCTAGATTTCTAGTGCTATAAAACTTCGCTTCTCATAAGCCATTCCCTCAGCTCAGCTTGAAGAGTTGCCTCAGTTTTGCCATTACTGTTTGAAGGGTTGGCATTTTGAACATCGGAGATCCTTTGGATGAGGGTATTGATTCTTACTTGACAAAGACCAAACACCTCTTTATTCCATTTACGGAGGGCTTGGCGGGTTGCCTCTTGTTTTTTGCACAACCTGGTGAAATTAGACCCATTGACATTCTCATTCCAAGCATTTTCTGTGACAGCCGAGCATCGAGGATCCTGAATCCAAGCCACTTCAAAACGGAAAGGCCTGTGGGCAAAGGCATCCTTGGGACAAGTATCTAAAAGGAGTGGTGTGTGATCGGAACAAATGGCTCCAAGGTGGGATATGCAGGCCTTAGGAAAGGCTAAACGCCAGGCAATGCTGGCGATACCTCTATCCAACCTTCTCTTAACTGCGGCACTGCCCCACTTACCTCTAGTCCAGGTAAATTTGTTTCCATAGAACCCCAAATCAACAGCGCTGAACTCAAACATAAGATCTCTAAGGTGGTTGGTGACTGATTGGGAACTTGTGCTTCCTCCGCTGATGTCTTCCTGGCTTAGAGTGTAGTTAAAGTCGCCAAAGCAGACCCAAGGACATTGAACGGACTCAAGGAATGCCGTTAGGTTTATCCATGCTTTGGCCTTTTTGGAGGAGTAAGGTGGACCATAAAAGCCCACTAAGACCCAATCACTCACAGGATCAGAGATTTTGATGGCTATGAGGTTTTTGTTGTACTCCAAGACACTTACAATGCTATCTGACTTCCACATCATAGCTAGACCGCCAGCTCTTCCTTTGGCGTCAAACACAATTCTATTTTGAAATCCTAACTTTTCCAATAACAACCTTCATTCTCTTATTAGTTGCCTTAGTTTCGCAAAGAAAAATAAAATTGGGCGAAGCGCCGCTTATTTGAGCCTTTAAGGCTCGAACTGTTGAGGCGCCGCAGATGCCTCGGCAGTTCCAGCAAAAGGCCCTCATGGCAAAGGTGGGGGGCATGGTAAGGCCCGCCTCCTCGGCCATATGAACAGAAAGAGTGTGTGCAACTTCCATAGAAATATGGAGAACAACAAATTTAGAAAGGTTAGGGGTTCGAGCTTTACCTTTGAGCGGCTCTCCATGGACCTTGGGAATGAAGGGGGGGTGGGATTTATGCTCTTCTTCCAGGATGAAGGATTCAATCTTTGATTTAGGAATGAGGGTTGTGGTGACGGGGTCAAAGAAAACTGGTTCAGATGCATTTGAAGCTATTTTGAGTCTTTTGGTAAAGGTTGATAGCTCTTCCTTTGAGATTTTTCTTTTAGAGACAGGGGTGGACGTGTGTAGGGTATCATATATTACGTTACTATGTCATATTCAAATAAGAATTTTGAATACAAAACGTTTAGAATAAAAAGTATATATTTGTAATAAAACCAAATATGCTCTCCATGATGGTATTAATATCACGTTAATGTTCAGAAATTTCTTAATTAAAAACCATTGACAATAGCTATTCAAATTTTGAATTATATATGAATATCAAAATTTAGCAATCAACGTATCTGACATTAAGGGATAATTGATTTCTTCAATTCACATGAATGAGTATTAAAATAATTAAATATGATATTTTTATAAAAATATCCAACATCCACACTTTACACAAGATGTAGAAACTGTAGATACAATTTAGAAGTTAAAATTTAAAACAATCACAAGATTCACAACCCTAAAGGAACAACGATGCTCCAAACAATTTTTTTTTTTTTAAAAACATCTCATAACGGTTGAAAAAAGAGAGAGTAACTTTTGGCGAGATTTTACTTCCTTTTTCACCTTTTAATTACTGATGGAGAGGCTGTGGAGGTGTTCAAGAAACTCGACAAATCTGTCTGCATATCAAATATGGTTGTCAATACGTTTTTCCGAAAAAACATTTTCCTAATTTTTGCGTTAATGAATTGAAACTGAGAATAATTTCAGTTTTACATGAAAACAACAAGGCATAAATTGTTTTACGCCTCTCAAAAACAATAATTTCATGTTTTTGAGAGCATTTTCAGAACCAAAACACAAGTAATTTTGCTTGAGGTTGAAAAATATTTTCCATCATAAAATATCTTATATCGAAACAAATGCAGCCTAATAGAGCGTTTGAGCTTATCCTACCCACAAGAGAACATCAGCCCAAAACCCACCATATGTACCAATTAATCAAACAATAATATCTGCCAAAATGAAGTGGAAGTTGTCATTGGTAACACTTTTATAAAGGAAAATTTATTGTTTCACACTTCCTGAACTACACTACTTCACACAATGTTCACATTTTTTCAAAGCTAAGTATCCATATGTTTCAAAAATGTCCACACTTTACACATGATTTAGAAACTGTAGATATAGTTTAGAAGTTAAAACTTAAAACAATCACAACCCTAAAGGAACAACGATGCTCCAAACATTTTTTAAAAAAAAACATCTCATAACGGTTGAAAAAAGAGAGAGTAACTTTTGGCGAGATTTTACTTCCTTTTTCACCTTTTAATTATTGATGGAGACATTGGAGAGGCTCAGAGGCTGTGGTTGTGTTCAAGAAACTCCACAAATCTGTCTGCATATCAAATATGGTTGTCAATACGTTTTTCCGAAAAGACGTTTTCCTAATCTTTGAGTTAATGAATTGAAATTGATCGAATAATTTCAGTTTTACATGAAAACAACAAGGCATAAATTGTTTTACGCCTCTCAACCCCACGTTGACATAGCTCATACATACCGTTGTCTCTACTCCTAGCCGTATATAGCCCAATCAAGTCGCCATCACCTCTCCTAGCCCACACATAACACAACCACAATTGCCGTCTCTATTGTTCATTGGTAAGTCTTTTATCTTTTTCTCTCTTCCACTCTCATTCGCAAACCTTCATTTATTTCTTCCTCTTTAATTTCTCTATCAACATTTTTTATAGAAAAATATCCTCTTATGAGTGTTAGGTTTTAGCATCCATTATTTTACATGAAAGGTTTCCTAAAGATGATTGTTATAAAAACTATGGTGAAATCCATTCACATATCCTAAGGTTTGAACTAATCTCAACTAGGTCATTTTTTTTTTAAATAGAGAAAAATAACTAAACAAGTAAGTTTTAAAAAATTTTGAACCTGATTGACATTAGTTCAAACCTCGTGATATGTTAATGAAATTTTACCCAAAAAAATTAATTATTTTTTCTTTTTCTATGAAAAAAATTCCAAATAATATTTTCTAAACTAATTTCTTTAAAGCATTTGTTAATTTTTCCTACTTTTCATCAATACCTACAATTAGGAGTGTTTACCAAACCGTACAAACTATAAAAATCACACCATAACTGCCCGCAAAATAGCATAACCACACCGCACTACAAGTAATAGTGCACTGCACCTTGCGGTGCAGTGCAATTTGCGGTTTTATAATAAGAAAACCACACAAACCGCACCCTCTCTATATATTAATATATTTATTTTTTAATATTAAATATATTATTAATAATTTAATAACCCTAATTTTAAAAAAAAAAAGGTTTAATAATCATAGCAAGCGTCAATTAGAAAAGCCAGCCCAAAATAAAGAAAAACTAACTCAATAATTTAAAACTTGACAAAAAAAAAAGGAAGAAAAAATCAGTTTTGGGTTGGGTAGGAAAGCCCAAAATTTGAAAAATATACTAACTTCAAAATGCATTTTATACACTGCACCGCATATGTGACTACAAAAATAAGATGCAGTACGGTTATGATTTTGGCTAACTATACTACAAAATACGATACTAAAAATTGCCTAAAATTGCGCCGTACCCTGAACATCCGTACCACAAAATTAATACAAACATATCCGCATTTTTAAAAATAAAAAACTAGATGTATAAAAAAAAATAAAAAGTAAAAAATAAAAATGAGGAAGTTAGAGTATCATTACCCTTTCTTTCTTTTTCACATTTTTGCATGTCGTTCAAGAAACTCAATAAATTTGTCTACATATCGATACTGTAGGTCCGTGTCTCCAAATATGGCAGTCATTTCCTTAGCTTTGTCCCGGTAAGTCTTTCCCTCCTCTTCCTTCATAACCAACGTTAGTGTCTCAGCTATTGAGTCCCTGGTAAATGACCCATCTTCCTCATTTCTAGGAACCTCAACTCCTACCAGCTTCTCTCCTAAAAACCTAGCGATTGGCCCTTGGTCCACCAAGAAGGGCAACATAATAAGTGCACGTCCGAATTGTAAAGCCTCTGCAACTGAACTCCAACCACAGTGAGTCAAGAATCCCCCAACCGACTCGTGAGCTAATATTCTTAACTGAGGTGCCCAACTCGTCCAAACAACCCCACGACCTTTTACTCGTTCCTCGAACCCTTCAGGTAGCTGAACCGAGTCCCCACTGGCCGAGTCACTTTGCTTCCTTAGAGCCCAAAAGAATGGCAACCCTGATTGCTCTAGCCCAAGTGCCAACTCGGTGAAATCTTCTTGACTAGGTCGAACTTCACTTCCGAGTGCTATATAAACCACTGACCCTTTCTCTTGCTTGTCTAACCACTCAACAATTGAATTCCAAGTGCTATTACCTTCACTGCCACTGCTCTCTTGGGCCGAGGTTGGCAATAAGCCCACAGGAATTACAGGAATGTCATGAAGCTCTCCAAGGAGCTTCACCCATTCATTTTCGATCTCCATGCAAGTTTTGACAGCCAAGGCTTTGGTGCCTGATAACGCGGTCATGACACGAAATGAGTCAGAAACACGGGAAGAATTTTCTTCAAAGGATTCGAAGATTCTCTTCGCCTCATACAGCCGAAACACTATTTTGGTTGGGAAAGAAACCCATTTGGGAGGGACCAGTAAGTGCTGGAGCTCCGTCGGTGGATTATGAGCGTCTTGATTTGTTGGTCCGAATAAACATACTGTTGATGCCTTGAAAATACTGAAGAAGACCCGGGAGATGCCTAGCTTAGTAGCGATTGGTGGTAACCAGTGAGGGGCAAAGTCGTGAATAATCCAATCAGGAGCTGAAGATTCTAAAAAGTGAGACAAAGGCTCTTCAAGACCATCGTGGGCTAGCTTAAGGTAGGGGATTATGTGGTGTGGTACGTCCATGGTAGCCTCTGCGTTTTCTGGCAAGTTCTCTACACGAGGTAAGGGAAGCTTCACTAAAGTTATCAAGGGGTTTAAATGTGGAGGTATACTTGGGAGGCGATCGATGTTTCTTGGTGTGGATATGAATGAAATACGATGACCCTTTTGAGCAATGAGTTTGCTGAGCTCTAAAAATGGGATTATGTGACCGAAGGCTAACCATGGAAACATGGCTATGTGAAGCTTCTTAGGCTCAGCCATAGAGTTCATGGGATTGGTAATGGTCTTCTGAATTCTCAGTTTATCTTCTCACTTTTGATGCTCTGCTAAGATAGAAAAAACTAGAACAAAAATGGCATAATCGTCCCACACTCTGGGGTTGGTTTTATGACTTTTTCGATGGCATAATTATTGCTGTGGTAGGGCGAAAGTATGATGTGCACTGATTTTGGGCTTTTGTAGTCATTATTGGCCACTGAGGCAAAGTGGCAAACACACAAGTGGATGTTGACAATATCCAATAGCACATACCTAAAAATGCTTTAGGAACGCTCCATGTAGATAGTAGGCCCTGTTGGACAATAATCACAACATGTGTGTTTTGGGGGGGAGTAAAAAAAAAAAATCGTCATCCAAGAATCAAGACTAAGGAATATGATAAGATTAAAATTAAATTAATGCATAATAATAAAATTAGTATCTATTCAGTGTCAAATAAAATTAGACAACAAATGAATTCACTCATGTATCAAATAGAGTTTGGTATTTCTTTAACATGGTGAAAAACAGATTTAATTGATTTTGTATTAACTTCCATGGCAACTTCCCTTCGATAATAGTAACTTTAAACAGTCAACAGATCACAACCCAGACGATATGCATGGCCCTTTCTTATAGTCCACCGCAAGGCTTCTTTAAGGTATGGGACCCGATGCATGGTAAGGATTGTCGGTGGAGGAAGTTCAGGTAGGCATAAATGCATAACAATTAACGAACATCACAAAATTTATTCAACGAGCCAGATCTAGAGGAACTTTAGGCAGGCAATCAATATTTCGAGGAGGGTTATTAATTTGTTGCTTTTTATCACAGCTTTATTTTGGATAATTTAACTTTTTGAAAATAAGTTAGTTTTAACTCTGTCTCACATTATGCAAATAAACTATAGAAAATAAGTTACTTTAAACAGCAACAGCATGAGAAAATGACGATGCGAAGCGTATTAACATCGGGCATGAATTAGTTTTGATCTCTATTGTTGGCAGCTTAAAGGTCTTTCTGAACAACATATAATACAAGGTATATAGCATATACACAAACACAACCAGCCACCAAGAAAGATCCTAATTAGCAGCACAAGCAATCTAATTAATTCTTCTAGGCTTCTAGCTATAGCTAAAACGACGAACAATGTTGTACTGGTTCATAGTTACATACCCAGCACATAGAGGAAGTTCGTCCGATAGCTAGTTTAAAAAAAAAAAAAAAAAAACAAGAACAAGAACAAACAAATCAAAACACACACATACAATACTCACATATACAATACTCAGTACAGCGATTTTTCACACACTATAAGGTTTAGTTAATAGGAGTAATTCCATAACCCATCTCCATCTCCATTTCCATCACCACCAGATTCATCAGAAGACGACTTTGACTGAATTCTAGGCGGAGTTAAGAGCATCCCTTCTGCCATATTCATAAGGATATAATTAAAAATCATATTTTGTGGAAGCTATTTCTCACAAAGGTACCTTCTGTTCACGCCATTACTAGAATGACTGCGACCACCTAAATAATTCATGCACACGGATGATGGAACATGGTCAGGCCCGTCGTCCTATCAAAGTGAATAGTACAGCTGAGTAATGAAAAGTTGAGGGGGCATACGATAAAGGTAACATATCACTTGTAATTGACCATTAAGTATTTAAGTAATGAACCCACCATTCACGTCAGGGAGTTGAATATCAGTACCAAAACATTATTATTCCGCTAACAAAAGCCTTCCAAGAATAGCACATTCATTCAACTACACGTAATATGCTCTCCCAGAAGAAAAGACGCGCAATAGAGAAAAATGCCATTATGTGGTTGAGAAAGTTTTTAGATGGATGCTAGCTGGGTTGGCGAGAAAGACATGGAGGATCAAGCCAGGCATCTCTTTCGGTGAAATGATGTTCTGTTTTATTTCTGGCGTCACTGGCATGCCTCATGACTCCAATGCACCACCATCCGAGATGATTTTCTGTATTAACAACCAGGTAACTTCGGCCATACACCCCCAGGCCCTATGGCGGAATCCTAGTTCTAAAACACAATCTATGCATCACTAGTTAGGGAAAATTTTGTCAAAGTAGGAAGCAAACAAAGTGTTTCTTCGACACACCCATCTATCCCGTGCCTTTGTGCTTTTGCATCCACACCGCACGCACATTAGCAACAAAAAGGGGATGACCCCAGCAGAAGTACAATGTGTGGATTCAAATGAAGTTACAAAACAACATTCAACGAAATTTTAATTTAACAAGATCCATTCCTATAATCAAACTATACATAAATTATGCATAGGTTATGATAATGCAGTAAATATCACCAGTGAGTTGCACAATGCTTGTCCCCTCGAAGCGACACCTGCACAACAAAAAGGAGAAGACCTAACAGAGAGCACCGGTGTGGTGCCAGCCGAATACCCTCCGAAGGTCAAGTTAGAACTTGTTACAACTCTAGAGTGCTAGAGAGAGGTTAATTATGCGTACCTCCATTTGTGTGGGTATTGGGGGCTTTTATAGTAGTAGAGAGTTGACATCTTTACCTTGAAGTAGAAATCTTTTCCTTATAGGAATCCTTTTGAGCGTAGATTACGGAACCCTTTCCTTATAGGACTCTTACATTGAACGTGGAATGCAAGTCATCCTTTTATAGCTTATGCGTGGTGGCCAAGCCAAGCCTCTCACCAGGCTCGTCAGCTTTGAGACCGTCAGTTTGTCTCAACCCCATCAATCAGGAGGGGTCGTCAGCCTCATGAGGGAGTCAGCCCTTATGGGTCCTACGTGTCCCTTCAGCCTATCAATGTCTGTCAGTTTTAGGGCCTTCAGCCTCCTTTGTAACTTATCCCGTCAGCATAAGCTGAAGGGTCCAAGCCGACGAGTGTAGCATGGGGTGCCTTGTGGCATACTTTTTCCTTATCAGTTGCCCCCTACTCCATATCTCCGTCAGTTTGAACTAACGGGTTATGGAGTCGCATTGCTTGTTGATTTCCACCTAGGTTAGGAGAGGAAATAATTACCAGGTAACTCCTCGAGCTGCCAACCATTAAATGCTCAAACACGTGGCATACCCTAGCTGGCTCCGCATCTGGACGAGGGCGTCGCTTCGTCTTCCGCGCCTTTTCTTCCTTATATATATAACCCACTTCCTCTCCATTTCTGCCATTATACCTTTAACATTTCTTGGAGAGAAGATCCGTCACCTTTATTCTGTCGCCCTCTATTCCGTCAACCTCTCAACATCACTACTTGAGCTGCTTCTGTCGCTTTTTAGAAAAGCCGTCACTCATTTCGAAAAACTTGTAAGTCCTTTTTCTTTCTTTGCACGTTCTATTTCAATTAAAAAAAATTTCTTTATAGTGAGGCCATCCTTCTAGGTGCTTAGAACCAATCCGTCACTTGTAGGTAGTCAGATGTCAAGTGACGCGTCGAGTGATCAGTCGTCGGTCCGCGACGAAGCGGGTTACGACGAAGTATTTGGTTCAGGGGATGAGTCCAGGGGCTCTTCCCAATCACCAGAGAGAGAGTCGTCTGCCCAATCTCCCGTCGAGGAGGTAGGGAGTCATGGCAATGAAGGCCAAGAAAAAGTAGAAAGTGGGGAGAGTAATGTTGATGAGGAGAATGAGAGTAGTAGTGACGGGGATGAAGGTGACGAGGAGTCCTGTGAGGGAACTTCAGGAAGTCCTGGAGGCAACCGTCCCTTCATCCTTCCCGAAGAATGGGCCATTAACAAATTTTTACCATCAATGAGTGAGAAGGTTTTTAAGGAGTTACGCGTCCGTTACCAAATCCCAGACCACATCCCAATTTGTCTCCCTCGGGAGAATGAAAAGTGCTACACGGGGAGAACCGCAGACGTTGGGATGTATGACGCCATGTTTGCTGCCGGGCTTAGGCTACCCCTGACGACCTTACATCGTCAGCTGGCTGACTTTTTGGGTCTTTCTATTAGCCAAATTGCCCCAAATTCTTGGAGAATTTTTATAAGTGCTGAGATTTTATGGGGCCGTCTAAGCGGAGGACACCGTCAACTAACCCTAGACGAATTCTTTTATTGCTATAAACCCCAGCACCTTTCTTCTTCCAAGGGAATGTACCATTTTGCCGTCAGGGAGAAGGAGTTAAAGTTAGTGTCTGAGATGCCAGACTCCAATAGAGTTTGAAAAAGTAGGTTCTTTTTTGTTAAGGGGACGGACTGGGTGTGCCGTCAGGAGGAATGGGAAACAATTCCTCATGGCTATTTTGATAACACCTGGGCCTTCGTCAGGGACTCAGGTTACAGCTTTTAGCCCCGTCGGTTTTTACTTTATTTTTGCATACACTATTTATTTTACAGTACCCTAACATCGTCAGCCTTATTTTTCTTTTCAGCCCTCGTTCGTCCTCTCATTACTGACGAGCAAAGAGATTTCATTCGTCAAGTTCTCGAGATCCCTCTAGAAGAGCGAAAGTGTCGTCACTTAATCACTCTTGACGCTCTTTACGCATTTCGTGGGGGTCCGGAACCATTGCTAGAAGCTCTTAAGTTAGAGGAGTTTTCCCACCGTCGTAAGTAGCTGTTTCTGTTGTACAGTTATTTTCAATTGTCACCGTCAGCTTTCTTACATGTCTCATTTTTGCAGAAATGGAGTCAGCAAGGCAACATATAAGAGTTGCAGCAGCTCGTCAGAAGGAAGAGAAGAGGGCTAAGGGGGAGTTGGTGTCTTCGTCAGCCCCCAAGATTGTCACGAAGGGTTCCTCGAAGAGGAAAAATGATGGGAAGGACGTCCATCCCCTCAAGAAGGTGGCCGTCACTCTTGGGGACGAGGCCCCAGAGAAGTCACCTCCCAAGTCAGCCCATGGGGCTGGGAAGGGGGTGGTGACTTCTTCTGGTCCCGTCCTTAAGGGACCTCGTTGCCTTCTTACACACAAGGATTATGTCGTCGAGGAGATAGAGTCGTTCATAAAGCCGACGGACATTGATCCTTGTGCCCTGCTGGGGACGGAGGACTTGGGGGCGTCGGCCTTGTTTGACCTTACACGGGTAAGTCGTCTCCCTTAATTAACTTCTCTTATTTCTCCTTTGTTTTTTCTTTTTGAACTGACGGTTGTGCCCTTCTCAAGCTCTGGTACGTGTAAAGGCACTCCAAGACCGGTGCGTGGCCAAGGAAGGGGTCGTCACTCATGTTAGCAGGCATAATGCTAACATGCAGAATCAGCAGGCTCAATACAAGGAGATCGTCCGTGTTCTGAACGTCGAGCTAAAAGAAGTAAGGCAGAAGCTGGAAGAGGCGGACCGTCAGAAGGAGAAATTGGAACAAGAACTGACGGCCCTACGTGACCAGGTGGAGACGGCTGGGGCTGACGCGGTCCAAAAGTTTAAGGCGTCAGACTCCTTCATCGATTCCTGCGGGGGATATTACGGTGCTAGATTTGACGACTGCTTTAAGCAGGTCGCGTCAGCTTTCCCAGACTTGGATCTATCTGGGATCACGTTGGATGACGCTCCGCCAATGACGCCTGCTAATGACGCCGTCTATATTGAGGGTGACGATTCTGAGGATGCTCCTCCAGTTGAGGATAGTGGCGTCGTCCTGGCCCAACCAGCTGCGAACCCTCCAACAACTACCCCCAACCCTTCTGTGGAGCTGCTTGACGGAGAAGATCCCCTTGCTCAAAAAAAGTAGAATGATGTCCCTTTTTTTTTTTGTAATTGATGTCTCCCTTTTTTTTTTTTTTTTTTGCAAACATTTTTATTAAGTGCCCCTTGGGCCTTCATTTGTAACTTTTTAAGCAACTTTTTAAGTGCCCTTTTGGGCTTTGACTTGTTTGTAATGCCTTTGCTTTTGATTATTTATGTACCGTTACTCGTGCACTTCATTTTCTGAATTTATTTTCTTAGCAGGCTGAGGTTGTCAGCCTTATTGTAATCTAATATGTTTATGACTTTGTTAGCTTGATAAAGCCGTTACCTTCTTGCTAGTGGATTCTTGTTCTTTTGTCCCATGTTGGGCTTGTTGTGATCTTGAAAGAACGGATTCATGATTATGGACCTGTTTAATCTGTCAGCTTTATCAAACCGTCGGTTTTGATTCTTTTTAGTGTAACCGTCTGCTTAATAAGGCCGTCAGCATTTGGCCATTCCTACAGGTAGACGATCACTTTGGTGAACCCGTTATTTTTATCGACTCCGTCTATTTTTTGGATTAAATAGGCTTGTCCTTTTTGCGGGCTTATAATGTGTTGTTTGTAGGAGTTTTAGCAAGATTCTATTACTCGGGACAAGGTCGTCCATCTTATGGGCTTAACCAGGTTTTATTTAGACCGTCTGTTTAATAGCTCCGTCCATCTTGTGGACTTGGCCAATTCGCCAACCTTTTACCAGACCGTCAGCTCATTAACTTTGTCTTGGCCTATTTGTTAGTCTTTTACTAGACCGTTAGTTTAATAGCTTTGCCCATTTTATGGTCCTGGCCGATGTCTTTTATTTAGACCGTCAGCCATATAGGTTTGTCCACTTTGTGGTTTTGGCCGTCGTCTTTTATTTATACCGTCAGCCTTACAAGTCCGTCCACTTTGTGGACTTGTTTAATTAGTCTTTTATTAGACCGTCGACCTTATAGGTTCGTCCACTTTGTGGACTTGGCTTGTCAGTCTTTTATTAGACCGTCAGCCTTATAGGCTCGTCCACTTTTAGAATTAGCTTGTCAGTCTTTTATTAGACCGTCAGCCTTATAGGTTCGTCCACTTCGTGGATTTTGTAAACAAAAAATTCAGTAGTTTTGAATAAACTCCTTTTATTACCATGCGTTTATAAAAAGCAGTCTAAGAACAAAACTTGCCCTTTTGGGCTTATTGTAGTAAAAACCAAAGTAAAAACCTGCCCCTTGGGCTTATTGTAGCGAGTACTTAAAGTAAAATACTAAATCTGAGAAGTATAACCGAAATTTTCTACGGTAAACTGTAAATAAAAAAAAGGGGGGGGGGGTGTTGTCCTTCACGTTGCCATCTCTACTGGTAGTATTTTCGCAAGTGTTCGGCATTCCAAGGATGTGGTAACTTCCGTCCGTCTAATGTCTCCAGATGGTAGGTGTCCTTCTTCTGCCACGCCGTGACTCGGTAGGGTCCTTCCCAATTTGGGCCGAGTTTTCCTTGGGTTGGGTCTCTTACTGCGCACATGACTTTCCTTAGAACGAGGTCGCCAACTTGGAAGTCCCTGTGTCTGACCCAAGAGTTGTAGTGCTTTGCCATACGGTCCTGGTACCGTGCGAGCCTTTGTTCTGCCGCTACCCTGACTTCGTCTGCCAGATCGAGCTATAGTCGTATGGCCTCGTCGTTTTTCCTTTCGTCATGGTTGTGCACCCTGTAGCTCGTGAGGCCGACTTCGGCTGGGATGACTGCTTCGCTCCCGTATGTTAGCCGGAATGGTGTTTCTCCTATTGGCGTCCTTGCTGTAGTCCTGTAGGCCCAAAGTATGCTTGGCAACTCTTTAGCCCATATACCCTTTGCCCCCTCGAGCCGAGTCTTGATAATCTTCAGCAAGGATCGGTTCGTAACTTCGATCTGTCCGTTGGCCTGAGGGTGGGCGGGGGAGGAGTAGTGGTTTCGTATTCCCAATTGCGAGTAGAAGTCCCGGAAGGGATCGTTGTCGAATTGTTTCCCGTTGTCTAAGACTAAGACTCTAGGGATGCCAAATCTGCATATTATACATCGCCAAATGAAACTGCGTACGTTCTTCTCCGTAATGGTGGCCAAGGCTTCAGCTTCTACCCACTTCGTAAAGTAGTCGATGCCCACTACTAGAAACTTCAGTTGTCGTATTGCCGTAGGAAACGGTCCCATAATGTCCAGCCCCCATTAAGCGAACGGCCATGGCGCTGTCATCGGGGTAAGTTCTTCAGGTGGTTGTCTGATGATATTGCTTAACCTTTGGCACTTGTCGCATTTCTTTACATAGGCCTCGGCATCCTTCTTCATGGTTGGCCGAAAGTACCCCGTTCGTACTAGCTTGTGTACTAATGACCTCGACCCTGAGTGGTTTCCACATATTCCCTTGTGCATCTCTCTCATGATGTAGTCTGCTTCTTCAGGGCCTAAGCATCTTAGGTAAGGGAGGGAGAAGCCTCTTTTGTACAAGACATCTTTTATCAGAACGAACCTCGCTGCTTGGACCTTCAGTTTTCTTGCAGCTTCCTTTCCGTCTGGTAATACGCCGTTCTTCAAGTAGGAAACTAATGGCACAGTCCAATTGCTTTCGGAACCAAGCTCCTGTACATCGACAGAATTTATAAGCGGAGAGAGCTGAACGAAAGAGAGTACGTTACCAAGGGTGGCCATATGTTCGGCTGAAGCGGCTTTGGCTAGGCAATCAGCTTGCTCGTTTTCTCCTCGGGGGATCTGTGTAATTTCGTCCTTCAGCTCGTTGACCCTCCACCTCGCTTGGTCCAGATATTTTTTCATCCTTTCGCCTTTACACTCATAATCCCCTTTTATCTGGTTGACCACGACTTGAGAGTCGCAGTGAATGATCACTTTTTCGACTCCTGCAGCTTTGGCGAGGTCAAGCCGTGCTATTAGAGCTTCGTACTCTGCCTCGTTGTTGGTGGTATGGAACTCAAGGCGGATCATACACTCGACCATATCTCCTTCGGGTGAGTGTAGTACGACGCCGACCCCCCCAACCTGCCTGTTGGAGGATCCGTCTACATGTATGCTCCATAGGGGAGATTCTTCTGCCCCCCTGTCCTCGCCATTTGTAAACTCAGCTATGAAATCTGCAACGACCTGTCCTTTGATGGCGGTTCGCGAGTGGTATTGGATGTCAAACTCGCTTAAATCTATAGCCCATAGTGCCAATCGCCCAGCAGCTTCAGGGTTGCTCATTGCCCGTCGCAAAGGCTTGTCAGTTAGGACGACCATCGTGTGGGCTTGAAAGTACGGCTTTAGTTTGCGTGCTGCTATAACCAGCGCAAATGCGAGTTTTTCCATAGGCGGATATCTTTCTTCGGCTCCGCGTAGCGCCCGGCTTGTGTAGTACACAGGTTTCTGCACTCTATCTTCTTCTCTGATCAAGGCGACGCTGACAGTGGCTGGGGAGACGACAAGATAGAGAAAAAGTTCTTCACCCGGTTGCGAGGGACTTAGCAGTGGAGGGGAAGAGTAGTCTTCAATTCCTCAAACACTTGTTGGCACTCGGCAGTCCACTCGAAAGATCTCTTCAGTGTGCAAAATAAGGGTAAGCACTTGTCCGTTGCCCTTGAGACGAACCTATTTAGTGCTGCTATCTTGCCATTAAGGCTTTGTACTTCCTTCACATTTTTTGGTGGTGCTATCTCTATTATAGCTCGGATCTTGTCCGGATTGGTTTCGATGCCCCTTTGGGAAACCATGAATCCTAGGAATTTTCCTGCCGTCACCCCGAAGGCGCACTTTCCCGGATTAAGCTTCATGTTGTAAGACCGAAGAGTGTCGAACGTCTCCTCGAGGTCCTTCAGATGATCTTCCTCCCTTCGGCTTTTCACCAGCATGTCGTCAACATAGACTTGGACATTCCTCCCAATCTGTCGTGCGAACATCTTGTTCATGAGCCTTTGATACGTCGCACCCGCGTTTTTTACACCAAACGGCATTACTTTGTAACAGAAGAGGCCTTGGCTGGTTACGAATGATGTCTTCTCTTGATCAGCTTCGTGCATCTGGATTATTTGGTTGTAACCGGAGACAGCGTCCATGAAACTTAACAGCTGGTGTTGAGCTGTAGAGTCTACTAGAGTGTCGACCCTCGGGAGGGGATAGCTGTCCTTTGGGCATGCTTTATTTAGGTCGGTGAAGTCTACGCACATCCTCCACTTCCCGCTAGCCTTCCTGACCGTCACTACGTTTGCTAGCCAATCAGGGTAGTAAACTTCCCTAATAAAGCTTGCCTCCTGTAGCTTACGGACTTCTTCAGCTATGGCCTGATCTCGTTCTGGGGAAAATACCCACTTTTTCTACTGGACGGGTGGAAAGGAAGGTGATACATTCAGCTTATGCACCATGACTGAAGGGTCTATTCCTGGCATGTCCTCGTGACTCCAGGTGAATACGTCCCGATTCTCTTTGAGGAAGGCTGTAAGTGCTTGCCGGATCATGGGACTTGCAAGGGTCCCAATCTTTGTCATTTGGTCAGGTCTGGAATCGTCAAGGGGTATTTCTTCGAGCTTCTCAACGGGCTCCGTTGTACTCCGATGTTCTTCTATGCTCATGGCCTGGAGGTGATCATCCATTTCCATCATAGCCACGAAGCATTCGCGTGTGGCCATCTGATTCCCACGTATTTCCCCTACTCCATATTCGGTGGGGAATTTAATCATTAAATGATAAGTCGAGGTCGCCGCCTTCCATGAATTGAGGGTGGGTCGCCCTAAGATAGCATTGTAGGCAGACGAACAGTCGATCACGAGGAATGTCACATCCTTCGTGATCTGTTGAGAATAGTCGCCTGCCGTTACGGACAATGTGATCGCGCCCAAGGGAAACACCCTTGTTCCTCCAAACCCGACGAGTGGGGAATTCGTCGGAATCAATCGTTCTCTGTCGATTCTCATCTCCTGGCATGCTGGGTAGTACAAGATGTCTGTCGAGCTGCCATTGTCTACCAACACACGATGTAAGTTGTAGTCTCCTACTTGTAGGCTGACAACAAGCGCATCGTCGTGCGGATGGTAAAGGCGTCACGCATCTTCTTCTGAGAACCCGATGATGGGGCTTTCTCTTCGTGCCATTTTTTGTACTGAACTCGTCAGCTGGACGTTCTGGACCATCCTGAGGTATGTCTTCCGAGCCTTCTTAGATGACCCGGTAGGCGTTCCTCCTACAATCATTCTTATGTCGCCAATGGGAGGTCTAGGACGGTCATTATCCCGTCGGGGGGGGCTGTTCTTGAGGCGACGGATCCGTTCTTTCCTTGCTTACAAACTTCTGTAATTTCCCTTGTCTTATGAGAGCCTTAATTTGCTGCTTTAGGTCGTAACAATCTACTGTGTCATGGCCGTGATCTCGGTGGAAGCGGCAGTATTTGTCTCTGGAACGCTTGCTAGGATCTCCCTTCAGCTTTCCAGGAAAGGTCAAGGCCCCCTCATCCTTGATTTGCATTAGGACCTGATCTATTGGGGCGGTTAGCGGGGTGAAGCTTGTGAACCTTCCCCCCGGAGGTTTAGAACGCCTTTCATCTCTTCGATCTCCTGTTTTCGGCCTCTTTCACCCCTGGTCTTGTCGTGCCTCTTCTCCCTTTTTCTTGGCTTATCTTCTCGGGCCTGCAGCGCATCTTCGGCATTCATGTACTTGGTGGCCCTGTAGAGTACTTCCGACATTGTCTTGGGGTCGTTTTTGTATAGTGAAAATAGAAACTTACCCTTTCGCAACCCATTTGTGAAGGCTGCTACGAGTATTTTGTCGTCGGCCTCGTCGATCGACAACGCTTCCTTATTGAAGCGTGTTATGTAGGATCTCAGCGTCTCGTCCTCTCGTTGCTTGATGCTCATCAAGCATGCCGTGGACTTCTTGTACCTGTGTCCCCCAATAAAGTGTGTAATGAACTGAGCGCTTAATTCCTTGAAAGTGCTGATAGAGTTCGGCGTCAGTCGGCTGAACCATACCCTAGCGGGGCCCTTCAGTGTTGTAGGGAAGGCCCTACACATGATTTCATCCACTACCCCTTGAAGGTGCATTAGGGTTTTGAAAGTTTCCAAATGATCCAGGGGATCCTTCACTCCATCATAGCTGTCTATATACGGCATGCAGAATTTGTGAGGTAGGGGGAAGGAGTTCACGGCCGTGGTGAAAGGCGAGTTGGTGCGGTTTACTAAATCGTCAAGATCACTGGAGACTCGCCCCTTGAGCGCGTTCATCATAACCTTCATCTGTTCCCTCATTGCCTGCATCTCTGCAATAATATGTGGTGGAGTCGCATCCGTGAAGGACGGCATGCTCAAGTTCTGCCTCTCCGGTTTGCTTGGGGCGTGGCTGCCTTCAAGTTTCTCCTGATTTTTCTTTGGAGTGCTGGTCCCTTCCTGATCTTCTTGTTGGTCATTCGGTGCTGCATTCTTCTGACGCAGCTGTTCTTCCAAGTCGTGGTTTTGTTTGGTGAGACGTTCCACGGCGGCACTAAGAGTTCGAACTTGTCTCTCGAGGGCAGTCGCGGGTGGTTCCTCTCCTTGAACGTCGTTAGTAGTTGCCATCGAGCGAGTGAGTACCATGCAACCCTTTAGTCCGGGAAACAATAGTATGGCTTATGAGCGGTTTTCCCACAGACGGCGCCAACTGATGATGCCGTAAATATCACCAGTGAGTTGCACAATGCTTGTCCCCTCGAAGCGACACCTGCACAACAAAAAGGAGAAGACCTAACAGAGAGCACCGGTGTGGTGCCGGCCGAATACCCTCCGAAGGTCAAGTTAGAACATGTTACAACTCTAGAGTGCTAGAGATGGGTTAATTATGCGTACCTCCATTTGTGTGGGTATTGGGGGCTTTTATAGTAGTAGAGAGTTGACCTCTTTACCTTGAAGTAGAAATCTTTTCCTTATAGGAATCATTTTGAGCGTAGATTACAGAACCCTTTCCTTATAGGACTCTTACATTGAACGTGGAATGCAAGTCATCCTTTTATAGCTTATGCGTGGTGGCCAAGCCAAGCCTCTCACCAGGCTCGTCAGCTTTGAGACCGTCAGTTTGTCTCAACCCCATCAATCAGGAGGGGTCGTCAGCCTCATGAGGGAATCAGCCCTTATGGGTCCTACATGTCCCTTCAGCCTATCACTGTCCGTCAGTTTTAGGGCCTTCAGCCTCCTTTGTAACTTATCCCGTCAACATAAGCTGAAGGGTCCAAGCCGACGAGTTGAGCATGGGGTGCCTTGTGGCATACTTTTTCCTTATCAAGTTATGTTAGAAAATAGAGGTCGGGTCTTGGTTTCATGGTAAGTGCCATGCACCCAAAGCAACATGTCATGGGTTCAAGTAAGGCTATCTCATAATCACTTCTCTCAAACCCCATAGAAGTGGGAATTCTGACGCTCTGAGCACTGAATGCGCTACCCTTTATGTTAGAAAATATGCAGAAGGCAGTGCCATTTAGTACAAAAAAAAGAGAGCTGTGTATTGCAGAAGTACCAAGGTCAATATCACCCACACGTGCAATGAATGATCAAAATACTAGCAAAGCTATTTACTTGAGGGGGACATCAACCTATTTTCATCAGCATCATGCTTTGATGTAGCATCCCCACCCATCAATTCCTAAAAGCCCTCAACCTTCACTGGTTGAGCTCTAACAATGTCCATGCTCCTGCAGGCACACAGGAAATTCACAAAAATGCAGTCAGGAATTTCTTATTCTAACAACCATTGGTGGAAAGCATTCTTCTTTGGGGTTTTTCTTACTGTGTCTGGACTTGGGGAATTTGAAGCGAAGTCATCTGTCTAAATTGAGTGCCAGTTTGATCATGGAGATTTGACATTGCAGCAATTTGTTGTGCCCGTAACTGCATCTGGGGATGATGTCTAGCATTGATAGCGTTGAAGGAATTACCATCCATTGGTAATTCTGATGGGTTTTCAATCTTGACTTGTACCATTGGTTTGTCCTTCTCCACATCCATAACAGGGCGAGGAGTGGATGGTTGGCGTCTTCGGATTCTATCCAACTACGGCTGTTGCTGAAAAGTCAAATTTTGGGGATGAACAATTGGCTGCATCTGCGGATGTATTTGTCTAGGCATCTGTACGTTCACCAAAAATTATAATGAAATCAGCGTACTAATAATGCCACACTAGATCCTTAACAAATGGGAATATATATATATATAACCATACAAGTCAACATTGAAAATCTACCAACACCTAAGGCTGCGTTTGAATTGGTGGTAAATAATTTCAGGAAATCATTTTCCACATTTTTCGCGTGTTTGGCAGTTACAGAAAATAGAATTTTCCGGAAATTCACTTCCTATTTTCCCTTAGACAACGAAAATGCATTTCCGTTCCTATTTTCACTTCAATTGATTTCCAGAAAAAGAGAGAGAGAGAGAGAGAGAGGAAGAAGAGAGAGCTCGGCGAGACCCAAACCCATCGGCGAGACCCAGACCCATCGCACTTCCAAACCCATCGGTGAGACCCAGCGAGCGCCGATCGTCGATCGCCCTTCCAGACCTAGCGATCGTCGATCGCACTTCCAGCGACTCGGACCGCGAACCAGACCCAACGACTCACCGATCATCGCGCCTTCGACCTTCGACCCAAACCCAGCGACTCGCACCGCGAACCAAACCCAGCGACTCGTCGATCGTCGCGCCTTCGACCTTCGACCCAGACCCAGCGACTCGCACCGCGAACCCACGCCTTCGCCTCACCTCACCGGTGGTGTGTGGTGTTGAGATTTGGTTGTGGTTTGTTCTGTGGATTGAAATTTAGCTGTGATTTTGAAATTTTTTGGAATAAAATTTGTTTGGATGCTGAGAAAATGTGAAAAATGTGTAGGAAAATAGCATTTTCAGAATAGAACCCAACACATGAAAATATTTTCTACAACAATTTTCACAATGCAACCAAACACTTGAAAATATTTTCCTTTCCCGAAAATAGCATTTCCGGAAAATATGCTATTTTTTGAAAAATATTTTACGGGAACCAAACACAGCCTAAAACTTGAAAACTTACAGAAAATTTTAGAAAACTGGAATCCAGCTTGCCAAACTTAGTTCACACTAAAAGCTTGTGCTAAGAACATAAACAATGACAATGGGTGCAAAAATGTTCATAAAAAACACCATTCTTTGAACAATCCTCTGAGGTATGGAAAAAGCGGGGTGGCAATTTGTTAAAAGTTAGATACCATAACTTGATATATAGGAAAAGATCCAACTACAAATTAGAACCGGCTAGCTGAATTTGCAATTCTCTAAACAATTCATCACACTATACAAGGAACGGAGGCAATAGGCAAGTAAAATTCAGAGAACCAAATGTCAGTGCACATACCTGCTGGGCTATTCGAAGGGAATTATGCTGCAGTGACTGCAGCTGCGACTGGATTCCCTGAAGTTGCTGAGTTTGCTGTACCAAATTCTTGGAGCCATCCTTTACATGCTCCGCTAAAGGGCCCAAATTACTAGTGAGAAAAGAGAAATATGTGAGATTAAATTACCATTTATCTTACTAATGTAAAAGACAAGCACGCTCAAATTTGAAACAATTTATACCTAAAAGAAGTGAGAGACTAAATTTGAAGATCAAAACCAATTTCCTTATATTTTGACCCTTTCAGACTTCTTACCTAGATCTTTTCACAAATTATGCCATATGGCATAATAGAGATTTTTGTGGACATTGATTTGCCCTGGAGCCTGTTTAACATATAGGCTATTCAATAAAATATTGAACCATTTAAAGCATATTGTTTGGTCTAATCAAGCCTTCACAAAATTATGCAATCAGTTATGGTCACTAGATCAGACCTGTCAAAAAAGATCAGACCTGCTAAAAACATGTCATCTCTTGGCCATTAAATGGGCTATAATGGTATAAAGTTGCTCCAAAGGTAGGTTCCAGCAGGGTATGCTTGAACTAGATTGCAAGTGGAAGGGCAGGTACTTGCACTTCAAATTAGATGGGCTTTAATGGTAAGTTAGTAGTTATACACACTCAGTTGGCCTTGAATCCATGACGTCAATCTCCATCCCATTATTATGGGAGGAAGAAGTGCCAGTTGAGCCATATATACTCTTTTCAGGAAGCACTAATCAATCAGCAAGATTATGAGAGAATGATTATATGCAGGGAGAGAGAGATTACTTTCAAAGCCACAAATAAATTACATGGAAACTTTTTGGCCCTTACACAGTTCTTTAGTTTCACTTTGCATTTAAAATATATAAACTTAGAGAGAGAGAGAGAGAGCTATCATATGTAAGCAAGAAAATTTTTTATTGTATTACCAGTCAAAGACAAGACACAAAATAAAAAATGAGAACATCTTTCCCAATTGAAGCGAGAACATGCTTATTCCAGACAGAATTCAAGATCAATTAGTCACACAACTATAAGTTGACCGTGTATATATTTTGTGTGGGGATACGCATGCACACAGACACAAAATAAAATTACAAATTCAGTGTTCCTATCTTTCTGCAAAAACTGAAGGGGAATAAAAACCAACATGAAAGTTAAATACAATTTATGTTTTGAAAGCATAATGTAAAAGAGATTTCATAGTTACCTATATCCCAATGTTTTAAGGAACATCTTAAGTAGTTCGGTAGCTGAACACTGCTTTCTGTAACTATCGGCAAGAACTTTCAATATCCGGCCTAATTTACATACATGACAGCTTAGTAATTGAGAGAAGACTTCCACTAGAACTTCTGTGGCACCATCAAACCCCGAACTTGTCAACATGTGTGCAATTACCTGTCCAGACAGCTGTGACGCTTGCTCTGGACCAAGATATTTCCTCTTTCCTTCAGATCCAATTTTTCCACGATGTAAGTTTCCACCGTGTTCCATGCTAAGGTACTCAGGCCTGATACCAAGCCTCTCAATCATCACAGGACTCCTGATCATTACTTGAGGCAAGTTATCAAGAACTGCATAGAACTCCACTTTCTGGTTTTCTTCTACTCTATCCATAAGGGGGAGTGCACTATCAGGTACACAGTTCAATGTAAACATTGTCTCTGGCAAAAAAGGTGCATCATCTTCAATGGAATTTTTACCATTTAAAACAGAACTTGGATGGATGTTTGATGCATTTTCCAACATGGAATTACCATAGCCCATGTAGCGATCCTCCTTGAATGTCACACACCTTTTTTTCCGCTTCTCAAGAAGTCTTAGATAAGAAGACACATCTTCAGGTGTACGTTCGTCTGATTCATGGTCCCCAGATGACAACCTATAGGGTTTGCTAACTCAATACCTCTCAATAAACTGATTATACCATGTTTCAGACAGTTCTTCATTCCTGAATCTCTGGGATACATTATCAATCTCAGACTCACCATATCTTGATCCGACACTAAAACCTGCCCTTGATTGAATCTGCACAGTTGAATCCATAATGTTGATCAACCTAATGCATATTGTCCGGGAGGAGAAATAACCAACTAAAAAAAGAGGCATAGTACCATCTAGCCAAACTATCTTGAGCCATCAAAAATCCAAAAGATATGATAGTTTAATTATGTGGAAAGCAGAATGAAATATTTATTTTTATTTAATTTTACAAGTCAATTTTTTTTTCTTTAAAAAATTGTATTTTATTTTGGGCCTTGGTAGTTAAATCGGCTTATCAGTATTTTTAATTTAATTTCCTAGAGTAAATGGTATTTTTTGGTAGGTTGAGTAAATGGAATTTTTGTCATTCAATAATTGGGATTTCTCAAGTCATTTACGGTCCGTTTGGTTGGGAGGATGAAAAAGTAAGAGGATAGAAAATAGAAGGAAGATGGAAAAGTACGTGGAGGATAGAAAAGTTTTTAATTTTCCTCATTTGTGTTTGGTTGAGAGGGTGAAATAGTGGAGGGATGGAAAACTTTTTGGTTTGGTTGAAAATAAGGTTTGTATAAAACAAAAAAGTAATAAATTATACTTTTTTTAAAAAATTGTGTATAGATGAAAGTGGACATTTCAAAAAATAGCATAAGAAATCATCCAAAAGTGTTTTCTTAAAAAAATAATAAAAATAAAAATTAAGGAAAAAAAAGAAGGAAAAGAAGAAGAACCCACCACCTGACAAAACCAAAGAAAGAAAAAAGAAAAACCAAAAAAAAAAAAAAGGAAGCCAGAAACGATAAATGAGGTGGGGGCAGTTTTGTCCAAATATTTTTCCCACTTTTCACTCCAATTTTCTCTCCAATTTGGAGAGACTATATTTTGAAGAGGGAGGAGAGAAAATTTGTGGGCCCCACCACTTTTCTCTCCCCCTCCCCCTCTCAACCATACAATGGAAAATGCCATTTTTCACCCTATTTTCCTCTCCCAATTTTTCATCTTCCCTATTTTCATCCCAACCAAACATACTCTTAGAATTTTAGATTCCCTCAGTCAATTAGAATTAGATTTTCCCACATAAGTTAGAATTAGGGCTTAATATATGAGCAAAGTGTTGAACTCCTATGGAGACAGATTATTTTGATGAAGAATTAATTTTCTCTTGAAATCCCAATGCTATGGTGCTGACTCCAATCAACAAAATCATGGTCAAATATCATTTCCTATCCCCAGGCTTGATAATATGTTGGATATTATGGTCGGAGCCTCAGTATCCCACTGATTTCATTGAGAGATTTCTTAGAGTGGGACATTCAAGTAGGAGGCCTCAGGTCATTTTGGATGTGATAAGACAGTAGAGGAAGTGCCAAATTTACTGGCCAGGCCTAAAGAAACATGTTGCTAGGATCATTACTCATTAGTCCATGTCATACATGTCAGTTGGTCAAAAATAGGAAGCAGAACACTGGCCTTTACACACCACTTTTGATACCTGAGGTCTTGACCACCCTTCAAAAGATGTTACTATGGATTCTGTACTTGACTAAATTCTTGTGGTAGTGGATAGATTCTCCAAAATGGCACATTTATCGCATGTTCCAAAACCTCTGATGCCTCTAAGGTTGACATAGGGGTGGCAAATGGACGGGTTGGGTCATAAATGAGTTTGGTCATAAATAGATTGAGTGTGTAATTACCCATTTATCCATTTATGACCCATTTATATATAAATTAATTATCTATTACCAACCCAACCCATTTAATTAGTAATCCACCCATTTAACCCGATATGACTCAAATACCTCTAAAACTACTTGAATACCCTCTTGACCTCCAAAATTACCAAAATACCCTTAAATACCTAAAATGATACAAATACCCCTACACTTTCAAAATTACCAATATACCCTTGGACATTCAAAATTATCCCAAAATCTCTAAAATGAGCAAAATACCCATGAAACCTCAAAAATGACCAAAATACCCCCGATATCTCTAAAATCACCATATATGCTTAAAACCCACTAAAATGACCAAAATACCCCCTAAAACCCAAAAAATGACCAAAATACCCTCGAAACCTAAAAATTACCAAAATACCTCCAAACCCTAAAAATGACCAAAATACCCTCAAAACCCAAAAAAATGACCAAAATACCTCCGAAACCCAAAAAATGACCAAAATACTTCCAAAACCCAAAAATGACCAAAGTACCCCCCAAAACCCAAAAAAATAACCAAAATACTCCCAAACCTTAAAAAATGACCAAAATACCCCTGAAACCTAAAAATGACCAAAATACTTCCAAAACCCAAAAAATGACCAAAATACCCCCCAAAACCCAAAAATGACCAAAATACTCCCGAAACCTAAAAAATAACCAAACTACTTCCAAAACCCAAAAAATGACCAAAATACTTCCAAACCCCAAAGAATGACCAAAATACCCCCAAAACTCAAAAAATGATCAAAATACCCACGAAACCCAAAAAATGACCAAAATACCCGCGAAACCCAAGAATGACCAAAATACCCCCGAAACTCAAAAAATGACCAAGATACCCTTGAAACCAAAAAATAATCAAAATACTCCCGAAACCTAAAAATGACCAAAATACCCCCCCCAAAACCCAAAAAATGACCAAAATACCCCCGAAACTCAAAAAATACCAAAATACCCCCAAAACCCAAGAAATGACCAAAATACCCTCAAAACCTAAAAATGAACAAAATACCCCCCAAAACCTAAAAATTACCAAAATACCCCAAAACTTAAAAATTACCAAAATACTTCTGAACCCTAGAAATTTACCGAAATAACCAAAAAATCTAAAAATTATTGAAATAACCCTAAAACTAAAAGATGACATAAATCCCTCGTAACCTAAAAAATGACTAAAATACCCTTAGAATCTAAAAGATGATCAAAATAACCCCGAAACCTAAAAAATTACCAAAATTCCCTCGAAACCAAAAAAATTACTGAAATTCCCTCAAAACCTATAAAATGATTGAAAGACTGTTAGAACCTTTAATTTGTCAAAAATATCCTCGAAACATCCAAAATACCCTAAACCTCTATTTCGGGAATTTTAGATGTTTCTGGTGTATTTTGGTCATCTTACATGTTTAGCGGTATTTTGGTCATAATTTGGGTTACAGGGGTTTTTATCAATCATTTTTTTTAGGTTTTGGGGTTATTTTGGTCATTTTTTAGGTTTTGGGGGTATTTCGATAATTTTTTAGGTTTCACGGTATTTTGGTAATTTTTTTAGGTTTCGGGGGTATTTCAATTATTTTTTAGGTTTTGGAGGTATTTCGGTCATTTTTTAGGTTTAGGGAGTATTTTGGTAATTGTTAGGTTTTGGGGGTATTTCTTTTTTTTAGATTTTTGGGGTATTTTGGTCATTGTTTTAGGTTTTGACGTTATTTTAGTCATTTTTTAGGTCTTGGGGTATTTCGATCATTTTTTTTTAGATTTTTGGGGTATTTTGGTCATTGTTTTAGGTTTTGACGTTATTTTAGTCATTTTTTAGGTCTTGGGGTATTTCGATCATTTTTTAGGTTTCAGGGTGTTTTGGTAATTTTTTAGGTTTTAAGGGTATTTCAGTCATTTTTTAGGTTTAGGGGGTATTTTGGTAATTTTTTAGGTTTAGGGTGTATTTTGGTAATTCTTAAGCTTCGAGTGTATTTCGGTCATTTTTTTAGGTTTTTGGGGTATTTTGGTCATTTTTTAGATTTCATGGGGGTATTTTAGTCCTTTTTTTAGGTTTCAAGCTATTTCAGTCATTTTTTAAGTTTAGGGGGTATTTTGGTAATTTTATGGGTTTCAGATGTATTTTAGTCATTTTTTAGGTTATGGGGTAATTTGGTAATTTTTTCAGGTTTCGGGAGTATTTTAGTCATTTTATAGGTTTCAGAGGTATTTTGGTTATTTTTTAGTTTTCGGGGGTATTTTAGTCATTTTATAAGTTTTAGAGGTATTTTGGTCATTTTTTGGGTTTCAGGGGTATTTTGGTCATTTTTTGGGTTTTGAGAGTATTTTGGTCATTTTTAGGTTTCGAGGGTATTTTAGTCTTTTTTTTTTCATTTTTAGGTTTTTGGGGTATTTTGGTAATTTTTAGGCTTTGGAGGTATTTTGGTCATTTTTTGGGTTTTGGGGGTATTTTGGTAATTTTTAGGTTTTAGGGGTATTTTGTTCATTTTTTAGGTTTTGGGGGTATTTTGGTAATTTTTTGGGTTTCGGAGGTATTTTGGTCATTTTTTGGGTTTTGAGGGTATTTTGGTCATTTTTAGGTTTCGGGGGTATTATGGTCATTTTTTGGTAATTTTAAGGTTTTTGGGGTATTTTGGTCATTTTTTGGGTTTTGAGGGTATTTTGGTCATTTTTAGGTTTGGGGGGTATTTTGGTCATTTTTTGGGTTTTGGAGGTATGTTGGTAATTTTTAGATTTTGTGAGTATTTTGTTCATTTTTTAGGTTTTGGGGGTATTTTGGTCATTTGTTGGGTTTTCGGGGTATTTTGGTCATTTTTTGGGTTTTTGGGATATTTTGGTAATTTTTAGGCTTTTGGGGGTATTTTGGTAATTTTCTTAGGTTTTTGGGGTATTTTGGTCATTTTTTGGGTTTTAGAGATATTTTAGTAATTTTTTGAATTTTGGGAGTATTTTGGTCATTTATTAGGTTTCAAGAATATTTTGGTCATTTTCTAGAAATTTAGATTTTATGTTGTTTATTTAAATTTTAGATGGGTTTAGTGGGCATTAGTGGGTTTATCCATTTAGACCCATCTAATTAAATAACCAAATGGGTCTTTACCCATTTAACCCAAATATTCAAATGGGTTGGGTTAAGACTTATCCAAATAAGGTGGGTAATTGGTGGGTTCATGGATATGGGTAAAAATTGCCACCCCTAGGCTGACAAGCTTTATTTAGACAATCATCAAATTATATGGCATTCTCATAAACATCATGTCTAATAGGGAAGTTAATTCTTATGTTCATGAGTTAGTTCTGGAAACCCCTTTGACACATTTTAGGCACGCATACTACTCACCGAAATATTTTCTAAAATCAGTCTATTTAGCAAATATTGTCGTGCTTGTTTGGTTGGTTTGGATTTTTTGTTTTTTTTTTTTTTTTTTTTTTGTGGGTGAAATAGCAATAGTGTTTACTTTGTTTTTTAGTGTTTTTCTTTTCTTTTTTTTTTCCTAATTGAGAATGATAATGCTACAACTACAAATATTTTTACAAATTTTTACTAGTTCTCATTAAAGCTCAGTTAAATTTTTCAATACTTACTAATAACTACGTACCATATTAGTAATTTGTAAAAAAAAAGTTTGAATATCTAGCATTTTCCAATCAAAAATGTTTTTGGTTGATTAGGAAAGTGTATATAGTAGGGTGTAAACTGTTTTAGGTCCATAGAAAAGAAAAGAAAAAAAAATTCCCCCTTTAAACAAAAACCTTCAACCCTTTATAGTGTCCATACACAACCCCTCTCACAAGAAATGAACAACAATCCTAATCTCCATTCCCTAACTCCAAACATCTTTGTTATCAACCTTCCTTTCGAGTATGATCGAACTAATGGCTTTTCTTCACATTCCCCTCCATCTAGAGCCCCTAATTATGTCGGATGCTCAAACCCTCCTAGTAACTATGACTCACACCAAGTCAAACTCATCTCAGAACAGTTTATATCGTCCATCTTCACATGCAAGGCACCAAATGATGATACTCAGATCTCTTCACCCAAATGTCATATCTCCCAAAGGCTCTTCAATGAGGTATCTTTAAAACCCTCTCAATACCCCAACCTTCAAGCCTTACTCAATCCACCTCTCCCATCAACAATCTATTGATTCTTAGGTCTTGGTCAAGTCAATTTATATTTAGAATAAGGAAGAGAAATGTTGTATATAACTCATTTCTCTACCTAAAACCTACCATACGTCACTACTAGCCTACTAGGGCTCATAAATCTGGAGCCTTACTTATGGTTTCACATTATGCCAATAAATGACCATCTTAGGATGAGAAGACAACCAATTTCAATGATGGGGAGTCTCAATATCCCTTTGAAACCACAACACCAAACGTCCTTGTCAATGAAGATTGCAACCTAGAATTATAGAGGAGTTGGAAACAGTTGTTTTCGCTCTAGCATTCGAGAATTGATTCGCATTCATCACCTTGTAATTACAATGATTGCGGAACCTAGGATACTAGCAAAAAAAAACTTAAATTTTTTTTTGAAGAAAATTAATTATGAGTATGATAATTCAGCAAAAAAAAAAAAACGTCCTTCCTCTTTTTATAGCCTTTATTTTTAATGGGTTGTATGATTGTATCTATTTCTCTCTCCATGTGATATTTATTATAGTCCACAGTAAACTACTCTATATTTGTGGCTGGATCCCTTTCACCTCCCTTTCTATGTAATAAATTTGAAACGAACCTTATTTTATTCTATATCTTTTTTTCACTTATTTATGAATTTTGTCGGACATTATTTTTTTTTTTTTTTTTTGCCTTATTTTAAGTGTTCGAGTTTATACACACAATATCACATGGAGAGAAAGATAGTTCTTACACATTCATTCATGTACATTTTTGGTCTATTTGGGATCTGCTTATTTTGTTAAAACTGAAAATATTTTGCTGAAAACACTGCAGATAAAAGTAAAAATTAACTGACACAGTACAGTAAGACCCATAAATAGTACCAAAAAATGCAGTAGGACCCATGAATAGTAACAAAAATAAGTTGAATAGTAAAATAAATTGGCAAAAATAATCTTGCCAAACGGACACTTCGTACACACAATATCTATACTTTTGTACCAAATGTCCACTTTTTAAAATGGATCTCCACATTTAACGCATGAGATTGATAGTGTGTACAAAAAATGTATATTAGTGAGTGTGAAATAATTGATGCCTTTTAAACTTGTCTTTATTTTATAACAAAAGAAAATGAATGTGTGTCAAAATGTTATTCATGAATTTTTATTTTTATTTTTTTGAGAAAATGAATGATTTGAGAAAATGAATGTGTGTATGTACTTTTTCTTTTTTATCTTTTATTATGTTTGAGAGGGTTTTCACCTACCATTTATTTGATGTGTGACTGGTCGCTTATTTATAATTATTTTTAGCTCCAAAATAAAAATCTAAGGACTACTAAGGTAAACCAGGATCAAAATTATGTCTCGAACCAGAAATTTTATATAATTTTTAGGAACTTTTTTAAAAATTAGGGGGCATCAACTAAAATTTATATAGCTCCTTATTTTTTATAAAGATTATTGAACGACAAGGAGGATTTTCAAAGCTTGGGGGGCATTCGCCCTCTCTCCGCCCCTAAAGCAGATCTTTAAATTTTATAGAATGTGATTGCTGGAGCATGATATCAAGCTATTTATTAATTTTTGGGTGAAATTAAACTCTGAATTTTCTGCAAGTTTTTTTTTTTTTTAATTTGAAAAATATTGGCTAAGAATTTATAGCATTGAAGTTATTGTGAAACTTTGCTTTTGGTTGTGAACGATTAAATTTGGTGCTGCTTGCATTGTTGTGAGATTAATATATGTTGGTGTTGTATATTTTGTATTCCTTGTATTAGATTTTGTGATATTGTAATAGCTATATTAGATTTTTCATATGAACCAAATACCGAAAAAATGTTTTTGAGAGCATTTTCAGAACCAAAACACAAGTGATTTTCCTTGAGGTTTTTTTTTTTTTTTTTTTTTTTTTAGAAAGAAACTGATAGATTTTATTAATAAAATTCAACTACATCTAATTGTAAAATCGAAACAATATGTGATGGGACATCTTCCATCCACACTTGAAAATTTGGTATGCATAACACATTTTTAGCCAGACTATGAGCAACTCCATTGTCGTTTCTCTTAATGTGAGAATACAACAATCTTACAAAAATGTTAGCAAACATTTTCGCATCTTCAGTCAACAAAACCGTTGGTGATAAGCTACGCTCTTCTGGCTTCAAAGCTTGAGTCAGTCCAAAAGAATCACCTTTAAGGATAGTACTACGAGATCCCAACTCAAACGCAAATGACAATGCATTGAGGGCTGCTAGCGCCTCAATCTCTTCAGCCTTGTATGTTGGAGGCCGGATTTTTTGTGAGGAAGAAGCCAAAACAGCTCCATTACTCTCCCGTATTCCCACTCCAATACCGGACATCTTTGCTTCATCTATGAGGTGTACAATGTCTGCTAGGGATACGTCCTCGCATAACAGATAATCAATAGTTTGAGTCACCTTTGAGAACAATGGCTGATAGACCGAGCTCTTGAGCGAACTTAAATGCTTCCTTGGCTGCAATGGCCTCCACTGCATCAACAGAAAAAGGCAGAGAAACACTATCGGCCATGGATGCAACAACCCTGCCATGCTCATCCCTTATAATTACCCCAACACCTGCCTTCTTCTCCTCTCTAAAAATAGCTCTGTCGAAGTTTACCTTGAACATGTGATTGACTGGAGGAGTCCACCCCGTGTGTTGATGAGCAAGGCTGCCACGGTCTGGAGGTTTTGGAGGAATTGAACGTACATAAGATGCTTGTGCAGACCTAGCATCTTGCAGAACCCGTAGGATAGGTTTCAGTGTAACTGCTGCTAGGAATTAATTGGACCTTACTGACTGATCCGGGGCATTAATTGGAATCAACTCGCCAGTATTTGAAGGAAAAACGCAGCAAGCTCCAGGATTCTCGGGCATAATTGTGTCATCAACTGCTGCATTAATTGGCTTTGGATTGCATGGATTAGGTGGCAAAAAAATATTTACCTTAGTTGGACTATTGATTGCATTACACTTCAGATTCTGTGCTAGCTGGTTGTTAGACTTCATATCAGGTACAATAGTCCGAGCCAATAATAATTCATCATTATTATTTGTTTCTGCCACAAACTTGGACTTATGCAGCACTAATTCCTCAATAATTGCACGCGTTGAAACCGTAACCAGCTGCGTGGCTATGGGCAGCAGTAAAGAGGACGTTACTTCATGAGTTGTAACTGAAGAAACTTTCCTGTGCACCACGTCAGCACTGCCCTCCTCCACCAAACTTGCTGCGATCCTCCCTCTTTTCCCAGTCTCCGCCGTACTCCTCCCTGTTGGCCAAGACTGATTTCGCTCATGATGCCCACGCACATACATTTCACCTTTCCCGGCTAAGAGTAGGTCCAAATTGTTGCTCTGACACTTTTCGTCAAGTATCAGTGATTTCCTCCATATTTGTCGACGTAGAATGAGTAGTGGACTCGTCACAAAAAGAAAAGTGTTTCCCCAACCCCACAACAGAAAAACCCTACATGCTCCACGGATATTCTTGATATCCTTAGAGAGACAAAAAAACAATCCCAAAACAAAACACTCCTTCGTGTAGAAGGGACAGACAACTTCTACCGCTGAAGACAAGGAGGAAAATCCCCCTTTGCTTAACAACAGAGAGACAAGGAGGAACAATTCCTCCATTAGCTCGGTGCCTCTGTTCTGTTATATAAAGAACAGAGCAAACTTCTTCATGGGCAAAGCTTTTTCAAGGGCTATGCACTGAGTCTATTGAATCAGTTTTTTCTAGCGCATGTTTAGACTAAGCTTTTGAATGTTGGACCTTTATTGAGGTTGAAAAATATTTTCCATCATAAAATATCTTATATCGAAACAAATGCAGTCTAATAGAGCGTTTGAGCTTATCCTACCCACAAGAGAACATCAGCCCAAAACCCACCATATGTACCAATTAACCAAACAATAATATCTGCCAAAATGAAGTGGAAGTTGTCATTGGTAACACTTTTATAAAGGAAAATTTATTGTTTCACACTTCCTGAACTACACTACTTCACACAATGTTCACATTTTTTCAAAGCTAAGTATCCACATGTTTCAAAAATGTCCACACTTTACACATGATTTAGAAACTGTAGATACAGTTTAGAAGTTAAAACTTAAAACAATCACAACCCTAAAGGAACAACGATGCTCAAAACATATTTAAAAAAAAAAAACATCTCATAACGGTTGAAAAAAGAGAGAGTAACTTTTGGCGAGATTTTACTTCCTTTTTCACCTTTTAATTTTTGATGGAGAGGCTCAGAGGCTGTGGTGGCGTTCAAGAAACTCCACAAATCTGTCTGCATATCAAATATGGTTGTCAATACGTTTTTCCGAAAAGACGTTTTCCTAATTTTTGCGTTAATGAATTGAAACTGATCGAATAATTTCAGTTTTACATGAAAACAACAAGGCACAAATTGTTTTTCACCTCTCTACCCCACATTGACATAGCTCATATATACCGTTGTCTCTACTCCTAATCCTATTCCTAGCCATATATAGCCTAATCAAGTCGCCATCACCTCTCCTAGCCCACACATGACACAACCACAATTGCCGTCTCTATTGTTCATTGGTAAGTCTTTTATCTTTTTCTCTCTTCCACTCTCATTCGCAATCCTTCATTTATTTCTTCCTCTTTAATTTCTCTATCAATTTTTTTGGTAGAAAAATATCCTCTTATGAGTGTTAGGTTTTAGCATCCATTATTTTACATGAAAGGTTTCCTTAAGATGATTGATAAAAAAAACTATGGTGAATTTCATTCACATATCCTAAGGTTTGAACTAATCTCAACTAGGTCAATTTTTTTTTTTTTAAATAGAGAAAAATAACTAATCAAGTAAGTTTTGAAAAATCTTGAACCTAATTGACATTAGTTCAAACCTCGTGATATGTTAACGAAATTTTACCCAAAAAAATTAATTATTTTTTCTTTTCCTATGAAAAAAATTCCAAATAATATTTTCTAAACTAATATCTTTAAAGCATTTGTTAATTTTTCCTACTTTACATCAATACCTACAATTAGGGGTGTTTACCAAACCACACAAATTACAAAAACCACACCATAACCGCCCACAAAATAGCATAATCGCACCGCATCACAAGTAATAGTGCACCGCACTGCAAGGTGCAGTGCAATTTGCAATTTTATAACAAGAAAATAGCACAAACCGCACCCTCTCTACATATTAATATATTTATTTTTTAATATTAAATATATTATTAATAATTTAATAACCCTAGTTTTCAAAAAAAAAAAATTAATAATCATAGCAAGCGTTGATTAGAAAAGTCAGCCCAAAATAAAGAAAAACTAACTTAATAGTTTAAAACTTAACAACAAAAAAAAAAAAAAGGAAAAATCAGTTTTGAACTGGACAGGAAAGCCCAAAATTTGAAAAATATGCTGACTTCAAAATGTATCTTATACACTGCACCATATATGTGACAGCAAAAATAAGATGTGATGCGTTTATGATTTTGGCTAAACTCTAAATTATATCGCATCACACCGCACCCCACATGTGACCACAAAAATAAAGTACAGTACGGTTATGGTTTTAGCTAACCACATTACAAAATGCAATGCTAAAAATGACCAAAAATCGCACCAAACCCTGAACACCCCTACCACAATATTAATACAGACATATCCGCATTTTTAAAAATAAAAAACTAGATGTAAAAAAAAAAATGAGGAAGTTAGAGCATCATTACCCTTTCTTTCTTTCTTTTTCACATTTTTGCATGTCGTTCAAGAAATTCAATAAATTTGTCTACATATCGATACTGTAGGTCCGTGTCTCCAAATATGGTAGTCATTTGCTTAGCTTTATCCCGGTAAGTCTTTCCCTCCTCTTCCTTCATAACCAACGTTAGTGTCTCAGCTATTGAGTCCCTGGTAAATGACCCATCTTCCTCATCTCTAGGAACCTCAACTCCTACCAGCTTCTCTCCTAAAAACCTTGCGATTGGCCCTTGGTCCACCAAGAAGGGCAACATAATAAGTGCACGTCCGAATTGTAAAGCCTCTGCAACTGAGCTCCAACCACAGTGAGTCAAGAATCCCCCAACCGACTCGTGAGCTAATATTCTTAACTGAGGTGCCCAACTCGTCCAAACAACCCCACGACCTTTTACTCGTTCCTCGAACCCTTCAGGTAGCTGAACCGAGTCCCCACTGGCCGAGTCACTTTGCTTCCTTAGAGCCCAAAAGAATGGCAACCCTGATTGCTCTAGCCCAAGTGCCAACTCGGTGAAATCTTCTTGACTAGGTCGAACTTCACTTCCGAGTGCTATATAAACCACTGACCCTTTCTCTTGCTTGTCTAACCACTCAACAATTGAATTCCAAGTGCTATTACCTTCACTGCCACTGCTCTCTTGGGCCGAGGTTGGCAATAAGCCCACAGGAATTACAGGAATGTCATGAAGCTCTCCAAGGAGCTTCACCCATTCATTTTCGATCTCCATGCAAGTTTTGACAGCCAAGGCTTTGGTGCCTGATAACGCGGTCATGAAACGAAATGAGTCAGAAACACGGGAAGAATTTTCTTCAAAGATTTCGAAGAATTTCTTAGCTTCATACAGCCGAAACACTATTTTGGTTGGGAAAGAAACCCATTTGGGAGGGACCAGTAAGTGCTGGAGCTCCGTCGGTGGATCATGAGCGTCTTGATTTGTTGGTCCCAATAAACATAATGATGATGCCTTAATAATACTGAAGAGGACTCGGGAGATGCCTAGCTTAGTAGCGATTGGTGGCAACCAGTGAGGGGCAAAGTCATGAATAATCCAATCAGGAGCTGAAGATTCTAAAAAGTGAGACAAAGGCTCTTCGAGACCATCGTGGGCTAGCTTAAGGTAGGGGATTATGTGGTGTGCTACGTCCATGGTAGCCTCAGCGTTTTCTGGCAAGTTCTCTACACGAGGTAAGGGAAGTTTCACTAAAGTTATCAAGGGGGTTAAATGTGGAGGTATACTTGGGAGGCGATCGATGTTTCTTGGTGTGGATATGAATGAAATACGATGACCCTTTTGAGCAATGAGCTTGCTGAGCTCTAAAAATGGGATTATGTGACCGAAGGCTAACCATGGAAACATGGCTATGTGAAGCTTCTTAGGCTCAGCCATAGAGTTCATGGGATTGGTAATGGTCTTCTGAATTCTCAGTTTATCTTCTCACTTTTGATGCTCTGCTAAGATAGAAAAAACTAGAACATAAATGGCATAATCGTCCCACACTCTGTGGGGTTGGTTTTATGACTTTTTCGATGGCATAATTATTGCTGTGGTAGGGCGAAAGTATGATGTGCCCTGATTTTGGGCTTTTGTAGTCATTATTGGCCACTGAGGCAAAGTGGCAAACACAAGTGGATGTCGACAATATCCAATAGCGCATACCTAAAAATGCTTTAGGAACGCTCCATGTAGATAGTAGGCCTTGTTGGACAATAATCACAACATGTGTGTTTTGGGGGGTGGAAGTAAAAAAAAAAAAAAAAATCGTCATTCAAGAATCAAGATTAAGGAATATGATAAGATTAAAATTAAATTAATGCATAATAATAAAATTAGTATCTATTCAGTGTCAAATAAAATTAGACAACAGATGAATTCATTCATGTACCAAATAGAGTTTGGTATTTCTTTAACATGGTGAAAATCAGATTTAATTGATTTAGTATTAATTTCCATGGAAACTTCCCTTCGATAATAGTAACTTCAAACAGTCAACAGATCACAACCCAGACGATATGCATGTCTCTTTCTTATAGTCCACCACAAGGCTTCTTTAAAGTATGGGACCCGATGCATGGTAAGGATTGTCGGTGGAGGAAGTTTAGGTAGGCATAAATGCATAACAATTAACGAACATCACAAAATTTATTCAACGAGCCAGATCTGGAGGAACTTTAGGTAGGCAATCAATATTTCCAGGAGGGTTATAAATTTGTTGCTTTTTATCACAGCTTTATTTTGGATAATTTAACTTTTAACTTTTTGAAAATAAGTTAGAAAATAAGTTACTCTCAACAGCAATAGCATGAGAAAATGACGATGCGAAGCGTATTAACATCGGGGATGAATTAGTTAGTTTTGATCTCTATTGTTGGCAGCTTAAAGGTCTTTCTAAACAACACTAGCTATTTCTCACAAAGGTACCTTCTGTTCTCGCCATTACTTGCAATGTCAAATTGAGATCTTCTTGTAAATAGAAACAGCCTTTATGATGAGAGGCTCTTGTTTTACTAGAATGACTGCGACCACCTGAATAATTCATGCACATGGATGATGGAACATGGTCAGGCCCGTCGTCCTATCAAAGTGAATAGTACAGCTGAGTAATGAAAAGTTGAGGGGGCATACGATAAAGGTAACATATCACTTGTAATTGACCATTAAGTATTTAAGTAATGGAACCCACCATTCAATCAGTACCAAAACATTATTATTCCGCTAAAACCCACCATTCAATCAGTACCAAAACATTATTATTCCGCTAACAAAAGCCTTCCAAGAATAGCACATTCATTCAACGACACGTGATATGCTCTCCCAGAAGAAAAGACTCGCAATAGAGAAAAATGCCATTATGTGGTTGAGAAAGTTTTTAGATGGATGCTAGCTGGGTTGGCGAGAAAGACATAGAGGATCAAGCCAGGCATCTCTTTCGGTGAAATGATGTTCTGTTTTATTTCTGGCGCACTGGCATGCCTCAAGACTCCAGTGCACCACCATCCGAGATGATGTTCTGTATTAACAACCAGGTAACTTGGGCCATACAATCCCAGGCCCCAGCCAACACGGATGATATGGGCCCTATGGCGGAATCCTAGTTCTAAAACACAATCTATGCATCACTAGTTAGGGAAAAAATTTTCAAAGTAGGAAGCAAACAAAGTGTTTCTTCGACACACCCATCTATCCCATGCCTTTTTGCTTTTGCATCCACACCGCACGCACATTAGCAACAAAAAGGGGATGACCCCAGCAGAAGTACAATGTGTGGATTCAAATGAAGTTACAAAACAACATTCAACGAAATTTTAATTTAACAAGATCCATTCCTATAATCAAACTATACATAAATTATGCATAAGTTATGTTAGAAAATTGAGGTCGGGTCTTTGTTTCATGGTAAGTGCCATGCACCCAAAGCAACATGTCATGGGTTCAAGTAAGGCTATCTCATAATCACTTCTCTCAAACCCCGTAGAAGTGGGAATTCTGACTCTCTGAGCACTGAATGCGCTACCCTTTATGTTAGAAAATATGCAAAAGGCTGTGCCATTTAGTACAAAAAAAGAGAGCTGTGTATTGCAGAAGTACCAAGGTCAATATCACCCACACGTGCAATGAATGGTCAAAATACTAGCAAAGCTATTTACTTGAGGGGGACATCAACCTATTTTCATCAGCATCATGCTTTGATGTAGCATCCCCACCCATCAATTCCTGAAAGCCCTCAACCTTCACTGGTGGAGCTCTAACAATGCCCATGCTCCTGCAGGCACACAGGAAATTCACAAAAATGCAGTCAGGAATTTCTTGTTCTAACAACCATTGGTGGAAAGCATTCTTCTTTGGGGTTTTTCTTACTGTGTCTGGACTTGGGGAATTTGAAGCGAAGTCATCTGTCTAAATTGAGTGCCAGTTTGAGCATGGAGATTTGACATTGCAGCAATTTGTTGTGCCCGTAACTGCATCTGGGGATGATGTCTAGCATTGATAGCGTTGAAGGAATTACCATCCATTGGTAATTCTGATGGGTTTTCAATCTTGACTTGTACCATTGGTCTGTCCTTCTCCACATCCATAACAGGGCGAGGAGTGGATGGTTGGCGTCTTCGGATTCTATCCAACTGCTGCTGCTGCGGCTGCTGCTGAAAAGTCAAATTTTGGGGATGAACAATTGGCTGCATCTGCGGATGTATTTGTCTAGGCATCTGTACGTTCACCAAAAATTATAATGAAATCAGCATACTAATAATGCCACACTAGATCCTTAACAAATGGGAATATATATATATATAACCATACAAGTCAACATTGAAAATCTACCAACACCTAAAACTTGAAAACTTACAGAAAATTTTAGAAAACTGGAATCCAGCTTGCCAAACTTAGTCCACACTAAAAGCTTGTGCTAAGAAAATAAACAACGACAATGGGTGCAAAAATGTTCATAAAAAACACCATTCTTTGAACAATCCTCTGAGGTATGGAAAAAGTGGGGTGGCAGTTTGTTAAAAGTTAGATACCATAACTTGATATATAGGAAAAGATCCAACTACAAATTAGAACCAGCTAGCTGAATTTGCAATTCTCTAAACAATTCATCACACTATACAAGGAACCGAGGCAATAGGCAAGTAAAATTCAGAGAACCAAATGTCAATGCACATACCTGCTGGGCTATTCGAAGGGAATTATGCTGCAGTGACTGCAGCTGTGACTGGATTCCCTGAAGTTGCTGAGTTTGCTGTACCAAATTCTTGGAGCCATCCTTTACATGCTCCGCTAAAGGGCCCAAATTACTTGTGAGAAAAGAGAAATATGTGAGATTAAATTACCATTTATCTTACTAATGTAAAAGACAAGCACGCTCAAATTTGAAACAATCTATACCTAAAAGAAGTGAGAGACTAAATTTGAAGAGCAAAACCAATTTCCTTATATTTTGACCCTTTCGGACTTGTTACCTAGATCTTTTCACAAATTATGCCATATGGCATAATAGAGATTTTTGTAGACATTGATTTGCCCTGGAGCCTGTTTAACATATAGGCTATTCAATAAAATATTGAACCATTTAAAGCATATTGTTTGGTCTAATCAAGCCTTCACAAAATTATGCAATCAGTTATGGTCACTAGATCAGACCTGCTAAAAACATGTCATCTCTTGGCCATTAAATGGGCTATAATGGTATAAAGTTGCTGCAAAGGTGGGTTCCAGCAGGGTATGCTTGAACTAGATTGCAAGTGGAAGGGCAGATATTTGCACTCCAAATTAGATGGGCTTTAATGGTAAGTTAGTAGTTACACACACTCAGTAGGTCTTGAATCCATGACGTCAATCTCCATCCCATTATTATGGGAGGAAGAAGTTCCAGTTGAGCCATATTTACTCTTTTCAGGAAGCACTAATCAATCAGCAAGATTATGAGAGAATGATTATATGCAGGGAGAGAGAGATTACTTTCAAAGCCACAAATAAATAACAGGGAAACTTTTTGGCCCTTACACAGTTCTTTAGTTTCACTTTGCATTTAAAATATATAAATTTAGAGAGAGAGAGAGAGAGAGAGAGAAAGCTATCATATATAAGCAAGAAAATTTTTTATTGTATTACCAATCAAAGACAAGACACAAAATAAAAAATGAGAACATCTTTCCCAATTGAAGCGAGAACATGCTTATTCCAGACAGAATTCAAGATCAATTAGTCACACAACTATAAGTTGACCATGTATATATTTTGTGTGGGTATATGCATGCACACAGACACAAAATAAAATTACAAATTCAGTGTTCCTATCCCTCTGCAAAAACTGAAGGGGAATAAAAACCAACATGAAAGTTAAATACAATTTATGTTCTGAAAGCATAATGTAAAAGAGATTTCATAGTTACCTATATCCCAATGTTTTAAGGAACATCTTAAGTAGTTCGGTAGCTGAACACTGCTTTCTGTAACTATCAGCAAGAACTTTCAATATCCGGCCTAATTTACATACATGACAGCTTAGTAATTGAGAGAAGACTTCCACTGGAACTTCTGTGGCACCATCAAACCCCGAACTTGTCAACATGCGTGCAATTACCTGTCGAGACAGCTGTGACGCTTGCTCTGGACCAAGATGTTTCCTCTTTCCTTCAGACCCAATTTTTCCACGATGTAAGTTTCCACCATGTTCCATGCTAAGGTACTCAGGCCTGATACCAAGCCTCTCAATCATCACAGGACTCCTAATCATTACTTGAGGCAAGTTATCAAGAACTCCATAGAACTCCACTTTCTGGTTTTCTTCCACTCTATCCATAAGGGGGAGTGCATTATCAGGTACACAGTTCAATGTAAACATTGTCTCTGGCAAAAAAGGTGCATCATCTTCAATGGAATTTTTACCATTTAAAACAGAATTTGGATGCATGTTTGATGCATTTTCCAACATGGAATTACCATAGCCCATGTAGCGATCCTCCTTGAATGCCACACGCCTTTTTTTCTGCTTCTCAAGAAGTCTTAGATAAGAAGACATATCTTCAGGTGTACGTCTGTCTGATTCATGGTCCCCAGATGACAACCTATAGGGTTTGCTAACTCTATACTTCTCAATAAACTGATTATACCATGTTTCAGACAGTTCTTCATTCCTGAATCTCTGGGATACATTATCAATCTCAGACTCACCATATCTTGATCCAACACTAAAACCTGCCCTTGATTGAATCTGCACAGTTGAATCCATAATGTTGATCAACCTAATGCATATTGTTCGGGAGGAGAAATAACCAACTAAAAAAAGAGGCATAGTACCATCTAGCCAAACTATCTGAGCCATCAAAAATCCAAAAGATATGATAGTTTAATGATGCAGAAAGCAGAATGAAATATTTATTTTTATTTAATTTTACAAGTCAATTGTTTTTTTTTTCTTTAAAAAATTGTATTTTATTTTGGGCCTTGGTAGTTAAATCGGCTTATTAATATTTTTAATTTAATTTCCTAGAGTAAATGGTATTTTTTGGTAGGTCGAGTAAATGGAATTTTTGTCATTCAATAATTGGGATTTCCCAAGTCATTTAATTTTAGATTCCCTCAGTCAATTAGAATTAGATTTTCCCATACAAGTTAGAATTAGGGCTTAATATATGAGCAAAGTATTGTACTCCTATGGAGACAGATTATTTTGATGAAGAATTAATTTTCTCTTGAAATCCCAATGCTATGGTGCTGACTCCAATCAACAAAATCATGGTCAAATATCATTTCCTATCCCCAGGCTTGATAATATGTTGGATATTATGGTCGGAGCCTCAGTATCCCACTGATTTCATTGAGAGATTTCTTAGAGTGGGACATTCAAATAGGAGGCCTCAGGTCATTTTGGATGTGATAAGACAGTAGAGGAAGTGCCAATTTTACTGGCCAGGCCTAAAGAAACATGTTGCTAGGATCATTACTCATTAGTCCATGTCATACATGTCAGTTGGTCAAAAATAGGAAGCAGAACACTGGCCTTTACACACCACTTTTGATACCTGAGGTCTTGACCACCCTTCAAAAGATGTTACTATGGATTTTGTACTTGACTAAATTCTTGTGGTAGTGGATCGATTCTCCAAAATGGCACATTTATCACATGTTTCAAAACCTCTGATGCCTCTAAGGTTGACAAGCTTTATTTAGACAATCATCAAATTATATGGCATTCTCATAAACATCATGTCTGATAGGGAAGTTAGTTCTTATGTTCATGAGTTAGCTCTGGAAACCCCTTTGACACATTTTAGGCACGAAGCTAAAATTTTCTATGGCATACCATCCCCAAACAGATGGTCAGACCGAAGCAGTTAGTAGTTGCCATCGTAACCTATTAAGATGTCTTGTGGGTGAGCATGCTAGGAATTGGGACTCCATTCTCCCTACAGCTAAGTTTACTTATCATTCAATCAATAGGTCCATAGGCATTCGTTCATTTGAAGTTGTGTTGGGGAAGCCGTTAGATCTAGTCCCATGCCACTTATTGCAGAGGTTTATGTCATGGTTCATATTAAGCCCAAGCAGTTTCCTTCGGGAACAGTTAGGTAATTACAAGCTCACAATGTCAAACCATTCAAGGTGCTAAAACAAATTGGTCCGAATGCATATGTCAATGATATCCCACCTGACTATGGTATTAGCTCAACTTTTAATATCAATATTTCATTTATTACAAAGGTCCAAAAGTCATACCAAATGACCCATTTGAGGAACCTTCTCTTGACCCAATAACCAATCCTATCCCTCATCCCATCCCACTAAACCTTCCACCAACACTCAGAATCTATAGATGCTATTTTGGATGAGGAAATAGTTTTCACTAGGAAAGAAGTTGTTCCATGCTTTTTGGTTTGATGACAAGGACAATAGAATCAAACTAAGCATGGATCACCAACAAGGATCTACAACAGCTTGAAGCACTACTGAAGCCACCTAGATGCACCAACAAATAATAGATATCGACCTTAGATCACGTGCATTTACAGTAGTCCGAAGAGGCATAGTGCTCACCCAGTGACCTTGTGGCTACATGGTGGAGGCTTTCTTGACACTAATTGACTCACTACATGTCCACCTAGAGATTAACTCGACAAGGTCAAGTCCCTCCCACCCTAGGAGAGTCGGTGCAGACACCATTTATTTCATTGCTTTATCGCTTCAGATTTTATCATTTTAGATACCATATTTCATTCAGAAATTTGAAATTGGGTTTTTATTATAACTAAGGATTTCTTGGGATGTAATTGTGACTTAATTATCTGATGAGCGATTTCCAAAGCACTCTTAGGTGAAGAAGGCTAAGGTCTTTTTTGTTTCTTCCTTTTATTTCTTATTTTTGGAAATACATTCTGCATTGAGTGAACAATGACTTAACCAGAAAATGCAAATATGAAAGAAGTTAATTTCCTGAATCCTAACTCTCCTTTCCATTTACACATACAACATTAATTCACATAAATCTGCTCTCCCATGCCATAATCTTAATAGAACAGTTATATGATTAGTAAACTAAAATACTTAAATCTTAGTACAAATTTAGCTTAGCAATACAGTTGAAATTGGGGGAACAAACGAACTAACCTTGGACGACGCCGTATTGGACGAAACACCAACATCTTGGGCTGCATTCTCCAGCGTGAAGTACACGTCATCACCGTGCAATTGCAAATCTGCAAAATCAAACGGCGTCAATCACAAACCATGGATTTCCATTAAGGAATAGTAAGAGGTGGAAATTGAAGCAGGAACTCACAAGTTGGATTGAGCTTGGAAACAGAGAGAGAAGAAGATTGCGAAGAAGAAGAGGGATTGGAGCGGAGGAAGAGAGAGACGCTAGCTTTGTCGAAGAGGAGAGCTCGAACGCGGAGTTGGAGGAGGATCTGAGGCCTGGATTTGGAGTCGTCGACGCGCATGAAGGAATCCCATGAGGATGGGGACTCGAGGAAGCGGAGGAAGATGGCGTAGTTGGACTCGCCCAGCCACGTCCGCCATACTCCGACGCTCTCGAGCTTTCTGGCCAGCTCGTAGCCGCGACCGTCGTCGCCCAGTAGAGCCATCCGATCACTGCTCTCTCTACTCTGCCAATACTGGAGTTTTGACCAACTTGCTGGCTTCGCGTTTCGCCGTTTGGGGATTTGGCTTGTCAGGATTGGGTGTGGGAAAGAGCACCGTTTTGCATTTAGGAGCCCAATAATATGAGGACACAGCACAGCAGAGAATAAGTTAAACTAGTGTGCTTGTTTGGTTGGTTTGGGTTTCTTTTTTTTTTTTCTTTTTTTTTTTTTTGGGAAATAGCAATAGGGTTTTTTTTTCTTTTTTTTTTTTAAATCTAAGAATAATAATTAGAGATGGCAATTTTGCCGCGCTCCGCTTAACCCATTCCTCCCTGCTTCACCTCATGTAGGTTTTTTTCGCCCCACAAAAGTGGTGGGGCGGGGATGGGGCAAAATTTTAACCCCACACCACGGATCGGGATGGAGATGGGTTTAGACTTTTTAAACCCACCCTGCCCCGCCCCTCCACGTCCCCACCCCGCCCCTAGTTGCTAAGAGTTATAATTGTAAATTTTTTATACCTTAAAACTCTACTATTTAAACAAACATATTAATATTAGCTTATTTTATTCTACCCAATATGGTTTTCTGCCTTTATTTTGTTATGTGTTATACTATGAGTTTTTTTTTTTTTTTTTTTGTGATTATCTTGTTAAACACTTGGATATATTATTTAATTTTTTTCTAAAAATTTATTTGATTTGATGGGATAGATTTAGTTGTAATTTTAAGTATATTTTTATTAATGAAATAGGTTTCATTAAAAAAATTGTACTAAATGTAGGGCAAATTAACAAAAAGTAAAGTTTTACGGGGCGGGGCGAGGTTTCATGAGGCCCTAAGGGGCGGGGATGGGGCAAGACAAAACCATGCAGGGCGAGGTCGAAGATCCCATCCTTCAGCCCCATCCCGCCCCATTGTCATCCCTAATAATGCTACAACTACAAATATTTTTACAAATTTTTATTAGTTCTCATTAAAGCCCACTTAAATTTTTTTTTTACTTAATAATAACTACTCACCATATTAGTAATTTGTAAAAAAAAGTTTAAATATCTAGCATTTTCCAATCAAAAATGTTTTTGGTTGATTAGGAAGTGTAAATGCTAGGGTGTAAACTGTTTTAGGTCAATAGAAAAAAAAAAAATCCCCCTTTAAACAAAAACCTTCAACCCTTTGTAGTGTCCATACACAACCCCTCTCACAAGAAATGAACAACAATCCTAATCTCCATTCCCTAACTCCAAACATCTTTGTTATCAACCTTCCTCCCGAGTATGATCGAACCAATGGCTTTTCTTCACATTCCCCTCCATCTAGAGCCCCTAATTATGTCGGATGCTCAAACCCTCCTAGTAACTATGACTCACACCAAGTCAAACTCATCTCAAAACAGTTTATATCGTCCATCTTCGCATGCAAGGCACCAAATGATTATACTGAGATCTCTTCACCCAAATGTCATATATCCCAAGGGCTTTCCAATGAGGTATCTTTACAACCCTCTCAATACCCCAACCTTCAAGCCTTACTCAATCCACCTCTCCCATCAACAATCTATTGATTTTTAGGTATTGGTCAAGTCAATTTATATTTAGAATAAGGAAGAGAAATGTTGTATATAACTCATTTCTCTACCTAAAACCTACCATACATCACTACTAGGGCTCATAAATCTGGAGCCTTACTTATGGTTTCACATTGTCCCAATAAATGACCATCTTAGGATGAGAAGACGACCAATTTCAATGATGGGGAGTCTCAATATCCCTTTGAATCCACAACACCAAACGTCTTTATCGATGAAGATTTCAACCTAGAACTATAGAGGAGTTGGAAACAGTTGTTTTCGCTCTAGCACTCGAGAATTGATTCGCATTCTTCACCTTGTAATTACAATAATTGCGGAACCTTGGACACTAGCAAAATAGTAACTTGAGTAATTGAGAGGTTGGGCTTTACTTGTTCTCATTACTTGTACTTAAAAGGATATTCTGTGTGCGTTTTGAAACCCTTTTCAGCTGCTATTTTGCTTAATTTATGAACTGTTTGCAAATTCCACATTGGTCTCAAAGAAATCAGCTTATCTTTCTTTTTTTTGCTTTAAGGTCTATTTGAGATCCGTTTATTTTGCTGAAACTGAAAATTTTTTTGTTGAAAATATTGTAGATAAAAGTAAAAGTTAGCTGAATAATACCAAAAAGTGCAGTGGGACCCATAAATAGTAACTGATGGGACTGACGAAATCAAGTATAGACGAGACCAATTGTACAGACGAGAATAGCCTTCAAGGACAAATATCCACTCCACTGACGATGGTAAACACCTCATTCAATGCCGCCAATAAACACCCCAGACGGTTACAAAGCCAACTGTACAGACCGTTGGGAGTAAATTAAAACAACATTATGAGGCCAGAAAACGTTACCTAGGAGGGCATTAAAGCCACCATAACTACCCCAACGGCTAGAGGCTGCAGCAACATATATATATAGCCCCCACATTGCCAAAGAGGAGGTACATTCACACATACACGCTAAGAGATTTCTTTTGCTCTATTATCTTTACATTGCTCATTCTCAAATAGCAATTGATACTGACTTTGGCATCGGAGGCATTGTGGTAGGCACCACACCGGTGACCACTCTCGAGAACACATTCTTGCAGCCCGGAGTCCACTCCTGTCTGCACACTCTGACTGACGAATTCTAGGTTCAACAGCTTGGCGCCGTCTGTGGGGACGACATTTTCGTTTTCAATCTTGAAAAAATAGTTTCCAATCAGCAATCACTATCAGATGGAGTCCAATCAAGATTCCACATCCTTGGCTCAGCAGGTACAGGCTCTCGCAGCCACTGTAGAAGAACTGACCAGGCAAAATCAGGAAATGAAGTTACGACTTCAGCAGGAGGAGAATCGATCTAAAGGGAACCGAGACGACGAGGGAGATAGCCACAGAAGAAGTGACCATCAAAGGCCCGCTACTCCAACCGTGCACAACTGAAATTTTCTCCAAGAGATGAGGAGGGAGATGGACGAACTTAGGTCCGCCATCAAGGAGAAAACAGCGTGGAGTGTAGACCGAATGGTTAGGGCGATGGATTCGCCATTCACTCCAGCAGTCCTTGAATGCCTAGTACCGTCAAAGTTTCGGTTGCCCCAGCTTGAACCATTCGATGGGCTAAAGGACCCTCAGGATCATCTTAACACCTTCAAGACGACCCTAGGGCTCCAGCAGCCCCCAGACGAAATACTGTGTCGTTCCTTCCCAACTACTCTCAAAGGAGCTGCAAGGGAATGGTTCACAAAGTTGCCAACGTCGTCCATTGACAACTTCGAGCATTTGAGCAACGCCTTCCTGCGTCATTTCATTGGAGGACAACATCCAAAGAGGACCGCGGACCACTTACTTACCATCAGGCAGGGAGAAAAGGAAACCCTAAGCTCATACGTGAAACGCTTTACTCGCGAAACACTGGAAGTAGACGAAGCGGACGATAAGGTGCAACTGACGACCTTCAAGGCAGGATTGAGGTCCAGAGAGCTCGTTACATCACTTGCAAAGAATCCTCCAAAAACAATGACCGAGATGCTCCTTAAAGCACAGAAGTACATGAACGCTGAAGACGCGTTAGCAGCCATCAGGGATGCAAGAAGACCAGGGGACAAAGAAAGGAAAGATGACGATCGTAGGGGGCAAAAGCGGGAGCGCCCAAATCGTCGGACCAATGACGGGATCAAGAGGAAGGACGATAAGGGACCGCAAACGGTAAAATTTACCCCTCTTATTATGCCAGTTGATAAAATTTTAACGTAAATTAAGGACGAGCACTACCTGAAATGGCCGCGACCATTGCACTCATCTCCTAATGTCCGTGATAAGAATAAATATTGCCGATTTCACAAGAACCACGGCCATTACACCAAAGATTGTCGGGACCTCAAAGAGCAGATAGAGGAGCTGATAAAGAAGGGGAAGCTACAGAAGTTTGTGAAGAAATGGGAGTTCAGTAGGTTCCGGGATGGAAACAAGGGCCAGCACGAGTCCTCATCCGGGGGCAGTGACCATCAATTCCAGCCTCCCCAAAATGTGATAGGGGAAATATAGACAATCGTAGGAGGGCCCATCGCAGGAGGGTCGTTCAAGTCCCTTAAGAAAGCATATCAACGACAGATGAACAGTGTTTACATGACACCTCCGTTGAAGTACAGACAAACTGATCAGGACATGATTTTCAACGAAGGAGATGCTAGGGGAGTGAAGCAGCCTCACAATGACCCCTTGGTCATAGCACTTACCATAGAAGGATTGAACACAAAAAGGATCCTCGTGGACAATGGTAGCTCCGCTGATATCATCTACTTCCCTGCATTTCAACAGTTGAAACTAGATCCAAAAAGACTACGCCCATTTGATTCTCCCCTCGTCAGCTTCAGTGGTGACAGGATATACCCCAAGGGCATAATGACGTTGACGGTGACAGTGGGAACCTACCCGAAACAGTTGACGAGTCATTTGGACTTCTTGGTGGTAGATTGCCCCTCGTCCTACAATGTAATCATTGGAAGACCAGCACTCAACAAGTGGAAATCATCCACGTCAACCTACTGCCTGAAGGTAAAATTCCCAACGGAGAATGGGGTTGGTGAAGTCAAAGGAGATCAAGTTTTGGCTCGAGAGTGCTACCAGGCCGTCATGGCCGCAAAGGAGAACCATACGTGGACGATCGAAGAAAAAGAGAAAGAAAGGGTGGAGGCCCTAGAGACAGTAGAGTTAACTGACGAAGAATCCAATAAGACAACCAGGATAGGGACGACTCTAAGTCCCGAGATGAGGATGAAGCTGGTCCAATTTCTTAAAGAAAACCTAGACGTCTTTGCCTGGAGCCACAAAGACATGCCAGGCATATCTCCAGAAGTCATTCAGCACAGGCTGAATGTGGACCCAGAAAGGAAGCCTGTCAAGCAGAGACGAAGAGTCTTCGCACCTGAAAGAGACCAAGCGATTACTGACGAAGTTAACAAGCTCTTAACTGCAGGCTTCATTCGCGAAGTATATTATCCAGACTAGCTCGCAAATGTCGTCCTGGTGAAGAAAGCAAATGGAAAATGGAGAATGTGTGTAGACTTCACAGACCTGAACAAGGCATGCCCAAAGGACAGCTTCCCTCTGCCAAGAATAGACCAGCTGGTAGACTCCACAGCTGGACACAAGCTGCTGACATTTATGGACGCCTTTTCTGGTTACAACCAGATAAAAATGGCTGACGAGGATTAGGAGAAAACAGCCTTCATCACCAGTCAAGGGCTCTATTGTTATAAGGTAATGCCCTTTGGACTGAAGAATGCAAATGCCACTTATCAGAGATTGGTGAACAGAATGTTTAGCAAGCAAATAGGCAGGAATATGGAGGTGTACATGAACGACATGCTCGTCAAGAGTAAAGAGGAACTTGCTCATCTGGACGACCTCAGAGAGACATTTGCTACCCTCAAGCAATACCATATGAAGCTGAATCCTAGTAAGTGTGTCTTCGGTGTAGCCTCAGGAAAATTCCTGGGATTCATGGTGTCCCAAAGAGAAATAGAGGCAAATCCAGAGAAGGTACAAGCCATAATCAACATGACATCGCCCAAGACCGTCAAGGAGGTCCAAAAGCTCACGGGACGGGTTGCAGCCCTAAATAGGTTCGTCTCTAGAGCGACGGACAAATGCCTACCCTTCTTCAAGACCTTGAAACAGGCTTTCGCGTGGATTGACGAATGTGAGGCAGCTTTCCAGGAACTCAAACGCTACCTAAGCAACCCACCCCTTCTGAGCCCGGCGAAAGAGGGTGAGAACTTGTATTTGTACTTAGCCGTGTCAGCTACAGCCGTCAGTGCAGCCCTGATCAGGGAAGAAGATAGGAAACAGCTTCCAGTTTATTATGTCAGCCAAGCCTTCCAAGGAGCTGAGTCCAGGTACCCAAAAATTGAAAAAATCACGTTCGCATTGATTGTAGCTTCACGCAAACTTAGACAGTATTTTCAAGCAAATCCAATCTTGGTGATGACGGACCAACCCATCAAGAAGTCCATGGGCAAACTGGAGGCAGCGGGGAGAATGGTCCAATGGGCAATCGAACTCAGCCAATTTGATGTTGAATATCATCCAGGACAGCCATTAAAGCACAGACTTTGGCAGACTTCATCACAGAGTTTACCCCCCCCCCCCCGACGAAGTCGACCTCACTAGCAAAGATAGGCCATGGACAGTACAAACCGACGGTTCGTCAGCCCAAAAAAGGGGGGGAGTAGGGGTTGTCATAGTCACCCCCGAAGGAGAAATACTAAAGTATGGAGTCCAGCTGAAATTTCCTGCCACCAATAATGAGGCCGAGTACGAAGGGATTCTGACTGGTTTGAGGCTCGGAAAAGAGCTTGAAGCTAGGAACCTGTTGGTCCAAAACGATTCGAAGCTAGTAATTGGGCAAATCAAGGGGGAATATGAAGCAAAGGAAGAAAGAATGCAAAAATACCTCAGGCTGACGAAACATTTGACTCAGGGGTTTGAGGAAGTGGAGTTTATGCAGATCCCCTGGAGCCAAAATGTGGCAGCAGACGAAGTCTCAAAGATAGTCTCGTCAGAAAATGGGGAATCTACCACAAACTTGATGATGGAAGTTCAGAAGAACCCCAGCATTGAAGAAATCCCGACCTTCACGATCCAGAGCACAAACAGCTGGATGACGCCCATCCTGTCTTTCCTTCAGGACGGACAGCTCCCTCAGGAAGCAGTCGAGGGCAGGAAGATCAAAAAGAGGGCAGCCAGATTTGCAATCCTCAATGACACTCTATACAAGAGAGGCTTCTCCATGCCTTACTTGAAGTGTGTTGACGAAGAAGAAGCAAAGTACATCCTAGAGGAGATCCATGAAGGAGTTTGTGGGGATCATGCTGGTCCCAGGTCCTTAGTGAGCAAGATCATCCGAACAGGCTATTTCTGGCCAACTATGCAGAAGGACGCGACAGAGTTCGTCAAGAAATGTGACAAGTGTCAGCGGTTCAGGAATGTTCAGCGGCTTCCAGCAGGGAAACTGACGACGATTGCATCCCCGTGGCCTTTTGCACAATGGGGGATCGACATCGTCGGCCTGCTACCACAAGGCAAAGGTCAGGTAAAATTCTTACTAGTTGCTATTGATTACTTTACGAAATGGGTTGAGGCAGAGGCACTGGCAACTATCACCGAAGCAAGAATCCAGAGCTTCGTATGGAAGAATATAGTTTGCAGGTTCGGGATCCCACGGACGATCATATCAGACAATGGATGACAGTTCGATAGCCAAGGCTTCAGAGATTTCTGCTCAGGGCTAGGCATCAAGAATCAATTCTCGTCCCCAGGACATCCACAGGCGAATGGGCAGACGGAGGTGACAAATCGGACATTGCTCAAGATCATCAAGACGAAGCTGGACGATGCAAAAGGGACCTGGCCAGAAGAACTGCCCAATGTCTTGTGGGCCTCCAGAACTACATCAAGAACCCCAACAGGAGAAACTCCCTTCAGACTTACCTATGGTACTGAAGCAGTAATCCCGGTCGAAGTAGGAGTAACTAGCACCAGACGAGAGGCATTCAACGAAGAAGTCAATGACGATCTTCTACGAGTTAACCTGGACTGTCTAGATGAAGTAAGAGACCAAGCTTCCAATAGGATGACGGGTTACCAGCAGAAAATGACTGACTATTACAACAGGAAGGTAAAGCTCAGGCGACTTAGCATAGGCGACCTCGTCCTGCGCAAGGTCACAACGGCTACTAAAGACTCCACCCAAGGAAAGCTCAACCCCACATGGGAAGGACCCTACAGAGTCGTTCACTACTCCAGACAGGGCAGTTATCATCTGGAGACCCTCGACGGACAAAGACTACCAAGGCCATGGAACATTGAGCATTTGAAGAAATACCATCAGTAGATGTAGCTTATAAATGTATTCATTCTTAAAGTCAATAAATGAATTATTCAGCTAATTTCTCCGTGCAAACAGGTCTGGCCAACTATACAAAGCCACACAAGTCAAAAATGGCTAAGTAAGAAGATTCCGCCTTGACGGATGTAAGTTACAGACGAAGCCAATTAAAGACGACAAAAGCCCTTTAGTGGGTGTAAGTCAAAAATGGCTAAGTAACAAGATTTCGCCTTGACGGATGTAAGTTACAGACGAAGCCAATTAAAGACGAACAAAAGCCCTTTAGTGGGTGTAAGTCAAAAATGGCTAAGTAACAAGATTCTGCCTTGACGGATGTAAGTTACGGACGAAGCCAACTAAAGACAACAAAAGCCCTTTAGTGGGTGTAAGTCAAAAATGGCTAAGTAACAAGATTCCGCCTTGACGGATGTAAGTTACGGACGAAGCCAACTAAAGACGACAAAAGCCCTTTAGTGGGTGTAAGTCAAAAATGGCTAAGTAACAAGATTCCGCCTTGACGGATGTAAGTTACAGATGAAGCCAATTAAAGACGACAAAATCCCTTAAAAAGGTGTAAGTCAAAAAGGTGGCTAAGTAACAAAATTCTGTTACCACGGGTGTAAGTCACCGACGATGGTATCACAACGAATTGAAACTAAGAGCTGAACCCGGGCGCCCAACCCATTTGCCTGAACCAAAGGAGTTCCAGTTGCAAGGAAACAACTAAAACTACCGACGAGAGAGAAGAAAGTCACAGTAAGGGACTTTCACTAAGCACAACATATGGAGCCAGAAAAAACTCAACAAACACGTGGGCAATCACGAAGTACAAGTAAGTATGTGACAAATTTAATTAAAGTCCCAAAACCAAGGGCAATTACCATTGTTTTTACATAAAACCCATAAACACTAGGTTGCCAACATTGTTATCAAAATAAGATAAGCAGCAATTGTTCAAAAATTTGGCCCAAAAACATGACGGGCATCCACCAAAAGAAACAAGAATTTTCACAAGTATCAGAATCAGGCGTTGGCAGCATCGTCTTCACCAGCTGGAGCGTCACTAGCAGGGACATCCTCACGAGTGAAGGGCACAATGGCAGAAGATTGGGCGGCCTCGTCAGCAACCATTTCCTGGTCTACCTCCTCCAGGTCCAACTTCTCCATGTCCACCCCAGAAGCATGCTTCAGTAGGTACCTTCTCAGGAGCTCAAATCCTTTGAAATACCAGCTGAACAAGACAGTGTTATATTCGTCGGTAGTCTGGAATGCTTCCACCGACCTTGCAGCTATCATCTTCAGCATCTCCTTAGCACCTAAGAGCTGCTCATCCTTCTCTTGCGTCAACTGGGGCTCAACCCTAAGCTCGTCATCCAGTGTCTTCACTTTCTCCTTCAAGGAAGCAGACTCGCCCATAGAGTCAATAAGATTCTTTCTCAACGTGGAGTTCTCCGCTTCCAGAGTTTCCATCCTGGACGTCAGAGATGCCACCCTCGTCTCCTGGGTAAGATATTCAAAAGTAATATGAATGCTCTCTCCCAGTACCTGGAGAAAGAAATTCAGAGTCGTCAGTGAAAGAAATAAAAGGAAGAAGAAGACGAAGAAAGAGGGTGGCACAAACGAGCTAACCTGTACAAGCTTGTGGACGTGGCGAGCCGCCACGTTAGTAAACGGGACACCGAATAAAACCTTCAAATCCGCAGCAGTCACCACTTCATGAGCCCTATCCACGGCCAGCCTCTCATCAGTCCAGAGCGTGGATGGACGAGGAACGCTTTTCTCCTTCTCCTTCTCAGACAACCTCGGTCTTTTGGAAACGGGAGTACCCTCGATCTCCTCCACCGAAGTCGTGGGAGAAGCGGTCCTCGTCGTCGCAACCCCTGACACAATTGGGCTAACAGAAGAAACGGGAGGGGCAGAGCCACTCTTCCCAGTGACGCGCACAGTCTTTTTTCCCAAATTCGAAAGAGGCTCATCCTTCTTGGCCCTCATCCTAGCATACATGTCTTTATTAAATTTTGTCGTCATCTCTGCAAGAAGGAAACACTTGTTTAAAAAAAAAAAAAAATGAAGAGATGGGTATAAGCTAAATACTGACGAACTCAATACTTACTCTTTTTTTCCTCAATCTCAAGATTTCGCAGAACGTAACTGGACGGATCTGGCCCAAGACAGTAGAAGGCAAGTGTCCTGGGATCTACGAGATCGTCCCAATTCTCGATCCTCTGCGCGTATTCAATCGCCTTCTGAACCCGTTTCCTATACCTGCTCTTCAATTTGGGTCGTCTCTTAACTGCACAGAAGAAGAAACAGGAGAATTAATAACGATAAAGGAAAGCACACCGGAAATTAATGCATGAAAGGGAATATTGACGCACCTAAGATTGGGGTTCCTCACCGACGATGCAACCTCGGGAGATCACCCCAAACCTCGCCTGAGGGAGTTTTAAAATCGTCCCCAGACACAAAGAAAAACCTGGACTTCCAGTATCTGAAGGACGAGGGTAACTTCTTGATGATCCTAGTGTTCCTCTCCCAAGGCACCAGTTCATAGTACCCGTGCTCCTTTGACGCTTTCCAGCGGTATAAATAGATAAGCTCATCGACCCTAAGCATATCTCCGTCCGTGGCAGCCAGCCAGCAATATCCCCATACAACTGACCAATATTCTCCACGAATTTGGCATGAGTTGCCCAGGAGCAATACCAAAATGGTCTAGCAACTCCATCAAAAAGGGATGGACGGGAAACCTCAGCCCACAGACGAAGGCAGACTCGTAAAAGCACACCTCGCCGAGGAAGAAGTGGCAAGCCCGTTCCTCCTCGTTGGGCAGACAAACCCTAACCCAATCTGGGAATTGAAATCTATCCTTAAATCTCTTAAGTGTGTCAGCGTCCAACCCACACCTCTCTTCCAGAGCATAAAAAGCCCTAACCTCAAGAGGGGCAGAAATGGCAGTATCCCCTTCCACTTGGCCGCCGCTAGACGACAACCCAATCTCGAGCTCACTCAACCTAACCTCGAACATATTCCTTCGCTCTCCCACCTCGTTGGCAAACCAATCTAGTGACTGACGAAGCAAGGGCAACAAATTGGCCAATGCTACGCTCAAACAATTGCCCTCAAAGACAAAGTTCTCAATATGAGAGAAAACACCTAAGGATCCCCCTAAGCGAGCAAATAGAAAAGAAATTGATGGGCAGACCGTCCTAACCTCAGAACTACGAACCATGAAAACCGAAGAGAAGACACAGTATAAGCTAAACCCCCAAGAAAGCAAGAACAAAACAAAGAAAAAGAAGGAGAGGAGAGAAAAGTAATCAGAAATGAGTTTGTAACAGCAAAGAAAGGAAAAACATAGAAAGGAACAAGAGAGTGGGCGTACCTTTAGAAAGCAAGGAACAAGGAGAGCACCACTGCGCCGTGAACGAGGTTGGAAGAAAATAGCAGAGTGAGGTCGCCGGAGAAGATGGTCAGAGCAATGATTGAAGGATTTTCAAAAAAAGTGAGGAGGAAAAAGTGAAAAGAGGGGAAGTTTAAAAACCAAGAATTGGGAAACCAAAGAACCAGCGGGAAAACCAATAGTCCTATCATGTGGAGCATTAACTCCCCTAGTCAAAGTGTGCCACGTAGGCCACAAACCAGAAGGTGCCGCCGCAACGCATTTAATATGGCACGGAAACCTAACCGCTTACAATCCAAAAACTGTTCACCTTCCCTGGTCGTCATGACATGTCACGACGACCACGGAATCCGGGGGCAGCTGATGGGACTGACGAAATCAAGTATAGACGAGACCAATTGTACAGACGAGAATAGCCTTCAAGGACAAATATCCACTCCATTGACGATGGTAAACACCTCATTCAATGCCACCAATAAACACCCCAGACGGTTACAAAGCCAACTGTACAGACTGTTGGGAGTAAATTAAAACAACATTATGAGGCCAGAAAACGTTACCCATGAGGGCATTAAAGCCACCATAACTGCCCCAACGGCAAGAGGCTGCAGCAACATATATATATATAGCCCCCACATTGCCAAAGAGGAGGTACATTCACACATACACACTAAGAGATTTCTTTTGCTCTATTATTTTTACATTGCTCATTCTCAAATAGCAATTGATACTGACTTTAGCATCAGAGGTATTGTGGCAGGCACCACACCGGTGACCACTCTCGAGAACACATTCTTGCAGGCCGGAGTCCACTCCTGTCTGCACACTCTGACTGACGAATTCTAGCTTCATCAGTAACAAAAAAAGCTAAATAGTAAAATAAGTTGGTTTTTTAAGCTGAAGCCAAACGCACACTTAGTTAGCTTATTCTCTAAACAGCCATGGCCCATGGCTACTATTAATAGGCTCCACTTAATTTTTTTGCTTAAAAAGTAAACCCCAGTTAACTTATTGCAGGTCCCTCTATATGATTTTTGCTCAAAATTCCACTACACGGTAAAGGCTGTTTGGTTTTTAAAAAACTATCACTCATCACTCCTCACTCAATTTTTATCACTCATCACTTATCACTAAAAATATCACAACTTCCTAAGGTGGCATGTTTGGCACTTGTTTCCAATTTTGATAACTCAAAAAAATTTACTTTTTGTGGGACCCACGGATTGACTTGGTGTAGCTTTTACTTCTTTTTCTTCTTTTTTTTCTTTCTTTTTTTCCTTCAACCCCCAATACCCAAACTCACCGAACCCAATGAAAAAAAAAAAAAAAACCCAGAAACCCAATGTGAAAAGGAAAGAAAAGAAGAAAAAATTATAATAATAATAAAATAAAAAGAAGAATAGAGAAACCAAGCCTAGACCGAGCGTGAAAGAAAAAAAAAAGAAACCAAACCTAGAAACCCAATGTGAAAAGGAAAGGGAAAAAAAAAAAAAAAAAAAAAAGGACCAAACCCAAGGTGAAAGGGGAAAAAAAAAAGAAGAAGACCAGACCTAGTATAAAAAATAATAAATAAATAAAAGAGAAGACCAGACCAGATTTGACTACTCTCTGACTGTGGGTCCCTCAAATATGTGGGTATTTACCAAAATGTCATCATAATTTTGTTTTCAGTTTCCATAACTCATTACTCAAAAATCAGATAATAGAGTGATGGAAACAAAAACTAAAAACAAATCCAAACAGTCGTGAATCCCACCAGTTTTGAGTTATGGGTGATGAAAACAGAGTAATGGGTGATGGAAAACACTAAATCCAAACAGCTTCTAGTTTCTTGTAAATCTTACTCTACTTTTTTCTATATTATTTTTAGCAAAAAAAGGCAGGCTTTTTTCTATGATACTTTTAACAAATCACATAAGACAAAAAACTAGATAAGTTGCTTCCAAACTAGAATTTGGCTGCTGCGGTTCAGCGGAACGAGTAATATACATGTAGAAGTTATATTAGCTAATGACCGGTGAATCCACGCTCTTGTGTTACCTTGACCTGAACCCATTTTTACTTACTGCCATATATGCCTCTCCTTCTTTTCTTTTTTTCTTTTTTTTTTTGGTAAAAACAGAAAAGAAAAAAGAAGTTATGCTTCTCCTTCATTTAATACTAGAAAATGCTTATGGACTCGTTTAATTGTTTAAAGGAGTTAGCGGCCCAAAATGTACTCCCATTGGTTTTGTTGGGAGACTTTAATGAACTATTGAGCTATGAGGACAAATTTTGGGGGTCAACCTTTAAATCTTCATTGGGCCTAAGCCTTTAAAAAATTGTATGGAATATTGTAATTTAATGTACTTAGGATTATTTACGAACCCAAAATATACTTGGTCCAATAGTAGGCTTGATTGTAAGGGATTGTGAAATGCCTTGTGGAATCCAAGGCCCATGATTCATCATCTACCCCGCACCTATTCTGATTTCTGATTTCATCATCTACCCCGCACCCATTTCATCATCTTGTTGGTTACAAAACAATGCATTACAAAGGATATCCAAGTCTTCTAAATTTGAAAGCATGTGGCTTTCAGATCCATCATTTTACTCTCTCATTTATCTAGTCTAAATTTTGACAATTTTAATTCTAAGATAAAACATCTCTAGAGACTAGAATTGTATTTCCAATTGGAATTCCAGCCATAAAAACGTTTATTAGTCCATCTTCGTGGTATTCAAATTGCCCTAACATCTAGATTCTGTAATTTTCTTTTTAATCTAGAAGCATAGTTCTTGTAAGAATATAATAACACTCTTCACCAAGAATTTTATTTTTTGGAAACTCAAACTGAGGGTCACATGGCTTAATGAATGTGATGCAAATACCACACACTTTTTTTATTTTTTCCTTTTTCTTTTTGCTGAATAAAAAATGGAGTTTCTAGTGTGGACTCATCAACCACAAAACACGTGACGATAATAGGTAATACAACATGTATCACCAAAGCCTTGATAAGACTCATCATCATAAACACAACAAATTTGTTGAAATACCACTACTCGAACTGATAAGGGGAATTTTTAATTGGAAAAATAAAAGTTATTGATCTCCAAAGACCCGTCAGCTCTATTATGCATACCGAAGACATCACGCAAGATGAAACTATCAGTCTCTAAGCTGAAGGCAATAGGCTGAAGATAGTAAGCTAAAGACGGTAAGCTGAAGACAGTAAGCATAAAAGGAAGCTGACGACCCTAACGAGGCAGTAGGCGAAGCTGACAACCCTGACGAGGTCGTAGACAAAGCTGACGACCCCGACTAAGCTGAAGGGAGTAGTCGAAGCTGACGACCCCGACGAGGGAATAGGCAAAGCTGACGACCCTGACGAAGGAGTAGGCAAAGCTGACGACCCCAACGAGGGAGTGGGCGAAGCTGACGACCCCGACTAAGCTGAAGGGAGTAGTCGAAGCTGACGACCCTAACGAGGGAGTAGGCAAAGCTGACGACCCTAACGAGGGAGTAGGCAAAGCTGACGACCCTAAAGCTGACAGCTCCAATGTACCCTTGACTTGGCCACCACGCATAAGTATATAAGGAAATGTTTTGTATCCCACGCTTAGTGTTAGTCGAAGCTGACGGGAGTAGTCGAAGCTGACGACCCCGACGAGGGAATAGGCAAAGCTGACGACCCTGACGAAGGAGTAGGCAAAGCTGACGACCCCAACGAGGGAGTGGGCGAAGCTGACGACCCCGACTAAGCTGAAGGGAGTAGTCGAAACTGACGACCCTAACGAGGGAGTAGGCAAAGCTGACGACCCTAAAGCTGACAGCTCCAATGTACCCTTGACTTGGCCACCACGCATAAGTATATAAGGAAATGTTTTGTATCCCACGCTTAGTGTTAGTCTCATACAAGGAAAGGATTCCGCAATATACGCTCATGAGGATTCCTATAAGGAAAAGACTTCTAGTCCAAGAAAGAGAGGTCAACCCTATACTACTATAAAAGCCTCAATACCCTCATAAACCAAGGTACGCATAATTCACCCTAGCTCTGGTACTCTAGAGTTGTGAACAAGAGAATTCTCTAACTTGACCGTCGGAGGGTATTTGGCCGGTACCACACCGGTACTTCTCTTAAGGTCTTCAGCTTTTGTGTTGTGCAGGTGCTGTTTCGAGTGTGCGAGAATTGTGTGACTCACTTGTGATATTTTCGGCATCATCAGTTGGCGCCGTCTTTGGGAAAGATTTTTACGACTTGTAAGCCATATTATCGCTTCCCGGACAAAAAGTTGCATGGTACTTACTCGCTTGATGGCGACAACCAACAACGTTCAAGGAGACAAACCACACCCAACTGCACTCGAGAGACAGGTGCAGACTCTCACTGCAGCCGTGGAACGCCTCATTAAGTAAAACAATGATCTGGAGGAACAGTTATGCCAGAAAAATGCAGGTCACGGCACTCAAGAGCAGGACCAAGAAGACACCAGTGCCGATAGAAGAGAACGAGAAAGGCTGGAGGGCAGTAATGCTCCTAGTAAACCGGAGCATCAAAATTTGAGCATGCCATCCCTTACGGATGCAACTCAACCACACATTGTCACGGAGATACAGGCAATAAAGGAACAAATGGAGGTCATGATGAATGCCCTCAAAGGACGGGTATCCAGCGACCTTGACGATCTGGTAAATCGCACTGACTCGCCGTTCACTGCAACTGTCAATTCCTTCCCCCTACCATATAAATTTCGCATGCCGCATATAGACAGTTACAACGGAGTGAAGGACCCTCTGGATCACCTAGAGACCTTCAAGACCTTGATGCACCTTCAAGGGGTAGCGGACGAAATCATGTGTAGGGCCTTCCCTACAACGCTGAAGGGCCCCGCAAGGGTATGGTTCAGCCGACTGACGCCGAACTCCATCAGCACTTTCAAGGAGCTAAGCGCTCAGTTCACTACACACTTTATTGGGGGACACAGGTATAAAAAGTCCACGGCATGCTTGATGAGTATCAAGCAACGAGAGGACGAGACGTTGAGATCCTACATAACGTGCTTCAATAAGGAAGTGCTATCGATCGACGAAGCCGACGACAAAATACTTGTAGCAGCCTTCACAAATGGGTTGCGAAAGGGTAAGTTTTTGTTCTCACTATACAAAAACGACCCCAGGACCATGTCGGAAGTACTCTACAGGGCCACCAAGTACATGAATGCTGAAGACGCGCTTCTGACTCGAGAGAAGAGAGAAAGGCAGGAGGATACGCGACAAGACAGAGGGCGGAAGATGGCAAGAACTGGAGACGCTGGACGGACAGAAGCTACACCACCCATGGAACACCAAGCACCTACGGAAGTACTACCAGTAAAAAGGATGACATGAAGAGCGTCACCCCTTTATTTCTAGTTTACCTTAGTGAATTTTAGTTATACTCCTCAGTTTTTCTATTTACTTTAGTTTTTGCTACAAAGCCTAAAGGGCAGGTCTTCGTTTTCTTTTTAAGAACTACTTTTTCTATGAATGCATGGTTTATTATAATAAAAGGAGTTTATTTAGACATGGCTAAGTCGCCTACGGGTAGACACATGGCCAAAGTCGTCTACGGATGGACGGTCACTACGCTAAGTCGCCTACGGGTAGACGCATGGCCAAAGTCGCCTACAGGTGGACGGTCACTACGCTAAGTCGCCTACGGGTGGACGGTCACTACGCTAAGTCACCTACGGGTAAATGGTCACTACGCTAAGCAACCTACGGGTAGACGCGTGGTTAAAGTTGCTTACGGGTGAATAGTCATTACGTTAAGTCACCTACGGGTAGACGCAAGACCGAAGTCGACTATGGGTAGATGATCACCATACTAAGTCGCCTACAAGTGAACGACCAAAATGGTGACGAGGTACCAACACTTAGTCACCTCAATAAGTCCACAAAGTGGACGACCCTATTAAATCCACAAAGTGGACAACATTGATGAGTCCAAAGTGGACGACCTCACCCTGAGAGAATGAAAAATTATTAAATCCACAAAGTGGACGAGTTTATCATTGAGTCTACTGCTAAGTCCACAAAGTGGACAAATTTATTACCAAGTCTACAAAGTAGACGAGCGTAAGTCCACAAAGTGGACGGGCCTATTACCAAGTCTACAAAGTAGACGAGTTTAATATAAATCCACAAACTTGACCAAAGTCTACAAAGCAAATCAGCCTAAGTCCACAAAGCGGACGACCCCTCAAAAATGAATGAACTTATCCACAAAGTGGATGAATGTATGACTTGTTCCACAAGTGGACGAGTCCATCAAGTAAAAGCAAGTTGACGCCATTATCCACAAATGGATGGATTCGTGAACAAATCCACCAGTCCACAAAAAGGACACGTTCAAAGAAGAAGATGGTTTGAAACCGTTAAAGAAGACATGTCTAAAAGACACCTTAAGCAGATGGATTCGCCTTAAATTACCAAGTACGAGCATATCCTAACATACATACAAATGCCAAGGATAGACACACATGCCAAATAAAATGTAACGGGCTGGTCCACAACAAGCTAGGCAAGGACGACGCTATCATCTTTTAGGTCTGCCACGGACTTGGTAAGATCGTCACCTTCCTCAAAAATAGTGTCGCCCACGGGTGTTGACTGTAGAGGCTCATCCGAAAACGGAACCGATCAGTTCGCGCCACGTGCTCAAGCATTTAATAAAGGCGGCTCGAGGCATCACACATGAGTGATCTTTCTGACGATGTTAACTCCATAACCCGTCAGCTAAAGCTGACGAGGTTATGGAGTAGGGGGCAACTGATAAGGGGAATTTTTAATTAGAAAAATAAAAGTTATTGATCTCCAAAGACCCGTCAGCTCTATTATGCATACTGAAAATATCACGCAAGATGAAGCTGTCAATCTCTAAGCTGAAGGCAGTAGGCTGAAGATAGTAAGCTGAAGACGGTAAGTTGAAGACAATAAGCATAAGAGGAAGCTGACGACCCTAACGAGGCAGTAGGCGAAGCTGACAACCCTGACGAGGTCGTAGACAAAGCTGACGACCCCGACTAAGCTGAAGGGAGTAGTCGAAACTGACAACCCTAACGAGGTAGTAGGCGAAGCTAACGACCCCGACGAGGGAGTAGGCGAAGCTGACGACCCCGACTAAGCTGAAGGGAATAGGCGAAACTGACGACCCCGACGAGGGAGTGGGCAAAATTGACGACCCCAACTAAGCTGAAGGGAGTAGTCGAAGCTGACGACCCTAACGAGGGAGTAGGCAAAGCTGACGACCCTAAAACTGACGGCTCCAATGTACCCTTGACTTGGCCACCACGCATAAGTATATAAGGAAATGTCTTGTATCCCACGCTTAGTGTTAGTTTCATACAAGGAAAGAATTCCGCAATATACGCTCATGAGGATTCCTATAAGGAAAAGACTTCCAGCCCAAGGAAGAGAGGTCAACCATCTACTACTATAAAAGTCTCAATACCCTCATAAACCAATGTACGCATAATTCACCCTAACTTTGTACTCTAGAATTGTGAATAAGAGAATTCTCTAACTTGACCGTCAGAGGGTATTTGGCCGGTACCACACCGGTACTTCTCTTAAGGTCTTCAGCTTTTGTGTTGTGCAAGTGCTGTTTCGAGTGTGCGAGAATTGTGTGACTCACTGGTAATATTTTCGGCGTCATCACGAGCTATTCAAAAATGTTAAACGTGGGTTTAGTGCAGTTTCCCTTATATTAACACATTAAGAGAAGATTCGGGACAATGGCTGTCAGACCAACCTCTACTAGACCACATCAGATCTTGTTAATCTAAATAGATAGGCCATCAATTCAGATCAATTCTCAATCAACTCAACTTTGAATTCAACAATTACTCTGGTAAATTTCGATCATGAAATCCAAAAATATGATTGGTTCCGGTCAGGCCTTATCCGAAACACTAAACCCATGCACATTTAGCCTTTTCTCCCGTCGGTATTTGGTGGAGCTTTCACAAGTTTCAATTACTCCAAAAAAACATTTTACTATTCCCAGTTGTCCTGATTTGCACGTCGCAGTGTGCATGATCTCACATGTTTGCTAAATGGTCAGTGAGCTATTTTTGTTGTTTATCATTAGGTTGTGGACAACTGATCCATCTTAAATTGGCTTTGGGGCACACAACCTTTTATTTGTTTTTGGGCCATGGCTTTTGGGGCGTGTGAATACCTTAACTAACCCACATTATTATCATCCCCAAATAGGCAAATATGTTCTTCCCACATTGTCATTGATATATCAGTCTCTCTCTCTCTCTCTCTCTAATCTCTATTGGACTATTAGTCGGTTGGTGTCCCAACCTTGAATTTGGAGCACCAAAACTGGTTTGAAATAGGTCTAAGTGAAAGTTGCAGCAAGATTTATATTTTTTAGTTTTTGAAGTCCACTTCCTTGGCTCCCTTCAAATGTACAAAAGGGTCCCTCGAAATCTCTGTTATACTAAAGTTTAAAGATGTCAATGCGAATTCAGTTAAAACGCACTTCCCTAACTGAAGTGACCTTGATGACTTTGGTGAGGTTGGTGAGTTTGGGTTTTGTGATTTTTATGTGCTAGAAGAACTAGTATATTATAAACGTTGCTGTCACACTAACGGGTTTAGTTCACCCACTTAACAATAACCCTTCTCCACTTAACATTTTATACTACATTTTGCTTGCGATAGCAGCAGCAGCTTGGGTGACAACTACTTCAGTATCCAAAGTTACTCTTCTTTTATATATACATAAAACCAAAATGGAAGATACTTCAGTTTTAGAGAAAAATTACTAAGTACTTTTAGAACATGATGATAATGTGACTTTCCGTCAAAATATTGGTTAATGATCAATCTGGTCTAAATCTTCGTCACATCAACATTGAAAAGGTGCATTGGGGATTAACTCTTGTTAAATAGTTTACCAAATTAAAGCTTGTTTGGACTAAAATCATCCTTACTTCTACATTCAAACAATTTTTTTATCAATATTTATTCAAAACCAATGGTAATAATTAACTTTGGTGCACATGACGGTTTGATCGATTCTCGTTTGGTATACCCATGCGTTTTCTATCAATGTAGTATGATTGAGTAATCTTGCTTTTAATTGGTGTATCATGTATTTTAGTTTAGTGGTAGTTCAAATCCTGCGAGTTGAGAAATTTTAATAATAATACAATTAAGTAGAGGATAATAGGCAATTTCTCACTTGTAATTAAGCATTCATTTCTCCATTGGCCTTTTTGCCAGGGATCAAATGCGTTATTTTTAATTCATTGTTGAATCAATAAATTAGAGAATGGAGGTAATCTTTTCTTACTCTTTGATCCTCATTCTTTAGCGTGAGAAAGGTTAAGGAAGATTTAATTCTATCATAATTTACCAATTAAATTGATTAACACCAACATGATCACATATTATGTTTATATATTTTCTATGAGTTGGGTTCAAATTACACTTTATGTAACTCTAAGTAATATTACATCACTCAAAACTTGTTATTGAATTCATATTTTGAAATCACACTGTTGTATTACATGTTCTATATATTCCTAATATGCAGGTCAATTTTCATGTTAATCGGATGTTATTTACCATTCGATTCATAAGCTTATATTTTGTGCATTATTTTAAAGTTTAAGCTACAAAATCTTGAATTTAAACAATTGATAGATGACATAGCTATTGATATTTGATCACCTTGAAATTTTGAAACTATAAAGAATATATAAAGATAATGTAATTTAACGGTGGATTTGTCAAAATTCGCATCCAATTAAAAAATATTGAGTGATATAACATTGCTTAAAGCTACACCAGATGTACTTTGAACCCAACACATTTTCTATTTTTATTACTTTTTGACAAGTTTTTTCAATTTTTATTATTTTGTTACTTGCGCATGTCACATATTAAATTATAGGGTAAATTCCACTAATATACCCATGGGCTAATGTCAACTAGGTCCAAGAGTTTTCAAAATTGACCAATTTGGTTCCTAAAGCTAACTTAGTTCCTAAAACAGTTGAGAAAAAATAACTAACTGTTTAGGGACTAAGATGGCTTTAGGGACCAAATTGTCCAGTTTTGAAAAGTCTTGGACTTTGTCTCAGGATATGTTAGTGGAATTTACCCTAAATTATATTTAGATTTTTTTTCTCGATCTAAAAGAATTAATTTGTTTAGATAGAGCCCACGTGTGAATTATATATATATATATATATATATATATATATAATAGGATAGGATAATAAGAGATTTTATCTATTGAACTAACTGATTCTGAAACGCGTGAAAATTATGTTTGACTAAACAAAAGATATGACTTTGCTTGAGAGAATCCATGTTTTAGATATGAACTCTCTCACTTTGATGCTATTGCTAAGACAAGTTTCTGTAAGAAAGCATCCTTGTTGCCTTGCCAGTTTTATTCCAGATAGAAGCGAACACTTTTATTGGCTCCGAAATGCATTGTTTTCTTGTCTCATCTCCATGATTAGAAGACTTCATGAAAGTGTTTTTCTTCTAGCATGCGCTCATTATTCAATATGATCATAATTTGGCATTTTAAGTTCGTCACAAAATTAATAAAAAGAAAAGATAGAAACATGTAGTGTCCTCAACTCATCACAAAGTGAAAGCAAATAGTATAATAGCATTCAGGATGGTCCCATTTATTACCCAAATTTCATATCTCATGTGCTATAGTAGGAATTTACTGCTATATGTTTAACAATCCTCAAGTGTTAGCAAAAACAGAAACGCCCCTCAATTTTATAAGGGACGCTTAAATAAATGCCTTAGGACATTTGTATCATTTAAGAAAAATTTTAATATCATTTTCATGAAAATATATAAAAAATTGTCAAAAAAATTAATTATTTTTTTTTTATAAAATTTTTTTAAAAATAGTTTTTAAGCCAATAACATAAATGTACCGTTAACTTTTCCCATTATACAATACTTTATTCAATTTTACTTAGCAGTTTACAAGCCTCCTTTTGGCTTTTACAAATAGCAAAATTGCTTTTTAATTTGAAATTTCTACTATTTTTTTAGTTCCCAAAAATCCGCGAAACTTTTTCGTGCCGACACGTCAAAGAAAATTTAGTAATAGATTTCTTTGAAAATCCTAGAAAGATCCAAAACTTTTTTTGGCAATATACCTTGTTTCTTTTGGTTGCCTTAATAAAAAGTCATTAGCCTTCGCATTTTGGGCATCGATATTCGTACGAACATGGGAACACTCCATGTTCAGCATCAAATACTAAACATTTAAAACAAAAACAAAAATAAAAACAAAGATTTAAATGATTTATGACATTACTTTGCTTAGGTATAGTTAATAGTTTTGATTTTATTTCCTTTGTTAGCATTCTTTTATGTTATAATGGGAGTAATACTTTATGTACAAACTATTTTATAACATTTTTACAAAATGCTGATATGACCAATTTCTTATTGGTTTTCATCTAAATCCACCATTAATATTACTTTTTCATTTACCAATAATCATTCACTACGTTAGTAGTTTGTAAAATTTTTTGTAAAATAGTTTGTATCTCTAACATTATTTATGTAATTTTGGTGCACTAGTTAGTCTAGTTTTGCCTAGTATTGCAAAAAAAAAAATTATTTAATTAGAAAAATGCCATTATTTTCTCTTCTCTACCGTACAAACGTGATTCTATCTATATAAAATCTACTGCCTATTATGCTAAAAAAAAAAAAAACTGATTTATGAACAAGTAAAAAAAATCTTTTCTGACTGTTAGTGACTGAGTCCCCAAACTACCCTTAGTTATATAAACTCGGAATTCCTCCTCCTGCGCATTTAAACGAGCGTTAGTCACGCCTAAAATCACGATTTTCAAAGCAACGGTCGAGATTGCGTCACCACAACAACATCAACAACTCTACTAGCTACAAAACAATACAATATAGTAAAACATATCCAAAAATCAAAAAAAAATTAACAGTGTATGTGTATATATATAGCATATATTCCAATCATTCCAGTGCTGGTTTTCCCTTGCTTTTCAAGTCTTTGAACCTTCAAAGAATAACCACTTCCCTAAGATATACCCTTCTGTTGTTAACGCTCTTCTCTCTTTTGCTCCACTGCTTCCTTTCTTCTTAGACCATTTTTGCACACCCCAAATGTAGTGCTGGATATTCTTGTTTGTTTGTTTTTTTTGGTTGGTTTTTTTTTTTAATGTTTTTCTTATGAGCCTCATGTTTTCAAGCTTGTAGTTCTGGGTTTTGACCCAATTGGTTAAAGCTTTGGAAAATCCAAGGAACCAAAAAAAAAAAAACCTTAAACCATGTCTGCTGAAGAAGGTAAATTTGGCTTTTATTTGAATTAATTTCAACGTTATCTCTTTTGTCTTTGCTGAGAAAAAGTAGCTTTTCATTTAATACCGCAATTATGAAGTAAATTATTGGCTTTGTTGAAGAAAAAACGTTTCATTTTTTTGTTTTTTAATATGTTATGGCTTACACAGAGACTAGCAAAGGAGAAACAAAGCAAAACCCAGAAGCAGAAGAAGATGACTCGTCCCCAAGAGCTGTATTGGACATTCCTATTATGGGGGGTAATGACTCAGACCACAGTGGGAGTAGCAGTAGTTTTAGCTCATCTTCCTGTGTTTCTCCAACGAGCCAGAAATCTATGGTGGGTCAGAGTCAGAATCCGAGTCAGAGCCATGGTGGTGGGTCGCAGTGGAAGTCTGTGATCGATGGTTTGAAGAAGAAATCGATGAGAAGGTTATCAACCATATCTTCTTTCACTGCGAGCTATGATCTTTCGAGGAAGAATTATCTGAGGAGGAAATTGGCTAGGATTCGAAGCGCCGAGGACGGAATTGAATGCGGTGAGAATCATGAGATTCCCATACCCAAACCTTCTTGGAGGAACTTTGATTTTGCGGAACTTGCGGCTGCTACAGACAATTTTAGCTCTGGTAAAACATTTTTCCCTCTACTTTTACTTTCCTTGTCTTTTTCTATTTCTAAATATCGAAATATTAGAGCTAAAACCTACTCAACCTAATCGATTGAGAAATCTTATTAGTGGACTAATTACTATTATGATTTTTTTTTTTTTTTTTAAATCATGTTAGTGGACTTATTACTAATAGATGATTCACTTGCCCCCACTTATATAGTTATATTGATGATAGACAAGGAATCAATCATTTATCTCATTTTGCTTGATTTTGAAGTCCACCAACCATAATTTACTATGTAACGTTTTTTTTTTTTACACTCAAGTTTATAATGCAAAAATAGATTCTCACAGTGAAATTTTAAAGGTGAAACCAAAAATAATTATTCGCAAGTGATCAGAGAGATGGTCGTATGCTCAGGATGCTTAAGTGAGAAAAAAATTCAAATAAGGTTTGATTAGTGAAGAACCTTAGTAGGTAGTGAAAGTGAAACTCTCGTAGTGACAGATGCATTGTTTAGCACTCGGTAGTAAAGTTGCTTTTTTTCTCCTCATTAGTTAGCCTTTAGGCCATTATTAAGCCAAATTAATTTAATTAATATTCACATTTCGTCATTTAAGTCCAAATATTATAGTCCATCCCGGTTGACTAAAATGAAGTAATAGTCTCTTTTTAATCTCTATAGCTTGTACGTGACATTGTACCTAACAAAAAAAAGGTTGTACATGACATCTTATGCGATGTTTTAAAGTTCAAACATTCAATTTATATATAGAATTACTTAACTATATAATCCTAGTTCATTCAAAAACCATGTAATCCTAGCTAGTTGAATGCAGTATGGCTTGTATATGGTCCTAGATAGAACCTCAAAAATGAAACAAAAGGGTGGGAACCTATTAACTATCAAGTATCAACTACTGCAATGTTGACTAAAGAAATTGGGAACTAGTCAACTAGCCGCCACTAACTGGGACCGGCCCAATAAATTTTTCTTTGGGAGCTGACCCCTTGACCCAATTTTTATTGAATGGAAAAATAAAAGTGATTTGTGGAACAGAACTGATTGACCCACACGTGGCAGTAAAGTTGAGACAGTTAACTGTTAACTGCTTCTGATTATGAACAAGTCGTCAAATGGGTTCGTATTTCAAACAGCTTAGAAAGACTTTGCCATTTGAAAAAGAGTTCCATGAAAAACGCCTTAACTTGGGTTGTGATTGGTTTAGTTGACAAGTACAGATTTTTAATTTTGTATGTTAGTGCTGAATTTGTTGGATTTATTATGAATTGTGTGTATTTATGACTGATGTTGTCTACAATAGTATGGTCCAGTTTTCCAAGACATGCTCTTGTTTTTACAGGTTTTTCTGGTGTAAGTATAAGTCCAAGCAGCAAGTCGTTTTCCTAAGATTTTCTCCGTTAGTCTCTGAATTTGGAATTACATATTAATCTTCAGTCGGTCTTAGTTTCTCTGCAATCCAACTTTATGCCGTTAATTGCGGAACTATAAATCAATCAATGGGTTGTTGACAAGCTTTTTTCACACTAGTATGACTAGTTGTAGTCAATGATCTAACAACAATCTCAATCCAATCATATTGAATATTTCAGTACAAAAATTCTAGTTAAATTGTCTGTGTCTATTTATTATTATATTGTACTATGGTTCTAATTTGTTCATCAAACTTTGATAGAGAACTTGATTGGAAAAGGGGGGCATGCAGAGGTGTATAAAGGGTGCTTATCTGATGGTGAAGTTGTAGCAGTTAAAAAGATAACAAAGAAAGAGAAGAAAGACGAGGATAGAATACGCGAATTCTTGTCTGAGGTTGGAATTATTGCACACATAGACCATCCCAATGCTGCTCGATTGCTTGGTTTCGGGATAGATGGTGGTCTGCATCTTGTCCTTCAATATTCCCCGCACGGCAGCCTGGCTTCTCTGTTATTCGGTGCTGTCTCAATCTCTTTACTTTGATGTTTCTGTTCCTTTCTACTTGTATGATTGTTTTTAGTCCACATACAGTGAACATAAATAGCAATATGTGTTTCTGCCACATCTGCTGCATTTCTGCTTCTCTACTAGGCAAAGCTTGAAGTGATGGGAATTCTTCCTTTGGAACCATTAAGACTTAAAACAGTTTGATGGCAGCAGATGTTTGAGAAGGATTGTATAAAATATGACCACAAATGAACTAGTTTAGTTATAAGAAAAACAAAGTAAGCCAATGCTTATAGATTTATTTGGCTGATGAAGAGACATTCAGCATTTCAGGTTCATCTGAGTGTCTGGAGTGGAAGATAAGGTTTAAGGTGGCTGTAGGGGTGGCGGAAGGATTGCAATATCTCCATCACAAATGCAACAGGCGAATTATTCACAGAGACATCAAAGCCTCCAATGTATTACTCACCCAAGATTTCGATGCTCAGGTATCTTTGCTACTTCTCAAGGGCTAAATTTGACATTTATGTATAATGTAGTCCCTAAAATGGGATAAGTTGAAGTTTGTGATTTCACCTATAACTTGCAGATTTCTGATTTTGGACTCGCAAAGTGGCTGCCAGAAAAATGGGCTCACCATGTTGTTTTCCCTATTGAGGGCACATTCGGGTTAAGTATCAGTTTCAATGATTTGTTAGAAGCGTTTCTCATTTCAAAAGTTTGTAGTCATCTGGCCTTACAAATTTTTTAATGAACTTCAGGTATTTAGCCCCAGAATACTTTATGCATGGGATTGTTGATGAGAAAACTGATGTATTTGCATTTGGAGTCTTATTACTGGAGATCATAACTGGCCGCCGTGCTGTTGATTCAAGTAGACAAAGCCTTGTCATCTGGGTATGGTTTTGTTTATGCTGAAACTTTTGTGAGCGAGGTCCAATCAATGGTTATAGGGATAATCATGTCAGGATACAAAATTCGTTCATAAAACATTTTGAGGGCACCAAGACTGATTGTCTACCTTAGGCTGCAATATTTGGGCTTTGTGTTTCCTATTTGCTAATATCTTTGTATGAAATACTTTTGACAAAGATAAATGACTACTCATTTAGTTTTTGGTGATGTACAGGCAAAACCACTGCTGGACACGAATAATATTAAGGAATTAGCAGATCCTCGGTTAGGAGAAGCATATGATGTTAGTGAGATGAGACGCGCTATGTACATGGCTTCAATGTGCATCCACCACTTACCTTCCATGCGTCCTGACATGAACCGGGTATGAAAATATGCCATCTTTTCTGTATCAGGTTAATTTTAACTTCCTCATGATCAAGCTGCAAGATTTGATTACTGATGCAAAGTTGTGGACTGCAGCTTGTGCAGCTACTAAAGGCTGATGATGGACCTCTTGAACTGAAACAAAAGTTTACAGAAGCCAGATCACACCTTTTCAGTGCTAGTGACCTGGAAGATTATACTTGCACAAACTATCTCAACGACCTCAATCGTCACAGGCAACTTGTGATGGAGTAATTAATCCTCAAATTCTGTTCTATTGTCACTTCTGCTGTAGCTGCAAGAGTTCCTTCCTGTAAATTGTTTTTGTGAGACTTATAAAATTGTATGGCCCAGCAGTTCCGTGGGTGAAGTTTTTTTCACCAGCTACTAGTATGTTTCCTCAGGCTTTCAACATTTAGCATCGTTGTCTGTCCTAAACCTATAGAGCACACGATTACTGGGAAAAACTCTCCACGAGAAACTATAGGGAAAAACAATTTGTGTACAGGATGTTTTCTATTGCAATTTCCAAAATTGGAAATCCAACAATTTGCTTAGAAGTTTGAATGTGTTTCAGGTTTCAGCTTCAATTCCCTGTTTGTATAAACTATTACTCGGTATGTATGTATATTATTGCAATAATGTTGACAATTTTTTTTCTTTTTTGAGAAACAATGTTGACAAAATTAATTTCTAGTACTAGTAGTAGTTTCTTGGCGAAAATGGGCAACTAATTTTTTTTTTCTAACTATCTAGTTAGTTGTTAAGGTTTGGAAACTATATTTTTTACTAGCATCTCAAATCTAAGAGACTCGATTTAAAGGCTATAAATCGAGTTCTTGAAGGTCGATTTTTATGTTTTGATTGGGTCTGAGTTGACATTTTTTTCATGTGGCGTCCACATGGAAATCGAGTATCTGAGACTCGATTTATAAGCCCATATATATCAGAACAGCTCCAGCGAAAAAGAAATCAGAGCAGAAGAAAAAAAAAAAAAAAAGCCCGAAGAAGAAGGAAAGAACCCAGGCCGGCGTGACCCAGGCCAGAACCCAGGCCTCGCGACCCCAGGCCTCGCAAGCCCAGGCCGCGCGACTCAGGCCTCGCGAGCCCAGGCCGCGCGGCCTGGGTCTTTCAACTGATCTGATCTGACTCTTTCTCTCTCTCTGATCTCTGATCTGGTCTTTCTCTCTCTCTCTCTCTCTGATCTGATCTGATCTGGTGAGGTGAGGTCGCGCATGAGACTTCAAATTTTTTTTAATTTTTTTGCTTTGTAAATCGAGTCTTAGAGACTCGATTTCCACGTAGTCGTCACGTGGAAAAAATGCCACATCAGACGTGAACAACCTATGAAAATCAAGTCCCAAAAACTCGATTTATAGACCCTAAATCGAGTCTCTTAGACTCGAGATGCTAGTAAAAAATATAGTTTCAAAACCTTAACAACTAACTAGATAGTTAGGAAAAAAAAATTAGTTACCCATTTTTGCCTCGTTTCTTGTTTGTATAAAAATAAAATTTTAAAACAGATGGCATATGGTGATGTGACATGCAAATTAAACATGTGACGAATGGTAGTACAATTAACTCTAGTGGTTATAAAATTACAAACAGTCAGCCTAAACACAAACCCAAGTTCATATCTAATTTGACAGCATACATGGGTGTCAACTTGTGATTAGATTATAATACTTACACATGGGACCACCATGGTACTCAGTGAAAATATTAATTTGATGCATCAATTGACACAAACTTATAATAAATTTGGATGTGAGTTCAGATATGTCACTATAGTTTTTCCTTAAAAGATTTGAATAATAGCACAATTCAGAAACTACTCCTAAAATCAAGAAACGAATGATAACACATCAAACATATGATATTTCCCAAACAATTGAGGTCAGGACAAAAATGTGGCTTAGAGAAACTGTTGGTAATACTGTAATAGTTGAGCCTCAAGGATAAATAATGGTAAGATTTCAGAAATGAGGCAACGAACACACTCATAATCTTCCTTATATTTCCTCTATAGAATAGTATCAAGCTTAATAGTGTAGTCGTTTGCTTACTTCACTGCAAGAAAGCTACTTACCGCATAGAGATTAATAGATGACGAAACAGAATAAACCTCAAGATTAGTTATTATTCGTGCAAGTCGAAATCCTCATTAATGATAATATAGTTCAAGCCTCGCGATATTTATGTTACTGTCTTCAAATTAGTGAAACACAAGCACTATTTGATAAAATTCCTCTCTGTTAAGTACAGACTCACAATCCTTAATCACGAAATCAAATTACAACCTCAAGAGTGCCTCGAGGACGAGGACATTTCTATTGAAACAGAAAGAGAAAGTACTAATTAAGCCATAAAAAGTCTTTACAATACTCAATTTTAAAAACAAGCAAACTATAGTAATAGTGATGAAACGTAAATTCGTCAGTCAAAATATACAGACTAGAATAGACTCCGGTCTGCAGAGTAGAGTGTTCTCAAGGATGGTCACCGGTGTGGTGCCTGCCACAAAGCCTCCGATGCCAAAGTCAGTATCAATTGCTATTTAGAGAGTAAGCAATGTAAAGATAATAGAAAGAATAATCTCTTAGTGTGTATATGAAAATGTACCTCCTCCTTGGTAGTGTGGGGGCTATATATATATGTGTTGGTTCAGCTTCTAGCCGTTTGAGGTAGTTATGGTGGCTTCAATGGCCTCATAATGTGGCTTTAACTTCCTCCAACGGTCTGTATAGCTGGCTTTTGTAACCGTCCGAGGAGCTTACTGGCAGCATTTAATGGGATTTTCATCCTCGTCAGTAAGGTAAATCATCGTCAGCATAATGGATACTCGTCATCAAGGGATGGTCTCGTCAACACACTTTGCCTCGTCCATACTTGATTTCGTCAGTCCCATCAGTTGCCCCCGGATTCCTTGGTCGTCATGATATGTCATGTTGACCAGGGAAGGTGAAAAGTTTCTGAATTCCAAGCGGTTGGGTTTTCTGAGCCGCATTAAATGCGTTACGGCGTGGCCTACGTGGCATATTTTGATTAGGGGAGTTAACGCTCCGTTCGATGGGTTTTTATTGATCTTCCCGCTGGTTTTTTGCTTTCCAACTTTTTGGTTTCAAACTTCTTCATTTCTTCTTTCTTTCTTGCTGTTTTCACAAAAAACCTTTCGATCTTCTTCTTCTTCACCCTTCCTTCCTGTACTTTTACTTTCCGATTGGTGTGTAGCGCAATAGTCTTCCTTTGCTCAAGGTATGTTCTTCCTTCTACTCTTTTTCATTTGGTTTATATGTACCGTAGCAACTCTTTTGATTTTCCATTTCTTCTCTCTTTGTCGTTTTTGGTTTTTTTTTTTTTTTTTTGGGGTATAGATTTTTGTGGTTTCTAGTCTCCCATGAGCAGTGGTGCTGAGGTCAGACTAGATTGCCCTTCAATTTCATTTCTTTTTGCTCGACTAGGAGGGTCATTAGGGAATTTTCCATATCTTGAAAACTTTATTTGCGAGGGTAGTAGTTTGGCTGCGGTGTTGGCGGATTTACTGCCTCTGTTGCGCCAATCGCTTGATTGGTTTGACGATTTAGTGAAGGAGGGTAGGACGATGTCAGAAATTAGATCTAGTGAGCTCGAGACAGGGTTATCGTCTAGTGGTAACCCCGAAGACGAGGATACAGCCCTTTCTAATCCCAGAGAGGTTAGGGCTTTTTATGCTCTGGAAGAGGAGTGTGGGTTGGACGCGGATACACTGGGTAGATTTAGGGATAGATTTCAATTTCCAGATCAGGTTAGGGTTCGTCTGCCTGGTGAGGCGGAACGGGCCTGTCATTTTTTTCCCGGCGAGGTGTGCTTCTACGAATCTGCCTTCGTCTGTGGATTGAGGTTCCCGGTTCATCCTTTCCTTATGGAGCTTTTGGACCATTTTGGTACTGCTCCTGGGCAGCTCATGCCCAACTCGTGGAGGATCCTGGTGAGCTGTATGGGGATTTGGCTGGCTGCCAATGACGGGGACATGCTCAGGGTCGATGAGCTTGTTTACCTTTACCATCTAAGAGCGTCTAAGGAGCATGGGTACTACGAACTGGTGCCCTGGGAGAGAAAGACTAGGATCGTCAAAGGTTTACCGTCCTCTTACAGGTACTGGAAGTCGAGGTTCTTCTTTGTGTCTGGGGACGATTTTGAGACACCCTCAGGCGAGTTTTGGGGTGATCTCCCCCGGTTACGTCGTCGGTGGGAAACCCCGACTTTAGGTGCGTCAATATTTTCCTCTTTGCTTTTTGGATTCTGTCGTGCTTACACTTATGGCTGCTAAAAATTTTTTTTTTTTTTTTTTTTTAGTCAAGAGACGACCCAAGCTTAAGAGTAGGTACAGAGAGCGGGTACAGAAAGCAATTGAGTACGCGCAAACTATCGAGAGTTGGGACGACCTTGTTAATCCCAGGACTCTTGCCTTTTACTGCCTCGGGCCAGAACCTTCTGCCCTTGTCTTGAGAAACCTTGATATAGAAGGAAAGAGAAGTAAGTTTTACCTTCGTCAGTATTTGCTTTCTTCCCCTTGCTTTCTTGTATTTTTATTTGGGACTAACGTTTTTCTTTTGACAGAGATGACGTCCAAGTTCAATAAAGATTTGTACGCGAAGATGAGGGCAAAGAAGGACGAGCCCTTGTCGAACCTGGGGAAAAAGACCGTACGTGTGACAGGGAGGGGTCCTTCTGCCACCCCGCCAGCCTCCGTCACTCCTCTTGTATCCGGCACTGAGACGACGAGGACAGCTTCTCCGTCAACTTCGGTGGAGGAGCTCCCTACCCCTGTCTCCAAGAGGCCGCGCTTGTCGGAGAAGGGGAAGGAGAAGGGGAATTCTCGTCAATCCTCAGTCTGGGATGACGAGAAACTGGCAGTCGAACGGGCCCATAGTATTGTGACGGCTGATGACCTGAGGGCTTTTTCTGGGGTCCCGTTTAATACCGTCGCCGGTGGTCACGTACACAAGCTCGTGCAGGTAAACTGTTCCTACTTTTTTCATGAGCAGCAACTTTTTTTTTTTTTTTTTTTTTTTTTTATTTTAATGACGACTCGGTACCTCTTTTTAGGCACTGGGAGAGAGCTTGCATATTGCTTCTGAGTATCTTACTCAAGAGGCCAAGCTGGCATCTCTTTCGTCAAAGGTGCAGGCTATGAAGGGTGAAAGTTTAAAGCTGAAGAAGAACCTGATCGATTCAATGGACGAGGCTAATGCCCTGAGGGAGAAGGTCAAGGTGCTGGATAACGACCTTAGGGTTGAGCGCCAGCTGAACCTGGAGAAGGACGAGCAGCTCCAGAGTACCAAAGAATCGTTGAAGACAATCGCGGCCAGGTCCGTTGAAGCATTTCAGACTACTGACGAGTACAACACTGTACTCTTCAGTTGGTACTTTAAAGGCTTTGAGCTTATTCGGAGGTACCTGGTCAAGCATCCAACTGGCGTTGATATTGAAAATTTGGACCTGGAAGAAGTGGACAAAGAGATGGCCGCTGACGAAGCTGCTCAGTCCGTGGTTCCTGCTGGTGACGCTCCAGAAACTGCTGCTGTTGACGATGCTGCATCTGTTGACGCACCTGCATCTGCTGACGCCCCTCCTACCTCGGAAGCCTGAACCTGGCACTTAAGTTTTAAAAGTATATGTTTTGTTTTTAGCTGTGGCCCATCGCGGCCTCTTTTTTTTTTTTTTTTTTTTGTAACTCTTACTTTGAAACATTTTTGTAGGATCAATGCTTCAACCCAGTGTTTATGGGTTTGTAAAAACAATGGTAACTTTGCTTGCATGTTCTTGGTTCTAGTTTACTTCTTGCATTTACCTGCGTTTGTAATTTGCATGTTTTTAACTGCCCATGTGTTGTGCTTGGTGAAGCCCTTATCTCTCCTTCTTTATAGCGGAATTTCCCTGTCGTCGTCACTAGCTTACGTCCGTCAGAGCGGACTCTTGCTGCTCGGCCGTTTTTGGCTTTTTAGGACTTACGCCTCTTTTTTTTTTTTAAAGGACCTTGTCAGCGTCAGTAGCTTACGTCCGTCAGAGCGGACTCCGGCTACTTGGCCATTTTTGGCCTTTTTTGGACTTACACCTTTTTTCAAGGATCTTGTCATCGTCAATAGCTTACGTCCGTCAGAGCGGACTCTTGCTACTTGGCCATTTTTGGCCTTTTTCGGACTTACACCTTTTTTCAAGGATCTTGTCATCGTCAATAGCTTACGTCCGTCAGAGCGGACTCTTGCTACTTGGCCATTTTTGGCCTTTTTTCGGACTTTCAAACCGGATATGCCTGCACTTAGAAATAATTGTCGTCTGAATAACTCTTTTATTAGTTTCAACAATGAATAATGAATACATGTCATGATTGTGTTTATTGATGGTATTTCTTCAAGTGTTCGATATTCCATGGTCTGGGGAGCCTCTGTCCGTCTATGGTCTCCAGGTGATAGCTGCCCTTCCTTGAGTAATGAATGACCCGGTAGGGCCCTTCCCAGTTGGGGCCGAGTTTTCCTTGTGAAGAGTCCTTTGTTGCTGGGGTTACTTTGCGAAGGACGAGGTCACCAAGCTCAAGTTGCCTGAGCTTTACTCTCTTGTTATAGTAGTCTGTCATCTTCTGTTGATACCCCACCATCCTGCTACAGGCTTTATTTCTTACTTCGTCTATGAGATCCAGATTGACTCGCAAATGGTCGTCATTGTCTTCTTCAATGAATGTTTCTCGCCTGATGCTGGTTACCCCTACCTCGACCGGGATCACTGCTTCAGTGCCGTAGGTGAGTCTGAAGGGGGTCTCGCCTGTCGGCGTTCTCGCTGTTGTCCTGTACGCCCACAAGACATTAGGCAACTCTTCCGGCCAGGCTCCCTTCGCGTCGTCCAGCTTCGTTTTAATAATCTTGAGCAACGTTCGATTCGTCACCTCCGTCTGTCCGTTCGCTTGTGGGTGGCCTGGGGATGAGAAATGGTTCTTGATGCCTAGGCCCGAGCAAAATTCTCTGAAGCCTTGACTGTCAAACTGTTGCCCGTTGTCTGATATGATCGTCCTTGGAATCCCGAACCTGCAAAACAATGTTCTTCCATACAAAGCTCTGTATTTTTGCTTCGGTTATGGTGGCCAGTGCCTCTGCTTCAACCCATTTTATGAAGTAATCAATAGCAACAAGTAAGAATTTTACCTGACCTTTGCCCTGGGGTAGTGGGCCGACGATGTCGATTCCCCATTGTGCAAACGGCCATGGCGATGCAATTGTCGTCAGTTTTTCCGCAGGAAGTCGCTGAACATTTCCGAACCATTGGCATTTGTCACATCTCTTGACGAAATCAACCGCGTCTGCCTGCATAGTGGGCCAGAAATAGCCTGTTCGAATTATCTTACTTGCCAGGGATCTGGGGCCAGCATGATCCCCGCAGATACCTTCGTGGACCTCTCGCAGAATGTACTTTGCTTTGTCCTCGTCAACGCACTTTAGATAAGGCATGGAGAAGCCCCTCTTGTATAGGGCGTCGTTGAGGATTATGAATCTGGCTGCTCTTTTTTTTATCTTCCTGGCTTCTTCTGTATTCTGTGGGAGGTGCCCGTCCTGAAGGAAAGATATGATGGGTGTCATCCAGCTGTTTGTGCTCTGGATTACGGATGTCAAAAGTTCCTCAATGCTGGGGTTCTTCTGGACTTCCATCCTCAGGCCTTCGTCCAATTCTACTCCGTCGGACGAGGCTATCTTTGAGACTTCGTCTGCTATTGTATTCTGACTTCTGGGAATCTGCACGAACTCCACCTTTTCGAATTCTCGAGCCAGATGCTTTGCCAGTTTGAGGTATTTCTGCATTCTTTCTTCTTTTGCTTCGTATTCTCCCCTCATCTGCCCAATCACCAGTTTTAAATCACTTTGGACCAACAGGTTCTTGGCTCCAAGCTCTTTTCCAAGCCTCATACCAGTCAGAATTCCTTCGTATTCGGCCTCATTATTAGTGGCAGGAAATTTCAGCTGGACTCCATACTTTAGTACATCTCCTTCGGGGGTGATTATGACGACCCCTACTCCCCCCCTCCTCTGGGCTGACGAACCGTCGATCTGTGCTGTCCATTGGCCTTCTTCGTCAGTGCATTCCTCTTCGTCCGAGGGGGTAAATTCTGCGATGAAGTCTGCCAAAGCCTGTACTTTAATTGCTGTCCTAGGATGATATTCAATATCGAATTGGCTGAGTTCGATTGCCCATTGGACCATTCTCCCCGCAGCTTCTGGCTTGCTCATGGACTTCTTAATAGGCTGGTCCGTCATCACCCAGATTGGATTTGCCTGGAAATACTGCCTCAGCTTGCGCGAGGCTGTTATCAATGCAAACGTGATTTTTTCGACTTTTGGGTACCTGGACTCAGCCCCCTGAAAAGCTTGGCTGACATAATAAACTAGGAGTTGTATCCTGTTCTCTTCCCGAATCAGAGCTGCGCTGACGGCTGTAGACGAAACAGCCAAGTACAAGTATAAGTTCTCACCTTCCTTTGACGGGCTTAGGAGAGGCGGATTGCTCAGGTAGCGTTTAAGTTCTTGAAAAGCTGCTTCACATTCGTCGGTCCAGGCGAAGGCTCGCTTCAGAGTCTTGAAGAAGGGGAGGCATTTATCCGTTGCTCTAGAGACGAATCTGTTGAGGGCGGCGATCCGTCCCGTGAGCTTTTGGACCTCCTTGACGGTCTTGGGTGACGCCATGTTGATTATGGCCTGAACCTTCTCCGGATTTGCTTCTATTCCTCTCTAGGATACCATGAATCCCAAGAACTTCCCTGAGGCTACACCAAACACACACTTACTTGGATTTAGCTTCATTTGGTATTGTTTGAGAGTGGCGAATGTTTCCCTAAGGTCGTCCAGGTGGGTAAGCTCTTCCTTGCTCTTGACGAGCATGTCATCCACGTAGACCTCCATATTCCTGTCTATCTGCCAGCTGAACATTCTGTTCACTAATCTCTGATAAGTAGCGCCTGCATTCTTTAGTCCGAAAGGCATTACCTTATAGCAATAGAGCCCTTGGCTGGTGACGAAGGCCGTTTTCTCCTCATCCTCGTCAGCCATTTTTATCTGGTTGTATCCTGAGAAAGCATCCATGAACGTCAACAGCTTGTGCCCAGCTGTGGAGTCTACGAGCTGGTCTATTCTTGGAAGGGGGAAACTATCCTTCGAGCAGGCCCTGTTTAGGTCCGTGAAATCTACGCACATCCTCCACTTCCCATTTGCCTTCTTTACCAGAACAGTGTTGGCCAGCCAGTCCGGATAGTACACTTCCCTAATGAAACCTGCAGTCAAGAGCTTCTTCACTTCGTCAGCGACTGCCTAATCTCTTTCTGGTGCGAAGACTCTTCGTCTCTGCTTAACGGGCTTCTTCTCTGGGTCTACATTCAACCAGTGTTGGATGATTTCTGGGGATATACCTGGCATGTCGTCATGGCTCCAGGCAAAGACGTCCAGGTTTTGCTTAAGAAACTGGACGAGCTTTGCTCTCATCTCGTGGCTTAAGGTCGTCCCTATCCTGGTCGTCCTGGTTTTATCCCCCTCAGTTAGTTGCACTGTTTCTAGAGCTTCCACCTTTTCTTCCTCCTTTTCTTCAATTATCCAGGTGTGGTTTTCCTTCGCGGCCAACACGGCCTGGTAGCATTCTCGGGCTAAGACTTGGTCTCCTTTAACTTCACCAACCCCGTTCTCCACGAGGAACTTTACCTTCAAGCAGTAGGTAGATGTGGACGCCTTCCATTTGTTGAGGGCAGGCCTTCCGATGATGACATTGTAAGAGGAGGGGCAATCCACCACCAAGAAGTCCATCTGACGAGTCAGTTGTTTCGGGTATGCCCCCACTGTCACTGTCAACGTCACTATGCCCTTGGGATAGACCCGGTCACCACTGAAACTGACGAGTGGTGAATCAAAAGGACGCAGCCTTCCAGGATCTAGTTTCAATTGTTGAAATGCAGGGAAGTAAATGATGTCAGCAGAGCTACCATTGTCCACGAGGATCCTTTTGGTGTTGAATCCTTCTATGGTAAGCATTATGACCAGGGGGTCGTTGTGGGGCTGTTTCACTCCCCTGGCGTCGTTTTCATTGAAAGTCATGTCTTGCTCGGTTCGTCTCTGCTTTAACGGGGGAATCGTGTGGACGCTGTTCACCTGGCGTTGGCATGCTCTTTGAAGAGACCTGATCGAGCCTCCTGTGACGGGTCCCCCTGTGATCGTCTGTATTTTCCCGACCACATTTTGGGGAGGTTGTATCTGACGGTCATTGCCTCCAGATGTAGATTCATGCTGCCCCTTGTTTCCACCTTGGAACCTCCTGAATTCCCCTTTCTTCACAAACTTCTGTAATCTCCCCTTCTGTATCAATTCCTCTATCTGCTCTTTGAGGTCTCGACAATCTTCGGTATAGTGGCCGTGATCCTTGTGGAATCGGCAGTACTTATTCTTGTCACGGACACCGGGAGATGAGTGCAGTGGTCGCGGCCATTTAAGGTAATTGTCGTCCTTAATCTGCATTAAAATTTTATCAATAGGCATAACAAGAGGGGTAAATTTTACCATTTGTGATCCCTTGTCATCTTTTCTCCTTATTCCGTCACTGGCTCGACGGTTTGGGCGCTCCCTCTTTTGCCCCCTACAATTGTCATCTTTCCTTTCTTTGTCCCCTGGCCTTCCTGAATCCTTGATGGCTACTAATGCGTCTTCAGCGTTCATGTATTTTTGTGCCTTAATGAGCATCTCGGCCATCGTTCTTGGGGGATTCTTTGCGAGTGATGCAACGAGATCTCTGGACCTCAGCCCTGCCTTAAAGGTCGTCAGTTGTACTTTGTCATCTGCTTCGTCTACCTCTAGCGTCTCACGGGTAAAGCGTTTCACGTACGACTTTAGAGTTTCCTTTTCTCCTTGCCTGATGGTAAGTAAATGGTCCGCGGTTCTCTTAGGACGTTGTCCTCCAATAAAATGACGTAGGAAGGCATTGCTTAATTGCTCGAAATTGTCGATTGACGACGTTGGCAACTTCGTGAACCACTCCCTTGCAGCCCCTTTGAGGGTAGTCGGGAAAGAACGGCACAATATTTCATCTGGAGGCTGCTGGAGCCCTAGGGTCGTCTTGAAGGTGTTAAGATGATCTTGAGGGTCCTTTAAGCCATCGAATGGTTCGAGCTGGGGCAACCGGAACTTTGACGGTACCGGACAATCAAGGACTGCTGGAGTGAATGACGAATCCGTCGCCCTTACCAGTCGATCTACGCTTCTCTCTGTTTTCTCCCTGATGGCGGTCCTAAGTTCGTCCATCTCCCTTCTTATCTCTTGAAGAAGATTTGAGTTGTGCTCGGTTGGAGTGGCGGGCCTTTGATGGTCACTTCTTCTGTGGCTATCTCCCTCGTCGTCTCGGTTTTCTTTAGATCGATTCTCCTCTTGCTGAAGTCGTAACTTCATTTCCTGATTCTGCTTGGTCAGCTCTTCTACAGTGGCTGCAAGAGCCTGAACTTGCTGAGCCAAGGATGTGGAATCTTGATTGGACTCCATCTGATAGTGATTGCTGAGTGGAAACTATATCTTCGAGATCGAACACGAAAAATGTCGTTCCCACAGACGGCGCCAAACTGATGAAACGTAAATTCGTCAGTCAAAATATACAGACTAGAATAGACTCCGGTCTGCAGAGTAGAGTGTTCTCAAGGATGGTCACCGGTGTGGTGCCTGCCACAAAGCCTCCGATGCCAAAGTCAGTATCAATTGCTATTTAGAGAGTAAGCAATGTAAAGATAATAGAAAGAATAATCTCTTAGTGTGTATATGAAAATGTACCTCCTCCTTGGTAGTGTGGGGGCTATATATATATATGTGTTGGTTCAGCTTCTAGCCGTTTGAGGTAGTTATGGTGGCTTCAATGGCCTCATAATGTGGCTTTAACTTCCTCCAACGGTCTGTATAGCTGGCTTTTGTAACCGTCCGAGGAGCTTACTGGCAGCATTTAATGGGATTTTCATCCTCGTCAGTAAGGTAAATCATCGTCAGCATAATGGATACTCGTCAACAAGGGATGGTCTCGTCAACACACTTTGCCTCGTCCATACTTGATTTCGTCAGTCCCATCAAATAGCATCGAGTTTTAGATAATTAGGGGTTTTTTTTGCCACTAAGTTAATTTTACAAATATATTAGTTATGTGACTAAAACATATTTATTAGGGTAAATTGCAAATTACACTCTAAATTTTGGGGGTGTTTGAATTTTATACCCTGAAATTTTAGAATTTGAATTCTACTCTTTAAAGTTTTGGAGTATTTAGATTTTAAATCCTGAAATTTCAGAATTTGAATTTTACCCTCTGAAATTTGGGAGTGTTTAGATTTTACACCTTAACATTTCAGAATTTGAATTTTAACTCATAAATTTTAAGATGTTTGGATTTTATTCCTTAAAGTTTCAGTATTTAAAGGTGTAAAATCCAAACACTTCAAACTTTTAGAAAATAAAATCTAAATTCTGAAATGTCAAAATTTAAAATCTAAACAGTCCAAACATCATGGAGTAAATTCTAAATTCTGAAATTTTACGATGTAAAATTCAAACACCCCAAATTTAAGAGTGTAATTTACAATTTATCATATTTATTAATTAATGAGAATTGATATGTCTACAATATTTTTACAACGAATCATAAGTGACAAGTTATTATTAATAGTAAAAAAGGTAATTAGAGCATCCGCATCAGATGTGGCAAAAATTATGCCACTTTGCCACACTAAAACCCTACTTTATTATTTTACCACATTATTTTACAACATTTCATTTATCAGATGTTTTATACTACAATTCTATATATTAAAATAATATTTCCTACACATTAAAATAATATAAACAACCCAATAAAATAATATATCTAACCCAATAAATAACAACCACAACAACCACACACTGCTACCACCGCCACCGCCACCATCGTGGCAGCCACAATCCATCGGAACAAATCAGAATAACAACAACAACAACAACAAACCAGAAACCCATCGGAACTCCCTAATCAACCAAATAACAAACAACTGCATCGGAACTCCCTGATCAACAACAACAAATCGGAACAAACAACAAACCGGAAATCAACAAACAAACTCATAGCCCACCAAAACCTTGACCCACAATCGAAAATCAACAACCTCGACCCACAATGCCGCCGACCCAAAACCTTGACCCACAACCTATAGCCCACCAAAACCAAATCGGAAGCCCCACCACCACCACCACCTCAACCACAAACCTCGACAAATCCACCACCTCCACACCCTCACCCACACCCACTTCCAAACCCAAAACCTTCATAATCCAAGTCAACCCAGACTCCAAACCCACCATCTTCATCGCCGTCATCGTCATTGACTAGCCCATCCGAACCCACCCACCTCCGTTGGAACCGAACCCATCAAAACACAGCCAAAAAAAAAAACAGAAAAACCATTGCTAGAGAGAAATCGGCGTCGGCGTTAGCGTTGGCGTGGACGTGGAAGAGCAGTGATGAGGATTGGGGTGAGAGAGAGAGGAGAGGATTGAGGTGAGAAAGGTGAGAATGATGGAGAGAGAAGAGAGAATGACGGAGAGAGAAGAGAGAGAGGAATAAAAAAAGAAAAAAAAATTTGCCACACGCGTTCTGTACCATGGCAAATTTGTCACGGTACTGTTCAATGTTGCAAAAAATATAGGATATAGCACATCTAATAAATAGAGTCAAATGGTGCTTGGTGTGCCAAATGTGCCAAATATTTAACATTTGACACATATAGAACAGCTAATAAAGATGCTCTTACAGTTGTAGGTTTAAACAATTAACTTACATGATTTGTTGTAATAGAATTGTGAAAACGTAGTTAGCATGGCATTTCTCTTGAGTATTGATTATATGATCACTTTTGGAAGTCAAGCTTCTAATATCATCTCATGATTTTTTCGACGGAACTCAAATCTTAAAAAATGGTCACGTAGCTGGTGTGTTTCCAAAATTCAGGATATACCATTGTTGTCCTGTTCGATACGAACAATCCAGATTATCGCAATTTAAGTCAACTTAGAGTAGAGAGATAGAGAAAGAGAGAACGGTAATGGCGACTGAGATTGTGATCCAATTGGCTTTGCTACTCCTAACCCTAGCAATGTTCATCGCGGTTCACAAACTCCCAAGACAAGCTCTAAACAAGCTCCGAACAAAGAACCGAGCCGCTCTCCACACCAACCGCCACTTCGTCCAAGGGTCCCACCTCCTCGCTCGGGCCCGATCCACGCACCACCGGGCCCAATCCCAGGCCCACGCCAAGTCCGCTCTGATCGAAGCCGAGAAAGCCCTCTCTCTCTCTCCAAAGGACCCAACCCCTCACCTCCTCAAAGCTCACGCTCTACACCTCATGGGCCACACGGCCTCCGCGATTCGATCCCTAGACCTAGCCCTGTCGCCGCCGCGCGTGAAGTCGCTCTCCGAGAGCGCGCGTGGGGACGCGCTCGTGACCAGGGCCGAGTTGAAGCTGGCCATGAATCGGAAGCGGCGAGTTGACTCGGCCGTGGACGATTTGGTCGAGGCGGTGAGGCTGAGTGGGATTAGTGACAAAGCGACGGCGTTTTGTTTGTTGGGGGAGTGTTACGAACGGAAAGGAATGAGAGAAGAGGCTAGGGAGGCTTTCCAAGAGGCCTTGAGGGTCGAGCCTGGGTTCGTCGCGGCTCGTCAGGGGTTGAGTCGCTCGGGACCATGATCTTTTTTTTTTCCCTAATTTTTGTATAGAAAGTAGAAACTGTGTATTTGAATTTGATGAGTGAAATAGAAATACTGGCTTTTTTTTTCTTTTTCTTTTTTTTTTGGCCAAATATTTAGTTTTTCCTAAAAATACTATCAAAAATTATCTTCTCAAATTATTTATTCAATCTTATTTTTCAGATGTTCAGATTTTTCCCTGTTAGTATTAAAGTTAGTCTTTTTTCTTTTCTTTTTTTTTGCTAAAACTGAAATGCTTTAAAAGAAGCTAAACAAAGCCAGCGAAGGAGAGCGTCATAAAATAAAGCATATATAAATCTACAAGCAGACTATCAAAAAGTATAAAATCTTGGCTTGAAGATGATCTCATTCTAGCCAAAGCATCGATTCATTTGTTTGTTTCACGATAACAATGCTTCATCCTCACTTGAAGAATTTGAATAATAAAGAGTCCTGCAATCCAAGATAAGAGACACATGATGTAAATTGCTATTAAATTCTTTAGTAATCCAACCAAGCACAACTTTAGCATCAAGCTCTGTTTCAACAGCCAAGAAATTTAAACTAATACAAAGCCTTAAACCATCTCTAGGAGCCCAAACCTTGGCATCTACATGAGATACCACCCCTATGGAACAGGTGAAACCCTTAACCCAACTCCCTCTATGGTCTCGAATTAAGCCCCCTCTACTAGTCATTCTCGGATTGCCCAATGAAGAGCTCTCTGTGTTAAGATTCATCCGGCCAAACTCAGGTTTATTCTACCTAACTTGGAATATTAAAGTTAAAGAGTCTTTACCATTATTCATTCACTTCTTAAAAAAGAAGCATTGTGGATCCCTTTAAGACTTAAAAGGGCAATGTTAGTTAAATTTTTTCAACCTTTTCGATTTTCAAAGTTTATATGTGGCCAATAATTTTGAGGCCTAAAAATTACAATTTATGACTAAAATCTTATTTCGTCTGGATCAAGATCGTTTAGATTTCCTAAAATACTCTACCACATAGAATTCTTAAAATCTTAACCTTTCATTAGGGCTATCCACGGGTCGGGTCGGCCCGGTTTCGGGCCTGACCCGCACTTGACCCGATTGGGTCAAGTCACTGGAAAAATTGACCCGCACTCAACCGAATATACGGGTCGAACCCGTCGATTCAGGTCATCGGTTAGGGCGGGTCTAGACCACAGATTGGGCCAACTTTGTAGATTTTCATGGATTTAATTTTTTTGGGCCTTTTTGGCCAAAATTATTGGGCTTTCTAAATTACAAGGATTTAAAAGTTTTTGAATCTTGTCATATCATATTGGGCTTCTTTTTTACTTCATTCTTTTAAAATGGGCCTTCAAGCTCTGCTTGAAACAATATCTATCCAAATTAATATTTCCTAGTAGGCCAGTACCCTTTAAAATGGGCCTTCAAGATCTGCTTGAAGCAATATCAGTCCAAATTTATACTTCCCAATTTCCATGTATTGACATTTGGGAACAAAAAAATACACAATAAAACCTAGGCACAATAGCAAACAAATAAAAACAAACAAAATACCATTTTTTACCACCTGTTAAACACCAATAGCATGTAAAACCTGGGCAAATATCAAACAAATAAAAATGCACAAAATATCATTTTTTTACCACTTGTTAATCATCCACACAATACAAGTAACAAATATTTTCAAAATTGCCTAAGCCTAAGGACCTGGGCACTGGGCAGTACCTCAAAATTGCCTCAAGAAAACTCAAGCAGATAAAAGTCAACCTGATATTAAACCTGCCAACCATTCCATGCATCAAGTAAATTTCTAGAACCACACAACAAGCATTGCTACAAATACTAGAACATCTTCATAATTATATATATAGTAAGCCATAGAGGCAGTAGAGAAGATAGTTACTACACAAGTCTGTAAGGTTGTAAACCACCAAGGCAGTAGGTAATATTCCCAAAAGTATATATAATTAGTTACAATTATGAAATACTATAAGTGTAGGGACTGGGTTTGGGCACTACTGCTTTTGGATGAGCGGGCTCAGACCCAACTAGCCCAATACAATAAATTTGTAGAGAGTGGGCCAAAGAACTAGACTTTAGTGCATGGGCAACGGTCAATAAGATGTTCACAGCAATCAAACATAGATGAACTGAGATTATCTAAGAAAGTTTGTCCTTGGCACAATCCGAGGACCTTTGTAGTAATAATTATTGAATGAGAATGGTTACATGAATCCCCCCCCCCCCTCCCTCTAGGATCTGTTTTCCTATTATATAGTCCTCTTTAAACGATCTTTGCCTTCCACTTGTTGATCATCCAAGCATCTACCTGACTACCCGTCCCATCAGCCACCTTACCAAACCTCCTGTGAATTGCAGCAACCAAGGCACCACTGTTCAGAAGCCATTTCTCTATTAATGCGGCCAGAACGTTAGTTGTGTGCATTTAATGTGGAGGTGACAGTTTTTCCTTGAATTGCTCCTCCACCAGGCTTCCCTGGATGACCCATCATACTTGTCTTTTTCTTGGGGTGCTTAAGGAGGCCGCCTTTGGTGACGTGCTGCTCTTCCTTTCTGTGGTCTCGGATGGCCAAGGACAGGATCGTCCTCGGCGATATTTCTTGGCAACTTGGGCTTTCTACGCTCATCCTCGGCGTGGGCCTTGGGCTTAATATGAAGTGGGCTGGGGTCGCCAGATTCTTAGGCCCCACAATAAGTATTTCCAAAAAATAGCTTTCCTAAAGCAGTAAAAAACTACTCTATTATCTATAGTTAACAAGTCCATAACTTATAGAAAGGAAAGCCTACATAGATGCTAAATTTTCCTTCCTATAAGCAAGAGTTCATGTATAGTTAGAAAAGCTATACATCTGTACAAAAAAGTTTCCAAAATATATCCAAAAAACTGCCTCCTATACAAAATGCGACCTTCCTTCCTCCTACAATACAAGGGGAAAAAATATTTATCAATAATACATAAAGACAAAGAACAAAAGCTACAGAATGACTGAAAGGGAAGTAACCAATATCAACAAAAATTACAAGGGCAGAAACATACCCATTCAGTGATCATTCATCAACACTAACTGTGGTACGAGTACCACCTTTGCTTGAGCAAGAACTAGAACTTGCTGCTGTTATTGTCTGATTCAAAACTAGAAAAGAAAAAATTAAGGCAATAGATTAAATTTTGCTCAAGTATATGACACATTTAATAACACTTAATAGACAAAAAGTTTGGAAGTTAAACATATTACCTAAGTCATGAAATTCATCCTCCAAAGCCTCCATCTTGTCCTTTGATTTGCGAAAAGAAATTAGGACATGGGCTTGCAACCAGTTTTGAGCACAAATAAGATTTTGAACCATGAGAGGAGAGTGAACTTTGAAATGGATCAAGTATGCGCCCTCCGGTACTAAATACCGATTCAGAATCAACCTTAGAAATAGGTATAGCCAACACATCTTCGGCCATTTTGGACAGCACTTAGTACCTATCTAAATTGACTTTCCATCACCCCAAAATCTCAAATTTCAAATCCCTTTTACTCTCACAATTTTCAGCCAAATATTTTTCAATCTCATTGCTACACCCTATAGACTTCTCAGCCTCTAAGAAACGCTCATATCGAGAATTAACCACCGCATATGGATTGGTACAACCAATTGTATCACCTTCTATATGTATCCTCTCACTCCCACTTAGTGCTACCACATTTGGTGAATCAACACAAGATTAATAATCATACAACCTATCCATGATCTTCCTCACTAAATCAACCATCTCATCAGCCACTTCATCCCTATAAATTTCAGAAAAAGAAAACTTCAAAAACCTCATTTTCTTTCTTGGATCAAGAACCACAGCCACATACAAAAGATGATTAATTTTATCCACTTTCCCCCAATACTTTTCAAATTTAGCTTCCATTTTAGTTGCCATGTTTTTCAAGAGATGATTTTGAGATTTAATTAAATGAGCAATATTCTCTTGAATCACAAATATCTCATCAAAGAAGGTATTTGAAGTAACATACAAAGAACCGGAGAACTTCTTTGTTGCATTGTAAAAAAGTTTCAAGAAACCCAAAAATGTCCTACAATTTTGAAAATCAAACCCATTAGGAGATCCCAAACCACCACAATTTTCCTTGTTCATAAAGTATGAAGAATAAATATCATCCTCAAAGTCCATTCTTAGAAACACTTTTTCAATATTTTCAGCAGTATCTAACATGAGGTAAGTAAAGTTCCACCTAGTAGGTACATCTAGACATAGTAAACACTTGGATTCAATACCTAATCTCTCCATAAAATTCCAAAAAGTTTGCTTTCTATTTGGTGAGGACTTCACACACCTCATGGCTTCATGCACCCTACCAATGGACTCAACAATTTCTTTCAAACCATCCCCCACAATTAGATTTAGGATATGTGCACAACTCCTCATGTGCAAGAAATCATGTTCTAAAACAATCCCTTTCCAATCTTTAGTTACTGTTTGTAAAATTCTAATGGTAGCACAATTAGAGGAAGCATTATCCACTGTCAAGGTGAATATGCGATCAACACTCCACTCATGCAAACACATCTCAACCTTTCTACCTATAGTCTCCCCCCTATGGTCTTCAACTTGACAAAAATTTAGAATTCTCTTATGCAAGTTCCAATCATCATCAATAAAATGACATGTGGGGGACATATAATTTAGATTTTGAATACTAGTTCATGTGTCTGTAGTAAGGCACACCCTACGACCTTTCAACACCATAAATGCCAATCGCATCCCTAGCAACAATTTGACGAGATGGGATATCCCTAATTCGCAACTTAGGTTGTAAGGTTGTTGAATATCTTTGAAACTCATACCCTTCAACAAACCTAAAAGGCAACTCATCTATTATAATCATTTCAGCAAGTGCCTTTCTAGAAGCCTCAACAGTAAAGATTGTTGGTACAAGCTAAAACCCTTCCTCCCTATCCATTTTGGGTTCAAACGCTAAGGTTTGTTGCCCTTTAAATGCATTTCTATTAGGGTTCTTAACACAATTTGGCACATGATTCAATAAATTAGTAGTACCATGCCCCTTACTATTAGCACGATTAGTTTTTTGGCAATAATTGCAAACAGCCTTAAAATGACCCTCACTAATCTGTATTTTTTCAAATTGATCCCAAGCAGTAGACTTTTTCCTATTATTATCACAACCAGCAGCTATCTCACTCACCTTGGCTTTACCATTAGGTTTAGGTGGAAGTGCCTCGGCATTAGTTGGAGTACTAGCAGGTTCAACTTAGGCAACGAGTTTATTGGGCTTTTGTTGCTGTTTTGTCAAAGTGCAGCCTTTATTTCTTGCTTGGATAGGCTTATCACCACACTAAAAGCCTTTGGACATCATCACAAGAGCCCATCGTTGAGTTTCAGCTTGGCTCCCCCATATTTTATTTCAAAGCATCAATTTCCCCCTCAACACTCAACATTCGAGTTCTCTAAGTGTCTTTAATCATCCAATTCCGTCCCCTACATGACTCATGCTTAGAGAGTTCCAAATAGATACCAAGACAAGCTATTAGCAATTGAAAGCACTTGCGGAATTTGCAGAATTATATTTGACAAACTATTACAAAAAACCCAAAATGGCGTAGTTCTAAATTTCAACATAATCTACTCGTAACTGGTTAAACTGGCCTGATTTTCGGTTTTCACAGTTAAACCGACCGGTTCCAGTTAAACTTTCTCTCCTTTTTTTTTTTCCTTTTTTTATAATTTTTTTATATGAAATAATTTTATATACTATTATTATTTTTTTTAAATTATATTTTATATCATCAATTTCTTTTTTAGTTTTTTTTATATGAACTAAAAAAATTTTATACTATTATTTAAAAAAAAAAAATTAAACATGAGAAATAATGCATTTTCAAAAAAAAAAAAAAGAGATGTAGATTTTAATTACAATAAAATGCTAAAAAGAAATGAGATGTAGATATTTTAACATCCTCAACTGCAATGTCCAAAAAAAGCAAATATATATATATATATATATCACCAACCATACCGCCAAAGAAATTTCAAAATCTCTCCACACTAAGAAATTTCAAAATATTCTCTCCTCTCTCTCTCTGCAAATGAATTTTTTCAAGCGGCTGTGGTCTGATATGTTTTTCTTCTCTGTTTTGATCCGTTTGTTTCCTTCTTCTTCTTTATTTCACTAAACTTTTTTTTTTTTTTTTTTGGGTATAAAATCAGAATCGAAATCGAAACAAGGAGGCTCGCAAAGCAGTTCGGGGCTAGGATCATATGATGATGAGCACTCAGAGTGAGTTGGTTACATTGTGTTCCTACTAATTATTGCTTGCTCTATCAATCTTATTCTTAACCTAAATTCTCTCTCTCTAACACTCTCTTTCTCAGCATGCCATTCCGCTTCCTTTTGAATGCTGGAAAATCACTACCTTGTCGGATTATTCCTCATAAATTTCCTGACTATGTTTTTAGAACTTGTAAATTTTTAGCTAATTATTAATTAGTCATTCTAATTAATCTCTTTTGTTATTAGTATTCAAGAAATTTTTGATAAGGCGACATACTAATCCATCACTTGTATTAAAAAAAAAAATTAACAATATAAAAAATATGTAATGTTATTAAGAACCTACAAACATGACTCAATGAAATAGTTTGCGTTTTTACACAAACCTCTCCTCCCAAAGTATCGCCGATGTGGACCAAATGGACGTAAGTGAATTGATTAGACCAAAATGGACTGAACTAGATCTAATAGACTAAACTAGACCCAACAAACCAAATAAACCAAAATGCTACGTTAATATGGTTCAATAAGAGCATGCTCACAATATATATTGCGTCAATTTGTAAATGGTTCTATTGAATAATATTTTTATACACTTCCCAAAAATAAAAGTGAATTGTACACGTGTCAAGAAAACAACATATAACAAAAGTAATTTTGGGTGCAGAGTGCAAACCAATGAAATACTAACTCCTATCTTTTTATTTTAAAAAAATTAATAATGAATTATTGAAGAGTGTATTTTTCTTTGAAATATATGTATATTACAACTTGTAAGTATTTAGAAAATAAAAGCCCAAGCCCACTAAGAACAGTGGTACCTTATCCTTCAAACCAAACCCAAACAATAGAATTTCTTTTGAGAGTGGGAAATACTTCAAGTGCAATTCTATGCTAAATCCAACTCTAAGACTGAAGAGCCTAGAATGGCTGAGAGGTACAACACAAGTAGAGAATGAAAAAAAAAAAAAAAAAAACCTCTCCTCGAGCAAGTCCGAGGATTAGTTTCTTATATATATTCTGTTTAAGTTCTACACCAGATAATGCATTGTTCACTTTCTCCTTAATTTCTAGAAGACTCCCTTCCTTTTATATCCCCCTTCTTTGCATCCTAACCCTCCACCTATATGCCTCCAGGAATTCTTAAGGATACTTGTCCCATCAAAACTCTGCTGAAGGTGGTGGAAAGGGCTGCTAGCTGTAAAGTTACTATTTAGGGGTCATTCCCTCATTAATGCAGCTGATAAAGTTGGTGCAGGGCATTCAATGCGGATGAGGAAAGTGTTCCTTCCAGGAAACTTCCTCTTATCGTCCTTGCCTCTGTCGCTACCGCTTCTCCTTACCTTGGAACATCACAAGATGCCAATTGTCTTGTTCTGTTTCCATCCTCGGGTGGATGAAATCCTCAAAGCACATTTGTCCCTTCGAGCTTGGACTAAGCAAATTATTCCATGGTCCAATCCTCCTCGATCCTCGGACCACCCACACAACTCATAATTATATATTTATAATTCTTAAGCCTATGCACTTGGAGCACTTGTTAATAAAACCATTACTTTAATTAACTAAATCAACAAATATCTAAAAAATACTTTTCTCTGTGGGGATCAATCCCCAAGGGTTTAACCACCACAAGGAAGGAGGAGCCGATAGGCAAGGGCCATTGGCGTAGTAAAATATTTTTAATTTTTCATGTGTGCTCAAATGGATTGGGCCGAGCTACATTATGCCCAGTGGGGGGAATCGAATCTGCTAGAATTCGAAAAAATAAATATAGCTGCATCTTGCTATCTTTCTAGTACCTGACTAGTAATATACTATATTTTCAAGTATTAGTTTTCTTTTTCTTTTTTTTCTTTTTTTTTTTTGGAGAAAATTTAGTTAGATTAGAAGTTAACACACAGGGGAGGGGGAAGTAAGACTCAAGTATTAGTATGTTTGGTGTAACAGAAGAAGAGTGGTGTCAATGAACTTCTTTATTGGATTGGTAAAACATATATGCATTGGTATAATATTAGAGGTATTAGATAAAGCAAGAACTACGTTTGACTGATAAAATCCTTGCTCCGAAAGTTTTTTCCTTTTTTTTTTTTTTTTTTTTGAGAAAAGTAAATGAACATAATATATGACCTAAAGCCCCATTTGGTTTGGGTGATTTTCAGGAGATCAAAAAAGAGAGGGGAAAAATAAAGTGAATTTTGAATACCGCCCTTGTTTGGTTGAGATTTGAGAAGTGCTTTTTGTTTTGTTTTGTTTTATGTAAAGGAGCATGAGAGTAAATTTATATTAATACAATTTTCTATTATCTTATTTTTCTTTTCAACCAAACAAAAAAAATTTTCATTCTTCTACTTCCAACCAAACACATAAGAGAAAACTAAAAAAATTTTATCCCCCGCTTTTCCATCCCCAACCAAACAAAAGCCTAATGGCTAGTTTGAATTGAGGAATGAGAGAGTGAGAGTTAAGTAAAATTGGCCGAATATTTGGCTAATTTTCGACCAACCCTACTCTACTCCTCAATCCAAACAGATCATAAAAGTCACCATTAAAGAATATTATATCCTCAATCCAACTCAATGATATGAAGCGTGCGTTTGGCAATCGATTATAAGTTGGCTTTTTTCTTAAATTATCTACTATTTGCGAGTCTCACGCTATTTTTTTACTCACATTTGTTTCAAATAATCTAACTTTTAATTTTTTGGGAAAAAAAATCATAGTTATAATAATGCATATTCGCACAACACTGATATCGTAAAACAACAATGTTTTACGAACAATAAATTTCAAAAACATTTTTTTACAACTTATTGAGGTAAACAAAATTGTGGTTAGCACATCTTTTACAGGAGACAACCATAGACATAACTTCCTTTGTAAACCAATATCAACTTGCCTCTCAAAGTCTCAACAGTTGCAAAAATAAAGCGATGTTGGCATTTTAACGTCGGTCAAACAAACACACATCGCTCGATCTTTATTATTTTTCTTTTTGGCTGGATAGAGCGTACTTGCATAAAAATCCCCTCTAAATTCTGGAGAATGTAGTGGAATAGAGCGACAGAAGTTAGTGGAAACTGGAAAGAGCTATTCATCAATCCAAGGCCAACCGGCTCAAGCTTGTCACACCAAACTTTATTAAGTCAAAGTTTTGTTTAACATAAAGAATTATACATATGAAAATGTAATTACTATACATTTTATTACAAAAACTTACAAATTGAAGTATAGTTCATGCAGTGAAATTTGTTGCATTCTAACATCACTAGTATATATTATAATGGGGAAAAAATTTAAAATTCAAAATTTTAAAAAGCTAATCCCTGCCTAGTACCCTAGTAGTTACAGCCTACAGGTCCTTCCAAAATAGATGATATTTTTGCTTGGAAAAAGGGACTGGGAGTTAAAAAAAGCCCGGGTCTCCAAAAAGAGGTCGTGTTAGCACATGAAATATGAAATGTTGTCGCATATGCTTAATTACTTAATAATAATTAGTCTATCCAGCATCTAAGATTCTTACTTTGACCAACAATAATTCAAGAGGACCAACTCAAAACAAAAGGGATTTGGAGATGAATAAGGATCATAAAATGCTGACATGGACAGTAGTAACAATATTAAAAACTTTTCTTCTTCTTTTTTGCAACTACATGGATGGATCCCCCATTCAAAAGTATTTTTCTCCAACCACTGTAACATTCTAAGCATTGAAGCAAAGTTAATTACAAAATCCAGCTTTCCTAGCTACTGTAACTAGAACTTTAGCCATCAGAACAAAAAACCTCATGCCTTTCCTCTTTTCCCAGGTTAAGAGGTGAATTAGAGAGAGTATAACTGTGAGAGGGTCAGATGTTGGTCAGCTTCTGGAAAATGCCACAACTAGAGCTTGTTTTCTGGTATTGTTAATTGGCTGGAAATTTGGCACTATCAGTGAAGTGATCAACATTGGGTCACGTTGTCAATAAGGCTGGTGAGGCCATAAGAAATACTCAGCTTGTGGGTGATGATATATATTCATTGGAGTTGCAATGCTTGAAGAACCTGGGGAGTTTGAAGTAGTGATGATGTTATTGGATTGAAAGTGCTGGAAGAGGTTGTGATGGTAGAGTGCTGCTGTCGAAGCATCTATTGGAATTCCGCAAGGTATGGCCGGAAGAGACTGAATTGCAGCAAAATTGATGCTACTGTTGCTGCCGCTGCTACTCTGGGGTTGCTGATTGTGGGTTATTACCGGTTTCTGCTCTGATTCTAGTGAGAGCTTCAAGCGCTTAGCCGCACCTCCGATGGGCAGAGAACTCTTGGAAATAGCTTCCACATCATACCTGTTCATCTCAAAATTGGTTACAGCATTTGCACCCCTGAACTTTATGGCTGCAATATCATAGGCCTCGGCTGCTTCCTCTTCGGTGGCTGCCATCATTCAACAAAAACAAATAAAGTCAAGTCATTTTTCAGACATACACCATTTTTTTTCTTTTTTCTTTTTGGTATGACCAAGGAATTTAACAAATCAGTCCAATTTTAGCCAGGATATTTCTCAGGCACCAATTCTCCAAAAAGGAATTGGACTACAATCATGATTGCAAAGAAGTTGATTGATATAAAAGGATTGACCAAATTCTATTAGCTAAGATTGGGTGGGGTTCATACAAGCATGATCATCACTTCTATTCTTGTGGCTGAAATTAAACTCATATATTTACCAAAGGTTCCAAGGTAAAGATCTTTGTTCCCAGCAACTCGGCCTATCCTTGCTTGCCATCTCCCCTGTTGATGATGCCTGGAATATCGAAGTAATACACAACTCATTAGTAGCTATATATTACATGGTATTGAATAAAACAGAATGACCAAAAAAAGAAAAGCACTTCATATAGCCTCAAGAAACAAAAATTAGTTGTAGTAGCAATATCATCAAAGAACAGAGATTTCAATTGCACATAAATGTCTAGACCTTGTTACACCCCTGTATATAGAGGCTCCCCTTGAAAAACCGCTACTCTTCCTGTAACATAGAGGGGAGAAAGATATATAAATAAACTTCTCAATTATTTGCAGATAAGGCTAAAAAACCTAAAGGTGGTATTAAGTTTACCTTCTCAGAGAAGCAATGAATTCTTGCTTTGTCACATGTTTCATCTCTTCCAATTCTTTGGTGTAATTTGAAACCTAAAAGGGAGTAGCCAATTTGGTGAGTGAATTAAGTTCAATGTTCTAGTTTTAAGCAAGGCTACGTAGTTTTTCATGCAGAAACAAAAGGAATCATGATTATATATGTCTATCTTACAGGGAAGTTGGTGGTTGCAGTGGGACCCCAATATTTGAGGGCTGCCAAATCATAAGCTCTCGCTGCCTTATCTTCCTTGTCATATCCACCTGATAGTATATCCAATGTACACCATTATAATCAACTATATTAATTAATATTATGGAATCCTAAACCACAATTAGATCAATACAGTTTCAAAAGCAAATTAATGAACAAAAAAATAATAAGGAAAAGTTCTTACCCAAGTATACTGTAGAACAAATTCAAAGGATGAGCAATATCCACATGTACGTGCAAGATCCGAAGTTACATGCAAAACGTAAAGCAAGAATTTCAAGTTAATTACTAGTGTGGTAAAAATTTTCTGACTGAAGATATTTTAGAAAACTGTACTATAAAAAGAACAATGCGCATGCCAATGCATGTGCTCAAAGGACATGAGTTCAATTTTTGAGTAAATAATGGCTAATTTTCAATCTACAGTGAAATGTCATTTTCTCTCTGTTCTTTTTCTTTTTTTCCCGAAGTGTACATATGCTTTAATAAATGATAGCACTTTTATTCTATAACAAAACTATTTGCTATGATACAAGCCAAACTTATCTCAAACTCCCAATCACTGATCAATAAACCAACTTTTGGGAACTCAATAATAGACCTTTTCAGTAATCTTGATGAGATTTCTGACAAATTTTCACCACATTAAAACGTTAATGCTTTGTGTAACCAGGCAGCTAGACTTTACTTCTTTTCTCTTTTTCACACTGCATATGGCCCACATAATATATATTGAACTCAAAGTCTCATACACAGTAAGAGAGACGAGAGAGTAGTTTAATTTTTACTTTTTATTTTTATTACCATTGAACTCATCTAGTAGTTTTTTTTTTTCTTTTTTTTTTTAGAAAAACTTTCCACTAAAGATTGAATTGCATTATCTTTATGTTCTTATCATGCATGTTATATCTATCAGATGTTACTTACTATTCGATCTATAATAATGTTATATTTTAAAAAAAAAAAAATTAAATTTAAACATTAATTGATTTATTGATATCATAACTATTAATCTTTGATTTTCTAAAAATTTTACAATCATAAAAAAGATAAAAATATATTAAAGATCTATACAAACCATGTCCAAAACTTTTCCCGTTGGCTAATATTACTATGTATGAATCAGAGACATAGCCCACATTATCAGCTCTACCCAAGACCCACATTCAATCAATTTCGGCGACAATAGTGGGGTGGAGGGTGCACTTTAGTTTTAAGTTCAAATTTGAAATGGGTGCAATGGTCAAACCCAGACTTGCTGTGATGGATGCAAGAAAGCAAAAGCAAAAGTTAAAGCCAACTCATAAGATATCAGACTAGCTCAGAATCATTGAATTCTGTAACGTCTGGTGATAGATGGGAGTCGCATCAAAATTTTTAACCTTTGCTAATAGGTACGACCCCAGGTGTGAAGAGAGAGAAAGCCATGAGAGGCAATTAAGTTAACATCAGAAATAAACAAAATGGCGGCACATCTGATCAAATCAATTGAAGGGAAGAAAGAAAGAAAGGGAAATTTCTGAACAGCAATCGAAAAAAAACTCAGTACCCATATTGTACATGCATATACTATCAGTCAGTCATTAAAAGACATGAGGAAGTAGCTTCATCGACCAGGTGACCACACAGAGACCCCATTAATGCTTCTTGAATTATTTAATGCTTTCAAATTTCTTTTCAGTGCTACAGTATTTAGATTATTCTTTCTTTCTTTTATTTCTTTTCTTAACAATTACTGTATAGCAGTACTTGCTTCTCCACTTGACATTAGCGTTACACTTAAATGTAACCTTTATTAAAATGTAACATAAAAACTTAGTAAAGATTTTATTGAATTAATATTTATATATATAAAAAGAGAGAGAGAAAAAGAGAAATGGTGTGGACCTTGACGCCCTTTTCTAGCCTGACCCTCCCTTCTACAGCTGTTGTCCCATAGATGCGCTTCATATCTACCGGTCCACCTGTGTCTGCATCAATGTAAAAAACAAATATGAGTAAAAAATATAGAAACTACTCTCTGAGACTTTGTTCTCTCTCATTACAATGACACCTATATCAATCAAGCTTAATCAAAGCCCAATCTAAACTTACATTTTTCACACACAATAGCTTGTGTTACCTTTAGTCAAACAATCAAATTATTAACAAGCATACATGCACAAACCAAATAATAATAGCAAAAAACAATTGTGGGATTGAGTAGTGGTACTACCTGGTGACTCCTCTGTAGATCGAAGTTCGCTGACCAAAAGTATCAGCAATCTTTTTAGTGCCATCAGACTCAACCGAAACAATGGGCTTTTGCTCAGAGCTCTGGGTCTGAGTGACCCCTAGTGACAAAGCTCCTCCTGTGACATTGGCACGGTTTGAGAACCCCAACTCGGTCCCAGCCGACTCAATCGATTGACCCCCAAACTCGGCACATGCGAGCTGAGTCCTAGCAATTGAGGCCGAGTCATCCACTTCTGAGCCTGAGTTAGTAGAAAAGGCCTGAAACCCAGTTATTGTTTTGAGATCTTGTGGCTCGTTGAAGTACGCTGAACCCTGGTCATAGATTTGGGTCAGGGACGAGTCCTGGGTCTCGGTTTGGCTATCCGAGTACCGAACCATAGACGACGAGTCACCCAGAAAATCTTCAAGCTTTGGAATAACTTGTTGGTTTTGGATTTGTGGGTCAATCAAACTTGTAAGAAAAGATGAATGGCCAAGGTTTTGTGCTTCACCTTCTTTGACTTCATTTTGGTTTGCCCAGCCTACAACAAAAATGTAAAGGAAAACTCAGTAGCATGCATAAGAAGCGAGTCAACCTAGTAACTCGACCCAGAGTTTGTCATTTACTCAGCTATGAAAAATGATTATACCTATCGATTTCTTCTATACTAGTAGATTTATCCCTACGGATAAACTGACAGAACAATATCATTGCTTTCAACTGAGCATAATCCAATCCTATTCTATATCTATAGCTCAGTTATACATGTCAGGCACAGTAATTTTTGAAAACCGGGAATAAACACAAAACCAAGATTCAAGACCATATTTTGCACTGTTTCTCTCAAGTTTCTTAGCAACCAAACAGATGTCCAGAAAAAGTTGGGGTTTTTTTTACGTGGCTCAAGTAAGATTTGAGTCACTGATTTGCAGATTAGAAATACGGTGAGCTCATCAGACGAAGTATTGGACACTAAAAATCGTTCCTCTTGACCGTTGAGAAAATCAAAATAAATAAAAACTTTGCGAAACCCATAACAGGAAGCATATTTTTTTGTATATACTTTCCACAAAAGTATCAACATGTATATCCTTTTCCTGCAACTTCTCGGCAACCAAACAGGACTTAAGGTTCTTATAAATACTGAAACAAAAAAAGTTGGGATTTTTACCGTTGGTATAGAAGTTATCGATCAAGTAGTGAGGAGAGTCAGTGGAGGAGTTCTCATAGCTCATGAACTGAGACTCAGAGGACCTCAGCATTTCCATCGGAGACAGTGAGAAAGACAACCAGTTCGTTGAAGGACCCATTATTTCTTTTTACTTTTACAATCTTCTTCTTTCTTTTCTTTTTTTTCTTTTTTTGCTTTCTGTTTGGTTTCTCTTAAATCTGCAGCACAAGCAAGCACGGAACATCGTATATATATATATATGAATAAAACAATTTTTATTAGGAAAGAAACAAACAAAATGAAACTAACTTTGAACCGCGAAACTGAAATTACCTCAGCCCAACCGTTACTAAATGTTCCTCATATAGGATCAAAAAAATAAATACACAGTTGAGTACGATAATCACGAAGCCAAAATCAGTGTAAACCCCTTCTGACAGAGATATTGACAAGCTTCAACAGTATTGCTAGGTAGCTAAATAGGTGAGTGAAAAAAGGTCCTTAGCAACACAATGCATGCAAACCCATTTTCAAGGATTCAAAGAAGCGTCAAAAAATGAAACTTTCACTTTAGAGAGAGAGAGAGAGAATCTAGGGAGAGAAAAGAGTACTGTTAAAGTGAAAGTAGGGACTCTTTGATGCTTTGAGAACGAGTCTGTGAGAATGAAAAGCAGGTGTAGGCTTATAAATGGGAAAGACGAGCGGTTTCTGCTGCCAACCGGCGTAAAACTAGAGAGGAAAGAGAGAGAGAACCTGAGAAAGTGAGTGAATGAATTTCTCAAAGAAATCAGAGAGAGAGAGAAAGAGAGAAAAAGAGAGAGATTAATAGTAAAACTAGTATAGTATAATAGTAATTAAATAGGTAGATAGAAGAGTAGCAGTAATTAAAAAATGTGTATATATTAAGGGAAGTGACTTTTGGCACTGCGCAGAAGAAATTTTGTCTGAAACAAGGTCGCGAAAGATCCGGGCTAGCGGAAATTGGAGACTTTGCCTAGTTTCGTTTCGGTTTTCTCTTTTCTTCTTCTATATTTTACATTTATGTCCCTTCCTCCTATTTTATCACACAGTTCAGATTTCTTCACACTTGTCATACATGCAGCTTTCCTACTTGGACTGCCATAGTGGGTCGGATTTTCATGTGGGCCTCCTCACATTCATTTCCAATTCAAATTTACAACCAAGTTATCACTAGGGTTCCTTTCCAAAAAAATAAAATAAAATAAAATAAACTTTTTTTTTTATAACAAAAAAAAAAAAAAAAAACTTATTACTAGGGTTATGAGGTAAAAAAATTCTTACCAAACAGGCCTATACTTTTTAAAGGGTGTGGCTTTTCTTTTCTTTTTTTCTTTTTTTTTGAGGAACCAAAAGGCCAAGTTTGCACCCAATATTCTAATGCACTGAGATAAGACATATCATAAAATGCAAAACGGTGATATAACCTAAGTTTCTCCCAAAATGGTGATGCACGTCAACTTTTGGCCACACGTCATCATTTTGACAGGTTCAGTGAGCTGGAGCACTGATTTCAAACAAAGTCACACTTTCCATATACGCATCTTTTTTTTTTGGATGAATTTCTCATATATGCATCAACCTTCTCATAATATATCTGTTTCAATATAACAATGAGATCAACACATTACAAAAGAACATCTGCGTAAAAGCAAAAGACTACTGTAACCGAAATTTCTCCAAAAATGGTGATCCGCATCAACTTTTAGCCATATGTCGTCATTTTGATAGGACCAGTGTGTTGGAACTCTAGTTCCAAGCCAAGTCCACTTCTTATATATGCGTCTTTTCTTTTTAATGAATTTCTCATATATGCATCAAACGTCCCATAATTTCTCATATATGCATCAAACGTCCCATAATATACCAGTACTCATATAAATATGGGGTCTACACATTACAAGAGATTATACATATAAAATGTCGTACACAATGCACAAAACTCTCACATTTTTGTGAGGTCTGGAAGATGTTATGGTAAATAGTCTTTTCCCCAATTTTTTTTTTCTTTGAATGTTGGTTTCCAAACTCAAACCCACTACTTGTTGCTATTGGTAGAAGGCACTTGCTATAATACAAAGGTTCAACTCAAATTTAAATTAATTAGAATAATGGAAAAAATAAAAAGTTGAATTTTATAAATTTTTAAAAACAATGTAGCGAAGCAGTATTTAAATTTTCAATTACATTGTTATACTTTTAACACTCTTACATTTATTTTCATTATTTTGAAAATTTGAAATACGTATTTAAACTTTAGATTAATCATTTGAATTGATTATTGGTTATGAAGAATAGTATGAAGGAAACTAAGTAAATTAACCTAGATATGAATAATATAATATAGTCTATTTTTATATTACATTTTGTATGACTATTACATCATCATAAGTTTTATTTTTTTTAGTTAATGTTGATAATATTCTCCAATTAATTTTGTTTACGAACTATTCTTTTAATGTTGTCCCCTTTGCATAAAATAAAATACATATGAACCCCCTGTTGTGTATGCCACCCCCTGGTTGGAAGTACTTGACATAGTCAAGCGATGTTCTTGCATAGTTTAACGAATCGGTATGATCAAAGAACCAGTTTTGATCTTGGTTCTGAGTTTTACCCAGTTTATACCAGTTTTAGGTGTTTTTATCAGATCAAACTAGTGCTCGGTTTCCAATTGAACCGGTTGAACCATTCAGTCCGGTCTAGTTTTAAAACTATAGATTCTTATACCTAGAGTATAAATCTCCATATTTTAGCGTGATTTGAGGAGTTTCTTAGAATTTGATGGTAGGCTAGTCTCTCCTAGTGAAAGCTTTTAACTTGAATATATACTACAGTCAATGCAGTATATATAGAATGGCTATGACAAAACTTTCGGTAAGTGTTTGGTGAAAGAGTAATACTATCAATCACACAATATTTTTCACAACTAATGACATGGTTTGTTATGATTGCATCAATCACTTTCAACTATTGTTGCAATAGATTGCGCAATAATTTACAAAAACAAATAATTGGTATCCAATTCTTGCAACAATTAATTTATTGGATTAAAAAAAAAACTACCATTTCAAGATTTTGTTACTGGGTATCAAATTATTGGAGTGATATATTTGTTTTAATTTATTGCAAAAAAAAAAAAAATTCCAATCCAATATTAGGGCGTCCATAGCATATATACACACACACACACATATATATATATATATTATTGCAACAAATTAATGTTGAGGCAATAACTTACAAATTTTTAGTTATTATTGCAACAACTTTTAACTTATAAATTCAATAACGTGTATAATATCACTATATTGACTTTTGTTGCACTATCACTTAATGTAATGGACATATTTTGGTGTAGAGTTTCTTCCGTAAATGTATGTTGTTAGGTCAAATGACGTTTGATTTTTATTGGCCTCATAATATTTTTCCACTTAAGTTTTTGAGAGTTTTTTTTTTTTTTTTGAGAATGAAGTTTTTGAGAGTTGATAATTTTACATGTCACTATTCTAATATATAACTGCGAATTGATTTTAAATTATACTTTACATTTAAATCCTCAAGTTGATTTTTTCCATGTCATATATTTTGTGGGGACATTTTTTGCCTCAAGACCAAGTGTTGCACTTTGTAATCATTTTTGGCTTAAAGTCCCACATTGGAAAGATCTCTTCCCTCTTTCCACCTTATAAGGGATGACCAATGGCTTAAGAGTACCATTAGTTTGGTTTCCCCACATATTTTATTTGAAATGATTAAATAATTAGTTCCATATACAAACATAATAATAATAAATGCATATTAAGAATTACTATAATTATCAAATTACGATATCAAAGATTCATAATATTTTTCCACATAAGCTTCTAAGGCATCATAATTTTAATGATATTATTATAAAATATATTTTTAAATTAAGATTAGTTTAAGTTACACCTTTTTTTTGAAAGAGTTTCAACCAAGACATCAATCAATTTTTGGTGTAAGCAATGATTTAATCCTAAATCTCTTATACAACCATCAGAGACTTTACTAGTTGAGCTACACGTTAGTATTTAACTTCACAAGAGTAACACAATTTTTAAACTGTAGATTTATATAAAATCTAATGGTTAAAAAAAGTCAACAATCTATGTCATCATTAAAAATTTATTGCTTGCCACACCATCTAAATTAATTCAAAAGAGAGAGAGAGAGAGAGAGAGACTTAAACACTAATGTGTTTTTTTTTATATATATAAATATGAAAATATTAGAATTAATCTGTAGTGTAACTTCACAAGAGTAACACAATTTTTAAACTGTAGATTTATATAAAATCTAATAGTTAAAAAAAGTCAACAATCTATGTCATCATTAAAAATTTATTGCTTGCCACACCATCTAAATTAATTCAAAAGAGAGAGAGAGAGAGAGAGACTTAAACACTAATGTGTTTTTTTTTATATATATAAGTATGAAAATATTAGAATTAATCTGTAGAGAAGATGAGTTTGAATTAAAAACAATTTCTAATCACTAACACTAAGGATAAGATTTTGATAGTTTCTTTTTCTAAAAAAAACACATTAATGATGCTATTGTTTCATTCCCTCTCTCTCTCTCTCTAAACACATTAAAGATTTTTAAAAATTCTAATTTTTTCATAATAAAAAAATCATGTTAAAGATGTGCCCCTTAATGACGAGGAATTTGGAAAGCAATAAATAATTGGAGAAAAAAATTGTATTTAATTAGGTAAGGATGTCATAAGTAATAAAATTTGATGATGCATTTTTTAACCATTAGATCTATTTGAAATCTAAGTCCTAAGCAAGGTGTGGCTCTAGGAAAGTTACACCAAATTTAACTTGAACTCATCTCTTTTAAATTTATTTAAATTATGTTATATATTTATCTCTCAATTAGATTTTTGTCATGTCATATTTTCTTTAAAATAATAGAATAGTTCACCGCACACCCTTGGTGCGGTAGTCACTCCACAAGTATAAGTACTTGTGGGATGTAGGGGTAAGGGCCAGGGTTCAAGTTTTCAAGAAGGAGTTTCACATACATATACACTTAGATTAGGCTAGAGTAGAAATTCTACCTTGTATAATAAAAAAAATAAAATAATAGAATAGTTAATTCCATATACAAACATAATCATCATAAATGTTTATTAATAATTATCATAATTATCAAATTTCAGATCAATAAAATTTTGTCACAAAATTTTGAGACCTTATAATAATTTTACATTTTACTACTCTAATATATATATAATTTTCTATTCTATATTTAAACCATAAATTATAAAAATTTTATTTATATCTAATTCTATTATACTTGCCTTTATTTTTTTTATTTTTTTAATCTTTTCTTCTACTTCTTTTTTCGATCAAAAGCAATCCTTGCAAGTTGCTAGACCAAGTCTTACACCTTTGCTTACCTGCTTGTACATCCTTTTGAAACGGCATGTGACATCACACGTGCAAGAGCCAGACAAAGGGAATGTGTACTGAGTAACGTATTAATAAATAAGATTTTAGCTCTAAGGACACGTCTCTTTAGATTATATATGCTCAAATTCATCAACATTTACTATATCAACAAAACACGTACGATCTGATTCCTCAACTATGATCAGCGTGCGATCTACGTTGAATAACTCTTGGCAGTGTTCATTATCTTTTTAGAGACAGAACTCACCATTATTGGTGAAACTAATCCCCATATATTTCGCATTTAACATGAAAATTTATATGATTTTATATGCAAATAGATTCTCAAAAAAAATAAAAAAAATGCAAATAAGATGCTAGTTACGTAATTATAGGTTTATGTAGGGAAAAGACTGATTCAATGCCCCATGCATTAGATCCGTTGAGATAATATTACTCATCGTCATTGTAAAAAGTTCAGTGTAATGAAAATACTGGACTCAAGTCAAATCTTAAAAGTTTATGTATATGAAAAAAAGACTGGTCTAATGTTTCAATGCACTAGATCTATTGAGATGATGATATACATTATTATCACAACAAGTTTCAGTACAATCGAAACACTGGACCGGAGCCAAATCTTAAGTATATATAATTGTAGGTTTAGTAAAAAATTAAAAAATGTTGATGGTACGGGGGAGCAGATTCCCACAAATGGAGCCTATTCATCGTTCTTATCTTTGGCTTCTTCCTCCTTTGTTAAAGAATAAAGATATTTTTAGGAGCATAGACTCGTGTAATTAATCACTACTAGCTTTTGACCTTTGACTGGAAAGGCACGTGCACTCCATCTTTTAATTCGAATGCATCTCGATTATTTCGGTGACGCACGTGCATTCTCCTGTCCCGACATATATTAACATGATGGTGTGTTAAATGTTCTACTTTCTTTTCATTATTTTTTACCACTTTTTTCTTCTTTCCCTTGTCATTGCTATGATCAATAGAATAATTTCACTTTTGATGGTATGAACTGCGCATTTTGGGATTTTGTTTGACTGAGGTTCAAGCTGGCGTCCATTATATAAGTTATAAGTTATACAGTAAAGAGTAAAAGATCCTTGACTCGACATTTCTCAATTTCACTTGATATTTAAACTTAGGATCCGTTTGGTTCTCGGAAAATACCTATTTTTTGGAAATGCTATTTTCCGAAAAAGGAAAATATTTTTAAGTGTTTGGTTGTATTATGAAAATTGTTGTGAAAAATATTTTCATGTGTTTGGTTCTATTAGGAAAATGCTATTTTCCTACCATTTTTTCACATTTTCTCAGCATCCAAACAAATTTTATTACAAAAAATTTCAACATCACAGTCAATTCAACAGCAAATTCCGGCAACAACACAACAACAACAACAACAACAACAGCAGCAAATTCCGGCAACAACAACAACAACAATCAGTTCATCAAGAAAAAAAAAACAACAACAATCAAATTAAAAAAAAAAAACTGAGAGATCGAGGAAGAGAGAGCGTGGAGGCGATGGGTCGGCAGTCGAAGGCGATGGGTCTGGTTCGTGGATCGGCGAGCTCGAGGAGGCGATGGGTCTGGGTGAAGGCGATGGGTTTCTCTCTGTCTCTCTCTCTTCGTGCTCTCTGTTCTTTTCCGGAAAATTTCATTTGAAGTGAAAATGAAACCGGAAATCATTTTCACCCGTTTTTGGCATCATTTTCGGTCAACCGGAAATTATTTTCAGTTTGACCAAATTTGAAGTAACAACCAAACACACAATTTTCCGTAAAACCATTTCCTGAAAACGTTTTCACCCGAAACAAACAGACCCTTAGTGAAATAGTAAAATTACTTATTGTTGAACAAAGTTTTAAGTTCAAATTTCACTTACACAAAAATTTAATTGATATCTTAGCTTGATAATAAATAGCAATCACTAAAAAGAAAAAATTACAAGTTTAAATTTTTCATAACTATAAAAAATGAGTCAAAATAAAGTTTATGAAGAATCATATAAGAAAAAACGCTTCATCAAGAAATTAGACTCCTGCACACATGCATGCGCGCACACATCCACACACAAATCAAACTCCCCAACCCTTCTTACATGAGAGTATGACTTAGGTGCCAAAGTTCGGGCCCATCCCTACCTACTCGTGGGGAATGAAGACTAGGGGGTCGTCTCTCTCTCTCTCTCTCTCTCTCTCTCTCTCTCTCTCTCTCTCTCCTTTTATAGGTTTTAACGTTTTTTAGCGTGTGAGAGTGTGTAATCCGATTAGATAAAACTAATTGTACTTGCGGGAGTGTGACCATGTGTATAGTCAATAATGTATGGAGCCACAACCAATCATATGAATTTCTTTAAAGTGTGATTGATCACCTAAAATTTAAATTGGTTTTACTTTTTTCCCCTTAAATATAGTTCTAAAGATCTTAATATAGGTCAAATCAAGTCTCGAACAAGAGACGCGTACTTGAGTGTTTGGTTACGCAAGGGAAATATGTTAGACACCCTATGAAGCCCGATAGTATTTACTACATCATTTTGACTATCTCTTATTATATTGTGCAATGTAGTATAAATTGAATATTTGAATAGTTTAGGGGCATATGTCCTATAATATCATGTATGCATCAAGAATAATACATGAAACTTGATATTAGTTGTTAGTTTGGGGAAAATAAAACAATTTTGATTTTGAAAATCATTTTGGAAACCTGTTAACTGATGTTTAGGGTTGGATTTAGCCGAATAAGCTAGTAGAATCAGAAAGGTAAATCAAAATCATCATTAAATTGGACCCAGATCATCAGAAAATTAAAATCCAAACTTGTAGCTACAATGAGAAGCCATTGGAGATGGTGCTATAGTTGTTAGTAACGTACGATACGCGATACGTATCGCATCGTATGATATGTATTGTGTGTAAAAAGTTCTGTATCGTAAGTGCTCACGAATCGTATGATACAGTGTGCGTATCGTATGAATCGTATTGTACGATGCATAGACAAATGCTTTAAAATGAGATTTTTTGTTAAAATTTGTACTTTCATTTTCATCTAACAAGTTGTTAGACTTGTTTTTAACACAAAATTATTAGGTTACTTAATTTAGCCTAATAAAATAACATATTCATAAGTTTTTTTCCCTCTCTTTTTCCTACAAAATTTGGACTACATAGTACACACTTACACTTCACTTTAATATTTATAAATTTAATTTTTATATTATGAATAAGATATTAATTAACAATATAATTATTTTTTATTTTTGTCATTATTGTTATAAGTCCAAGAAACTAAAATACTAAGAAGAAATGTTTTTTTTTTAATTATTAAAATAAAAAGAACAAGAAGAGATAGTAAATGTCAATGACGTTGAATAAAATTTTAGGGTATGTTTAGTATACTATAATAGGCACTGTAATGTAATAATTATTTCTATGGCTTATCTATTTAGTAGTTTGATTATGTTTTTATTACAGGGAATAGTCACTCCTTATGAATGACTATTATTTAAAATGAGGAATAATTATTCATTTCTATAAGGGATGTAATAATTATTCCTTAGTAGGTATAATAGTTTCTACAATTAATATATTTATAAATAAACAAATTTTTTCTATCTTTATCTCAAAAAAAATAAAAATAAAAAACTTTTCATATGCACATAACAATTATGAAAATAAAAAATCATAAAAAATAACTAATTTCTCTTTCAAATTTAAAAAATATTATTTTTTAGGAAATATAATTATATAAGTAAGATATTTCCTAAAATATATCTTAAGTTTGATTTAAAATGCTTTGATTTCATTGTCTTCAGAACTCTATTATAGTGTTGTCACAAAACAAATGAATAGTAATAAGGATTACATTATAGTATTTTGTATTTTGTATTTTTTGTAATATTTATTCCTATGTAATTACTGTTACAGTCTACCAAACGTGCCCTTAACGAAAAAGTAAGTTTGCAAAAGGAGTAATTTGATTCACATCAAAATGGATGATAGTCCTTGATATTCATGGTGAAAATGAAATAGTTGGTTCAAGTTTTCCTAGTTTATCTTTGGGGAGAATAATCCAATCAGGTATCGGCCCAGGCCTACAAGACCAGACAACTTTCCAACCTCTGTATTCCAAAGTCCTAATTCATGTATATTGGGCCAAAGCTTGCTTCAAATTTGGACCCCGAATTCAAGCTCTACCATATTTTGTCCTTTTTGGGCCGAAAAATGAAAAACAAAAGGAAAATAGGTGAATATGGAGGTGCGGGGAATCGAACCCCGTGCCTCTCGCATGCGAAGCGAGCGCTCTACCATATGAGCTACACCCCCTTTTGATTTAATCTACCATAAAGGTTTTACAAGAATATAAACAACGAACGATCAAAACTTCATAAACAGAAAAGCATTCAAAATTTCAAAGTAGTACAAGCATAAAAGAAGAAAAAAGGACATGGTTGGAGTCAACAGTCACGAATCTTGCATGAACCTCTACGGTGGCTCACCAATCAATCACCACACGACACGACATCACGTAATGATTAATAAGCAAAATAGAGATGCCGTGACTGAATTGTTAAGAATCACATAAGAAATTTCTTTTTTCTTTTTTTTTTTAGAAAGACATAAGAAATTTCTTTGATGTTGTAATAATAAGCCACGTTTTACAGCAGTACTCCAGCCTTGCTGTATTTGGCACACTAAAAAGAGGCAACAAGAATAATTTACACGGTGAGCCCATTTTTCTAACAAGTAGCAGAATTTGTAGACTTGCTCTGCCAACAAAAACAGACAATCCCTTTGTGGCTCCGCCTGCACCAAAATAGGTACAAAATATTTTGTTCATTCAAGATTAAGAAATTTGAAATGGAACCAGAGGATTTAATTATTAGCTTTTTTAGAATCTTTTATTTTTAGGATTTTTTCGTCAATAAAAAATTATTTTATTTTTGTTTTGGAAGGGGGGCAACGGTCATGTATATAAATTAAGGACCGCTAATAGAAAGTTTTCAAATTAAAGAACTAGAGTTCAAGTTCAAGACGCACACTTTATAATTGGACAAAACTTAGATACAATACTTTAGGTGTTGTTTCTTAAGTTCTCATTTTAAGATTTAACCATGAGGTTACTTTATTAAAAAATACATTTTCATCTAATGAGAAAAAATTCACATAGCAAAATTTTAAGAGGACAACCTAAGTAACAACACATAAATACTGTATTAAGTCTTGCTCTTTATAATTATATTCAACTAACCCACCACGAATCCTTAGCGCGATGGTCACTTTACAAGTATAAATACTTGTAGGTTGTAGGGAGCAAGGCCTATAGTAGAATTTATATCTTGTATATATATAAAAAGAATTAGATTCAACTATAATTATTTGCCAGTGCAACTCCTTCACTAACAAGGAAATTTATTAGGTAGTCCGGAAGTATATCCCCTCCTTCTTACATAAGGGTGAGTCCCATGGTGGGTAGGACCCACCCCTATATGAGAGGAGGGAGTATACTCTCAAAGTACCCAATAATAACACAATCACCAACAATACATAAATCAACCTCCCAGTCTCATAGAACCACCTCAATTCCTACAGGATTAACTTGTTTTTTCTTTGTCGAGCACAGGATGATAGAGTTGAGACATCTATCTCCCTTTTACTCTTTTAAAATGTACTTGCTGAAGATTGTCCTAGTCTTAGTATTAATATTTGAGATGTCAAAATAATATATAATTCCTACGGATGGGTGGTCTACATAGTAATTAACGGATTCTGGTTGTATACTTCTAGGAATATAAGTACATATATAACCCAATTTTCTTTCTACATTTTTGTCTAGTAGTTAAGTTCTAGGTTGATTTGGGTTTCTAGTTTCACTGCTTTTGTCTCAATTTATCAATTAAGAAATAATGTCTACTTTTAATTTATTTAAGAACAGTAAAAGTATATATAGAATCTTGTTAGGTGATTGATAAAAACAAATTTGTTAGGTGTATAACCCCATATGCACCCCAAATAATTAGATGAGGTTTTTTTTTAAAAAAAAATAATAAAGATAAGTACGATTTCTTGTAATGAAACGTTTGTATAAGTTGTTAGAAAACTGTGTTTTGAGTTTCAAATGAGCATTTAAAAAAGTTATGAGAAGTTGGGGTTGCAAAACAGAGTTGTGAGTTTTAAAAATGTTAATTTAATCTCCCAAAATGCCTAACCAAATGGATCCTAAAGCTCTAAGCTACTATCCTAAAAGGAATTAATGCATAGACTCCTATCATTAATTTATATATTTGTGAAGTTATTATCCAAATTTCTCCTTGAACAATAAATTACTTGAGACAATGTCCATTGAGGAAGAAGAACTAAACGTGAGAGTTATTATTATTATTATTATTTTAAGAATCAAAATTGCGAACTTTTACTCAAACTATGAAGTAAATTTTTTTACAAAGCTATTGTGAATGTTTAGCCATATAGTTTCCATTCAGACTAGTAAAGGAAGTGTCGTTTTCACTCTTCGAGCCAAAGCATGAGCCACCCCATTACCTTGACGTCTTACATTATCCAAAGTCCAAATAGACTTTTGCATATAATAAACACTTGATTTAATATGAATAATCAACTGTCTCACATTATAGTGAATAAAGATTTAAGTTATTTAAGTCTTCAAAGATTAAAACACTTCCCAATAAAAGTGTGAGAATTTCTCATCAAGTGAATATATACAGTTAAAATTGTAAAGGAAATAAGTTGTTTATAAATAGCTTAGACTCAACAAGAAAAATAACTTCTTTATGCTTGTTTATTTACCAAATGAGACAAACTTAATCCTATGTTTCGATTATTAAAAAAATTCTAATAATCGAAAATCACATCTAGTAAAAAGTATTAAGTGAGACATTATCCTATGTTTGACAAATCCAACAGATGTTATTTACTATTCAATCCATAAACTTATTTTTTATGCATAATTTTATATTACAAAAACTTGAAATTTAAACACGTGATTGATGACATACCTATTAATCGTTGATCTTTTTAAAATTTTGCAATCATGGAGAATATAATAAGAAAATATAATTCAATGGTGGATTTGCCAAAATTTACATCCAATAAAAAGATATTAAGTGAAGTTGTAGCTTTAAGATATAATTAAGTTTGTTGCCAAACTTTGTCCTTATATATATCATGACTATATTTAAGTATACATAATATTATAAGTTTATATTATACAATTATAAAAATATAATTATGTATATTTAAAATTGGATTGTCTAAGCTTATAAATAATTTCATACGATATCAAATTATTATTTATTGATAAAATAAATAGTCTATTTTTGTAGTAAAAATTCTACATAACTTTTAATAATTCAGTGTTGGGTAAATTGCAAATTACATTCCTAAAGTTTAGAAGTGTTTAAATTTTACACTCTGAAATTTCAAAATTTGAGTTTTATCACCTAAAGTTTGAGAGTATTTGGATTTTGCACTCTGATGTTTTAGAATTTAGATTTTATCCCATATTTTAGGGTTTTTTGGATTTTACTTCATAAATTTTGGGGGTATTTGGATTTTATACCCTGAAGTTTCAAAATTTGGAGTGTAAAATCCAAACACCTCCAAACTTTATGGGATAAAATCCAAATTTTAAAATATCAGGGTGTAAAATCCAAACACCTCCAAATTTCAAGGAGTAAAATCCAAAATTTGAAACTTGAGGGTGTAAAATCCAAACACCTCTAAATTTTAAGGGTGTAATTTACAATTTACCATTCAATATTAGTGAAGCTATTTTTTTTTTTTTTAAGTTTATAAATGAAAATCATTAGATTCAATTAACTCAAACAATTTAATTTCACCTCTAATTTAGTTATTAATTATTAGCATAGATTTATAGCTAGGTAAACAATTTTAGTCGTAACTTAATATACATGAAAAGATAATAAATTAATCAAATATTTCATAAACAAAATTTTGAGCTTGTTCAACAGGAAAAAAAATAAAAAAAATAACTTCGACATATAATTTAATTTGGTCCTAAGTTTGAACTTGAATTTGTATATATGAACAGTCCTAAACATGTACTTCTAGTCCTGTCATAGCTTGTTTACTTTAACAAGCCTGAAAATAGCTCCTTATGCTAATCATCTCAATTTACTTATTCAGCAATCAAAGGACATAACAACAAAGGACTTGGACCGAACCAACCTTGCTTATGAAAATACCAAGAAGATTCAAGCCTGAGACTGACCAAGACATTCCATTTTAGTAAGCGAGGATGAGGACCCAACCCAACCTTGCTTTTCATGCTAGAGTCTAGACCATACAAAAAAGTCCAACCGAGGCCGTCCTACTCCTACTTTCTTAAACACACATAAAAATTTCCCATGTCCCATTGAAATCTTCACAAGGACCTCTTTTTTTAGGAATTCAATCCACAGCTGCCAACTCTTCATCACTTTCCACAAAATTTACACTTTTATTCCTTCCTTCAACACGTTTTACACTGATTTGCTTACCTCAACAACTTTTCGAGTCCTTTTCCGGTGATGGGTCTCGCTGGAATTGTTTAAACTCAATGGATAATTAAGTCAGATTCTTCTTGTTTTTCCAGCAAATTTGAAGGGTAATAGTAAGTAACCAATGGATAATACTCCAGCAGAGAAGGTCTATGTTGCTGTTGGAAATGATCTACAAGATGGATTCAAGACCTTAGAGTGGACGCTTAGAAAATGGAGTTCTCATCCAATCTCCATCGTTATTCTCCATGTTACTTACAACATTTCCAAGGAATATGTTTACACCCCATGTAAGTTATTCAATTTGACTTTTAAGTTATGCTTTGCGTTTTCAATTGGGTTTTACTAGTTTCATGTTTATGTTTCAGTTGGCAAGCTTCCTGCAAGTGCTGTAAGCGAAGAAAAACTGGAAGTTTTAAAGAAGTTTGAGCAGGAAAAGATTGACAAGTTTCTTTCCAAGTACATAAATTTCTGTGGCAAGGTTCGGGTTTTTATGCTTCTGTAATGGTTGCTGAGATTTTTGGATCTTGTTACTATATAATTACCTCCAGTTAATACTTCTAAGAAATCTTCCTTTTCTTTTTAGGTAAAGGCTGAGATATTGAAAGTCAAGAAAAATGATGAACCTATTCAAAATCTCATTCTTGATTTGATTTCTGAACTCCAAATAACCAAATTAGTCATGGGGTTTACATTCATGAAGTCCTCATCCTGGTATGTACTACTTCTATGTACTAATTAGATGAATTTGGTTGATTTAGATGACTTCAGTGGTTTAATTCAATCATACATCTTTGTATCTATAGGAAATCAAAGAGCACAATTAGTGGGTCATTCTACGTTTTTCAAAACAAGCCTGATTTTTGCGAGTTTTACATAATCTGTGGAGGAAAGCAAGTGTTCCTCAAAGGACAAAATGATGAAGGAATCATGGAAGATGATCAGGGAGTTGTGGTAGGAAAAGTGAAAGACAAAGCTTCTTTCAAAGATTGGATAGAAAAGATTTTTACTGATCCTTCAGCTCATTCCTCAAAAAGAAATTCTCGTCTCTCACCCACTTCCTCAATAGATTTGGACACGCGCAATTCACAAAATCAGTGGGAAACCCATGTCGGAGAAATTGAAAGTTATTTCCAGCTTTTGGTGACTTCAGATTTGGATGAAGATGATAATCATGATCAAGACAACAATAGTCCAACGGAGTCAGATATGCCGGAATACACTGATTCTAATCTGGTAATTCTAAAATATCATATATATTTTTTATTTTTATTTTGCAATATGTGGCTATAATTGCAACTATTTTTATTTATTAAAAAAAAAAATTGTTCTTGTCCTAGATTGGACTTGGAGTGGTTGTAAAGAATATGATGTCTTTGTTCGACAAGTCCACTTCGCTTTTTTGCAGCGATGAAAATTTTACTCGGCTTATCCTTCCTTTGACTATACAAGCCATGTGATATTGATAGGATTTGGATGCTAGGGTACCACTGTCATTTTCAAATGTGTTACCTGTCCCTAAAAACTGGGGTCCCTGTTATGGTCTATTCTTTGATTTATTTATTTTTTCTCTTATGAGCTAAACAAACTAGTTCCATGTTTTTTTTTTTTTTTTTTTTTTTTTTGCCTTTTTGTGAAAAGTCAAGAAATTAAACTCCTTCTGCTTAATTAGCTGCTTTATCTTTATCATATCAAATCATGTGCTGCTGCTGTATTATCTTCTTTGTATATATATGCAAAATATTAAATTTTTACTTAGAATTAGTAATTTTTTAATTACCTTTTCAATAAAAAAAAAAAGCAAATAATTTGCCTACATTATTCTCATGAATTATTCTTTTTCAATCTTGGATGATATTTGCCTACATTATTGTCATGAATGATTCTTTTACATCTTAGATTTTTTTTTTTTTTTTTTGGTTGATAATTCGATGGTTACAATAATGGGGTGGAGGAATTTGAACCTTGACTATTTTTATGAGAAACACTAGAGAGTGTTAGTTGAACTGCAAAACCTTTGGCATTTTAGATGATATTTACAAATTCATGCTTTGTTCTTTTATGCCCACCCCTTTGTTATGATACTAAGAAACTTCTAAACCAAAATTAATATTTGAAGTCTCTTTCTCTCTCCTTTTATCCTCTCCCTTTTGGTCTTTACAGGAAATGTATACTTTGTTTTCTTCATAATCGTATAAATTATTTTTATTATTAGTTTCAACTTTCAATAGCATTTCATGGTTATACTGATTTTCTAATACTAAAAAAAAATGGTACACTATCAGAGTCTCGCAGAAAAAATTGAATCTCTAAGAAGAAAAATTAGTGAAGCTCAGCAAATAGTCCAAATGAAGAGAAAAGAAGCTAAGGAAAACGTTGAAAAGCATTCAAAAGCTCAATGGATCCTTTCTTTATGCAGTCAGCGGGTAATGTATAAGCTCTTAGGTTCCTATTTGACAAAGCATTTCTCTTTTCTTATTAACATCCTTCATGTTATGTAGACTGAAGAACTTGAAGGTTGGATAAAGGAAGAAGTTAAAATGCGAATGGAGATGGAGAAAGAATTAGAGGCCGAAAAAGAACTCATGAGTGAAGTAGTAAGCGACATTGAAGAAAGCAAGAGTAGGCTAGGTTCACTTGTGGAACTCCAAAACGAGCTTTCTAACAAGCTCCAAATTTCTACATTGGCAAAAACTCATGCCGAGGCTCAGCTAGAAAAGGCAGTAAGGACAAGGGGCGAGATGGTTAGGGACATCGAGGAATTGAGGAGACAGAGAGATGTGCTTAACAGGAGGATTGAGTTTTGCAGAGAAAAAGATGCAATTAGCATGGTTGCAAAAGTGAATGAATTGAGTTGTGGTTATAGGGAGTACACAATTGAAGAGATCAGATCAGCCACTCATGAGTTTTCAGAGAGTTTGAGATTGAAATCTGGAGGAGATTGGAGCAATGTGTATAGAGGGCGCATGAAACATGGCACAGTTGCAATCAAAACACTCAACTCATCAGCTGAACTATCAGACGAAGTTTTCCATGCTAAGGTAACATTCACTTCTTTTTAATACAATGTCTTATTCATGATTCATCTCTATGCCTAGAAATTGTCTTTTGTAGCTGTCATACCTTTCATTGGACTATGTCATAAAATTCAGCCAAAAAATAAAAGAGACTATGTCATAAAAAAATAGTATTTTTTTTTTTCTATCCAGGTGTTTTGCATTCTTAAAATATAATGAAGAGTGCTTTCTCAAATATAAAATAAACAGTGAACACCTCTTGAAATCGCTTACTTTTAGGCCAAAAATCTTTGGTTTTTGAAAGTATGAAGGACAAAATAGGAACATTTTCCACTAACCAAGCACACCCTTTTTTTAGAGCTTATTTTAAGAACAAGAAGCAGGATAACCGTGTACGTGTGACAGGCAAATTCATTATTCATTGTATAAAAGAATACATTGTGTAAATAGATGCAAGAAATTTATAAATTACATTAAAGAAAAATAAGAAAATATATAATAATATCTTCATTCTATATAATCCTTAAGTTAATTGGTTTCAACTCTCAAGCAATGTAAAAAATATTGATCAAATACGATTAGTGCAAAAGCAATTGATTTGAATCGGTTGCTAAAAGTTAATAAACTCTGGATAATTGTTACATATTATTTGATATCTTTAAATATGGATTTACTTGTGGTGTTTGACTTAAATTGATTATAAGTAAATATTATTTTTTAAAAATAGGCTAAAATGTTTTAGTATATTATTCACGACATTAAATGAAATATATATTGACTTGTTGCATTATTTTTGGGTAAGCAGACTTGTTCCCTTTCTTTCTTAAATTAATTGGGAAAATTATTTTACTCAAAAAAAAAAAAAATCGGAAAATTATAGTTGTTTACAGTTTTAATTATTTTTAATGTATTGACTTTTCTCAACAAAAAAAAAAAATTAGAATTAGTTGACCCACACACACACATATATATATATTTAAGCATTTAAAAAAAAAAAAAAAAAATCTTTCAAGCAATATTAAAATGGTTGATCAAATTCCAACTCACGCAAAAAGTTGATTACCTCAAATTTAATAAACACTTTATAATTTCTTCAAATATTTTAAATTAATATTAGTTTAGTACTTGCCTTAGATTTCTCTTCTTAGATATAATGGGATTTTAAATCTATTGGATCTATTATATGATGGTTACTTCTAAAAAAATATGTAGGTTTTTTTCTCTCACTTTTTTTTTTTTTTTTGTTGGGGGGTGTGGTGGTGGAGTGGATGTGAGCAACTCGTTTCCTTCTTTCTTAAATTACCGGCTCTATTTTAGTTATTCACTAATAATGTATCTGTGTGATTCAAGGATCAAATGGAAATTATATGTAAATTAACAAATTAATATTATCATTGAAATTGAATAATGAAATCAAATAGCAGACAATGAAAATGAAAGAAATAAATCATTTTAAGTTGACAAAAACACATTGTGTAATATAAGCTTTTATTAAAAAAGAAGGGGGGGGGGGGGTGGTGGTGGAGTGGATGTGAGCAACTCGTTTCCTTCTTTCTTAAATTACCGGCTCTATTTTAGTTATTCACTAATAATGTATCTGTGTGATTCAAGGATCAAATGGAAATTATATGTAAATTAACAAATTAATATTATCATTGAAATTGAATAATGAAATCAAATAGCAGACAATGAAAATGAAAGAAATAAATCATTTTAAGTTGACAAAAACACATTGTGTAATATAAGCTTTTATTAAAAAAGAAGAAGATTATGACTGAAATAATTATAAATAAATAATGAATATTTTTTTTTCAACTTCTTCAAACTTTTGATAATAAAATTTTAATTGAAATGGTCTTTTAGGGTGAATTTGAATACCGCTTATTTGCTTATTACTGAAAACACTGTAGCAAAATAATTTTTAAAGGTGTGAATAGTGCTGTGGGACCCAAATTTACCTAGAAATATGTGTTTTGCTGAGTTTGGTGGTACGTGAACAGTACCCATGAGACTCACAAAAAAACGCAGAACACACTGATTAGGCAAAATGCCCAATCCAAACGCACGCTTAAACATCTAAATTATTTTATAGCTAGTTTTACCTGGAACAAACTATTTTCATAATAAAAGATTGTCTGTGCATGGGAAAATGACGTTCACCTAGCGCAACCACAATGTATAACATATAGCTTTTATTATATAACATTGTTGCATTAGGAATATACTTGTATGATGCACGGATTAATTAAAAACCAAATGAAAGAAAATATTTCTATAATTTAATTTAATTTAAACTAAACAATAAAATAAATTGTACAAATTAAAGAACAAAAAATAGTTTAAAGTGTTATGTGCCAAAAGCACAACATCTAACTCTGAGAATTATTTTAGTTTGTTTTGCTAACAAGGGTGTCCAAAGTCCTTGGAGGGTTTGATTATTCCTTTAAGTGTGTATAGTCCTCTCATTTCACAAACGCACACCAAATAATTACAGAGAGGAATTTCTTTGGGGACAACCTCAAGATATTAGGTAAAGGTTAACTCATAGATATCATGAGACTTTAGGAACTATTAGCCCAACCCTTTAGGATTGTGTAGGTTTAATATTTTATTAAAACCAAAAGTTATAATTTAAATTATACAACAATTACAATAAATAATAAAACTTCTTTTAGACTTATTAAACTTTTGGTAATTGAATTTTTATCAAAACCATAATTTCAATTTCTTTAAAAAAGTATATTAAAAGTTTATATGTTCTTGTAGTGTATCACATAGCAAAAGCATGTCCTATTCCTACAACATATAATGCTTACCTTAAACTATACCATGCAAGCATGATATGTAATACCCAATTTCTATAATTTAAATAAAAATATATATTAAATTATTAAAATTACGTATATTAAAAATGAAACTTTTTAAAAATAAAATTCTAGAAATTTTCTGTAATAGAATTTTAATTGGAGTAGCATTTTACTATTTTAAACTTATTAAAAATTTGGTAATAGAATTTCAGTCAAAGTAAATTATATTCATGTAAGAAATCAATATAATTTTTATTACAATAGAGTATTAGTAATTTTGAACTTAAAACATAACAATACTAAATTATTTATAGAGTTGACCTTTTGAGAACTGACAGAGGCGGTTATTATTTATGCTTAAGATCAGATGACTTAGATATGGCCTTTTACATAAAACTGAGAAATGAGAATAAAAGGAAAAATAGTGTCTTACAATCTATTGTATTGTTATGACTAAAAATTTGTTACTCGAAGCCAAGCAATAAACTATGCAGTAGAAATTTGTGTCATTTCCAATCGATTGTTGTTTGGTAGCATTTTATGACTCACCATGAATCTGCTTATTTTAACTATATTATAATATTTAATAATTTTATAAATATCTACCATCCCGAGGTCCTTAATGGCAGTATGATTTTATTGACCATGGATTAGCTATAGTTGATTTCTTGTGTTTTGTAGTAGATATGATATATGGGTCCTCATTCTTCCTTTTCTTTTTTCTTTATTTCTCTCTCTGTTGACCAATGCTATATATTTAGATTTCTCCAGTAATTAAGAAAGCATCAAAGATGGCAGTCTGTCAACAAATACATTCCAAATTACTGTTGTTGATTGAATTAACTCTGTTTAGGAATAGGTTATTACACCAATTAGATCATTTGTACTGTAGTGTTTGAAAATTTCGAATTGAATCAAATTAAAATTGGTGGATGATTACATTAATTGACTATAGATTAGTCACAACGATATTCAAACATGTCACAATCTTGGGTAGCAGCACTGTAGAGTAAGAATTTTGCACCTATCACTTTGGTAGAAAAATTCAAACCAATAATCAATAAAAAGGAATTTGCAAAGTCAAGCCGCAATTTTTGTTGTTTTTCTAAAAGATGTAACATAATGGTCAGAGCTTACCGAAAGAATAATTCTTTCAGAGTTCTCCAAGATGAAACTTTGAAAAAAAAAAAAAGGGGGATCTTATTCAATGAATCAACAGGGCTGCAATGTTGAGGTCAATGATTAGAGATATACTGTATAAACATGTTTGATAACTAATAGCTTGCAGAATGGTTCTCAGTAATAAGGATGAGAGTCATGAGACAGTATTATAAGACATTTCTCTCACATGCATGGATATCTCATATTGTGAGAAAGTTGTTTCATGACATTTCTTGTCCGTCTAGAGGACATCCATTTCGTGCAACTACTATTTATGGGATATAAATTTTATCTTATTATAGTAAATATATGATATTGATGTATGTTATCCATTTTTTATTTTAGAAAGTTTCTAGAAAATCTATACATTTTTTTTTCTTCTTCTATGATTTGTTAATTTGACTGAGATCGACTCCTTATGTGTAGGTGAATCTGCTTGGCCATATCCGACACCCAAATTTGGTAGCCATGGTTGGTTTTTGTTTGGAGCTAAAATGCATGGTGTTTGAATACATGCACAATGGTAGCCTACGAGACAAGTTATTTTCCTCCCATGGAAGTAGCTTTAGGACAAGAAGTCGGGCCCTTCGATGGCATGACCGGGTCCGCATTGCGGTCCAAGTTTGCTTAGGCTTGGGCTTCCTTCACTTGATTCAGCCCAGGCCCATGGTTCATGGCCACCTTTCAACATCCAGTATCCTCCTAGATCGAAATCATGTTGCAAAGATCAGTGGTTATGAGGTCTCACAAGAAGACCATGATGAATATGTATCCGATGTGGGATTGGACATTCGGGCTTTTGGGGTTGTAATGTGTGAGCTACTGACTGGGAAAAATTGGGCTGGGCTTGTTGAGGAGGCAATGACATTGGATAAGGCAGCCCTGGTGCAGAAGGTGGATGAAACTGCTGGAGATTGGCCTTTGGATTTGGCAGAGGAATTTGCGGGCTTAGCTTTGAGGTGTTTGTCCATTGATTGTGAGCCCAATACTGATTTGAACATTTCAAGGGTAATGGAAAATCTCAATAAAATTAAGAATAGGGCTGATGCTCTAATGGCAAGAGGTGGGCCTCAGGTAGTGAGTAATGACGATGATACAGACGATGTACCCAGAGTTTTCATTTGTCCCATATTTCAGGTTCGCCTCCTAACCCATTTTCCAAACCAATTTCAACATGTAGTACATATAGACTTAAGAACTTGGGACAATGTTTGGGCCTAACTCGGGCCCACTTTTCCTCTACAACCACTGAAACACACACTCTCATAGTGTTGCCATTCACTTCAAAAGGACAGCATGACTCATGACTATAACAATTCAATGCACTAAATCCGATACGATACACTTTAGTGCATTGAATCCGATACGATACGGACACATGTTATCACATGCTGGCATATGTTATTATGTGTTCGTATTGTGTCAAGTCTAGTGCATAGGAGTATTGGATCCAAGTCTTATCCTTAAAAAAATAAAATAAAATAATGAACTTACTTGGTAAAGAGTAAAGACCCAAAGTTGGAATTTTATTATTATTATTATTATGATGTCAAATTAGGAGGTTTGGTAGGATGGATATTGGGAAAAATAAGAAAGTAATAATGCTTCAATCAATCCATATATATCCATTGTATTTGATAAATGAGATCCATATATATTTGGGTGCAGGATATAATGAAGGACCCACATGTGGCAGCAGATGGATTTTCATATGAGCTAGAAGCCATAAGTGAATGGCTATTAACAGGGCATGATACTTCACCCATGACAAACTTGCGCCTCATTCACACCGACCTTACTCCTAATCGCACCCTTCGTTCCCTCATTCAGGATTGGCAAAATAAAACATCAAGATCAGTACAATGATTTGTTTTGTATTTAATTTGTACAAAGTAAGAGCAAATTGAGCTTTGTTCATTCTTTTCCACTTCTAATTGGTCTATGACCTGAGGATGTTCAAGAGAAAGAGTACGCGTGTTTAAGGCTTCACAGTGTAAGTAATTAACTTCTCAGATATAAAGTGTTACTTTGATTTACCAACTTTTTAAAGTCACTATTTTGATTGGTTTAAGTATTAAGATGGACCATAAGACCAATTTTCTTAGATTCAATGTAGAAACAAGAGGGAAACAAAACTTAAAAAGGGTATAAAAATAGCTCTTAGAAAGAATATTTTACTACTGATATAATTTGGAATCATCCTTGTTTGTCTCAATTATAACAAGCAATTTCACATTTTTATTGATTTGATAAAATAAGAAATTTCAAATTCCGTGTAGGAAAAAACTATTGCTATGTATACTGAACTATCCGATTTCTTCATTTCAGCTATACTATATCTCCACTGTTTTCCCAAAGAAAAAAATCTAGGAAGTGATATTTAAGCAGAGAAATCTCCTATTCCGTGGCTGCTAATCCTATTGTCTGCTAATCACACCCCCAAACATTTTGCCCAACGAAACCATTTGGCAACTCTTTTTGGAAGAGCATAGTCTGAGAAGAAATATGGGTCACTTGCAACTTCTTCAGGACGTGACCATATATACACCCCCCTCTCTTGCCGGCTGCCTGGGACGGTGTTGTCTAGTACAAATGCCACCAAGAACGTCACCACCATGTTCAAAGACATAAGTGCATTTATTGCAAAATCAAGCTGAAACATACCCAATGAAGATAATGACAGATTAGCTCTTCTTTATCATAAGGAACAAGGGAAACAAGAAATGACATTCAAAAATTCAGTAAGTGAATAATAGTCAAGAAAAGCTCCTATTTTCTTCCTTCAATATAAGGTTACAGTGATTAGAGTTATGTCAATTGTCAAATATATCTTTTACATACCTATTAGAAGGATTTTATCAGAAAATATTAGTTCACCATCTTTAAAATCAAATTTATTTTGGCCAAAAATGCAGATTATTAGAATTGTTTTTCGTATTTCCTAATGTCTGAGTATTCCAATAATCAAGTCAGCATGAAATTGCTCATATCATGTTATATAACATGATGTTAAACCCTCGAAAGTCATAAGCTCAGTTATTTAGATAACTTTACGACCTCAAAGTTTAAATAATCACTTCTGATCGAAGTTCCTCCCCTCCCTTTTTTCCTTTTGAATGGGAAGGGAAGCTGATTCAAATGACTACGCTTTAAATGAAGTTGTGCGCTTAAAACTATGTTAAGCAAAATGTAAGAGCAACTTACTGTTTGACTCCCAGTGTGGGCAGGTCCATTTGATGCTGCTGCATAAGGAACGAAATAACTGGGCAGTATCAAGCTGGATTCAGGTTGATACTGTTGGAAATAGGCAGGGATAGATAACCCAAGGAACAATGAAATACCAACTATTGCAATGTTTCTAAAACTTGTTGTTTGACCGTACTGCAAAGTTGACAGACCCAATGCCACAATAAGGGCCCACATGAAGCACAGTATGGAAGCAGCCATTGCCAGTGGTATAGAAGCAAGAAGTGCACCCACTTTTCCTATCAAATAGAAGTAAAGAAATGAATGCAATTAATCCTAATTAAAGCTACAAAAGATTAGGATAAATGAAACTAAACTCCCTTGAGGTTTGGAGAAATGCCAAAACACCCTCCTTTTTTCTTAAATTACACTAGCCCCCGAGGTTACTTTGTTTTGTTTTTCTTTATCATATAATCAGCTTGGTTAGTACACACTATTTGAAGTAATTTTGGATGAGATTTCAATTTCAAAAATGTGTATTTTGACTCAATTTATAATGACACAAATGGTTGTAGGGGATATATTAATACAATATCAAAAACTCAATGGGTTGTCTTAATGAAAATAGGAGGTTTTTGATATTTCCCTTAACTTTGAGAGAGGTGAGTGTAATTTAACCAAAAGAAACCACTCATGGATGATAATAACCAAGTTACATTAGTCAACAAAGAGAGTTAAAATATAGAATCCAACTAAGAATAAAGAAAACTCCTATACTTTCAGGTATCAAACCTGACAGATTGGCTTGGACTTAATCTGGACATATCATGACCATCTGTAGGCCTCGTGAACATGCACATATAGAAGGATTTCAGTCTCAGTATTGGGTTTTCTTAGATTTAGGATGCTTACCTACGAAGGAGGAGAGGATCAAGAAACCCGCACCAACTTCCACTGCCCTTCTATTAGCCACCTTTGTCATGTCAATGGTATGCACATTTTCTGTCAAGGTTGTTGATCCAGTTCCCGTACCCCAAAGTCCTGCCAATATACCGCATAAGCCCTCCAACGCAATTCCTCTGCTCACAATTCCTGGAGTTGGGGGCTTTGAATTAATCTGCAAAGATGCGGAGTGATAGGTTCCAACCTGGTTTGGTTGTTGCACCGCATCAGTATCAAAATAATAATTCCATCTTCATGTTTATTTAGTGCTCTTGCATGAAGAAATAAAAAAATTACTTAAATAATAGTGCTTTTGCAAGCTCTAATATTCTACTTTCTTCAACAAATGAAGTCACAAGAGTTTCATGACTACAGGAAGTCATGCCACATTTGGCACTTCCATAATTTCCATAAAAGAGATGGCTTAGCAATTCAAAACATAGCACTGTTCTCCTACAGTGAGAAAGCCCTCTGTAAAATGTGGCACTTCGTGCCTCGTGGGCATGAATTGTGAGGACTGCAGGGGGGAAAAACAACAACAAAAAAATATTTACTTATTTTGTCTGCACTGGATATAAGCAACCTACCGAATCCACTGATGCAACCAGCGACACTATGATCATTATCATGGAAGTCCTTAAATGGAAGATGGGGATACCCCATTGTAAAGGGTAGGGAACTCTGACCCACTCAGCAGTTCTCCATGCATTTGAAACATCAGTTCTGCAATGCTTCATAGTATATGCATGCTTTTTGCATGCATCTATTAAGACATTTGAACTGGGAATGTCAGGGCTGCAGCCTTTGTAATTGTAGGCTCCGCCAGCTGTCAGAAAGAAGGCATATGTCCATATAATCATTACACTCAGGGGAACCTGCAATGATTGAGATATTTCAGTAAGATTAATTAATAATACCCACGTTCAACAAACAAAAAACATTTAAAGTACCTCATCAACTAAAGCTCAATCCCTTCTCAAAAAAAAAAAAAACTAAAGCTCAATCCAACTTAAGCCCTAATGCCCCCTTAAATTGGGGTCTGCTATGGACCCTCATCAACTAAGGAAATATATAAGGTTTACAACAAGGCTTCTTGGAAGCATGGATGGGTTAATTACGTTTTTATTACAGTATCTAAATTTATTGTTATGACATGGACCAACCTATCTTACAAAAGATAGAGAGTATGCAATGATTGATATTTAAAGCACATATACAAACTTGCTATAGATTTAAACCACCAATATATTCTATATATAAAAACTAGGTATATATTTAAATCACTAATATATTCTCCCAACATGAGATATAATAGTGAAAGGTAAGAAGCATACCGCATAAATTCGAAATACACGATGCCCAAAGATGGATATTCCTCGAAGGTACTAAAAAAACAACAAAAGTGCAACAGTAAATGATTTGAACACTTTACAAAAGCATTTAAATGAATTAAGAAGAAGTGAGCCCTTAACTTCTTCTATATGGTCGATATTTGGAACAATTTTGGCAAGTACTAAGGATAGAACTATAAAATATATAGACATACTTAACAGAATGATCTAAATCAGTTGAAAATCACTTACCAGGGCAAATATAAGAAGCAATACTATATGTGGAATACTGATTTCCACACAACTACCAGCCTGTGGAAACCCATAGCTAAAAAATGCTAAACCTACAGCAGCAACAGTTGGTGCAACCACAACTGGGTTAATCAACCTGCAAGTTATTGTTATATACATGAGCACAAGAGGCAAGGTCCAAATTGCATGGATACTCGATCTGGCAGACCTTAAGTGTTGAAGTAAAATTTTAATTCTTAAATGGAAATTTGAAAAATTATTAATGCACCCTACAAAGAGAAAGTAGTAGAAAGCTAATGATGCATTATTGATATTTTTTTCATCAAAATTTCTATTTACTACAACCACATGACATCATATTAACTATGAAGAACCAAGATATCTTTCCATGTGAAAAGGAAGCTAAACGTGCAAGAATTTACATTCTAACAAGTGTTTTATTACATTGTCATAATCAGATAAGAAGAAAAGAAACCCAACCTAAGAAGCATGAAAACAGAACTTAGAAGTGGCAAAACTAAAACATTCAAAAAAGTCGATCAAAGTTTGCACAAGAATTTTTATGTGTGTGAACTTCATTTTACATAAGCATTAAATATTGAGACGAGCACAAAAAAGATATCACAATCGGCCTTTTGATTTACCTCAAAAACAGGGACATCAAACCACTAAATCCCAAAATGCTCTGAAATATTGAACCAACAATTATTGCCCCTTGCAATTCCCTCATTATGTGCCTGAATTTCTGCAGTTAAATAATGTATTGAAACTAAAGGATGAGTTCATATCAAAATAAAGTGGCATCCTTTCAAGGACTGATTCGTTTGACATGCAAGAAAAATCATCAATGGATATGCAAAAATGATTTAACAGAAAAATCATCACAGTGATGCTAGCCATTCCCTTCCAACCAAAATGTTTATCACTATCATGTAAATCTCCTATAACTGCAAAAGATTTATCAGGAATATAGAATGTTCAAGGTATTCCTGGAAAAGCTATATAAGCTTACATCTGATAGAATGAAATGTTGATTATTGTTATGAACTTACATGTTCAGTAAGAATTTAATACTCCTTAGTATTTATGATCACTAATGCTGGTGCCAGAGATACCATATCTGGCAATGCTATATAAGCTTACAGCTGATTAGAATGAAAAGTTTATTAATTTTTATGAACTTACATGTTCTGTAAGATTTCGATACTCCTTTGCATTTATGATTACTAATGCTGGCGCCAGAAATACAAATGAGCTCCCTTGAACTAAAGGAAGTCTTGTGCCAAAGTAGGAGTGCAGTATTGTCGTAATACCAGAAACCAGCAGCACAGTTGAAATCACATTAGCAGTATCCTTCTGTTATAGTTCATGAAGAAAAAAAATTAGTAACTTCAACTTATTTAATTCCACTAGATGTTAGAGGGATAACAGTAGAGATTCTTACATCAGTTCCACCCATTGCTGGTACAATTATCAAGGGGATGAATATTAGTGAACCAGCCAAAGATAGATAGTGCTGGAGGCCATAATACATTAATGGTACTGCAGTTAAGCAACCAGATAAGAGTCAGGAAAAGGTACTCAACTCAGCAAGTCACTCCAACAGGATTTGAAGAATGGCAATTCAAACGTTCCTAAGATGTTAAAAGGGAAAGAACATGCGCGCGAGAGAGAGAGAGAGAGGGATCCACAGGCTACATAGGAATTGCCAGAAATTGTTTTTTAACTTCTTAATTAGGTCTTTCTCTAAACTACATGATAAAGGCTTGAGCTACAATTCCCGTACAATTACAAATTTAGCTTGATCTAACAATTTTCAGCCTTGGCTCTAACAATTTAAAAATAAGATTTCATCTCCAAGCCAAATACAACAACAAGACTTAGTACCAAATTTTGTGGTCGGATATGAATCCTCAACAGACTAATTAGGGTCCGCCACATTTATTCTTTTCACTTGGCATATAATTGGAGTGTATTTAATATATAGAAACTATTTCCATCAAATAATAGGAAAATTAAAATGACACTTGCCACAAAACTGGAGTGCAATTAGACTCTAATTTGGATTCTTACTCTCAGCTTCTGCTGTTATATACTTATATAAGATAGTAATGGACACTCTAGCTGCCTCACTGCATTATTGTATCAAGTATTAAACATCAACTTTAAATAAGTATTTCTGTTTACTAAAAAAAAAAAAGGGATGTTTATCCCACATTGGTTGTGTGTGTTTAGTGTCCGCTGTTTATAACCTCAGTCTACAACTACAAAGGTTAGGCCTTTCATAATTGTATTCTGGTTATGTAATATATTATAAATCCGGTTTAAAACACTAATATTACTATTTTCGTGTGTGTTCTAATAAGTATTACTGTTTACTAAAAAAAAAGTAACTATGTTAAATTACCGAGCTATTAGGATATGGTTAATTTAATTATTTAACCAATACTTCTAACATTCACCCTCACATGTAGGCCGAAACTTCTTTTTAAAAGGTGAGGCTCAACACATGTCCCAATATCTTAAGCTATTAGAATATGGTTTGTCCCAATAACTTAAGCTATTAGGATATGGTTAATTTAATACTTTAACCAATAATTCTAAGAAACTGCAACTCCATATATACCAACCAAGCACAGCACCAACATAATTCAAAAAAAAAAAAAAAAAGTGAAAACAATACTAAATTACTAACCAAAACCAGGATTCTCTCTGAGCCCACATTTCATTTCCGACGGCAAGCGCCACCCTCCTCCATGAGCTTCTTCTTCAAGTTCTGGATACACTTCGATTTTTGCCTCTCTTTCGGCTACTTCTTCCTCTTTCTTTGCCTCAGCAGCTGAAGGAGTAACTACTGGGACTTCATCTCCATTCCCATTCCCATTAACTCCATTCGCATTCCCATTAACTCCATTCAAACCAACTTTCCTCTCATCTTCTTTAGCCCCCAACACAGGCTTATCCCGCTTCCTCCTCCTCTGATTCTCATTCTTCACAAGCGGTTCAATCTCAATCCCCTGGTTCGGCCTAGTCCGGCCCAGAATCGGGTCGATCTCGATTTTGGGAGACGACCCACCGTTTCTATGATCAAAACCTCTCTCCAAATCAAACCCAGCACTATCATTCTTGTCACTAGCACTAGCCCTGGTCTCTCCAGAGTAATCAGAGACAAAGCCAGTTCTTTTGGCCCAAGATCTCAGGTCATTCGGGTCGTGATCGATTCTTGGCACAAAAGGCTCGATCTTTGGAAACATGGACCCAAGCCTGGAGGAAATGGAAGCACCCTTCACTCTCTCCGGCTTGTCTGGGAATTGTGAACTCGACCCAGCTTCCATTTTAGCGTTCTTTTTCATTTTTCTCAAATGGGTATTACCAGCGTTCCAAGAATTAAACCCAGTCCGTTACTCTATAAAGCATACAATTATAAAGATAATTGTGTGGGTGTGAGGGAGAGAGTAGAAGCAAAGCAAAGAGTGAGGATTGGATAGGAAATGTCTTAAGTTTTTTATTAGCGCTATTATTATTATTATTATTAGTATTTGATAACCGAAACAGGAAAAGAGTTAGAAAGAGATATTATTATGGTAATGGGAGTGAAAGAAAGAGTGAGAGTGAGGCTTTTGAATTTTGAGTGTTACTTCTTGTTGTTGAAATAAGATCGAGAACCTTTTTGATTCTTTTGTCTTTGTCCTTGCCGCTCGCAAGTTGCTTTCAGTTTGGAGGTATGTTGAAATTACTGTAATGTCCCCTTTTCTTGCCCGTTGAGAGGATAAAATTAACAGCTGAAAGGTGGGGTTTTTTAAGAAATTAACTACAAAACCCAAACAATTTTATTAGTTAGCCAACGTTTCAAACATATTGCATTTCTAACAATTCGACTTCAGAGGAGTCGATTTCACTGTTCATAAAACCTATTTTTACACATTTTTAATACATAGAAATCGACTCCGGAGGAGTCGTTTTCAATGCAAGGAAAACGACTCCAGTGGAGTCGTTTTCCTTGTATTGAAAACGACTCCTCTGGAGTCGATTTGCCCAAAAACCCTGCCACACACACTTAAGCTTCAGTGTTGTCACAGAAGAGAAAGCAAACGAACCAGGCGCACGAAGGACAGGCGCCGACGAACACCAGCAACACCGACGAGCGACCAGCAAACCCAGGCGAAGCATGAAGAACCCAGGTGCCGACGAACCCAAACACCGACCAGCAAGCAGGCGCCGACGAACCCAGGCGCCGATTTCACCAGACCCCGACGAACCCAGGCGCCGATTCTGACCAAACCCCGAGTCGGCGTTCACGGATCCGCCGAGTCAGGTCCGTTCGACGACTCTATTTCGAGTTCCTGTTTGGGTTTCGTTTTTTTTTTGGATTGATTGGTCGCCTGAGATTGCATTTTGGTCTGGGTTTCGTTTTTTTGGATCTGCAGGTGTGGGAGAAGAAATACGAAGAAGACGACTTCAGAGAAGTCGTTTTCTGTACAAAGAAAACGACTTCTCCGAAGTCGTCTTCTATACAAAGAAGACGACTTCTCTGAAGTCGTTTTCTTTGTATAGAAAACGACTTCTCTGAAGTCGTTTTCTTTGTACAGAAAACGACTTCTTTGAAGTCGATTTCTTTGTGTTGAAAACGACTCCTCTGGAGTCGATTTCTATGTATTAGAAATTCGTAAAAATAGGTCTATGAACAGTGAAATCGACTCCTCTGAAGTCGAATTGTTAGAAATGCAATATGTTTAAAACGTTGGCTAACTAATAAAATTGTTTGGGTTTTGTAGTTATTTTCTTAAAAAACCCCTGAAAGGTGCCACAAACTTTTTCCTTTTTTTTTTTTTTTTTTCTTCTCTGTTTAGCCACCCACTTTTTTTTTTCTTTTTAAATTTTGGCTTTTCTTAAAAAAGAAAAAAAAGAAAAAGTTTACTTTTTAACAGGTTTGGAAGAAAAATTTTCAAGTATATGTCTATTCAAGTGTATGTTTAGTGTTATTACCTATTTAATAAGTCATGTGATTTGTTTAAATAATACAAGTAGATGATTTTATGAATGAGAGATATTACCACAACATTTTCACAACAAATTTTACGAGTTAGATTGTTATTTGTTGTTATAAGTGGGGTAAAAAGTAATTTAAGTGGTGCGTTCAAATTAGAATTAGTTGCAACTTACCACCTATGATTTGTTGTAAAAATATTATAAATGTAGTACTTTTCTTTATAAATTGCTACAAAATGTGTCAAATAAATATTCTTCCAAACTAGTTTAGACGAGCCAAAGACCTTGTAACTGAATTGACACTTCTCCATGCACAAAGTACTTGAGAGTTTAGGGAGAAATGGTTCGAAGTGCAGGGTTAGCAGCGTGTTGTAATTATCTCTCAAAAAAAAAGTTTAGACGAAAAAATAAATATCAAATAGAAAAAATAAATTTAAGTTATATGAATTTTCCTTGCAAAAAGTTCATTTTCCCAAGAACTTAACAAAATTATCCTTTTTTATAAATAAAATAAAATGAGCTAACTCTTTTTTTCTCACATTTAACAAATAGGTTTCCAAAAATTATGAGAAGTACTAAATGGACGCTTAAAAACATTTACTTTTTAATTGGGATAAAAATGAACATTTTGTTCTATTTGGTTGGAAACTTATAGCTTCTTACTTTTTGTGCTGTCTCACATTTTTTTCAAAAAAAAAAAAATTGTTTTTTATTTGAATTTTTATCAATTTATGTCACTTTTAACAAATAAGATACAAGAAACTATGAAATAATTGAAACAAGAAATATAAATCATTTCATTCCCTTCCCTTCTTTAAAAGCTATTAAAAATCGTGATTCATATCTTAAAATTGTAACAAAAATTGTAAACTATTTTAAATGTAGTAAATTTGAAATGTTTTGTTTTTCAATTTAAATGAAATGATGATTCTTCTATTTTTCAAATTCCTACTTTTTATGTAAAGAAGAATGATCCTCGATTCGATCCGATCCAAAAAGTTACTCTCCACCCATCCTATTATCAACCTTTTTGCTCACTTCTCTTCATTTTTATATTCTAACCCCTCCTCTTAAACAAGCTGAATGGCCTAAAACCATATGGAAAGGTTTTCTTACATTTTAAGTTACTTTTTGTTAGAATTACTATGAAACTCATAGAGTGGATTCAGTACACAATATGAGTGTGAATACCGACAGCAAAACTAGTACAACTGAAGGGGAGGTACATTATTGGCACAGTCAATGGGTCCCAAGAGAATTGATTAGAAAAAGAAATTTCAAAGCCAGTTTCATTCTGTCATATTCACTTTGGACCTTCTAGCTTTAAAAAAAATTACAAGATCGAAACGTAATTTAATACAATTGGCTTAAGGATTCATGCAATGCAAATTATTCAGTCTTAGACTAATGAGAAAGAGATGAGACGCTTGGTCGTCTTTGCCGACTTGTATAGCAATACATTATTAAGATGCTGATGATGAGGATTGAGGGACAAGTCTATGAGGTTGGTCATTGCTATCCATATAAATTACAAAGACAATAAAGTGGTTGAAAAATCACTTACATCTCCATTATTAGGGTCTCTTCAAGAAATTAAAGTTTTTCCTCCTTTTTAACGCATAATTCCAAAGGGAATTGACTCAACCTTGGAACGTTAGGAAAGTTTGAACTTTGGTGAGGAGTTCATATAAAATAAATGAACTTATTTTTTTCCTTGCCACCAACTCTTTTATTTTTGGCCAATAATAAATAACGTCGGCTCACCTCTTTTTTTTTTTTTTGGTAAACTTCGGCTCACCTCTTTACTTTGGAAGTAAGGGTTGGGTTCAATGCATCAGACTAGCTGAGATGTAAATATGTAGCAATTATTTATCACTTATCCATATTTTAATAGGTCTAATGTACTGATACATTGGACAGGAGCTGTGTCCTTACTTTGGATAGGTTTTTTGAAAAAAAAAAAAGTTTTCTCCAGATTGATATATTTGTTATATAACAATCTAATTATTTTATATATGTATCATAAGGCCCTAACTCAGCTTAGGCAATTCTTTGAGTTTCCTCTACATCTGAGACTTGCAACCTAGAATCGGACTTCCAGGGCATGAATGTCTCTTTGACAAATTGGTTCATTGCCTTAATCATTACTACCCCATTACGCTAGTTGGTTGTCTTAAATTTGAAGCATCGCAATAATCTTACAAAAATACAAAGTTTTCTTTTCTAGTTTTCTTCCATCATTTCGCTTTTGATTTTTTTTTTCTCCCTTGGAATAAAAAAGAAAATTAAATACCCAAAATGAGATCAAGGTTATACGAGCATAGCATAACTACGTTTCAAGCCCTTTAAATATAGAGCACGGTAATTTAATTGACATTTTGTAGTGTTTTCAATAGAGACGATCATGATTCAAATCTTCATTCCTTATTGTTATAATTATTAAATTTTAAAATATAGAAAAATATATTTTTTAGTGCTCTTGTAAAAAGTCCTAAACATCCACATTAATCAAAATCACTTGAGTGTTGGCTGAGAATATATATATATATATATATATTTTACTGTAGGGACTGGTTTCAGGCACTTCTACTAGTTGAGAAAGTAGACCCAAGCCCAGTTAACCCTGCAATGAATTTATAGAGTATGGGTTCAAGAGCTAGGCCCTAGTGAGGAATGCAACGGCCATGCATGGCTATACGTGGGAGCTGATAACTACTTAAGCGTGGTTTGGGATGCACAATAATGCTCCTCGGACGTGCCTTACAGAGCTTGGAGTTCTTATTATTTCTTTGAAGAAAGGTTACAAGGTTTCAGAGAATGCCAGTGGCTACAGTATTTCTTTTCTCTGGTTTTTCCGTCCGTCCCTCTTCAAGAGAGACTTCTTACATTATATACTTCTATCTCGGTTGATCCTAGCCCTACATTTGTTGATCAACCAGGCCACCACTTGAGAGCTTGTCCCATCAGCCGCATTCTCATCCCTCCTGTGGGTTGCAGCGCCCAAGACGGCACTGTTCAGGGGTCCTATCCTCATTAATGCGGCCAGGGCGTTAGTTGAGGGCATTTAATGTGGAGGTGACAGTTCATCTGGGACTTGCTCCTCCACCATGCTTCCATGTCCGGTGCTTGGCACTTGCTATTTGCTCCTTGGATGCTCAGGGAGATTCTCCTTGAGGGTGTGCTGCTTGCTCACTTTCTGATCTCGGACTTCCGAGGATGTAATCATCCTCGGCATGGCTTCCTGGGCAACTGGGCTTTACGCTTTAGTCCTCGGACCTTGGACGTATCCTCGGCGTGGGCCTTTGGGCCTGGTTTGAAGTGGGCCGGGGTTGCCTGACTCTTTATGGCCCCACAATTACAATTTACCTTTATAGTTTGGCCTTATCACAATTTAATCCATATACTTTTAATTATTATTTTAATCTCCTAAAATTTGGATCATAATTAAATCAATAAGCTTATTTCAAGAAACTTATCATTTTAGTAAACGACATACTTGATCATCCTTTAGACAAAATTTCAAATGTCTCTTAAAGTCATTTCAATTATGAATCAACTTTACTTGACAATATTTTTCTTGAAGTTTGTGATGAACATAACAGACAAGTCCTTCCTTTTTCTTTTCTTTTTTACCTTACTATCACAAAATATTCTATATTTTTTGTTATTCTTGCTTAAACAACTTTTATCATAACTATGGTTAAATGCAGCCATTGTGTTGTTGGTGGTAGTCAAACGAGTAGATGATGATTCTTCTTCTTCCCACTTCCAAACTGTTTCTTTCTCACCTCCAAAGCTTGAACAGAAGACACCTTTGAATGCCCATCAGCCACTCAACTTAGGAGCTGGTTACAAATTCACAACCTCTGTCTCCCTATGTAATTGCAGAAGGCAAAGATTGTGTGTTGTTGCTTGTTGGTCATTACATTAGTGTGCTTTGGGGTTATTATTGCTGGGTTTCTAGTTTGATAGCTTCTTCTTCATATAGTAGAAGTCCCATGCCCCCCTATTTCTTAGGTCAGGTGACTCAGGTGGGCAATGGAAATTAGAGTTCAATATAATACGAAATATTACAAGAACTAAAAATAAAAAATAAATAAACGGAACAAATTTAATAACTGTATGTATAAATGGTTAATTTCAGTAATTAACACTAAATAATAAAAGCATTTAGAGGATTTGTTAAATAGTTGCCTAGCACTAAACAGTGTCATGTGCCTTGACTTCTAGTCCACTTAAAAGTTTCTGATGAACAAACAGAGAAAACAGAGAAGCAGTTGATGGATTCAAATACCCACCAAAATTATTCAGTTATGACATCTAACCTCTCGAATCGAACTTCCTAATAAATTCTTCATTTTTCCAAAACTTCAAAAAAATAAAATTAAAAACATTCTTTAAAAAACAAAAATGCATAATTTTGACCTACAGCAACTAAACTTCATTGGAGTGCCCTTTTCTGGAACATTTGCATGTAGTTGATTTTCCAAATTTAAGAACTAACGACCTTCACTGCTTCAAGCAAAGTCCAATTTAACAATGAATAAAGAAGAAGAATGTTTGCATTGTTGTTTTCCTTAAATGTGAATAATTCTTTCTCTACAATTAGGAGTAATATCCCCTTAATCTTAAATTAATCACTGATCCATGAGTATTTCCTGAGTATGCTAAGTTGCTATAACCCTGTTTCCATTTCTAATACACAAAAATCAAGGCTTAAGACTAATTTCAGAATCTGTGAGAACTGCTAGCAGAATTTTCAATAAATTGAGATTCTTTTTTAGCAAGGAAATTTTATTGAAAAAGATGAACACTACCCAGTTCACAAGATGTGTAGCTAGATGGCATCAAAAAGCAAGAGAAGTTACAAAAATCAATACATTATAACAAAGTTGAGTGAGAACGTAAAACAGCCATCCAGTTAAACAAAGTTCGCAAAAGGATCATCTTAAGATCCATCATAGTCCATTCAAGACCTTTGAAAGCTCTATTGTCTACACTCTTTCCAAATAGTCCTCTTACCATTCAGAGTTTAAACATTCCAAATGTCACCCTTTCTATGTTTAGCAAATCAATAACTCTGTTGGGCATAACCCACAGCACCCCAAACAAATATAGCACTAGAGACCACAACTCTCTAGCATACCCACAAGTGATTGACATCCTCCCATCCTTCTTACACAAAAATTGGAGAATTCTAACAACACCAGAATCATTGATCACCTACTCTTTCACAAGAGGCTTGTTCTTTGAAATCAGGGATCCAACAAATGTATAAAGATTGACACAGTAAAACACGATGGAAGCTTATCTTTCTATATAGTATTGTTTCAAATGACTCCCAGGATCAAATATAATCAAATCATTCACTATCATCCAATCTTCCAAAACAAAAGCTCAACAAATTTTAGATAAAAATTGAAATTGCAGTATAACATTCAAGGTGAGAGCAAAGAACAAATTTTAAAACACTCATACTTGTGCATGACTGGTGTTACTAACCTAAAAAATCAAATCAAACCATTGAATTTATGTTCAGATTCAACAATGGCCACTAATAGAATGCCTAATAAATTAGAAAATTTCAATTGCACCAGCATCATCGAGCACCTACTCTGTGAAAAGGCTACAAAGTAAAATATCATGGAATATTTACTTCAAACTTAGTCCCATGGTCCAATATAATCCAGTATGTTACTTTCAATCAAACCCCAAAATGATGAGGTCTCCCAACTACATACATTACATGGCATGACCCTTGTTTCCTTGAGCTTGATTTACAAGTTTTCTAGTGCATCACCAGTTTATATAGCATAACCCAAATTTCTTTCCAATAGCATACTACGGAAAGGCCTTCCAACATCCTTATATCCAGCCAATTCCTATATTTTACAACACTCTAATGAGAAAGTATCTCACAACTTCAAAAATTTTGGAGCATCCGCAAATAAAGTACAAATATTTAAAGCAATAATATCCATCTTCTAGATTAGGGAATTTCGCTGGCACAATTCCCTTCTACTGGTGCTGGTCTTGTTCCACAGAGAGATGCTTTGTGGTTCTATGCTTGATAATGGTGAAACTACAGTCACTATTAAAGGTATAATGCTGGTAAGTTGGGAAGTAGCTGTCAACTTTATTGCCTCAATTGATGAAGATTTCCAACTTAAATCATAGAAACCAGTGGTACAAGTTTGCATCTTCCCATATCTTTGACTTTTGTTCCACACACATTGTAATTAACTACAATAAAACCCCAATTAACAAAGATTGATGCATTCATTTACTTTAACACTCCACCTAAAACCCAATGAACACAACCAAATTTCTCTTCAGCCAACATAACTGAGTGGTGGCTATGCTGATATGCTCCCCAATTTTCTTTTGTTCTCTCAACTAATATTCTAAACTAGTTCCTTTACTCCTTACCTAACCATAACCTTCCCATCCTAACATATTGGTAGGTGAAACATCTATTTACAGAAAATTTTCAAATACTAGTAATTTCACATAAGCAACATGATTAATACACACAATAGTATCTACCATCCAGGGCAGTCCATATAGTATATCAAGTGACAAATTACTGATTGTCACCATCCAGGGCAGTCCATATAGTATATCAAGTGATAAATTACTGATTATCCCAAAAGTTCAAGCTTTTAGAAACTGGTTGATTTAATCATTTTATCTAACACTCTTAGCATATATGGCTATCTGATCCATGAAAAATTACCGATTGTCCCCAAAATATAACCTTTTAAAAAATGATGAATTTGATCTAACATTAAGTATATAGAACCTGAAAGAATATCAAATTCGCTCACTTTCCAATACTTTTCAGCTAAATTCGAACTCCTGGATTAACCAGAATCAGCAACTAAACAACAGAAACCGAAATTTCTCTAAAATTCTTCACAGCATTGATAGTGAGTCACTATTTATAGAACTGTGAAACCATTTCTTAGATAACATCACAAACGACATAGTCAAAGAAACAAAGAAACATGTATAGACAAGCGAATCTGATAAATGGGTTTTAAAGAAAAAAGATAGTATCACCGAGGAGAGGATGTTTTGGGTTAGTAAATATATATATTTTTTTTATGCGGGTAGAGATTTGAAGAGACGATCAACGTGATCTTGTTGCTCACGGAATCGTCGTTTGAGGTAAGTCTCGAGGATCTCCATTACAGAGACGAAGCGCTTCATTTCTTCGAGCCTTTGGCTCAGCTCGGCTTCACGAGCCCTGGCGCGAGCCAGACGAGCCTCAGTGTCGGCGAGCCGGTCCCTCAGATTGTCCACAACATCCTCCGCATTGTTGTTGTTGTTGTTGTTTTCAGTCGCAGGTGGTTGTTGCCTATTGGAGGAGCTTAGGCTGTCCCGAGAAAAAGCTTGGTGCTGACCGTAACACATCGTGAAAATCAAAATCAAATCAAATCAAATCAAAATCAAAGCAATATACTAGGTGGGTTTTGATCAAACAATTCTGGTTTTGTGTTTGGGTGTCTCTCTCGGAAAGAAAAAGAGACAGAATTATTGTTGTCGATGTTTGCACTTTGCAGAGATGGGGAATTAGCTTTTAGCTTTACAGAAATAAATGGTGATAAGGATTAATCTGGACCGTTGAAATTCGGAGTTTTTATTTCGCTGCAACCAGGTTCTCTCTACCTGGTGCACTGGGGGTATAACCTTTTTACTTTTTACTTTTTTACTCCTTTATTTTTTTTGCCAAATATTTATTTTCCAAACTTTAATTATATAGCACGTTTTTTATTTTTTTTGCTAAATATTTATTTTCCAAACTTTAATTATATAGCACATTTTTTGAACTTGAGTTTAGAACTGAAACTTGAGTTTCAAGCTTTTTTTTTTTTTTTTTTTTTTTTTTTTGAGAAACCAGACTATTAAGCCTGGCCTTTTATTCAAATGAAAGGAATACATCAATGAACATCAAAAGAAACTAATGAGGCAATGTCCTCTGGTAAGGATTCTAACCAGACCTGGGTACCCCGAATAGTTTTAGCTTTTTTGGCTAAAGAATTAGCCACAACATTACACTTTCTAGGCACATGAGTGAATAGAGAAAGCTGAAAAGATTCTGCTAGCATGCGAATGTCATCTATAATGTGACCAAACGCTGAAGAGTCCGAAGTTCCTTCCGAAATGGCTTGAATTACCGTTGCTGAGTCTCCTTCAAAGATAACCTCCACAAGACCTATCTCCATGGCGAACTGCACTGCTCGTCAGCACACAAGTGCTTCCAACTCTACCATCGTCTAAGCAAGAGGGACTGTCATGGATAATGCTCCAATAGCCTCACCACGCCAGTCCCTAATCACCACGCCTAGGCCTGCCAAGTTGTCTGACTTGAAAATCGCTACATCAAATTTGACATAATGTTTGGGTTAAGGTTTCTAAGTAATTTTTTTTGGGCACAAAAACATAATGTTTGGCAAAAAAAAAAACTTTTTTCAGCATTTTTCTTACTTTTTAGCTGACAAAAAGCATCCCAGTTTCTCAACTTCTTAAACGACACAAATGAACCCATTGAGCTTTGAATAAGGGTCCAATCTTAAACATTATTTCAAATGTAATTTACATATTTAGACATTTTCTATAAAATAAACTAGTCATTTTAACTACACTTTTTTACTCTAAATTATATCTCATTTTATTCTTTGTCCCTAAATTATCAAAAAGTACAATCAACCATCCAAATGAAAACTTTGAACATTTAACTTCTTGCCATTTGTTTTGTTGTTAAACCTAACCTAATTTTGCATTAAAAATTTAATTTACCCTTATATCGTTATTTTTAGAAAATGGTAAATTGGTGTTTCAATACTTAATTTTGTTGTACTTAACACCAAAACAGGCCTAAAGGGACATTGAAACAAAGTTATAACTTTTGAAATTAAATTATATGTTTCGATGGTTCAGGTATTAAAGTGAAAAATAGGTATAGTTTGGGGGGAAAAAAGAGTAATTTTTCAAAAATAAATAAAAATAAATTTTGAATCATAAAGTTAAATAGCTCATTCTTTTGGATTTTTTTTAAAAGCCAAATTTGAAACTCCATTTCACAAAATTAAGTTTCAAATAAAGCTCACTTTTACTAAATTCGAGTTATAAAAAATACAAACTGGCGTATGATTTGACAATTTTTTATAAGTGAAATTGAGGGGCTGTTTGGTAATGTTGGTTAAACAATAGTTTTTAGTGTTTAAACATCACAACACTTATTTTTATAACACTTTTTAACTCACACCTATTTCTACAACACTTAAACAATATTACTAAAAATCTCTTACAAGGAAGTTTTGTAAACTCGAGCTTGTCCTTTGTATCGTAAGCCAATAAAAACTTAAAGTCCTATGAAAAAAGTAAAACTATGAGATTGGTAAAAGTCAATTTTTACTCTGAAATCCAAACTCGATTTCCACAAACGAACAAGGGTTTGATTTGCTACATTGCATACAGGTTTGCTGGAGCTACTGCATACAGGTTAGGTGACAAAATATTAAAGTGACACATGTCTAGTGGTCACATGCAACACACATGACCTGTTAATTCATTCGAGATGACAAATGGCGTTAACGTTTGCTCTCTCTCTCCTTCATCCAAAAACCAAGCTCAGATCTTTCTCTCTCTTCCTCCTCCTTTGTTCTTCTCAAAACTTAGAAAACCAATAATCAACCCACCTGTGACCTACCCATATCAAACCCACAGCCCATTGTGACAAACACAGTCAGGTGGGTCGGCGGTGAAAGCATATGGTAAGATAGAGTTGGAAGATGTGGGTTCTGATTTTGGACAGTACCCAGGCCCAAGTGGAATCAAGGAACCTAGTCCCCCAAACAGTTTTGTACTTGTTGTTTGGTGGACTAGGCTTGGTTCACCGCAGCTATGTTGGGCTAATTACGAACCAAATTGTGCACAAAACATAAATCCTACAACACATACATATTCATACATGCAAATATATATATATTGCAAAGCAAACGGCTAAGGAACAATAAAGAAAAAAAAAAAAAAAAAAGCAAATAAGGACATCAGAGATCCTCATAAAATAAATGATATTTCATTATTTTGAGTTTAAATACATTGGGTCCTTCTTAAAGCATTAGCAGTGGGCCTTCTAAATGTCAAATGTAAGGTACATTTGGCATTTAGGCCCAAAAACATGCTAGCAACTGGAAGGCTAAAACTGAGAAATGCCAAAAATTTTTGGCATAGCGCTACAGTGCCATCTTACACAATGCCATCTTACATGTAAGATGGCACTGTAGCGCTATGCCAAACCAAAATAATATTTTTTAATCATTTTATTTTTTCTCTCTCCTCTGTGTCACTGTAGCATCTCTAAATATTTCGTCTCCTTCTCTCGTCTCTCTCTTTGTGCTAGTGCTTGAGGTAGAAGACCTTGGAGTCACCGGTGGCAGCAGAAGGGATGAGTCTGGTGTCAAGGAGCTTGAGGATTTTGGTACAGATGTTGGAGAGCTCCAACTCGACCTGGGTCAAAAAGCGCTACCGAAGTGGGTTGCGATCCGGTTCTTCTGGGTTGCGATCTAGGTTCTGTGTGTGTGTGTGTGTGTGTGTTTTTTTTTTTTTCTTTTGTGACTGACAGCTAAAGGAAAAGGTGGATTTTGTTGTGATTTTTAGATTTGTTCTTCTGGGTTGCGACATGTTTAGATTTGTTGTGATTTTGCTGGGGTGGCAGGTGGATTTCTGATGCTTGTTTGATTTAGGTGATTTTTTGTTGTGATTTTCTTGTTGTAATTTTGTTGGGTATGGGTTTGCTAGAGGTTGAGGCTGGTGCTAGAGGTTGAGGGAGAAAGAGAGAAAAAGGAAGAGAAAAAGAGAAATAGTAAAAAAAGATTAAAAAAGAATATTTAAATAAAATAGGAAAAAAATAGAGTTTTGGGATGTTGGGTGTATTGAAAAATGGTATGGTATAAATGATAAACTAGCTTTTTGGGATGGTAAAATAGGATGGGATGAGATTTTCGACTGTGGATGCTCTTAGATAGCTATTTGTAGGCTTCTAAGACTTGTGAGGTTTGAATCCTCTTGAATCCAAGTATATCCTCTAGTGTCTATTTCAAGATCCCTCATGGTATTTTCCCTCTTTTCTCCCTTTTTGAATTTTAAAGAAGTCTTTCAAAGGCTCTTTTGGCTCTGATTAGTTATTGCTGAATGTTTTTTATTGATGGCTTCATCTCCTTTTATTGTATCTTCTTAGGGTTTTTGGTGTACCATTAATTCCATCCATTTGCTGTATTGGGTACCAGAACCAATGTTGTGTTAACAACATTGGTGGTTGGTCCCTTCCTTATTTTCTTACTATATTTTCCTTTTAAGATTTCCCCCCAAAAAGTCCCCAGCTGATCTTCCTCTTTTGGGAGGTCCTAAGGGTTGACTTTCAATCCTCTTTTCCTAAAGCTTCTAGATGCTCCTTTTCGACCCACCTTTTGGTTACTTCTCCTTTTGTAATTTTCTCTAAATGGGTAGATTCCTCCCTGTTAAGTTGAAAGATTCTCAGCCACCTTCTTTCATGGTTCACCCTCCTGCGTTCCCCGAGGTACCAGGCTTCTTTTTATCAAGTGCTAATTTCTAAGTCATCATCCTTTTTCTGAGCCATAGGTGGCTGATGGGACATGTTTATCTTCGTTCTTTGTGTCTATGAGCATGCTCCCTTGAGCTGTCAAAGTCCTAGCTGATCCTTTCTTGCATTTCCCAAGGATCCCATGGTTTTGGCAGTCCCAAGGTATCTTGGTCCAGTTCATTTTTGGGCTCCTCAGGTAACTCTCCTTACAAAAGCTAGGTTGAGCTTCCTTTTTCATTTTCCTTCATTTTCTAAGGCCCAAAGCTTGCCAATTCATGGGTTTGGGCCTCCTTTTACTCATTTTAAGTGGACTTTGCCTATCTTTGAGGGCCCTTTTAGTTTTAGATTTCAATACTTGTGATATTTTGGACATCAACAGAAGATAAGATAGAATCTAATGATAGGGAAAGATGAGTTTTATGTTATGTTTGGGAGTTTAGAGGAGAATGGTTATCCTCCACTTTATTTGGATGTTTTTAAAATTAAGTAAAGGGAAAAGGAATAATTAGCATTTTCATAATTTGTAATTTTGTTAATGTAGTAAGGGTAAATTTGGTAATTCATTTGGTCAAGCATTTTTATGCTCTACTCTCCCTTCAAATCTCTCAAATTTGAGGAATTAAAAATGAGGGGTTAAAAGTAATTAGAACCCTTTCAAATCCCTCCCCCTCCTCCCTTAAAAAAAAAAAATCAAAATATGGTGATTTAACTTACTCTCCCTCCCTCTACTCTACTCCCCCTTCATCTAAACAAATTATTAAATTTTTTTTCGTCTAATGGGGTTTGCCTAAGGGTATGTTTAGATTCAGCTTATTTTACTGAAATTGAAAAATTATTATTGAAAGTACTGTAAATAAAAGTAAAAGTTAATTAAAATAGGTACAGTAGAGCTTATAAATGGTGTCAAAAAAATTAAATGCACTCATAAATAGTAACAAAAATAAATTTAGTAGAATTGTACCCTAACCCAAAACCCAATAAGCCGTTTGATTTGACAGGGAAACGATGAAACGTTAATGGAGAAATTTCATTCACAGCCTGAACACGTGTCACTTTAAAGTATACAGCAGCAGCAGCTCAGCTCCAGCAACTCTGTTTGCAGCGTCCACAACCGACAACCGTTATGTAGAAAAAACATAAAATATTGTAGTAAGTAAACGACAGCGTTCCACAGAGAGATTTAAAAATTAAAAACCCCAACATTCGCGAAAGCGATAGAAGAAGCCAGTAGCCTCTTTCTTTCTCTTCCACCGACTCTACCTTCTGCGCTTCTCCGCTTCTCTGCTCTCTCTCTCTCTCTCAATCTCGCCGTCTACGTCGCCGTCGCCGGTTCCACCGCCGCTTTAAACCTGTCGAAGAGCACTGTTTCTTGCCCTTTGTGTAAGTCTCTTTCAAAAATTGGCTCTCTCTCTCTCTCTCTATGTAATTCTTTGTGCATGGGTTCTTGTATATGTATTTTCTTTATTTTGCAGCTCAGGTGTTTGATGATTTGCTTCTTTGATCTTTTCCTCTTTTTGGCTTTTGGGTTCTGTAGAAATTGCCTTTTGTGTGAGTTTGATTAGTATATATTTATTTATTTTTTAGTTTTCAAATCATGCTAGTTTGTTGCGAATTAATTGAATGGAACTTTTTGATGCTAAACCCATCTGAGAATATTATCATGTGATTGATGACTGAACTCAAATGGGCTTGCTATTGCTATTGGAATGTAATGTCATATTAGTGCTGATGATTCTGAAAGTGAATAGAGGGTTAGAGGCTTAGCATTTTGTTTCATTGAAAGCTGTTAGAGGAAGTTTTAGCAAATAAATTTTGCTTAAATGCCCTTTAATTAGTGGCTGTTCTAGTTTATCAGTATGAAGATGTTTTGGTTTTGGAGGATTCATTATCTTCCATTGGCAACAGTTAGTCTTGTCATTCTGGGGTACGAGAGTAACACAATATGTTCACGGCATATTGTAGCAAAGGATGCCATTTAGAGTGGATAGGTCTTTTTTTTTTTGGTAATCCCATGGTTCAGTGTTGGGTGAAAGAGGATGGAAATGACAAGTATGGGCGTCTTCATGGTTTTGTATGGTCAGGTCAAGAGAAGTCAGGCAGAAACAGATCAAAAGGTGAGATAGAAAAAAAAAATCTAAGATTTAGAGGAAGTGTAATTCAGGTATTTATGTGTTAGAATTATTATTTGGGTTTTGACTTTTGAGATTTTGATTTGCCATATTTTTTCATGGAAAATCAAATAACCTAGGCTCTTAATCAACAAAAGCGCATTCTCTGTTTCCATTTGGGTAAAAAAACCCAGCATTTTGGGGAGAAAAAAAGCCTTTAAAACCCAGCCACACTTACTCTATAAAAACTCACCTTTTCACAAAGGCAAAAGGCCGAGTTTTCAGCGAGAAACTCAGCAATGTCCACAATTATCAACTCAAAGATATTGAGTTCTGATATAAACCCAAAGATATTGAATTCTAATATGAATGTAGAAATTTGACACATGAGAATATGTTTGTACAGAACAAATTTGATGCAATATTTGAAACTCATGTCTATGCTTAATTTGAGTGGTTGGTTAGAGATTCAAGTATAGTAAATTATGTGGGTGATAAATTATGTCTAATTTAGTGTTTTTATTGAGTTTACTAGATGAGTTTATGCTGAGGGCATTGTATTATTGCAGACTTTGAGCAGCAAAAATACCTAAAGGTGCAATTCGCTTAGGGGTGGTCAAGGTAACTTTTTCATAGATATCTTTTGATAAATTTCACTTTTGATGATGGGAGAAATATTATTAAGAATTATACCATATGCATATCCATTCATAAATTTTGTTTAGTCTGTTTCCACCCTATTTTGGTTTCAGAGTTTTGCAACTAAGAATTTGGCACAATAACTTTTGGATTAAGAATTTATAAATTGAATTTAATAGGCTAACCAGCTAATAAAGCTTAAACTGTATGCCAGTAATTCAGCTATCATAGTGCAATAAGAAGTTACTCCTTGATGCAATGACTTTAGCATGTATTATAAATAAATTTAATGTTGTTACGCCTGCTAGCTGTTCCCTTTGTACAGTTTCATGTATTATAAATAAGGGTTGGATATAAAGATCAATTATATTTTTGCCATGATCAAGGAAAGAAATATTATTTCTATATATGCATTTGCAGGCTGCTTTCTTTGGGCATGGGTTCATGTATCATAAATAATAATGATTTGAGTGTAGATTCTAATTCAAATTTTGCACTTGCAGGCTTTTCCTTCAAAAGACTTACATATTGAATTAATTAGTGTAGACATAAATGCTAGAGCTTGGTTAGGGCCTTGAATGATAAATTATGAGTTAAAATAAATTTTTTTTTACATGGTTAATCTTAGTTTGTTAAGTTTAGATATTCGAAGCTGTTGTATTGCGTTTGTTGTTGTTGTTGTTGTTGTTGTTGTAGTTTTCATGTTCGTTGTCCTTGGATATACTCATTTTGTTATCTTGTTCTTTTTTATTCGTTTTCTTGCTTAAAAGGGTGTTCATCAAAAACTAAGCTAAACATTGTAGGTAGACGCATCAATTGTAACATAAAGAAGAAAGTATAACAAATTTTTTATTGTGAATGGTTGAAGACTTGTAGGTATTTGATGAAGGGCATCAATTGTAGCATATGACATCATTTGTTTCAAAATTTTAATTCAGTTGCTTATCGTTGGAAACTTGGAAGATAATGTTTGTTATTATTCTTAGAACTTATTAGCCTTTAGCAAATAAGTTCTAACTATTAGAAATCATAGTAATATAGATATTCATTGGTTCAATAGCTATTTTAAGTTTGCGTGCAATCAAAATTGTTATATTAATGAGATTAGCATTTTATGAAATATATTTTTTAGTACTTGGTTTTATGCTTCTTCAAATAAAAGCTCTATTTTAATTTTTTTCACTAAAGGGTTTGCACGTGCCTCCTTAACTAGTAATGGAAAATAAGTCTATAAATGTAGAAACTATACTAAACCAAAATCAGGAAAAAGAGAACTAAATGGATAACAGTGATTCATTTATTCCCTCAATAACAGTGATCTTAATAAACAAATTGTAACATACATGAAAAGAAAAGGAAAAGAAATTGCCTTATTGATCTACCCATTAAGAAAAGAAAAAAAATGCTATTCGTCACTAATCAAGTGTTATTGTTTGGGATATTTTGGTAATTTTTTACATTTTAGTGTTTTTTGGGTTATTTTGGACATTCTAGGGGCATATTGGTAATTTTGGAGGTCAAGAGGGTATTCGGGTCATTTTGGTAGTTCTAGAGGCATTTGGGTTAGGTTAAATGGGTGGGTTACTAAATTAAATGAGTTTGGCGGGTAATAAACGAATCTTAATTTATATATAAATGGTTATAAATGAATCTTACCAACTACCTTGGCCTATCCCGAAATACCAACCTACAGTTGAACCTTCGCTCCAATACCCAATTGCAAGGTAGTCAAAGGCGAAAGGCGCCCTTAAGGCGCCAAGGCCTTGTATCGCCCGAGGTGACGAGGCGCCAAAAAGGCGCTAGCCCGAGTGAAGCGAGGCGCCAAATTCTAAAAAATTAGTCTCCATCCAAATATCAACAGTCAACTAAGTCTAGATAATTATCAAACATCAACTAAGTTTGAATATAAGCATAAATCACCATTTAAAAATTAGTCTCCATCCAAATATCAACTAAATCTGAATATTAAACCAAAATATTGTTCATAACTTCATATTAGAAAGAAGAAAACTCCTAACAAAACATTGAAGATTGAACTTCATGACTATCCATGACAAAACAAAAGCATTTGAAGATTGAACATTCTGCCTATTAGCCTATTTAATAGCCTGAATGTGGTTGTTATTTTTAATCTAAAGGTCATCATCAGAGTCTTCACTCAAGTTTCCATCACTTTCAAAGCCACTTACCATATTTATAACCATAAACATTCTCTTCCTCGGTCTCATCAGAATCAGCATTTTCCTCTTCAATATTTGGTTGTGATGTTGAGGCCTTTAAGCTTGCCCTTGATTTTGTTTGGAATCTAGTATTCTTCCTTGGTTCTCCAACACCAGTAGCTCTTGCCACTACACCCCATGTCAAACCATCATCATCATCATCATCAAAAACCAACTCATCTTCAACATTCATAGATGGTTCAGCACTCATTTCCCCCAACAATCATTCATTACTTTCATCTATATCATCTAAGGAGATGGGATCAATAACATCACACTTATCATATCGTGCCTTCATCTTTTGATTATACTTCAGAAAGACCAGATCATTTAGTCGTTTTTGTGCAAGTCTATTCCTTCTTTTTGTGTGAATCTACAACCATTTATGAAAACTAAGTATTAGACTATAGTGAATAATTAAACCATTGGAATTTTCTATGAAATAAAGTAGCTCATCAAAGGATAAAATCTACTTATTATACTTCAAAACTCACCTGCTCAAACACACTCCAATTGCGCTCACAACCACATGCACTACAAGTCAAGCTCAAGATTGTTATAGCTAACTGTTGCAAATTCGCAGTTGAGCTCCATAGAAACTCCACCATTCAGCTATGTTAAAAAAATAAGTATGAGTAATGATATATGATATATTAGAAGTCATATTTTTTTTTTTTTTGGTAAAAAGTGCCACTGTTCTAGTCATTATAAGTTAGATATAAATGCTTTCTTACCTGGAGCCCTTGTCTTTCTTGATCTTTTAGCCAATTCAATGCCAAAGAATCCTTCATCTTTCTTATAGATGGGTAGCTCAACCATGATCTTGTCTTGAATTTCAGCACTAGGAACTAGTCTTTGTATATAAGCATACAATCCTGCTGTAATTTCATGATCTGTTGCTATGTTATCATCAAAATAGAAGTACTCAGGATTCAAGAAATGACCCACTGCATGCAAAGGCCGATGTAATTGACATTCCCATCTCTCATCAATGATTTTAAAAATATTTGAATACCTTTCTTCATTCTCATTAAAAGCTTTTATAATAGCTTCTTTGGCCCTATCCATTGCCTCATATATGTAACCCATAGCTGGTTTTCTCTCATTACCAACAAGGCGAAGAACCCGAACAAGAGGGCCCATAACTTTAAGAATGTAAACTATAGTATTCCAAAAAGAAGGCATCAAAATCGTTTCTACTACTCGTTTAGCATTTGCTTCCTTTGCCCATCTACTACGAACCCACTCCTCAGAAGTAAACATGGCCCTTAGGTTATGCTTTTGCTTATAAATGGATTTTATTGTAAGATATGAAGTGCAAAACCTAGTTTTCCCAGCCCTAACCACCTCTCTTTGTTTTGTGTATTCTCTCATCATATTTAAGACACCCCCATGGTTGTAGATATATCCAGTCAATTGAATGGCCATTTCCAAAGTTTTTGCAATTCTAGGAATTTTCCCAATGTCCTCCAACTATGAAGCACGGGTGCGTTTCGGGACTCGGGTGCGGGTGCGGGTGCGGGACTCAGCAATTTTTGAAAAAGGTGGGTGCGGGTGAGGCGGGACTCGGCGATTAAAAAATTATTAAAAATATTTTTATATAGTGAATTTAATATTTTTATATAAAAAAAATCAAATAAATGGTAGAATTTATTATTAAAAAATAATTATTTATGATTTGTTTTTAATAAAATTAATATTTTTGGTAATTGTAAATAAAAAACCACATTTCAAGAAGGTTCCTTTACTCATTTTTCAATTCCCAAGCCCACCCACATTAAATATTTGACTTTTCCACTCCTTAATTTATATTTTTTTGTTACGTACATTTATTCTTCTTCCATCTTTTTTTTTTTGGTGTCTTCTCATCTTCTTCTTCCTTCTCTCTTTTTTTTTTTTTTTCCTCTCACAAGGCCACATGAAGCAGAAGAATGGCAGCCACTGCCCATTTCGTCCTGTTTCGGCGGCTGTTTCGGCTGGAATCGGCCGTATCGGCCTGTTTCGGTGGCCGTTTCGGCCGGAATCAGCATGTTTCAGCCGTATCGAATTCCATTTCCGCCGGAATCGGCCCATTTTGGCCCGAATTGGCTCGAATCTGGCCGAGTTGGCGCGAATCGGCTCGAATCTGGCCGAGTCGGCGCGAATCCAAAAAAAAAAAAAAAAAAAAAGGGAGAGTCGGTGAGTCGGATGCCGGACGCCGCGTCGGTGCTTTCTAGTCCTCCAATATAAGGTCATGCCAGTGTGCAGCACATGGAGTCCAATACAAATTTGGCCTCTTTGCTTCCAACAACTTCCCATTCAACACGTAATTAGATCCATTATCCGATACTACTTGGACTACATTAGCCTCCCCAATCTGTTCTAAAAATGCATCAAGTAATTCAAAAGTTTTTTCCCCAGTTTTCATAAAAGATGATGTATCAATTGACTTCACAAACATGGTTCCAGATGGGCAATTCACCAAAAAGTTAATCAAGATCCTATTGGTTCTACTAGTCCACCCATCAGACATAATAGAACAGCCATATTTCTTCCAATCTTGCTTGTGATCACTCGATAACTCATTTGTGTAAGCCACCTCCTTTTTGAGAATTGGAACTCTTAACTCATGGTAACTAGGAGGCTTCATATTTGGACCATACTGCCCAATAGCTTCAATTGCCCATTTACATTCATCTAAGCGAGCAACATTGAATGGTATACCGGCTAGATAAAATAGCTGGCCAATATACTGACAAGCTTGTGCTCTTTTCTCTTTGTCAAGTTTATCATTGATGTTAGTTTGCTTCGTCTTACCCTGTTTCCTAAGTGCAACCACTTTTTCTGGCTTTAATGTTACAAAAGAATCCATGGGACCTTTCAACTTCTTAGACTTTGGCATTAATTTCACAGCTTTCACTTGGGTGCTACTGCCAACCCCTCTCTTACTAGAGCATGATTTTTTCCCTTTTTGGATAACTTCTACTTCCTCTACCTCATCATCATCTACATCCTCAATTTCAATCATATTATCCATATCATCAAAATCAGGCATCTTGTCATAGTTCTCCTTGTCACTCTTCTTCTCTACCATATATTGTGCAAACTCTTCTCTAACATGATCAGGACATTTTAAACACTTTGTACTGTTTTTAAAATTCCCTACTTAATGCTGCTTTGCTCTATGCATCCCTCCCTTTGTGACTTTATTACAAAAGAGACAAGTCACTGCATTTTTGTCTTCTACATTAGCTAAATAATTATATTTCCATCCCGGATCTTTTCTCCTCCCATTATTTGAAGCCATTCTACATATAAAAAAATAAAACCCAATACAATACATTTAATAGGATTCTATATTAAGCTAGCTAGGTATCATTTACTATGGTTTGAGCTCTAAAAATTGAGTGAAGTAATGAGTTTGAGAAAAGGGAAAGTTGCTGGAGACAGAGAGTCCAACAGAGAAGAGAAAAGGAGGGGAAAAACAGAGAGGAGAGAGTTTTATATGCTCTGAAAAGGGGGAAAAAAACAAAGAGTCCAACAGAGAAGAGAAAAAGGGGAAAAAACAGAGAGGAGAGGGTTTTATATGCTCTAAAAAGGGGGAAAAAAATAGAGTCCAACAGAGAAGAGAAAAGGGGGAAAAAAACAGAGAAAAAACATAGAGGAGAGAGTTTTATATGCTCTGAAAAGGGGGAAAAAAACAAAGTCCAACAGTGAAGAGAAAAGGGGGAAAAAAGTAGAGAAGAAATAGAGAGGAAAGAGTTTTATATGCTTTGAAATTGTGGACAACGACAAACTTACCAAAGCAGTGTCGCAGTGAAAGAGAACTTAGGAAAAGAAAAAGTGTAAAAAAAAACTAAAAGAATAGGAAAATATTACCTGATGTTGGTTGATTGCCGGCAGCAACTGGCCCACTCTCTTCCAAACCCTAGAAGAAGACGAAATACCTTTGCTCTGATGTTGGTTGACTGCTTGCTTTGCTCTGATGTTCCTGAAACTTCTTTGATTTATCTTTTGTTTTATGCTTTTTTTTTTTTTTTTTTTTTTAATTTTTAATTTTTTTTTATTTGATATAGTGGGTGACAGCTCATCCCCACTGAGGTAACAGATTTAAAACCAACCATACACCTCTTTAAATTTACAAAACATGCCATTAGAGCCCTTAAAAACACAAATTTGCCTCAGGCGCTCGCCTCGCCTGGGCGCCTAGGCAAGCGCCCAGAATGCCTTTGACTACACTGCCCAATTGGACTTGATTTTGTAGTAGCTTTCTTTACCTTGATGCACAAACCTCCAATTTGTGACTAACTCCTTTGCACAGATTCCAATACATGACTAACTCCAGCAACTTGAATGGTTGTTGTTGGCTGTAAAGTTCTTCATTTCATTAGTAATGAAAATCAAGAAGCACTTGGTTACAAAACCCAACAGCGTACAATACGCAGTAGCTTCTTACAGAGAAAAATAAGTCTCTTGGTCTCTGTATCAGTATATGATGACTTTTAAAATAAGTCTTACATATGTCTAGGGTTGTGAGAAAAGAAACCCTACACATGCACATAAGCTTGGGCCGGATTTCAAATTTAGAAATTCTGATATCGTAATTCTCAATAGATCGAGTTGGTGTCTAGCTATCTATTGAGCTTCGAATTAAGTCTCGATAGTAGCTATTTGTCAAGCTATCTGTCGAGAATTAATAAGCAGTTTTTCTTCACTTGTTTTTTGGACCAATCTTCATGTCTTTAATACTTGACTTGAACAACATGTTTCTTGAAGTACTAAACCCATCTTAGATCTACCCAATTACAAGTAAAGTACATTTTGTCAAAGGATTAGCCAATTACAAAAAATATGACCCTAACATCTTTCTCTGTTTGCTTGTTGAGGAATTGGTTTTGTTTACTAGCTTTAGGCTTTGTTTGGTTACTGAGATAATTTAGGAAATGAAGAATATATTCTCTTCTTGAGTTACTTGTATTTGTTTTTAAGTATAGAGTGTTCACCAATGTGAACACGATATACTTTTTATGCAATAAATCTTTGATTACCTATATATAAAAAAGGAAATGAAGAATATAGAATTTGTTTGAGTTTCCCACTTCCCTTGCTGTTCAATTTTTACACATTGAATATTTGGACTTAATAATTTAGCTAAAAAATTGAGCACGGCCATGTTTATTTCATATCTTTGAAGAAATGCATGGTTTATAATTTAAATTCCCGGAGACAGAAATCAATTTAAATATGGAAGGATTTTTGCAAAAATTGTTTATTTACTTTATAGCTTCAATGATTTTATTTATGTCTGCAAGAACTTTGGATAGAAGTGATACAATGTGATAGATAAGCAAAATAGATTTCATTTATGCAATCTGGGATTGTTTGAGTTTTATCTAACATTACATTCACCATGCTTATGTTGTTAAGTACTTTCTGAATGCAAATATGTATTAGTAATTGCAGTGGCAGGTACATTTTCCCTCTCAATTGATCTCATATTTTTTGTGATCTTAGTTCAGTATTTGTGATTTTTTCCCCTTTTGTGGCCACTACTTAAATATATTTTATTTTGTTGAATTAGTGTGTGTTTTGTCTGAATGTGATCTTTAGCACAAACTGATTATAAAACCATGGTTGATATGCTTTCATTGTGATTTGCTTCAACTATATGCGGTATGCTTGCTGCTCATGAGTTTTTATTTGTATTTTATTTTTGTGTGCGTGTGTTTGATTCTTTATTTGATTCTGAATTTTTTTTTTTTTGTTTTTGATAGGTAAGAAAAGATCCTTTAGTACATTGCACCTAGACTTTGGGGTTTTAGTTGTATCATTTGGAAAAGATCCTTATTTATATCATTTGTGATTCATAGGGACATCAATCTAGAAGAAGAAATAACTAGTAGCAACCTGTACAAAGAACTAAGAAATCTGTGAGCCGGAGGCCATGGCTGGAGTTCCTGAATCCGACCTTTCATTCTCAGACATATTCTCCCAAAAGAACTCGAGGCTCCCAGACGACACCGTTTTCTACGCCATATTCCCTGACTTAAATCTAAATTCCAATCCCACCCCTACCCCTGAACCTTCACTCTCCTCCTCTCTCCAATCCCTCCACCTCCAAATCCTCCAAACCCTATCTCCCTTCACAACTGACTACCTATGGCAGCATGAGTCCTTCACTCTCTCCCTCTCTTCCCTCCCTAAACCCTCATGCCTTTGCTCCTCCCATCTCCCTCACCTCCATGGCAAGCTCCGCTTTGGTGACAATCTTGATGACGAGTGGTTCACCCTCTTCCTCCTCTTCAAAATCTCTACCACCTTCCCTTCCCTCTCTATTCGAGTATGGGACACTGACGGTGAGTTTCTCCTCATCGAGGCCGCTTTCCACCTCCCACGCTGGCTCAACCCTGAGAACAGTCTCAACCGTGTCTTCATTCGCCAAGGTCATATCCATATTGTACCCAAAGACCGCCTTTTGAGCCCAAACTTATCCGATTCGTTGAGATTCATCATCAATCATAGTGAGGAATCGCGAGCATCAGAGTCGATTCAGTCTGCAGTGAAGAAACGGATATTGGATTATCCTGAGAGAGCTCAAAGGAATATGCATCAAGTTAGGGTTAGGGTTCCAGTGTCGGTGGCACAAGTATTGAAACACGAGCCTTGCTTGATTTCGTTGGCAGTGGAGGGTTTCTATGATCGAGACATCGATTCCATGAAGCACGCGGCAAAAATGGAAAAGTTCTTACCTAAAGGGAGAGAGGAAGAGTTGGTTTGTGTGGCAGTGAAGATGTCAAGGGCAATGTATGCACAATTGGTTCAACAGGCCTTTCAGGCGCCGAAGAATTATCCAATGCCAAATAGGAGTGATAAAGTGGCATATGGAGAGGCTGAATTGGGACTGAAAATCACATGCGGGTTAGAGATGATGTACCAGCTAAGAAAGCGAGAGGGTTTGGAAGGGAAGGGACGCACTTGGGAGGCCTATAAGGAGAGTTTGGAGAGGAGTGGATACTTTCAAGGACTGCTTCCAGGGTCTAAAGAGTACCAGAGGTTAATGCACAATGCCGAAGAGTATTACCGGAACAGTTCTTTGTTTTCGAGGACCAGGTATATAATTGTCATCAAGATATATTCAAAATCATAATGCTTCACTTGCATAATTAGTGATTTCAAATATTCTGCACATGTTTCACTGTTTTTTATGTGGATCAATACATAGGAGTGATAAATATTTTCTTTCATCAAATTGTTCACTGTAAGGTTTTTATTTTTACCATTAGTGACTATTGCAAATGTATAAATTTTTGTCACAGTGAAATGTTGAGTGCTCCAGTGAAACGAATTGATGAGATTCTTGCTTTACCACATTCACCTGATGAATTTAGTGGTCAGGAAGTTCCTCCTTCTGATGATGATTCCTGGCTTTACAATGGAGAGGACGAGTTAAACTCTGCACTTCTTGAGAGACAAAAGGAGATGGACCTCTATAATTCAAAACATAAAAAGAAACAGAATGGCCAGGACGATACGGGTCCTTCGTCCAGTTCTAATGTTGATGAGGTTGGTCTTGGTGATATAGCTAAGACCATGCAGGATTTTGTCCATAAGGTGTCAAGCTACAAGGGAGCTGAGGTTCCTGAAAACAGGTTAGTGTACCTTTGTATGTGTGTGTGTATTTATGTGGTATGCCTTTGTATTCATCTCATTCATTCATAAATTTATTCGCACATTTTACATTTTAGTTCTCATAAATGTGCACGCCGATGTGCATACATTTTCATAGGCATCCTGGCTGTTTTATTTTTGGTGGGTGGTAGGGGAGGAGGAATAGTTGTAAATATAAAAGATTCACCCATGAGTGCATAATTCAACTCCTTTCCTTTCTTTACTGTATGCACACATGAATTCAGGTTAAATAACACTTACTAATCTGCATATCAATTAGTTAGCTGTGATTTTTTCATTCTTCTAGCTAATCTTGTAGCTTTTGACATGGTTATTTTCCCAATTCTCCCACTGAAGCCTCTGCCAATTTTAATTTTCGGTATGAAGCCCATGCAATTCCTTGTATGCTCAAGCTCAACCTCGCTGATGTGGTTTTGAGTGAGCTGACCTGGGTTCTTTTTTGTCTTCCCACTGTCCTAAGTTGAACATTCTTGAGTTAGGAAACATTACTGTACACTTTTTGTGTTGAATGAAATATTTGGAGTAGGTTCTAGTTAGCTTAACTGGTAAAGTGTCGTGTCGTCAAATAGGGACCTGAGTTTGAATCCGGCCCAATTACAAAAGAAACTAATTGGAGTCTTGGCTTAATGATAAAGAGAAATCACTATAAAGCGGATGTCATAAAGTCCAATTCTGTGGGTTTTTTATTTTTATTTTTAAAAAGAGTGAAATATTTGAAGGATAGAGACTTAAATTTTACCAATTGAATTTAAATGTGTTTTGTTAACTTTCTCTTGAAGGAACCTAAAAGAAGTGGACCTTGATGTTGACCGTTTCATTAAAGACATGGAGTCAGTAATGAAGCGTCAAGGTTTTGAAGATGTGGGCAGTAATGTTGATATAGAAGATGGTTCGTCATCGGACTTTGATTTGGGTAAGTCATACATAATCTTTATTCACTAGACAGATTTTTGTTGTATAAATTGTTTATATTAATGATTTTCATGATAGCCAAGAAAACTTTTGTCTTCTCTCTTTGTTTCTCAGTTCTTTATGATTTACTCATATACATTATTTTTTACAATAATTCTCTTTTGAAGAACATAATTTTTTTTTTTAATAATATTTGTTACTTGGCTTATTGAATCTGCTTGACCTCTCTTTTCACCCCTTCTTCTTTGTGTGCGTGTCTATGTTTTGGATTATGTGCCAATTACATAAAGTAAATAAATGTAACAAATCCTAGACATTAATTGATTAGGCCTTAGGCCCAACTAATAGCAGACTCCATCCATAAGGCCACTGGTTGGATCGTCTTTTTTTTGCATCTATGTAATTGGAGGCATTTATCTTGTGTCCACGCCATGGAACCTCTTCCTCTCATAATGCATAGTAATAGATGGAGGGTAAGGTCATGGATTCAAAACTTGTTGGGTGCTTATGTAACTTGACAACAAAAGAAAATATTTGTTGAAAATTTGCTCACCATAAGTGACTGATGCCTCTAATCTAGTATGCAAACATAAGTTTTTTACTCAACATTTGGGCAGGTCATTAAATTATGAAAGGTTCACATTTCATTTCTGTTTTGATGGGTGGTGCTTATGATTACATTGATGATATTTATAGATGAGTCTGAAGATGAGAGTGATATGGTGGAACCTCCTGAGGATAATGAGGAAGAAAAGGATACTTTCATGCATTCCTATTCTGATGCTATGAATGAAGAGTTGAAGCCCACCAGCATTGCAAAAAGTTTTGTTCGTGCTAATGAGCAAGCAACAAAGAAGGATGAGGTACATTTCTCATTCTTGCTATGAAGAGAGTATACTACTGAGTTTTTTTCAATCATAAATAGTCTTTCTACCTTTTCAAACTGTTTTCATGGCCTATTTGGGAGAAAAATATAATACCTTTTTTTTGGAAGGTCCTTTGTGTGTTAAGAATATTGTATTGATTTTGATCTGGGCAGTTTTCTTTTCCTGGTAATTTACTTTCCTGTGGCCAAGATGTGGTGGAAATAATTTAGAATCTAATTATTTCCATCAATTGGTTGTACATGAACCAATAAATTCAACTTGTTTAATTATTGGTTGAAGCAAAAACATTTCGATAATTTCTGTAATAAGTGTCCGGTTTGCTTAGATATGCACTATTCTATTTATGCTTGCATGTGAGTTTCCCTTCTTGTTCTTATTTCAATTTGTGTTCTGCTCAAATGATGAATTTGATTTAATGTTAATGCATGCAGGGAACATCAAATGCCACAGAAGATATGGATGAGGATTTCACTCCTGTGGATGTAGATGTGAACCTTGTAAAGAGCTTTCTTGATTCCTTTTCTTCCCAACAAGGGCTTCCCGGACCTGCTTCCAATTTGCTTGGGCTCATGGGTGTACAGCTCCCACATGATGACAAGAAGAAGGGCAAATGATTCTATGTGGATGGATCCTTTCTAGTTTTGTATCTGTACTATCTACTGTCGAACATAGTTCATGATTACATATGCTTTAGCAAATTACACCCTTAAAGTTTGGTGGCATTTGGATTTTACACCCTGAAATTTCATAATTTAGATTTTACCCCCTAATGTTTAGGAGTGTTTGAATTTTACCCCCAACGTTTCAGAATTTGGATTTTATCATCTAAATTTTAGAAGTTTTTAGATTTTACTCTCTAAAGTTTGGAAGTGATTGGATTTTATACCTAAAGTTTCAAAATTGATGGGTGTAAAATTTAAGCACTTCCAAACTTTAAGGAGTAAAATCTAAATTCTGAAATGTAAGAATGTAAAATCCAAACAACCCAAATTTCATGAGGTAAAATCCACATTTTGAAACTTTAGGGTGTTAAATCCAAACACTCCCAAACTTAAGGGTGTAATTTGCAATTTATCTTAGATGTTTTGTATGCATCAAGGCTTGTACATGAATATTTGATAAGAGTATAAAATCATTTTATCACGCCAATGGCCCTTGACTATTGGCTCCTCTACCCATGTGGTGGATAAACCTTTGGGGATTGATCCCTACATAATTTTCTTATATGTAAAGTATTTTTTAGATATTCATTGATTTAGTTTATTAAAGTAATGGTCTTATTAACAAGTGTTCTAAGGGCATAAGCTTAAGAATTATAAATATATAATTATGCGTTGTAATATATATTTTTTTTAAAGAAAAATACACTCGTCAATAATTCATTATTGATTTTTGTTTGAAATAAAAATATAGGAGTTTGAAATAATTCAAGAATTTTGTTTAAAATAATTTATTATTAAATAATTTATTTATTTATTTAAAATTTATTATTCTTACTTTTTGAAATGCAAAATTAATATCACTCTATACAAAATGGGTTCGCATGATACATGTCAAATTATAAATTAGCGCGATGGCTGATAACTTATAATAATTGATAAAGTTAAAAAAAAAAAAAAAAAAATAGACTATTCATCTCTACGTGTGTTAGAGCATCCACAGCAATGGTGTTAAAAAGTCATATTGGTATTTTTAGCTCCTTAAACCCCTAACAACCATGTTGCAGCAGTGGAGGCATAGGTAAAATTTGTGCACATCTATCTATAGATGTGCACTGTAGCACAAAGCTAAAAAAAAAAAAAAAAAAATTTAACTTTTCTCTCTCTTTTCCATTAAAATATTCTTTCTCTCTCTCTCTCTCTCTTCCTTCTCTTTCTTTTCGTCAGACTCAAGAGTCTTAGCCCTCTCTCTTTCTTCATTATCTCTTCGCTATCTTTTCTCTCTTCTTTTCGCGTGATCGGCGATGGCATGGGTCAGTGGGTTTCGTGGATGGCATGATTGGCGATGGCGTGGGTCGATGGGTTTCGTGGATGGCGTGGGTTAGTGGGTCGGCGATGGCGTGATCGGCAATAGCTGGTCTGGTTCGATGGTGGTCTGGGTTTGATGGTGGGTTTTGTGCCTCTTGGTATTGTTTCTTCTCTCTCTCTCGATCAAGCTCAAATGGTGGGTTTGATAGTGGTCTAGGGTGCTAGCTCAACACTCTTGGTTTGAAAATCAAGCTCAAATTTGTTGGATTTTTGGCAGTGGTTGTGGGTGGTCTTGGCTTGCTAGTTGTTGTTGGATGGTTGTGGGTGGTTGTTCTTTGGCCGTGGTTGTGAATTGTGCCGTTTGTATTTTTTTTTTTTGTAGTAGTATGTATTATTTTATTGGAGTGGATATATTATTTTATTGTATTATTGTGATGAAAGTTAAAATAGATCCACTACTACACATGTGTAGATAAAATAGATAAAGTAACTTTTGATTGTGCTAAATATCTATATTTTTAGATCCACGTCTTACCGTTTGTACAGTGGGTGAGTAATGGTTTTAGTCTTGCGGAAGTTGGTGTTAGTGTGTGACAGCCACTATTCCTGATCCTGATGATTTAGATGAAGGTGACAATGTCTTTATTTAGCTAGACTGGGAAGAACACTTTGGGAGTAGTCTCAGAGTGTATGAAAAGAAACATCCATTTCCTAGCCTTCTGGTCAACTATGAGGATGGTTTAGATGATAATGATAGGGATCCCCATTGGCTTTCCCAAATGTTTGAGTATGGCTTCATCAAGCTCATTAAGCTGACAAGCCATGATCAAATCAGCCAGTTCCCGTAAATAATTCAAGAAGCTGTTAAAAAGATTGCTAGCCCTTATGTTTCTAAAGAGATAACGGGATGAATGTCCAGCCCTCAAAACATCTCGTTCTCATTAATGGTTTCACTCACCAAGGACAATGGTATGAAGGAAATTCTTTCCTTTCCTTCAAGAATCCTTATGCTCTTGCAGAATGTTAGAGAAATTATTTCAATAATCAAATTATTGATGTTATCCAAGACCTATGGAGAGATTACCATTTCATAGGAAACACATATAGAATTTATGTTTTCGGTATTAGGCCTTATGTTTCTGCCATTCGCCATTTAGAAAGATTTGGTCATTATGATCCAAGAAGGTTTCTTACTCCGGGAAAAAACCCAAAGTTTGAACCACTTCTGTACTGCGGATTTTGCAATCAATATGCCATCTATCATGAGCATGAATGTAATGATGACTCCCCAGGGGACTCGTATGATGGTTATCCATCTGATGCTTCTTCCACTGATTAATGAGTGGCCTCCTCAGGCTACTGCTACTGATATCACTGATTAGCCTCTATAGCTCATTGATAATGCTAAATTGTTACTGTTAAAGCACTACTGTTTTGACAAGAGATTCTTGCCAGTTTGATGATTCCCACTGATAAAGTTCATTCTCCATGTTACTCCTACAGTCAGAAACAATTTGGTCATGTTACTCCTGATCTAGCAACTGACTAAGGAGTGATTCCCCTATTTTCTGGCTTGCATAACGACCAATATGCTACAAGGTTTCTTACTATTATTTCGCACCCCTGCCAATGCTATAATGATGATGTTCCAAGACTACTTTCCAATAATGATGATGTTTCCAAGTATTCCAAGACTTCTTTCGACAAGAACTGGACAAGCCTCTTGCTACGAATGTTTTGAAGACAAAAACAAAAATTTCACCTTTTACTATTTATTGTATTGTTTACTGTTCATGGTACTGTTTACTCCAAATTTTTGCCTATTTTGACTCATAATTCAATTCTCAAGAACTCCCTTCTTTTAGAAACCTTAGAGCCTTTCTTTTTGAGAGAGTTCCTTGTTTCCACCTTAGGATTTCCTACTACTATTCCTACAATCTTGTAACTAGAACTAGTTCTAAGCTTTGTAACTGTTAACCTGTTCTGTTGAGATCTTGTAACTACTACTACTGTAAGTGTTTTGTTCTATTTTCAATAACAAGTATTTTCAGCTTTCAGTTTAATACACTACTTGTTGCCGCCATCTTGGACGGTTTTATACTACTTTGATATATATACTGCTTGGCTGGTTCTATCGCCTTTTATTTGCTTTAAATTACTTTGTTTATAACTACAATACCACTTTTTTGGCTGGTTCTACTTCGCTTACTTTATTTTCAACATAGATTATAACTGTGCAACTGTGCTTCCTTGAATCAATCAATCAATCAATCATTAACAATGTCACTAGAGATTTCTCTTCCCAAGTGCCTCTACTGCATTAAGAATCACTACCGCAGTGCTTCCATTAGCTCTTATTAAAAAAAAAAAAAATTCCATTAGCATGACACACTTCTTTTTCTCCCACACATGCACATCAAAAAAATAAATTAAAATTAATAACCTATGCCAGGAGGACAACGCTTCCACTAGTTTTGCCAATCGATAGATGAAATCTCAGTTGTTTTTTTTCTTTTTTGTCTCTATCGACAACATAGTAAGATACTCCACTTTGAAGTGCGCCATACTTTTTTTTCAAGCCACGCACACATTTTGCGTAGTCATCACTCGCTCCCATAGACCACAACTTCTTCTAGACTTCTTCCGCCAATCAAATCCAAATGGGTTCCATAAAATAATATAGAATCCACCAGCTCTAGCAATTTGCTGGCATTTCGGAATTGTTTGTTTCCAACCATTATTGTGATTCTTATTCTTCTCTCTTTTACAGCACAGTCCGAGTATGCACCCATTGGTCAAAGCCGAAACAGTATTTCCCCAGATAATAATAAACCAAAACAAATAGAGAGTCTGTCTCTTTTTAGACTGAAAACTGATCAGATAGCCACGATAAAAAAAGACAGAAAATGGCTTCGTCAACGATAGAGTTGTTGAAGGAGGAGCTTCCAGTGAATCAAGAATCTCTGGTTTTGTCCGAGGATGTCAAGAATGGTCTCGTCCTTGTCGATATCGTTAATGGCTTTTGCACCGTCGGCTCTGGCAATTTGGTAATTTACAGGCTTTGATTTCAATCATGACAACAACAATACAGTCAAGTCAGTCCCAAACATCACATGATACCTCGTTCTTAATTTCATTAACAACCCTTTTTTGAGTTCGCTTTGTCTTGTCGAGATGTTCAGGGGGTGTTTTTAATGAGTGTTTTTAAACAATAATTTTTAGTTTTTAAACCATATTTTAAATATTTTAATACACTTTTTCATCCAAACCTATTTTTATAAAAAATTTTAAACCATAATTTTTAATTTTTAACCAAACAGGCCCCCAATATCATCAGAAAACTAATACTACACGCGTTGTTTAGATCATCTTGTCGTATTCGGGTTTTTTTTTTTTTTTTTTTGAAGTTTATGTTATTGTTTCTTGCGGTTTTAATTTCAATTGGCCTTCTCTGTTGGAAAATTTACAATTCCTATAGTTTTTTTTTTTATTTTTTTAACCCCAAGAAGACAGTAAAAAGAATGAGATGAAGAACAATCTTTACTTTTACTGGCCATTTATATATTTTTCCCGTGTTTATATCTATGGTGGGATGGTTTTACATTCTTAATATTTGACTTGGTACTCGTAGGATGTATTATGCAAATATAATTGTGTGGAATTGAATTTTTGTATAGGCTCCAACACAACCTGATGAACAAATTTCTGGGATGGTGGATGAGTCTGTGAAACTTGCCAGAGTTTTCTGTGAGAAGAAATGGCCTATTTTTGCTTTCCTTGATTCTCATCACCCGGATATTCCTGAAACTCCATTTCCACCTCATTGTATAGCCGGAACAGATGAGGCCAAACTGGTTCCTGGTACTTGATTTTCTCTCTCTTTTTTTCCCATCCCTATCATTAGCTATTATACTTTTCCTGTTTTAGCTGAACATATTTGCATTGCCTTGAACGGTTTACGAATTTCCTTATTCATTTTGCTTTCTTACTATAATCTGCAGCCCTGCAATGGTTAGAGAATGAACCAAATGCAACACTTAGATGCAAAGATTGCATTGATGGGTTTCTCGGTTCAATTGAAAAAGATGGCTCCAATTTCTTTATAGATTGGGTGAGAAATAACCAGATAAAAAAGGTAGGCTTTTCCTGTTCCCACAAAAAGATCATCTGCTTTGATTGAATAGTTTGAATGATTATTAAAGGGAATTTTTGGTGTGTATATGAGCTGTAATACTTTCAATTAATAGTGCAACGACCAAACTAATTTTGTAACTTTTCTTGTTTGTTGAGATTTTGGTGGTAGGGATATGCACCGATGTATGTGTGCTGGATTTTGTGTGTTCAACATTGTCTGCAAGAAATCGGGGTTTACTTGTTCCTTTGGAGGATGTGATTGTGTATTCAAATGGATGTGCCACTTTAGATCGTCCGATTCATGTTGCCAAAACAATGAAGGATGCTGTTGCTCATCCACAGGTAGTTTGACTTATATAATTATCTTTTGGCTTGCAGTAAACTTATGAGTTTCTTTTAAATCCTTATAACTATTCAAATTTGCATGTGGAGGACCTAGTTACTTGGATCTCAGAGTGAATGTTTGCTGTTAGGCCTAGGAATTTCTGTATGTTTAGTAAAGCACTTACATAAAAAGACAATCTAATCTATATATTCAATGAGGAAGGAAATAATAGTTTTATAAAGAAACAAGTTGCTGCATGACATATATTTTATTCACAGCCGGTCCCAAGCCAAAAAAAGAATGGGGGTTGCAGTAGATTGATGCCCAACATATAATTTAGTCAATTTATTATAAATGAATCACTACAAATACAAGTTGGGACGTCCCCTAATATATTTGACCACCTTGATTAGTTTGTAGAGGATCCATAGCATATCTCAACGTTTTGGGACTAAGGCGTGGTTGTCTTTGTTGTCGTTATGTACAACTATTTCTGAATCTATGTGTATTGTTATCTTTCTTTTCATTGCTTAGATTTAGAATGCAAACAGGAGCTTGAAATTCACCAACCTGTAATAATTGTTATCTTGGTCTGTAAGTAAACTATCCAATAAATGATAGTTAAAACATGCATTTTGATGCAATTGATGAAGTTAAACCTGGATATTATCATGCCTCAGTTGTTGAACCTTCTTTGCAATTGATCATATTCTTGTTGCTTAGCCACCAAACAGGGGAAGAAAAAGATGGTTATATTGATGTTATTGTTTTGAGATTCTACATACAACCTTTGCAACACTAGTAAACTAAATTACAAGTGCTGGAGAGCTGTTCAGATAAGCTTGCATCAAGGGTTGACATCAAGTTCTCTCCCTACCTTAGTGTTTACTCTATGGTTTAGGTTGCAGAATATTTTCAGAAAAATGTGGTTCCTTTGATACAAGTAGCTTTATTTTTGTTCTGACGATGAGACTTATAGTAGAGCTATTTCTAGGCACAACCATGAGGAGATGCTATAGATCAAAATATTTTTGATAGGGGGACATGTTTGAGATTGAACACAACATAATATTAGCTGTTAGAATAATAGTAAAAATTGGTTTCTTTGGATTGCTAGTCATAAAAAAGATAGATTTTGATGGAGATGACTACTATGGACCCGCCTGAAGTGTTGTAGTGGTTAGAAGAATATGTGATTAAAGAATTATTTCAAAATAGACGTTTCTTCCTTTTGTGGTTGAACTTTGCAATCTCTTGTTCAGTCTGGGTAACAATAATGTAGAGGTGCATAATTTCGAGTGATTTAGATTCAATTGTCAGTTTCAAAACTTAAACCTGACCTGCTTATGTATTTTATGAGATCCTTCTTGATTGTCGTTTTGTTTGTCACGGCAGGAGCTCATGCATCACATAGGGCTTTACATTGCCAAGGGAAGGGGAGCCAAGGTGGTATCAGAAGTATCATTTGGTGCATGAGAGAGTCATGATGTTGACATGAAATTGTATGGATTTAAGGGTGTGTGTGGATACTGTTTATTTGCTAAAAACTGAAAACTTATTGTTGAAAACACTGTAAAAAAATAATTTTTAAAGGTGTGAATAGTACTGTGGGACCTAAATTTACCTAAAAATATGTGTTTTGTTGAGTTTGTTGGTACGTAAACAGTACTCATGGGACCCACTAAAAAAACGCTGAACATGCGGATTAGGCAAAATGACCAATCCAAATGCACGCTAAGGTTATGTTTGGTAACAGTTTTTATTTTCTATTTTCAAAAACTTGTTTTTGGGAATATAAAGAAAAAAACAATTTTCTTGTATTTTTAAGACCAAAAACCGTTTGGTTAGTTGAAATTAAAAAAATAGTTTTTTAAATAAAAAAATAGAAAATACTAAATTATGTTGTTATTAAGATTTGAACTCTAATACTAACTCGTTAAATGTGATAGATTCATTAAATTAAATAGTTGTTTTCATTGACTTTTGAAAATTAGAAACTGAAGACATCATTTTGCATGTTTTCTGTTTTCTTCACAAACTGAGTTTTGAGAACAGTTTTTGTTTTATGTCTATTTTGTGTTGTCAAACAAGTTTTTTAATTTTAAAAGTAGAAAATTATTTTTGGAAATAAAAAATAAGGGGAAAAAACAATTACCAAACATGCTCTAAGTTTTTCATTTGGAATGATTTCCAACAATATTTCCTTAATAATTAACATTAAACTAAATAGAAAATTCCTCTCAAAAATAGCATTTGGTGAAGCCGTTGATTCCTTAAAGCGTGTAAATTGTTATTTTTAACTTTGTGGCATTTGGTCATCTTAATCGGTAATGCTTCTTTTCTTGAGGGCTTTGCTCGTAGGGTCGTTGGCTTACAAACTTCGCTATTGTTTAGGTGATTAAATTTGCCAAATGTCATGAACCATAGTTTGTGTTATTTTACAATGCAGGTTCAAAGTGGGTACTTTCTCAAAAAAAAAAAAAAAAAGAAAAAAAAAAGTTCAAAGTGGGTGTAAGAGCACAAGAAGAAATTGAGAGTACGTAAAAATCATTTTATAAGTAGAAATTGACATTGGCCCTGGTTAGTGGTGGGTATATTTCAGTCTGGTGTTCAAGTTTGATGTGGATTGTTCTAGAGGGTTTATATAATGATTGAACAAAAACGTTCCTAGAATGCCTCTAGTGATGCTTTCGTTATATTTAATTTGTGGTTTGGGCATGGCTGCTTTTTGAGTTGATTGTTTATATGTTAAATATATTTTTTCTAATATAAGTGATGAGTTTGCTTATATTTACTTTACCATTTAAAATATTTAATTTGGTTCATTTTGGTTCACTTTTATTCATTTGATCTACTTCAATGATGCTTTGGGAGAAAATGTTTGCGTAGAAAAATCTATATTAAGATAATTCAAAAGATATTGAATAATGAATTTTTTTTTAAAGATTTTTCAAAAAAATTAATAATTAGTTATTTTAAAATTTTGAATATATGAAATTAAAATTTCTCCTAAAATAAATTATCTAAATAATATAAATATGCATATAATAATAAATTATTTATGATTAAGTTATTATGATATCAAGACCTACTTCATAGGATTGTGACATAAGTAAAACATAAAATTTGTAGTAGATTTTGTTATACATGTAAGATTCCATTAGCTCTTATAAAAAAAAAAATAGCTCTAATAAAAATAAAAATAAAATCCATTAGTGTGACACACTTCTTTTTCTCCTCCACACAGGCACATCAAATAAAAAAAAAAATTAAAATTAATAACCAACGCCACGATGAAATCTCAGTCGTATTTTTTTTTTCTTCTTTTTTGTCTCTATCGTCAACATAGTAAGATACTTCACTTTGAAGTGGGCCATACCTTTTTTTTTTAAGCGACGCACACATTTTGCGTAGTCATCACTCACCCCCATGGACCCCAGTCACCCCAGCTTCTTCTAGACCATTTCTACCAATCAAATCCAAATGGGTTCCACAAAATAATGGAGAATCCAACGGCTCTAGAAATTTTACTGGCATTTCGGAATTGTCTGTTTCCAACCATTACTGTGATTCTTATTCTTCTCTCTTTTACAGCACAGTCCAAGTATGCACCCATTGGTCAAAGCCGAAACAATATTTTCCCAGATAATAATATACTAAAAGGAAAAAATTCAAAATTAACCCTCAAACTTTTAGTTTTTATCATTTCAATTTTTTAACTTTTAGTTTTGTCATTTCAGTCTTTTAATTTTTAATTTTTTTTTCAATGTAGCCTTCTGTTAGAGCTTTGTTAGTGTTTTCCGTTAAACGCCCAAAATGATACCGTTTTGGCCTTTTTTTTTTTTTTAATAATTGAAGAATTGAAGGAATTTTTTAAAAAGATATTAAAAAAAGAAAAAAAAAAAAAGAACCATGTTGGGACTGGGACTGGAAGAGAACCATGACTTGCAAGCTTTCTAAACATGAGAAACACATTGGACAACCTCTTCATACATCGAACCACCCATGCCCATATGATAGCTTCTGGGTTCAAGCCATGTGGCCACATCCTCAACCGTCTAATGGATATCTATTGCAAATCATCCAATATTGCTTATGCTCTCCACCTGTTCAACAAAATTCCCAAGCCAGATATAAGGGCGAGAACAACGTTGATTGCTCTCTATTGCGGGGAATCTAAAGTTGGCTCAGGAAGTATTTGGTGGAACCCCACTCTTACGCAAGGAGAAATTATAAGATCCACATGGTGGACAAGTGACGTGGTCCACCATTCTATTAAAAAACTGTCATTTGTTTAAAATTGTTAATTAGAAAAAAATTTTAAATAGAAATTAATTATTGACTCAGTAATTTTAAATAAGTGGAAGTTTTTTAGTGGAATGGTGAATAAGTGACGTAATTTACCAGAGGACCCTATAATTTCTCGTACGTTAAGACAATTCTTTTTTCTTTTTCTTTTTTGTTATTTGTTATTTTGTTTTTTAACAGCTTTTTTTAGAATTCCTTTAATTTTGAAAATTATTATTGAAAAAGAAAAAAAAAGCCAAAACGGCATCTTTTTAAGCCTTTATCGAAAAATACTAATGGAGCTCTAACAGAAGACTATAGTATTAAATAAAAAAAAAATGGTTAGAAAATTGAAATGATAAAACTGAAAATTAGATTACTGACAAAAGTCGAAAGTCAAAGGGAGTTAGTTTTGAATTTTTGCCTGTACTAAAACAAATAGAAGGAACGAAATTGGAATTTAACCATAAAATCCCAACTATGTAGTTAATAGTCATTAGTTTCAAATTATATTTTTTACTAGCATCTCGAGTTTAAGAGACTCGATTTAGGGGCTATAAATCGAGTTTTTAAGGGTCGATTTTCATGTTTTGATCGGGTCTGAGTTGGCACTTTATCCATGTGACATCCACATGGAAATCGAGTCTCTAAGACTCGATTTACAAGCTCATATATAATATCACCCCAACACAGCAAAGAAAGAAATCAGAAATCAAAGCAAAAAAAAAAAAAAAAAAAAAAAGCTGAAGAAGAAAAGAAAGCCCCAGGCAGCGGCGACCCAGGCCGGCGTGACCCAGAGCAGGCGGTGGCGACCTTGGCCGCGCGCGAGCCTAGGCGGGGCGCGACCCAGGCCGCGCTCGACCTAGGCCGCGCGCGAGCCCAGGCGGGGCGCGACCCAGGCAGCGCGCGAGCCCAAGCTGCGCTCGACCCAGGCCGCGCGCGACCCAGGCTGCGCCGCCTCTTTCTCTCTCTCAGATCTGGTCTTTCTCTCTCTCTCTCTCTTTTCTCTGATCTGGCTGAACTGATCTTTCTCTCTCTCAGACTTGAAATTTTTTGAAATTTTTTTGGTTTAGAAATCGAGTCTTTGAGACTTGATTTCCACGTGGTTGCCACGTAAAAAAATTGCCACATCAACCCATGAAAATCGAGTCTCAAAAATTCGATTTATAGGCCCAAAATCGAGCCTCTTAAGCTCGAGATGCTACTACTATAAAGTTTGATATTTATGCCTAGTTACCCAGATTCCCCCAAATAGAAGTCTGGCTCTTTTTAGATTGAAGACTGATCAGATGGAGAAAATAGTAAACTAATTTTTTTTTTCTAACTATCTAGTTAGTTGTTCCGGTTTCTAAACTATATTACTTACTAGCATTTCGAGTTTCTTAGACTCGATTTTGGCCTATAAATCGAGCATTAGAGACTCGATTTTCATGGTCTGATGTGGCATGTTCTTCCACGTGGACCAACTAAAAATCGAGTCTTACAGACTCGATTTACAATTCAAAAAATTTTGAAAAAGTTTCCAGTCTCCAAGTCTCTCATGCCGAGCCAAAATACCCAAAAAAAAAAAAAATACAATCAGATCACAGAGAGGAAAAGAATCCAGGAAAACATCAAGCTCAAATATGTTCATCAGTGAAGAAAAAAAAAAAAAATCCAGAAACAGGCCTGATCGGATCAGATCAGATCAGAGACAGAGAAATACCAGATCAGAGATAAGAAAGAGAGAAAGAGCTCGCGCGAGCCCGGGCCGCGCCGCCTGAGCTCGCGCGAGCCCGGGCCGCGCCGCCTGAGCTCGCGCGAGCCCAGGGCCGCGCAGCCTGGGCTCGCCTGGCCTGGGTGCGCCGGCCTGGGTTCTTTCCTTCTTCTTCGGGTTTTTTTTTTTTTTTTTTCCTTCGTTCTTCTGCTCTGATTTCTTATTTGCTGCGCTGCTGTTCTTTTCTTTTATATAGGGGCTTTTAAATCGAGTATAAGAGACTCGATTTCCATGTGGACGCCACCTGGAAAAAATGCCAACTCGTACACGATTAAAATATGAAAATCGACCCTCAAACACTCGATTTATAGCACCTAAATCGAGCCTCCTAAACTCGAGATGCTAGTAAAAAATATAGTTTGAAACTAATGACAACTAACTACATAGTTTGAATTTTATGGCTATTTACCCATTTCGTCCCTGATCAGATAGCCACGATAAAAAAAGAGAGAGAAAATGGTTTCGTCAACGATAGAGTTGTTGAAGGAGGAGCTTCCAGTGAATCAAGAATCTCTGGTTTTGTCTGAGGAAGTCAAGACTGGCCTCGTCCTTGTCGATATCGTTAATGGCTTTTGCACCGTCGGCTCTGGCAATTTGGTAATTTATAGGCTTTGATTTCAATCATTACAACAACAATAGAGTCAAGTCAGTCCCAAACATCACATGATACCTCGTTCTTAATTTCATTAACAACCCTTTTTTGAGTTGGCTTTGTCTTGTCGAGATGTTCAATATCATCAGAAAACTAATACTACATGCGTTGTTTAGATCTTCTTGTCGTATTCGGGTTTTTTTTTTATTTTTTATTTATTGAAGTTTATGTTATTGTTTCTTGCGGTTTTAATTTCAATTGGTCTTTTCTGTTGGAAAATTTACAATTCCTATAGTTTTTTTTTTTTTTAAAGAAAAAAAGAAAAAGAAAAAGAAAGAACTCTTTTTTTTTTTTAACCCCAAGAAGACAGTAAAAAGAATGAGATGATGAACAATCTTTACTTTTACTGGCCATTTATATATTTTTCCTGTGTTTATATCTATGGTGGGATGGTTTTACATTCTTAATATTTGACTTGGTACTCGTAGGATGTATTATGCAAATATAATTGTGTGGAATTGAATTTTTGTATAGGCTCCAACACAACCTGATGAACAAATTTCTGGGATGGTGGATGAGTCTGTGAAACTTGCCAGAGTTTTCTGTGAGAAGAAATGGCCTATTTTTGCTTTCCTTGATTCTCATCACCCAGATATTCCTGAACCTCCATATCCACCTCATTGTATAGCCGGAACATATGAGTCCAAACTGGTTCCTGGTACTTGATTTTCTCTCTTTTTTTCCCATCCCTATCATTAGCTATTATACTTTTCCTGTTTTAGCTGAACATATTTGCATTGCCTTGAACGGTTTACGAATTTCCTTACTCATTTTGCTTTCTTACTATAATCTGCAGCCCTGCAATGGTTAGAGAATGAACCAATTGCAACACTTAGATGCAAAGATTGCATTGATGGGTTTCTTGGTTCAATTGAAAAAGATGGCTCCAATTTCTTTATAGATTGGGTGAGAAATAACCAGATAAAAAAGGTAGGCTTTTCCTGTTCCCACAAAAAGATCATCTGCTTTGATTGAATAGTTTGAATGATTATTAAAGGGAATTTGTGGTGTGTATATGAGCTGTAATACTTTCAATTAATAGTGTGACGATCAAACTAATTTTGTAACTTTTCTTGTTTGTTGAGATTTTGGTGGTAGGGATATGCACCGATGTATGTGTGCTGGATTTTGTGTGTTCAACATTGTCTGCAAGAAATCGGGGTTTACTTGTTCCTTTGGAGGATGTGATTGTGTATTCGAATGGATGTGCCACTTATGATCTTCCGATTCATGTTGCCAATACAATGAAGGATGCTATTGCTCATCCACAGGTAGTTTGACTTATATAATTATCTTTTGGCTTGCAGTAGACTTTTGAGTTTCTTTGAAATCCTTATAACTATTCAAATTTGCATGTGGAGGACCTAGTTACTTGGATCTCAGAGTAAATGTTTGCTGTTAGGCCTAGGAATTTCTGTATCTTTAGTAAAGCACTTACATAAAAGGACAATCTAATCTACATATTCAATGAGGAAGGAAATAATAGTTTTATAAAGAAACAAGTTGCTGCATGACATATATTTTATTCACAGTCGGTCCCAAGCCAAAAGAAGAACGGGGGTTGCAGTAGATTGATGCCCAACCTATAATTTAGTCACTTTATTATAAATGAATCACTACAAATACAAGTTGGGACGTCCCCTAATATATTTGACCGACCTTGATTAGTTTGTAGAGGATCCATAGCCTATCTCAACGTTTCGGGACTAAGGCATGGTTGTCTTTATTGTCGTTATGTACAACTATTTCTGAATCTATGTGTATTGTTATCTTTCTTTTCATTGCTTAGATATAGAATGCAAACAGGAGCTTGAAATTCACCAAACTGTAATAATGGTTATCTTGGTCTGTAAGTTAACTATCCAACAAATGATAGTTAAACCATGCAGTTTGATGCAATTGATGAAGTTAAACCTGGATATTATCATGCCTCAGTTGTTGAACCTTCTTTGCAATTGATCATATTCTTGTTGCTTAGCCACCAAACAGGGGAAAAAAAGATGGTTATATTGATGTTATTGTTTTGAGATTCTACATACAACCTTTGCAACACTAGTAAACTAAATTACAAGTGCTGGAGAGCTGTTCAGATAAGCTTGCATCAAGGGTTGGCATCAAGTTCTCTCCCTACCTCCGTGTTTACTCTATGGTTTAGGTTGCAAAATTTTTTAAGAAAAATGTGGTTCCTTTGATACAAGTAGCTTTATTTTTGTTCTGTCGATGAGACTTATAGTAGAGCTATTTCTAGGCACAACTATTAGGAGATGCTATAGATCAAAATATTTTTGATAGGCAGGGGGACATATTAGAGATTGACCACAACATAATATTAGCTGTTAGAATAATAGTAAAAATTGGTTTCTTTGGATTGCTAGTCATAAAAAAGATAGATTTTGATGGTGATGACTACTATGGACCCGCCTGAAGTGTTGTAGTGGTTAGAAGAATATGTGATTAAAGAATTATTTCAAAATAAACGTTTCTTCCTTTTGTGGTTGAACTTTGCAATCTCTTGTTCAGTCTAGAGTTGCATAATTTCGAGTGATTTAGATTCAATTGTCAGTTTCAAAACTTAAACCTGACCTTATGTATTTTATGAGATCCTTCTTGATTGTCGTTTTGTTTGTCACGGCAGGAGCTCATGCATCACATAGGGCTTTACATTGCCAAGGGAAGGGGAGCAAAGGTGGTATCAGAAGTATCATTTGGTGCATGAGAGAGTCATGATGTTGACATGAAATTGTGTGGATTTAAGGGCCCGTTTGGTAACGTTATTCTAGTAACATTGTTTGTATTTTTTTTTTTGAAATACTTGTGAGTGAAAAAGTGTGTGGAAATACATATAATGTTGTTTAAAAACTGAAAAGTGTTACTTAAAATGCCATACCAAACAGCTCTTAAGTTTTTCATTTGGAATGATTTCCAACAATATTTCCTTAATAATTAACATTAAACTAAATAGAAAATTCCTCTCAAAAATAGCATTTGGTGAAGCCATCGATTCCTCAAAATGTGTAAATCGTTATTTTTAACTTTGTGGCCTTAAACAAGTGGGGGGAAAGTCGAACTATTATTTCCTACTCATTTTTGACAATTAGTTAGTGCATGATGTGTCGCCTCTAGTGACAGCTTTATTTCCTACTCCTTTTACTAAAAAAAAATCTAAGTATCTATAAATAGATTAGTGACAACGCATATCTAGTTAATTTTAGTATTTTACTTCAAAAGAAACAATATCCTTCACTCAAATTTTATTATATATATCAAAAAAAAAAAAAAAATCAAGAAATATATACTTAATTTGATCAAATAAGAAAAAGCTCAACTCGAGCTTCTTCATGATTTTTTTTTCCTCTTTAGGCTTAGGTGTATTTCTAATGTTATAAGAAACAGTACGTTGCATGTACTCGTACAAGAAATTTAAATCATGCGAAAAGTATTTGATAAATAATATATGTGATCAACATACCTTGGTTTTAGTTGTTTCTAGACTTAATAACTAGAAAGAATTTGTTTTAGTTGTTTCTCAAAAAAAAAAAAAAAATACTAGAAGGAATTTGTTTAGTGAACCAAGGTCAATGGGAAGGCTTCCTTAATTACTATTTGCTACTCAACGAAACTTCTTTTTCTTATTTGATCGATTTAAGTAATGTGATTTTTTTTACCAAGTTTTTAAAATTACTCACTTATTAACCTCAATAAGAGAAATGAACCTCGGAAAATTAAAATTTTGCTTAAAATTCCATCAAAATTCCTTATCGAAAAAATACATAGGAGGAATGTTCTCTATCGTTTTGATGTTACAGACTAAACATGTAAAGCACACATAAAGCGTGCTTTCACTGATTCCAAATCAAAAGAAACAAAGAAATCCTTTATCTATTGTCAATAATACTTATAAAATTAAAAGGAAAAAAAAAAGGAAAGAAAAAGAACTTCTCAAACAAATATAAACGAATTAGAACAATTTACACATTGTGTTCTGCTCTCATACCAGGGTATTTCTTATTCATTGCTGGGGTCATGCAGGAAAAGATTGATGGCTTTTGTTTCTTTTGTTTCACACCAAAGATAAATGACCGCAAAGGAACCCGGTTCCTACTATTCTCTGTGTGTCTCAGCAGAGGATTTGATTGCTTCCTTGATCCAGCAAGCCCGAATTCCTCGTTCAACTTTACCAAAGTCCTCTCAAGTTCAAGTTGGAGTGTAGTCACATGATCCAAACCTGCTTGCAATTCATCTGCAACCCTGTTATTCTCTTGTTTCATGTTCAATACCTCACCTTGGAACTTTGCAGCTTGATAGCTTGTAAACTTGAACTCGTCTTCTTCTGCACTTTCCTTCAAAGCTGTTGTTATTTCTTCTTGAATGTTGCACAAAGATGAAAATCTGCAATGTAGTTCATCTTTGAGTACTGCACTTTGCTCCAGCCACAAAATTAGTTCAGTCTGTATTTCTCTCATGTGTTTGTAGATTGGCCGTGCATCTGATTTCAGAGAATATCTTGCTGAACTTGCCTCTAGCTTCTTTCCTTTCTCCTCAAGCTTCAATATCTCAGCTTGTAAATCTTGGATTCCAGTCTCGAATTTCTGTATCTGATGGAATGAGGTGCTGAATTTTAACCAGAAATCCAAGTTCTCCTCTAGCAGTTCGTCAATGTTCATTCGGAGTTTTTCTTCAATTGCTGACATAGTTTCAGGAGGTTGGTCAAGTAGAGTCAACTTGAAGTTGTCTTTCTCTCTTACCAGAGTTGTTAAATCAGTTCCTGCTTTAGGTTCAAAACTTAGATCAACCAACAAATTAGCCTTCTGCAGGAAGTCTGATGCTTTGGAGTCTTCTGAATCCTTATTTTCATCCAAACATTTCAGCAGAAGGTTTACTTTCTGACGTAATGATTTAATCTCTTCATCCTTCATTGCATTAGAACTCTTTAATTCCTTTAGCTGCATTGACGTGTCAAAACTGTTGTCTTGTGATTTCTTCTCCACTTCACTAAGCTTTTTCTTCACATCCTTGTAACTGCGGAGAGTTGTGGTGTACTCTGTTAGAAGCATTTTTTCTCTTTCTTCCAAGCCATTCAAGAACATTTTCTTCCAGTCTGGTTCATCCTCTTGGCTTTTTTCCTGTTCCTTTGGTTTAACAGTAAGAAGATTATCCACAGTCTGTGATGAAGTCTGTTTATCATCTTTGTGCTGCGATATCAAGTCCTGACCTTTCACTGATAGATTATCCGGGTCATTATTTTCCCAGGATTGATACACATCTTCATTTTTAGCCGAAGTACTGAGAGCATTGTCAGATTTTGCAGAACCCTCACTAGGATTCAATGGATTCTCTTGTTCTATCAACCCATTTTGCCATCTTATTTCAGCTGGAGATCCCTCTTCTGTTTGTAATGGACCTGCAACATTGAGCTCTTCATCTGGCTTCAAATCCTGCAGTTTCTTGGAACCATCATGAGGATTCAGTGCTTCTATTAGCGCTTCAGACTCTTTCTGCAATTTGACTTCACTTAGCAATTCCTTTTCCTTTTGTGATGGACCTGTCAACTCAAGCTCCTCATCAGGCTTCACGCTTTGCAATTTCTCAGTAAGGTGATTGAGATTTAAACGCGCTTCAGTGAAATGTGTCTGGAGATTGTTATTCTGGTTTTCAAAACTATGGTCTAGGTCCTGAACTGTGTGAAGCTTTTCTTCCATTTCCTTCAGCTTGTTGCTCAAATTGTTTGAACCATCAATAAGCATTGCCTTATCATCTTCCAAATTTCGAATTTGTGCTTGAAGTTCATCAGTTTCTGTTCTTAATCTCTTTACAAGAACAGTCTGTGATGAAACCGCAGTTTCTAAGCTAACCACTTTATTCACAAGCTCATCTATCTTCTCTGCCATCTCTGTCACAGTGAGAGATGCATTGGACCCAACCTCAAAGTGTTCCTTGATCTTCTCACGTAAGACCTCCAATTCTTTTCTCTCTTGTGTCACACTGCCGACTTCTTGGTCTAAGCTTGTTAACTCTTCAACTTTCATAGACCTATCTCTGGCATGTGGCTTTTGCTGACTAGTCTGATCACCATGAAATGCACCTTTGAGACTCTCAAACTTCTCCCTGGCATCCTTTATCCTTTGGGACTCAACTCTTGCTTCCTTACTGGATTTCTCCTGTTTCTCCTGCAACTGAGCCAATGTCTCTACGCATGATTTTAAAGCTGCTTCTGCCATCAATTTCCGAGCCTCATCATCTTCGATAACCATGCCCTCACCGAATTCATCTTGCAAACCAAAAGCTCTCTCTTGCATTTCCTTAATCTGATTCTCAATTTCCCAGTATTTTGCTAGCCCATTCTCATAAGAGCTCTTTACAAACTCTTTCTCCGTTTGTAGAGTCAGAATTTGTTTCTGAATTTTGTCGATCTCTTGAAGTGCCTCGGCTTTGTTCAAACCAGATTTAGCAACCGTAGTAGTAGTAGCAGCTGCAGTTTTGATTGTCTTCCTATGTTGCAATTTCTTTGTAGCTGACGTAACGATGCTCTTTAAATCTTTGTTTGGAACCTTTGGAACAACTGGGATATTTGATTTTGGAACCTCTGGAGTCTTTTTTTGGTATCTTGGTGTGGTATCTTCTTCTTCTTCATCCATTGCAAACTCAACCTGTTCTGGAAAAACAGAAGCAATGGTGGTGTTGGCATTTTGTAGCTCTGTTGATATGTGGTCGTACCTTTCAGCTAGAGCTCTATAAGCTCGATATGATTCTTCCACGAAGTGTATGATCTCTGGCCTCTTTTTGTAGTACATTTCTGCTCTCTTGGCAAAGGAGTCTCCATCCTCTTCGATGAGTTTAAGCACGATTTGCACCTTTTCCCCCATATCTGCAATTCAATAAAATTTATTAGCTCATCAGGCACACAAACTATTTTGATACTGTGAATGTTAGAACATTTTGTTCACAGATAAAGGTGTTTCAATTTCTACATCAATTTCAGCTTTCATTGTGGTGGAAACAATATTCTACCAATTCATTTATAACATTAAAAGTTTTAAACAAAAAAATAAAATTCAGTTTGTCTATTTTAAGGATAAGAAGTCACATCTAAGTAGTATCAATGTAGTAGCTATGTAAAACCCTCGCACGTTTGTTTGAATTTCATAAACTTTATACTCCAATAAACAACAGGAACAACAATGGTAGGATGCAGAGCGATCAAATGTTGTACAGGAATATAGGTAGCGGATTCAGATTTCAGATTGATCCAAAGGTTGGAGATCCGGATTGAATCAGAGCCGAGGCATTTAAATGTTCAATCCAAATCTTATGAATAGAGACTTTAATTTACAGCAAACCTTAATTAATTTCCAGACCCTTTTTTAGTTGGCATATGACAAACTTACATATGTACCCGGTAGATCATGAACACAAGATCTCACCCTCCACCTTACTCTTACAAGCGAAGAAGGTGCCATTTCACATAGAGGTCATCAGTGGCAATTAAATTCCAGACCAATAAAATGAACACCATATCTAACATAAACACCTAAACACTTTTTTTGAGATGATTCCCAGAAAAGAACCTTGATCGAATTATGAATATGGCAGTAACATGGGAATCCAGATTCAATGTATCAGTTATCAAAAACCCATGTCACTGCAGATAACATTTTTTCCACTGCGTTATACAAGAATTCAATGCTCAAACTACAATGCCACCTCAAACCAAAAAAAAAAAAACCAAATATGAATTCTTTCTAAGGAATATTACATAATTTTGAAGGAAAAAAAAAAAAAAAGGTACCTTGAAGGTTTTGCTCCAGCCATTTTGATTGCTTAGTCCTGATATGGCTTGCCCACCACCATGAATATGCATTGCTTGCCGCTCTCTGTAACATTTTTCTTTTTCTGGATTTTCTTCTTCTTCTTCTTCTCTCTCTCTTTGTATATTTATGTATCTCTCTATGCAAGAAGAGAACACATGAAACCAAATAGAGATGAAAAAAAGAAAAGAAAAGAAAGGTTTAGATTTATAAAGACAGAGAGAAGGTGGGGAAGAAATGAGAGAGAGGAAAAATATATGATGGAATGGAATATGTCAACAGAACACAACACAGCTTTGTGCGTTTTCAAGTTTTTGGTAGTTTAAAAGTTATGGGATCATGGAGGGGAGCAAACTTCGCTCGCTTTTATTGTTAACTCTGTTTCAGTTTCAAACCAAAATTAAGAATTTGCCAAAAAGGCCCCAAGCCTTACCCAATCACTCACTCACACGTAGCATGTCATGGTTGGCACTGACACAATGAAGGGGTACCTTTCTTTTCTTTCCATTTTTCTCTTTATGCTTTTTAAGCTAACTTTACTTCTTTTTATTTTGTGTTAAATTTCCGTGCAAAAGCTGTTCAAGTAACCTATCAATATCATCATTTCACACCGGCCACAGATCTTAAATTCTTCCACAATTCCATATTTTTTAAAAAATAAAAATAAAAAATAAAAATTATGCCCACATGACATCCTAAAGTTACCTGTGTTGTTACCTTCATGATATACGAAATTTTTTTATGTAATATAATTTTTTTGTTTAAAATTTGATAATGATTATATATAGAATGATTTAAATATAGAATAGGAATCTAAATTTAATTAATATATCTAAATTACAATAATGACCTAAAATTGTGAGTCAAATTGGTTCGATTCTATATAGATTAGAAATGATACTTACCTTGCTCTAAAAAAGAAAAAGAAATGATAGTTACAAACTTTTTCAAAGCATAAAATTTTGCAACAGGTAAGTCAGTCATTTTTTGTGCAAATTCTTCCTCTCTTTTTTGTTGATCTGGAGGACCCTTTTTTATTTCTGCACAATTGGAGGAATCATTTCTCTGTTTTGATTTTTTTTTTCCTTCTTCTAAAATAGAATAAAAAATCTCTGTATCACTAGATGAAGATGCCACTGGTGAGATTGACTCTTTTAATCGATAAAGGTTATCAAAACTAAGGTTCTATCCTAATGCTTGCTCGGTGCTCTTTAAACCTACATGTCATTAGTAGGGACCTTGTTCTAAGCATATGGATGAGTGATTACTGATTAGTGATAGCTACCAGCAGACAAGGGAAGTAATTGCCTAGAGAATCCTACGTGAACGTGATGCTAATCTTATCCATTTCAACTTCAATTGCACTCTTTCGAGGACCCAAATGCGAGAAAGGAAACAAAATTTCTAAATTGAAATATTAAAGTATAACTATTTTTTGTGTACGCAGAATTTGCACCACTTTAATTTATAGTGTTTGATCCATAATAATTACTTTTTATCATCAAGTAAAAATATCAATTTAATTTTAGTGTAGGCTGAAATTGAACTACAAATCTCTTACTTAATGTTAAAATTTTTTACCAATTAAGTCAATTAAAAGAGTGTTTAGAAGAATGTTACTACATTTTTTGACGGTAGGAAATGGATTACAAGAAATGACAAAACTTCTTAATTTAATGCAAAGGATTATAGACCTCGAAATGGTCTTACATAATGAAAATAGACAGCATCATTAAATTAATGTTCAATTTACAATTTCATTTCGGGAACCCATAACAGAGATATTTTCTAAAATATATCATTATTTTATCTCACTGACACCCTATGCTATAAAACAAATCAATAATCTCCTTACCAGTAACATCCGTTAAAATCATGGAGTAGAAAAATGTCGCTTATTTTCGACACAGTATATTATCAACCAAATATCTGGGTTCTGAAGATTAGCATCTCTAATCCTCAACCAGACTTTGGAATCTTCTAAATAATTGCCATAATAGCTCAACAACCAAATCAAAAAAAGAGAGAGATCCATATTTAAATTTCTTAACCACACTCATATCACAACCGTGAATATATTAGTAGATGTCACGTCCTTAAGATAAAAAATGAATTAATGAGAGGAGAGTTTTGAACACCTAGTGGAATGGTTAAATGACATGGATGAGAAGTATGGGGCATTGATGAAGACCATTTGGCTGCATTACATATGATTGTTCAAGTTGAGACATAAATACAGCTAGCTGTTTGCTGAAGGAAATGCATAAAGTAAAGAGTACTACAAAAAAAACTGAGCACAGAACATGGTATTAACCATCAGGGGACCCGAGCATGTACTATCACACATCCTGCCCACTAAAATTATTAACAAAGGACGCCATAGAACCTTTTGGTTTTATTTTTTGGAGCAGGAAAGAATTTTGAGTGATTATCACATTTTTGGTCAAGAGGAAATTGTATTAAAAACTAAAGAGCCTCCAAAGAGGAGGAAACAAAACGGTCATACAGAGTTCCTGCAGAATCCAAACTGAGCAGTAAAGCTACATCATCAGGGGGTTGAATAAAAATAGAAAAATCCTGAGCAAGAAGAGCTCCCCTTCTAGCTAAAGCATCGGCGCATTTATTGGCCTCTCTATAACAATGCATAATTCGAGAATGAGGAATTTGCCTAAGGCCTTCTTTGCAATCAGCAACAATAATATTATTGCTATTTGGAATGTCACCATCTTTGGTCAAGAGCTCAATTGCTACTTTAGCATCCAATTCAATCTCCACCGCAGCAAGCTTGAGCGAAATACAAAGTCTAATCCCATCCCTCAGCGCCCATAACTCAGCAGCCAGACTACTGGTGGTACCAATAGCACGGGCGTAGCCCCTCACCCATACTCCCCTATCATTCCGGATAAGTCCACCGCCTCCTGCCAGACCAGGATTTCCTAACGATGACCCATCAGAATTGAGTTTAAACCAGGTAAGGGGGGGAGGGAGCCATTTCACCAGGATCTTAGCACGCACCTTGTTAGAGGTTCCATAAGGCCCCAGATAAGCAAACTCCGCAGCACTTGATAAAGCTACATCCCTCAAGTTTCTTCGCTGAGCTTCTTTTCCAAAAGCCACTCTATTGCGTTGTAACCAAAGGTTCCAAATAGCGATAGGGAACACCACGCTCCAATCTACAGTAGACACGCCGCTGGGTTTAGAAGTTTTACAGTTGAGTCTTAACCAATCAGTAAGGTGGGTGCCATAGAACAAGGAGGATTGCATTGGAGGCAAGAAAGAATTCCAAAAAACTTGGGCTTTTGGGCAGTCCCTTAACGCGTGAATAATGGTCTCATTAGCAGAGTTACACATGGGACAAACCGGGGAAATATCCATACCTCTCTCAGCAAGTAAGGCACGAACTGAAATGCTAAAATGGCAACATTGCCATAAAAAACATTTAATTTTGGGAAAAGCAGGAATTTTCCACACCCAGGCACCACGAGCAGATGGAATAACAGAATTTTCTGAACAATTTGCCAAGTGATAAGCGTCTTTTAACTTGAATTCCCCATTCGGAGATGAAATCCAAGTAACACTATCTTCTCTCTGATTTGAAAAAGGGATTGGGGTAGCTTTTATATCAAGGAGAATAGAGGAAGGGAGAGAAAGAGACAGAGACTGCAGGTTCCAGCCAAAAAAATTTGCAACATCTTTTAGGGAAATGCTCTCTTCCCCTCTATTAAGAGGCCCCGATATTTGGCTTCTTAAGGTACCATTATCAAGCCATTTGTCAAACCAAAAAGACAACCCACTGTTTTTCCCAGCAATCCATTTCATCCCCTTATTAAAAATTGGCGTACCTTTCTTCAGGCCAGACCAAACAGGGGAGCACGGCTTCTGCCTAATCCGATTGCTCAATGTCCTTCTCTGACTACAATACTTCGCAGAAAGAACTCTAACCCATAGCGCAGGCTTTTCAGATTGAAATCTCCAGTTGAGTTTTGCCAAAAGCGCTGTGTTCTTTTGCTTAGCCGCTTGGAGACCAAGTCCTCCTTCATCTTTTGACCTTGTAATTTTATTCCAGCCAACAAGATGGACTTTCTTCTTGTTATCAGTCGATCCCCAGAGGAAATTTCTACTGAGTCTATCCACTCCTTGAAGAATTTTAGAAGGGAGTTCCATGCATTGCATAGTATAATTGGGAATAGTAGATGTAACCGCCTGAGTAAGAACCAGTCTACCAGCAAAGGAAAGCAAGTTGGCTTTCCAGCCAGCTAGCTTACCTTGGATTCGGTCAAGAATAAACCCAAAATCTTGCGGAATGCCTGAATGTTTGATAGGGAATCCTAAATATTTCCCCAAATTTGAAGTAGACCGAAATCCCACATATCACAGAGACTAGAACGCATATCCGGATCTACATTTGGAGAGAAAAATACCCGGGATTTATTCTCGCTGACTTTTTGACCAGATAAGTCGCAAAAGACATCCAGAGCTTCTCTAATGGCTAGACAATTTTTCCGATCAGCCTTTGCAAACAGCATAAGGTCGTCGGCAAAAAAAATATGTGAGAAAGCCGGACCCCCCTGTGAGGTTTTAATGGGATTCCATTGCTTGGCTTGACATTTTTCCGTAATGAGAGCCCCAAGCACTTCCAAGCACAAAATGAATAAGTATGGGGAGAGGGGGTCCCCTTGGCGAATGCCCCTTGAAGGGAGGAAAGGGTCGAGAGCTCCACCATTGAAGAGGATGGAAGTTGAGGTGGAAGAAACACAACTCATAATCAAGGAGGTCAGATGATTTGGAAATTTGAAAAGATTTAAGGAATCTCGAATAAAATTCCATTCAAGGCGATCGTACGCCTTTTCAAGGTCTAGCTTGATCGCCATAACTCCCCCCACACCTCTTTTCTTAGATATGGTATGGATAAGTTCCTGAATGATGATGGCGTTATCCACCCCTTGCGTTATCCACCCCTTTGTTAGCTTGATAAAAAGACCGTTCATGTTTATTTGTTTATAAACAAGCCAAACTTAAGCCTAAAACTCTTAAGCTTTAGTTTTAGGCTTGTTTAATAAACTAGCCGAGTCCGAGTAAAAAATATTGTTCATGAACAAGTTCGTGAACACTAGAGCTCAATACAAAAATAACAAAACAAGTTGAACCTAAGCTTATTTATGAGTTTGGTAATAAAATTGATACGAGCTTGACAAGTAAACTCATATCCTTCAAAGCCTTTAATTAATTATAAGTTGACACCACTTATCCAAACCATATAGGCTAGATAATTAACTTGATATATGCTTGATATTATACTTGTGTTGGATCTCAAGCTCAAAAGCATGATATTGAACTTAAAGTTTGGGCTTGATATTGAGCTTGAACTTGGCTTGACTAATGAATCAAGCCAAGTCAAGCCGAACTCAAGCTTTTATACTTTAACGAGCTCAAGTTTGAATATTATTTTTAAGCTCGTATCAATCTCAAGCTAAGCTTGAACATTCTACTTTTGCCATCGAGCCAAGCTTAAACACTCACTACTTGACAAAACTTGGCTCGTTTACACAACCCTATCTTAGACAAGAAAAAGAGGATGCAATGAGATATCAACAGGCTGGCCCTTGATCAACTAAGAGTAGAAATATTTACAGTACTAGCGAGTTAAAGCATAAATATATTTCACATATTCACAAAAGCTTGATAGTCACCAGGTTTGGGATATTCTTCATTGCCTATATTTACAATAAAAGAAAATATCTCCATTATACTTCAAGTTTCTCCTAGTCCTTGAATCTCAGTGAATGCAGGTGCAACAAACCAATGGAAAGATGAATTACAGAACATGAAATGTGCCGGAATGCATCTGTTGGAGCCTTTTTTCCAGTCCATGTGAGATAGATATTCCTCTCTCTTAACTGGATAATTTAGGGTCAAGTTCAATCGGTTATTAATCTGCACTTCTACACAAGATGCTGAGAGCCTAACAGGATCTTTTCTGCTCTAATTATTGCTTCTTTTTTCTTTTCTTCTCTTTTTATAAACAAAATTTGGTACTGGAACAGGTCAGATTCTTCAAACGATCAAAGAATGAAGAACGCAAAAAGGGCCACTCTAAGAAGGATCAGCTATTTCTAGATATTGAAGTTCTGAGGAGAAGAAAGCCATTGTGCCATACCGTTTGTGCCCTCTGCATAATCAATAAATTTGCAGTGATAAACTCAGCATAAATAACTTGGGGCATTTATCAATGTAAATGCAATGCATGTGGAACATTCAAATATACAATTCAAGAAAAAAAGAGGGGGATGGGAAGAAAAGGATTTTTTTTTTTTTGGAGAAACGGAAAAAAAGGAATTGACATCAACAATTTGCAGAACATTTTTTTCAAGAATCAAAGCTATGTGTCTACTAGTTCACTAATCTGGGAGCTATGCAATAATGCAAGAGCCCAAATCAGTTAAATTGAGCTCAAACAACAACTGAAAATAAGAAGAATGACATCTATGACCGGTTTAGCCTTATTTAGGAATTACTATGACTTACTGGTGATAAAAGTTTGGCCAATAATGAATGGCTGAAGTCCAGGACTGGGAAGACAGCTTACATAAGGGACATGACAATTTGAAGTAAAGCTATTCTCTATAACCCTATAAGGAGTTGCAAGATTGTATGAAGCAAATTTATTTATGTAATCTCCAATTCTGGTTAACAATTTAATAAATGTTGTACTTCATTTCCCTCTCTTTTCTTCCTTCTTCAATTTTTTAAGAATTCACAGGATCCCAGAGAAGCTGATCCTCTCTAATGCCCCTGGCCCCTTAGATGTGTGCACCAAGTGATGGAGGTCATCATGGTTAATAAACATCTGTAGAAAGAAGCTACTAGATATCTCCAGAGGTTGTTATAGTTATCTAGTTTAGAGTCTAAAACACCTCATTGCTCCTTGGACAGTACTACTCTACTGTTTTGATGCCATTAAAACTAAGTTTCAAAATGAGTTGAAGTGTGTTATATAAAACAGAGGAGGGGACCAATTTTAACCACTATTTAGAGTTCAAAAAAGCTAGTGCAGCATAGGAGCATAACAAGCACAACAAAATAAGAGAATGAAAAGCAGCAAATGTAAAACTAAAGGCAAAAACAATAGCTCTTACCAGGAGAGAACTCATCTGCAAGGTTCTTGATATCACTAAAAAGCTGGTTGTTTGCACCTTCCACCACCTTCTTGCAACCAGGTCTATAGCTTGGAACCAACACAGCTAAACCATCATTACTGTCAAAATCAGGTCCATGAGGCTCAAACCACCCAATGGACCAGTCTGGGTCATCAGATTCTGACCCCGACAAACAAACACCATCAGATGGCACCAACTCAGCATCAAACTCCCTATCAATTATGCTCTCTTCCCTACTCTGCCATTTCCCCTTAACCTCAATTCTCCTCTCTTCCCTACTTGGCCATTTCCTCTTAACCTTCCTTTGAGAAGAGGCTATCTTGGTTGAAGGAAATTTTACAGTATCAGGCTCCCACAAACCAAATCCCCACTCAAATGAAGAATTCATGGAAGGCCCATTTGAGACAGGCTCTTTCTCATTCCCACCCCACAACCGCCAAGGGAAACCAGTAAAAGAGAAAGCCATAATTCGAACTCAGAATTCACAAGAAATCTTTAAAAATCAAAATTTTTGGATGAATCAACGAGTTCTGTTTTGAGGGAAAATGAAGAGGAATCCACAGACAATTGGGGAGCACAAGAGTTGGAACTTGGAAGTGGTTCCTGCCTGTTGCAGTAACCACTATATTAGGAATTGATCAAATCCATCAATACAAAATAGATCAAACAAATTAAGATATAATCAAATCCAATTCAATCTCAAAAACAAAATAATCCCATTAAGCTCAATAATTCATTAAGAAAAGCCAGAGCTTGAAAAAGCTAATAGCAAGTTTAAATGGGTTCAAAAGTTTCAATCTTTTTTCTCCATGTATTACAACAATTACCACCAAAATTGAAGAGTCATCTTATAATTATGAAGACACAAAAAAATTAAAAAATTTCTAGTCCAATGAATTTAGTCAGGATCATGACCCTTCTTCTCCAATCAAGTCAGCAAAGACTATCCATAAATGGAAACCTCTGAAATGAAGCTCCTAGCTTAATCAACCCCCCAAAAATATCACAATGGACCAACCAAGATTACCTTTTTTCCAAGACAAATAAGTACTTCAACTAACACAAAAAAACATGAAGCTCAATTCTTGGAAACTAGTAATTTTGTCTTCATTTACAAATCAAATTCTTTAATCCCACCTCGGGATGATAACCAATTACTCAGTCTTCTTAGCAATAATGATAACAAATCAGCTCAAAAAATCTAATTATCCAAAGAAAGATAGAGAAGAAATACTTCAAAAAAAAAAAAAAAAAATCAACCTCGTGAACAAAACCGTGATTTCAAAGTGTCAAAATGGTCCCATGGTCCCTCATATCACTGTGAAAAAACACAAAATCCGAAACCTCTCACCGGAAAAACCGAAACTTTTTGGTACAAAAAAACAGTTAAAACAAAAGTTCTCCGGAAAGAGTTAGAAGTGAAAGATCGGTGAAATCACAGTGATAAATAAAAAGAGTGGGGTTTCGAAACCCTTCTCTCTCTCTGTCTCTCTGTCTCTCTACACTCTGTCTCTGCAAAGCTAACTGAAAGAGAGACTGAGCAAAGCTCGTCTTTACCGTACTTTACAAGACTTCTCGTTTTTAATGTATGTGACTATGTTTTATGTTTTTGTTTTATTTTATTTTTTTATGTTTTTGTTTCTTCTTATCTTAGTATTATTATTTATTTATTTTAGAGTTGTGGATATTTTGATTTAGGATCAAGGTCATCGAAACCTGCGGTTCTGATTGTACGATGGGTGGGGACGGTCTTGCTGTGCACCTTCAATCATTGAATAAAAGTGAGAGCCTGGACCTGGTGGAGTTTACAACTTGAAAGTTGGGAAATGATTAACAAAATCAACGAGCAAATCTCCTGCGTTGATTTCAGACAAGTGGGGCATCACTACCGTCCAAATTTGCTTGCTTGGCTTTTTTTCCACCTCCCAATCATTTGCGTGTATATGCGGTTCACCTCACTCACACGTGTGGATTATTATTAGGTTATAGATATACAATTGATACAAGTATAACCTATGGTTTTTACTTTTTTTTTTTTTCTTTTTTTTTTTTAATTTTTTATAGCGGTCTAGCATCTTATGGAAATACATAAATGAAAATGACCCAGATAAAGTTTGGCCTTTTGAATTATTAATTTGTGGCAATAAAAACAATAGAGTTATTATTATTAATGGCATATAAAACAAAAGAGTGTTGAATGATTGAATTCGATCCGGGGCTTTTTGCTTTTCTCCTCTAATAATAAAGGTTGCATAATAATGTTCTATGTATTTGGTGTTATTTTAAATATTTTTAAGTCCTTTAGTCATGTATGGTAAAAAATCAGTTTTACACTTTGTTAAAAGAAGAGAGGAAAGAGATATTAACATAGAAAATTTATGTGATTTGAGTATAAGCTTATGCTCACTTCAAAGGGGAACCGTCCAATAATTCATTTTATGAAAAATTAGGATTGCAATAGTATTTAACTATTTATATAACATGATTCTACTTGGTACAAATTCTTCGAATACCGCTATATTGTTCCTTTGATTAATGGTCAATAATCAAATATAAGATAACTCCAACATTTATATTAGGCGTGTAATCTTTGAGAGTGATTAATTAATAAGGAAAAAAAATATCCAATTTCATAAAAGAGAGATGCTAAAATATAATTTTTCTTTTTTGGGTCTAAACCCATATGCTTTCTCTACTTGTTTTTTGTTTGGGAATTTTCTCATATAAAGCAATATTTTCCATTGAAAAATTATCATCATTAGTAGATTTCGAAAGTCATTTTAGGATTTTTTGGGTTTTGTCAAAATCATGGGTTTTGTGATCAGCGATAGCAGTACGAGTGTAAGACTATAAGAATAAGGTGGCTAAAAGGTTATGTGAGAAATGGTCCTAATAGATTTGAATTATAATTAGCACAGAGGGGTATCCAAATTAAAACTTGGAATTCCAACTTTTTAAATCTTAGGAATTGGTAATACCACTTACAAATGCAATCAACAGTTCCCATATCTTATTTTCATTGAACAATTAATGCATTCAACTTCTCGTGAATATTGCAATTTGTTCAACTGAATCATTAATTAACGTACTTCCATCAACCATATTCATTTTTTAGGCTTTTAAGGCATTTGCTCATGTAATCTGCAATCACAATTTCCCTTGTGTTATCTTCAACCAACAAGGACACTTACCCCATAACTTGTTTCATAGGTTTGTCTTTGCAATTCATTGTTTTCTTATTTAAAACCTCTTTAGATTATACATATGGTGGAATTCTAACTTTCGAAGGTAAAAAAGTTTTGTGCTATTCAATTAACACGTTGGTGCAAGACTCTCCTATGATCTCCATGATCTATATAGCTAGTGCTATGCACCTTATCATATTTGTGCGCTTCTAAACCACTTTTTCACTTTAAATGGTCGTCTGACCATAGAATCATGCTAGTGGAAAACTTTCGTCACTGCTTTATTTGGGTGGGAACAGAAACACAAGTATAATCTAAACTAGCAGTGCCTAGTGTTAATCATAAGGAAATTTCAGGTAAGAGAAATTAGCATGTGATGCAGTCAACGTCATTAACAAAGAAAAGGCAGGTAGGTCCTTCAAAATTATGTATTATATATCAATGGTTTTCACATCCCATCATTTAGTTGTTTTTAAAAGTAATACTTAGATTATCATTCAAATAGAATTTGTTTATTGAAAATTGATTTCATTGGTCAAGATATTTTTGATTTTCTTAGTTTCAATAGTTTCTGAAGAGAATAACCATTGCTTGACGGATACGGAAGAAGAGAATATTGGGAAGAGACAGGTGTTGTTGAAGTAGCACGCGTGGAAAATATGCAAAAGCAAATAAACAAAATCATCATGCATCTTTCTCAAAGTTTGTAAAAAAAAATCATATGGGATTGTGATCTGCAAGAGCACTAGAGTAGTAAGACTAATAATAGGTTAACGTTACGTGAGAAATGGTCTTAAAAGATTTTTAATTATAATTAGCAGGAGTTATCTAAAACTTGCTACTTTTATTTTTTTATTTTTTTATCTTAATAGGTTATCACAAATGCAAACATCAATTCCTATGTTTTCTTTTTCTTTTTCTTTTTTTCTTTTTTTGTAAATGAAAGTGTTCAAAATTTTTCAAGTAGTTGTAGCTGGCCATTCTCCAAATGCTTGTAGTCTTCATTCGACACGTATACCAAATAATCACATGAAAAAATATTTTTGGAAGTTAGAATGGCCCTAGGATGTTGACTAAAAATTTTAAACTCAATACTTAATATATTATGACGCTTTAGTAATCACATAAAAGCATATTTTTCAAAATTGGAATGGCCTTAAAGAGGTTGACTAAAAATTTTAAACCCAATACTTCATATATTATGAGGCTTTATAAATTATTAGAGCAAGGTAAACCAACCCTTTAAGGGTTATGTCTTATTTTCATTCAACAATCAACTATGCATTCAACTTCTCATGGATTATCAAAAAAAAAAAAAAACCTTTTCCTGAATATTGCAATTCATTTAAAACTGAATCATTGATGAACATCAATCACCCATTTTCATTTTTTGGGTCTTGAATGACACTCACCCTGTAACTTGTTTCTTGGGTTAGTCTAGGTAATTCATTGCTTTTTTAGTGAGCACCTCCTCAGATTATAATATGGTGGAATTTATATTAAGGTACAAAAGTTTAGAACTTAGAAGGAAAATTTTTTTGGGCTAACAATTAAAATCTTGATGCTAAACCTCAGATTATTAATGATATAAGGACAATGTTAACAAAAAAACAAAACCTGCAGTGCCTAGTGCTAATCATAAAGAATTTTCTTTTTCTTTTCTCCTGAAGGAATCTTATGGAAATTTAACGTAAAAGAAATTAGCATGTGGAGAAAAAAAAAACACGTGGAGCAGTCATTTCCAAAGAGAAGGCTAGTAGGAGTAGGACCTTTCAAATTATGTACATTTACATTACATTAATTGTTTTCCTCAAGTGAAAGTTATTTCCACGCTTATTCATCAAAAAAAAAAAAAAATGTTATTTCCACGCTTGAAATAGTTTTCTCTATTTCGGGCCATCGCGTAAAGCAAATTCCACCGGACTTTCATATACTAAGCTTGCCTTTTATTTTATTTTTAAATAATTATTGTAAGCCTTATTGTTATTATTTTTTCTTCTTAAAAAATATTATTATTATTATTATTATCTTTATGAATAGAATAACCAACACTTGACGAATAAGGAAGAAGGGAATATTGGGAAGGGAATGAGGACTGAGGAGAGACAGGTGTCAAAATAAAACGCGTGGAAAAAATGCACAGCAAAAAAAAAAGAAGAAGCATGCATCCTGCTTTTATTATTTTCAAAGTGCCCTTTCTAAGTTCTTTTCTTTTTCTTTTTCTCTGTTTGGAATCTCTTTGCCTTAATCATGCTTTTACTATATTTCTTTGCGGAAATAAGCACAACCATGACTAAAATACAATAAGAATATACGTACATTGATGGATTCCAGCTAATTCAAATAGTAAAGTATTTTATAGTTGAATAAGATATTTGAAGTTTGATCTCTGCTTATATAAAAAACCAATTAGTGTCTTGTTTTGATGATAAAGGGCTATTATCAGGAATGAATGACATAAATTGAAACTCTCTCTCTCAAAAAAAAAAAAAAAAAAATATACGTACATTGAAGTTCTATAAAAAAAATAAAAAATAAAAAATTTGGTGCCCAAAAAGAAAAAATAATCATTTAAATAAATAAAATATTGTACAAATATTATCAAAATTATCTTATTAATATTATCAAACAAAAATTTATCTTACTAATTCATATACCACTTAAAAATCTAACAAAATTTTACTTAAATTAATTCAATTATCGTGATACAAACATATATATTAAGAGACCGTTTGGCTTCAGCGTTTAAGACCCACGTTGCACGTTACGTTTTTCTCTGCGGTAGGGCCCAGCTACAGTAGCCCAACTTTAACGCCCAAAATCTAACGCTGAACGCAAATTGGAAAGATCAAAGCGCACCGTTTCATTAACGTTCAAAATACAAAACGTTGCATTCACAACAGGGGTTTCAGCTATACTGTTCACAAACTCTGCACTTGCTGAAGCAGAGAGACCCAAAACAAAAACGTGATCTCCAACGGTAATCTTGAGCAATTCCATTCTTCCTCTCACCAACCGTGCAAAGATGGAGTCAATGTTCATGAATGCCCCGTCCTCCTCGTCTTCAATGAGAGGCACCTACCCACCATCCCACAATAAATCATCAACAATCACACTAAAACACGGTAAAAATGCTCCCACAGAGAACAAAAGTCACCATTCCTTCGTGCTTCGCTCGAGCTCAGCTGCTCTCCGCTTGGGACGTCGTGGCCGCCACAGGAAATCTCTGCACAAACGGGTACTGTTCTGCTCATACCTTTTGATCTATTGGTGTCTCGTTACTTTGTTTTCCATGAACACACTTCAATTTGTGGTTTTGTACAAAAATTGTGTGTAATTTTAGTTCAATGTTTGTGTGTTATTTTTGTGTTTTCCATGACATTAGTATGTAGGTTTCTCTCTGCTTCATTTTATTTTGGGTGTTTCTCACCAAGTGTAGGCGTATTAGGACCATATATGTGAGTTTACTTTGCATTTTCCATGACTCATGCATAATTGAAAACTGATATGCATACAAACTATTCGTTGAAATGCCTGAATGAGTATAGAAGGAAGTTGTAGCAAATATGAGTAAGGGAAAATCGAAGGCTGGTGGTAATGAAGAGAGAATTGGGTGGAAAGATCCTAGGGAAGTAAAAGCTTTTTGTGATTTTTCTGCTGCTCAAGTCCTAGACGGCAAGAAGCATCAAGGATTTTTGAGAAAGGAAGGGGTTGATGCAGTGATTGAGCAGTTGGCTGAAATGGGAAAAGTCGTGACTCACGCGCAGTATAAAAACAAATGGGATCATCTGAAAACGCGATGGAAGGCTTGGAAGGAGTGTTTTGGTGAGACTGGGTTGGGTTATGATCATGTAACTGGGGTTATGCAGCAAACTGATGAGTGGTGGACCCGAAAGATTCAGGTTAGTTCAGTTTACATAATTGTGAAAAAACTCTATTATCTACAACTAATATTGTGTTCTAACTACAAGTTGTCCACGTGTAGGCATGTCCCAAGGCGTTAACCTTTAAAAACAAACCTTTGCCGAATATTAAATCCATGGAAATCATGTATGAAGGCACGGTTGCAACTGAAAAAAATGCATTCTGCCCGAGTGGTGAAATACCAATTGAATTATCTGAAGGGTCTGGGGATTCCACTGATAGCAAAGAATTTATTGACCCCCAATGTGAACCCTCTGCGAACTCAGTTGACCCAATGGATGTTGAAGGCCCAGCATCGTCCAGAGCAAGACTGGCAGTGAATAAGGGGAAAGGCTTGGCAAGCGGTGTCCAACTTTTTAGGGGAATTTGCAAGAAACCAAGAAAGAAGCGTTCAACCATTCAAGACATGTCCGACTCTTTGAAGAGCATGTCAGACGTTATTGTTGAAAGTAGAAGTGTTAGTACTCATTGTTAAGGACATATTTTATGTAAATTGGCAAATCCTTTTGACAAAACGCACTCTACTTGTAATTGGGTAGTTCTAGGTGTTTTTAATACTTCAAGAAACCTTGTTTCAAGATCAAGTGTTGAAGTCATCAAGTCTGTCCAAGAAAAAGCAAGCTGAAGTGCAAGTTCATTAAATCTCGACACCTCTCGATAGCTACCTCGACACCTGGCTATCTGTCGAGATCTTCAGCTGATTCTTATCGCAATCTCGATAGCTTCTCGATAGCTGGTCGATCGATCGAGAAAGTTTCTGTCCCCTCGACACCTTCTCGACACCTCCTCGATAGCTGCTATCTATTGAGATTCATTAAATCTCGACACCTCCTCGACACCTCTCGATCGATCGAGGTTACGGGAAATCAGAATTTTCAGCTTTTTGATTTTTGGGCCAGGCTTATGTATTTGAGTAGGGTTTCTTTTCTCACAACCCTAGACTTAATAAGGCTTATTTTAAAGGCCGTCACACAAGAGAATAAGAGAATACAAGGAGAACATATTAAAAAGGTTATTCTCTCTGAAAGAAGCTACTGCGTCTTTACGCCTTAGGGTTTTGTAACCAAGTGCTTCTTGATCTTCATTGTTGATGAAGTGAAGAACTTTGCAGCCAACATTCTTCTTCCTTAAGTTGGTGAGTCAGTCACGTATTGGGATTCGTGCAAAGGAGTTAGTCACGTACTGGGATCCGTGCAACAAAAAGGGTGGCGTTCATATATTGAAGAGTTCAGAGGTTCTGAAGCGGTAGAAGGTTTCTGCTGTGAGTTCATCTACGGGGATTGTAGAGTCTAGGGACAAAGGTTTTGTACTAGATCTGAAACTTCTCTTTACTATAGTGAATTGCTTTTCGGGAAGGTTTCCCCCCAGGTTTTTACTGTGAAACTGGTTGGTTTCATTGGTTTTCCTGGGTCATCATATCTTGTCTTATTTACTTTTCCGCTGCATTCATTATTGACATGATATTGATGTTTGTTTGTTTTAACAAGTTTATTCATAATAAATCTAATTAACAACTTGGGTTTAAAACTTGTTAATTCTATCAACCGGGGTCTAAATTTCCCAACAAGTGGTATCAGAGCGGGTTCACTCTGATTGGATTAATTTCCTGAGTGTGATCCTTGACCCCCGTTGTCATGGAATCTCTTGATTGTTTTGATTTGCATGATCTTGTGTTGAATGATGATGATGATATTCAAGATGCCTATTGCAAGCTTTATAATTTTTGTATGAAATCTCTTGAATTTTCTACAAAATTAAAAGCTAAATTTAAAAAGGTAAAGCTTGAAAAGGATGATTTGATTGCAAAATTGGATGAAGCTAATAATTTGAATGAGAATTTTAAAAATCAAATTTCATCTCAGGTGGACAAAATTAAAAGTTTGGAAGAGCAACTAGTTGAGTTTAAAACTGAAGTTGAAAAATTAACTAGCGCCAAACTTGTTGTTGAGCCTAACTCAAAAGAAAAAGATTTTTATATTCCCCCATTTAAAAGGAATAATCAAGAGTTGAAGGCTAATATTGCTAGGATAGACAAAGGTAAACAATCTGATGTTAATGCTGAAGTTTCTAAACCTATGTCTAAAACTCCTCCTAGGTTGAATGATAAATCTGAATTTGTCCTCATTTGTCATCATTGTCATATTGTTGGTCATATTAGGCCAAATTGTCCTAAGTTGAGGTCTCTGTCAACCTCTAAGGTTAGACCTCCTTCTAGGAAGCCGAGTAGCTCTAAAACTGCTCATGTTTGTCACCATTGTGGTGTTGCTGGACATATTCGTCCTAATTGCTTTAGGTTGTATCCTCATAAGCAATTGTCCAAACGGTCACAGGTTTCCTCTCAAGGACCTACACCTTTGTTTGGAGAGTTATTAAAAGTTTTGAGCTTTTTAACTCAATTTCAGGAGAATCTTAATTCTTCTATGTCCTTTAGTAGACATACTAGGACACGTGCCTTTTCATCTTCACGGCCAAAGACTCGTGCTGTGTGGGTGAGAAAGGAGCCTAAGACTTAATTGTCTTTTTGTTTGTCCTCTGCTTTAATTTTTCTATCTAAAGTAGGACTTTCTTTGCTTGATTTCATATTTGCTTTTGGAATCATGCTTTCATGCATCTGCATATTTCTATCATATTTTCATGCATATGCATCCATCTTTCTTTCTGCTCCCATGCTGTTTGTCTGTTTTTGTTTGGTTGTTTAGTCTTTATTTTGTTTGTTTTTCAAAATAAAAAATAAAAAGAGAAAAATCAAAAAAAAAAAAAAATACAAAAACAGTGTGTGTTTTGTGTACTTTGGTATTTGTGTACCTTGGATGGCCAATGAAACAAAGTTTCTAAACTTTGTATCTCTTGTAGCTTAGATGAGCATCTCTATGCACAACTAAGCAAGTGAGCTTTGTGGCTCTTGTTTGTGATGAGTAAGATTAAGTTATCTCTTAAACTTAACACTCATATCACTCTTTTTGACGGGTAGGACTAGAAAATCCTAAGAGAAAGGCATAAATAACCATCTCACCACTGTTACCCGCCAATCATAGTATGACACCTGTATGCTTCGGCATAGCAAAAGTGCAGTGTCAAAGACATTCGTATGCTTCGGCATAGCAAAAATGCGATGTCAAATGCTTAACATCTTGGGTATTTCTTTTCTCTCTTTTTATGCCCATGCATGATATGCTTAAAATAAAATATGCAAAGAAAATATAAAGCAAAAAGATTAAAGATGCTTTAAATATGATTGCAAGCGTGTTTTCTAGGAGATGTGGGAGTTATAGGATGTACCTTGAAGGTGATAGTCCCCATCAAACAGTTATGATTGTGTGTGAGTTAAAAGTTATTTACTCATATCTCAGATCGTCATAACATGTATACACATATGCAATCTTGCGATGTTTTTCACACACAACACGCAATATTCTTTGCTACTTTTGATACATGTGCAGGTACAATGTGATTTGGCCATCACAAGTGTTTACATGTACTAATGTATGCTCACTAAACTGTCTTGACTTGTTTTTGAAATATAAAATTGGTTAGACTTGTTTAGTGTGTGTGTGTGTGTTTTGGATCCATGTGTTTTTCACATGTTTTGCATCCTTCTTTTATCTTGTCATCCATAGCATCTTGTTTCATTACATTCATGCATTTATATGGATTCTTTGTATCCCCTTGATCATTCTTGATCATCTTTATGTTTCTCGGGTTAAGCTTTCTAGCTTCTTGTACCCTTTGTCAATCATGACAAAAAGGGGGAGAGAAATTGTGGAGACTTTGTGGTTTCTTTCTTTAAGATTCTACAAGTTAGGGGGAGAAATACATTCCTTTGTAAGGGGGAGATGTGTTTCATCTTGTTAGGGGGAGTGCTTACTTCCTTCTTCTTGTACCTTGGGTCTTGTGACCATTGTTTACATACATTGTGCTTATCTTCTTTATATGCTGATGTATGTTTCTTTCACCTACCTCTTCATGTGTTGTTTCTTCTCTTTCTTTATACACATGTTTCTTTACTTGTATGCAATCTATTATTTCTGTTTCACACTAAGATGCCTTGATGAGTTTTGTTTAAAGTGTTTCAGAAATACAGGTTGTCAAAGTCTACTTGCCATAAACTCTCTTCTTGCAAAGTTTTTCAAGAGTTTGTGTTAGGATAGATTTTATTGTATTCAACAAGTGAATATGAGTTGAGTGTTTTATGACTTCTCTCATATGCTCATTTGTTTGTTGTGGTTTTGTCACGGATTGCCAAAGGGGGAGATTGTTAAGGACATATTTTATGTAAATTGGCAAATCCTTTTGACAAAACGCACTCTACTTGTAATTGGGTAGTTCTAGGTGTTTTTAATACTTCAAGAAACCTTGTTTCAAGATCAAGTGTTGAAGTCATCAAGTCTGTCCAAGAAAAAGCAAGCTGAAGTGCAAGTTCATTAAATCTCGACACCTCTCGATAGCTACCTCGACACCTGGCTATCTGTCGAGATCTTCAGCTGATTCTTATCGCAATCTCGATAGCTTCTCGATAGCTGGTCGATCGATCGAGAAAGTTTCTGTCCCCTCGACACCTTCTCGACACCTCCTCGACACCTCTCGATCGATCGAGGTTACGGGAAATCAGAATTTTCAGCTTTTTGATTTTTGGGCCAGGCTTATGTATTTGAGTAGGGTTTCTTTTCTCACAACCCTAGACTTATATAAGGCTTATTTTAAAGGCCGTCACACAAGAGAATAAGAGAATACAAGGAGAACATATTCAAAAGGTTATTCTCTCTGAAAGAAGCTACTGCGTCTTTACGCCTTAGGGTTTTGTAACCAAGTGCTTCTTGATCTTCATTGTTGATAAAGTGAAGAACTTTGCAGCCAACATTCTTCTTCCTTAAGTTGGTGAGTCAGTCACGTATTGGGATTCGTGCAAAGGAGTTAGTCACGTACTGGGATCCGTGCAACAAAAAGGGTGGCGTTCATATATTGAAGAGTTCAGAGGTTCTGAAGCGGTAGAAGGTTTCTGCTGTGAGTTCATCTACGGGGTTTGTAGAGTCTAGGGACAAAGGTTTTATACTAGATCTGAAACTTCTCTTTACTATAGTGAATTGCTTTTCGGGAAGGTTTCCCCCCAGGTTTTTACTGTGAAACTGGTTGGTTTCATTGGTTTTCCTGGGTCATCATATCTTGTCTTATTTACTTTTCCGCTGCATTCATTATTGACATGATATTGATGTTTGTTTGTTTTAACAAGTTTAATCATAATAAATCTAATTAACAACTTGGGTTTAAAACTTGTTAATTCTATCAACCGGGGTCTAAATTTCCCAACACTCATAATACACCATTTCGCACCGCAGCAGCTAATGAGATGCAAGCAATAATGGACATGGTGTTGAGTCTTCCTGGGGTGCAAGCGGGTGATCGCCTTCATATGTTCAGCACCTTCTTCTTCATGAATAACGTAGACGGTAGGAACATGTTTGCAGCTAATGTTGAGAGGAAGGAGGTCCAGCTAAGGTGGCTAGAGAAGCAGTACGAATTGAACCCTCAATTTCATGTTCTCTGAAGGAAAGGGGCTTGTCTACAGCCCGGGTTGCTTATCTTTATGTACCTCTTAGTATTGTACTGATCGGATTATCTTTATGTACCTCTTGCAGTCTTTTCTTTTCTTTTTTTCTTTTTTGTATTGGCATAAACTATATGCTTGCCATGGGTGTGTATGTAAAACAGTGGTTACTAATTACTTGTCATCTTCTATATGCTTACTGCTCCTTTTTCTTATGCTAATGTTTATAATTGTCATATGTACCCACGTTATTTGTCACTAATTAAACCATAGTTCTTATGCTAGTGTTTATATTCTGGTGAGAATTCATTTTTGGTGAGCACTTTCCAAGCTCATGTCAAAGATAGTCTTGGTGGTGAGAAATCATAGGAAAATTTTCAATTGTTTTTTATTTCCAATGTTTATTAATGATGGAAGTCATTTCAAATTTATTTACTTTTCAAATTTAAACTTTCTGCTACTGTGTGTTTTTTGGAAGGGGTATCATAATAAATTAAGTATATATCATACTTAATTTTACCTCTACCTATTAGATGATTAACTCAAATACATAGTGATGCTTGCGGATTGTTGGTCCTGTGTGTGTGTGTGTGTGTTTGTGTTTTGTTAACTATCCAGGTTTGTGCAGCAGCTTTGATAGAGTTTAAATCATGAAAAATGTATTCCTTATCACAGTTGTTTGTATTTGTGTTTGTATTCTTGAAACTGGGTAGAATGAGTAATTAGTTCAATTACTCAAAAACTTATCAAACAAAAAGCTAAAATTGTATTCCTTGTACATGTCGGCATTAAGCCAAAAAAGTGTTAGGTTCCTAAATACATTAATTCCATTTTTTTGTACCCCTAAGCTGTAGGTATTGGCCTTAATCACATGTTGGAAGGCTAACACAAACCGTAGTGGCAATGCCATTTTTTTTCTCTTTTTCTTGTTGGGTACAAAAGCACCCAGGAACTTAAAAGGTACTGTTCACGGGTACTGTTCACTCAGCCCGTGAACAGTACCATTTTGTCTTTTTTATTTATTTATAAGGAATTGCATGTACATCTTTTATAGCAGTAGTTTTAAATAGATACAAAACAACAAGAGGTGAATGATGGTTTGCTCTTCCTGCAAACTGAACTTTCCTCTTTATGTGTGTATTGGCTTTCCACAGACATAAAAAGAAAGAAGTCTCAAGGTATTCAAAATGATGAATTTGCTAAACGACACAGCTGATTCCCAGCACCAGTAAGTTTTGAAAGGAAATAACTTGTTTTTAGCGTACATATTATAGTATCACTCAATATTATGTACATGCAATTAAAGTTCGTAACATATGCAGGGACGAAGACTTTGACATTAGCGACGACATTGTACTTGCAGCATATATAGCTGGGTGTGCAAGTGTCGTAGCTTACATAGAGACGTATATGACCAAAGTACCAATGCATACAAATATACAAACAGGGTATGAATGGGTACAATATATATTAAATGGAAATGAGCAGAAATGTCACAATATGTTTAGAATGTCAAGCCATGTGTTTCGACAATTGTGTAATACATTGCGCATTCGGTATGGGTATGATGGTACCAAGAGTGTTTGCTTGGAGGAGTCAGTGGCAATGACATTGGTACTACTTGGTAATGCCACGAGTAACAGAATGATGCAAGATAGATTTCAACATTCCGGTGAGACAGTGAGTCGACATGTGGGCACCGTAATTAAATTGTTAGCCACGGTTATGGCACCAGACATTATCAAGCCTACTGATCCTACATTTCGTACCGTGCCATCACATATCCAGGGGTCATATCGATATTGGCCGCATTTCATGGTACTTTGTCAATTTTGTATCTTGACTTGATTGTATTCCTATTATCTTTATGGTCATACCACGTGTTTCATTTTCACATGGCATTTTTGTGGCAATTATTAGGATTGCATTGGAGCGATTGATGGGGTTCACGTCCACGTGGTCTTACCAGAAGAGGATCAACACCCATATAGAGGAAGGAAAGGAGCCACAACAGTAAACTGCATGTGCGCATGTGATTTTGACATGAAATTCACATTCGCGTGTGTGGGATGGGAAGGATCAGCACACGACACCAGGATCTTTTTAAATGTCCTCAACAATGAGAGTGACAACTTCCCAAAACCTCCACCTGGTTTGTAACTATGCAGTTTAATGATAGTATTAAAGTATGTATTATGTAGTGAAAATGCTAATATAATAAACGTGTTCGTTTGCAGGAAAATATTATCTTGTTGATTCAGGATATCCGATGAAGCCAGGGTTCCTTGCCCCATATAAGGGGGAGCGGTACCACATCCCTGATTTTCAGCCAGGTTCACAGCTACATCGTCCAAAGGAGAGATTTAATTATCTCCATTCCTCACTTCGTTCGGTCATAGAACGAACGTTTGGAGTTTGGAAGAATCGATGGAAAATTTTGAGATGTATGCCAGCGTTCCATATACGCACTCAAAATTACATCATTGTTGCTACAATGGTTCTGCACAACTTCATTAGATCCTTTGACCACAATGACATTCCACATTCCCGTTCTGCATAGGGCGCATATGGAGGTAGTGAGGGAGGTCATTACGATGGAGTGGCAGATGTGGCCTCTTACTTGGATACAAATGAGATGAAAGAGGTTCGGAACAATATCACAACATCGATATGTATGGACCATTACTGATGGTGCACAAACTTCAATGTAATACCATTTTGTGTCATGGTACATTTTTTGTTGTCAAGCAGAACTAATAGCTCACAAAACTTGGTTTGTTGTTAAGCATAACTTGGTTTTTTTGTTGTAAACCATTTTGTCAATGTTTGCACGGGCTAAATGCTGACACTTGACGCAAGGATAGTGTGATACATGTAATGTGTAAGTTTTACTATATAAAAAATTATGATAAAATTTTATTTTAAAATTTCTTGAAATTTTTGGTAATTGAATTTTAATTTGAGTAAAATTTTAAATTTCTTGAAACTTAGGTAATAACATTTTACCTAAAATAAACTATCATAGCAATTAATAAGATAAATTTTTTCATAAAAAATAATAAGATAAACTATTTTAAAAATGAATGAGTCTAATCACTTGTCTAAGAGATGATTTTTTTTGTTAGTTTTAATTGTTTAAATGACAAGTTTTTGTAGTTTATGATGGGATAACAAAAATTACATCTATGGTTCGTCCAGATGGGTCGTCCATCATGAACGGTTAGCCAAACGACCAGACCATCTTTTATTCGTCCAGACCTCTCTTCCTTGATAAATTGACTTATTGGGTAAACCCCATAATCAAGCTGAAGGAGTCGTCCATGGGCGAAGAGCATGGATGACCAAACGACATAACAAAGGGTCGTCCATAGGCATCACGCATGGACGACCACACAACACTTAGCAAGTTCTGGAGCGGTTAACCAACCCGTGTTCATCGCCGCCAATTCCTCCCAAGTATGTAACTTCCAACGACGGTTATGGTTTCAATAGCAATTGAGGTCCGGATTCCAAGAATCTGGGGAAAGTTATTTGGACCAATAACCGCCCCGAAGTACCCTATATAAGGACCGGTCTGAACCATGCAAATGTATGAAATACTGAGATTTTTACTCCCAAAAGGTTAAAAACTCCATCTGAGAGAAGATACTAACTTCGCCATCGGAGGGCATTTGGCCGGTCCATCCCGGTCTCCCTTTGATTGTTTTTTCTTTTTACAGGCCTCCGCTAACGTCGTAGTCCACCGAAGCCGAAGTGTTTAACCAACTGATTCCACCATCATCAGTTGGCGCCGTCTGTGGGAAGAGTAAATTGTTTTTATGATTTGGCTTTCTGGGACAAAAGGTTGAATGGTTCGGACTAGGTCAAGGGCTACAAGCCCAGGCCATCAGGGAAGCAGAGACGCTTCAAGCAACCCCCATCGCGATCGCCAATCAGCACCTGTCATGCAGTCGCCTTCCATCCAACAGATGCAATCCATGGCGGCCGCTACGGCGGAGTTAACTCCCCAGAATCAAGAGTTGACTAGGGAAATGGAGAGGCAGCGCCGTGAAGGACATGCTGAGAGGCAATCCCAGAGTCAAGAAGATAGAGGGGGACATGCTGAGCCCGAGACTCAATCAAGAGGCACCACTTCGCGAAGGGTGCCACATTTGGAGAAGGAAATGGATCAGATGAGGAAGGTTATGGACGAGATGAAGGAGAACATGAGAAGGGCAAATCCCGTAGAGGATTTGGTTCATCGAACAGATTCCTCATTCATGGCTTCCATCAACGGGCATCCCTTGCCGCCGAAGTTCAAAATGCCTTCCCTGGATTCATATGATGGAGCGCGTGATCCTTTTGATCACATCGCTACTTTCAAGACCACAATGCATCTCCAAGGGGTTCCAGACGAGATTATGTGCAGAGCTTTCCCTACCACCCTTAAGGGACCAACGCGAGTGTGGTTCAGCAAAATACCCCCGAATTCTGTAAGTTCATTTGAGGAGTTAAGCAAATTATTTGTCAATAATTTCATTGGGGGACAGAGACACAAACGTTCCTCGTCCAGTTTGCTGACCATTGAGCAAGGAGAGAATGAAAGCCTGCGTTCCTTCATCACGCGCTTCAACAGGGAAGCCCTGACAGTAGACGAGGTGGACGACAAACTACTATTGGCAGCCTTCCACAATGGGGTTAACTCAGACTTATTCATTCACAAGCTGTATGAAAAAGAGCCCCAATCCATGGCTGAACTCATCCATTCAGCCCAAAACTTTATGAATGCAGAAGACGCCATCATAGCTAAGAAGAGGAAGAGAGCTGAGAGAATGGAAGTCAACCCCCCACGTCACCCTGATCAAGGGCCTCGTCCAAAGAAGGGACGAACGGAAGATAAGAAGGATCGAGACAGGGATAACAGGAAGGCAGGTCCATCAGCAAGGAATCAGAATTACACACCCTTGAATGCCCCACTCGATCAAGTGCTTATGCAAATCAAGGATGATCATTCCTTGAAGTGGCCAGAGAAGATGAAGGGAGATCCTAACAAGCGCAATAAGAATAAATATTGTCGCTTCCATAGGGATCATGGGCATGACACGGACGAGTGTTTTGACTTGAAGCAGCAGATCGAGAACCTCATTAGACAAGGGAAATTGAGGCACTTTGTTGGAAGGGATCATAAAGATGAGAAATTGAAAGCAAAGATGGAAGAGTCATCACGGCCCCCACTGGGAGAAATAAGGGTTATCATTGGAGGGACTTCTGAAGGACAATCCTCTAGATCAAAGAAGACGTATCTTAAAGTGGTACAAAATGTCCAACTCTCTGGACGATCCCCAAGGACGAGGGAGACGGACGAGCCAACAATTTCTTTCACAGATGATGAAGCTGAAAGAATTCATCATCCACATGACGATGCAATTGTCATTACCCTACTGATAGCAGATTACAGAACTAGGAGGGTGTTGATGGATAATGGAAGTTCAGCGGATATATTGTATTATCCTGCCTTCCAGCAGATGAAGCTTGGACGAGATCAGCTTCGTCCAGCATGCTCACCACTGATAGGATTTGGAGGAATGAAAGTGCAGCCCGTAGGTACCATTACCTTGCCTGTAGTGGTAGGGTCATACTCGCAGCAGATAACTAAGGAAGTAAATTTCCTTGTGGTGGATTGTTCATCCTCATATAATGCCATCATTGGAAGACCGACCTTGAACAGTTGGAAGGCGGTAACATCTACCTACCATCTATCAGTCAAATTCCCTACGGAGTGCGGAATTGGACAAGCACAAGGAGATCAGTTGGCAGCCAGGGAGTGTTATCTAGCTATGTTGGCTATGGACGAGCAGATGTAGACTATGAGTATAGAAGAAAGAAAAATTGTTGCAGGACCGATTGAAGTATTGGAAGATGTTTTATTACAAGAAAATGATACTGAGAAATTCACTAGAATTGGAACAAGTATGAAGGAGAAGGCGAAAGAAGACCTCATCCAGTTTCTAAAGAAGAATGCCGATGTTTTTGCATGGAGTCATGACGACATGCCTGGCATTGATCCAAGTGTAATCACTCATCGACTGAACGTGTCCCCCTCTTCTAAGCCTATTCGTAAAAACAAGAGGGTGTTTGCCCCTGAACGAGAGAAGGCTATCAAGGAAGAGGTTCAGAAACTGACCACAGCACAGTTTATCCGGGAAGTCTATTACCCGGATTGGTTGGCAAATGTAGTGATGGTGAAGAAGGCAAATGGCAAGTGGAGGATGTGCGTCGACTTCACTGACTTGAACAAGGCTTGCCCTAAGGATAGTTATCCTTTGCCCCGTATTGATCAACTAGTTGATACTACAGCCGGCCATCAAATGTTGAGCTTCATGAACGCCTTCTCAGGATATAATCAGATAAAAATGGACGAGGCAGACCAGGAAAAGACATCTTTTATTACCAGTCAAGGTTTGTTTTGTTACAAGGTGATGCCCTTCGGTCTGAAGAACGCAGGGGCAACTTATCAAAGGTTGGTGAACCACATGTTTCGTCCACAAATAGGACGGAATGTGGAGGTGTACGTGGACGACATGCTTGTGAAGAGCTTAGACGAGGGAAGCCACTTGGACGATCTTCAGGAAACCTTTGAAACACTTAGGCGATACAAGATGAAGCTGAACCTAAGTAAATGTGCATTCGGAGTATCTTCAGGAAAGTTTCTAGGATTCATGGTTTCAGAGAGAGGAATTGAGGCAAATCCAGACAAGATCCAAGCCATATTGAACATGGAGCCACCGAAGAACATCAAGGAAGTCCAATCCTTAACTGGACGAGTAGCAGCTTTGAACAGGTTTGTCTCAAAAGCCACTGACAAGTGTTTACCCTTTTTCAAAATTCTCAGAAAGGCATTTGAATGGACGGACGAGTGTCAAAGGGCCTTCCAGGGCCTAAAACACTATCTTACCACGGCCCCATTGCTAAGTCCGTCCGTGCTAGGAGAAGAACTATATTTATACTTAGCAGTGTCCCCACATGCCGTGAGTTCAGCCTTGATCAGGGAGGAAGAAAAGGTGCAGAAGCCTGTGTATTACACTAGCCGGGCACTAAGAGGGGCAGAAGGAAGGTACCCATTGATAGAGAAGTTAGCCTTCGCACTAATAACAGCTTCTAGGAAGTTAAGACATTACTTCCAAGGTCATGTCATCAATGTCATGACGGATCATCCGCTCAAGAAGGCAATGAATAAACTTGAAGCTGCAGGACGACTAATTCAATGGGCAGTTGAGCTCGGTGAGTTTGATATTCGGTACCAACCGAGGAATGCAGTAAAAGCTCAAGCCCTGGCAGATTTCATTGCAGAGTTCACTCCAAGTTATGAGGACTTAGATGACAAAGAAGACAATAAAAAATGGGTCGTCCATGTAGATGGATCATCTACACTGTATGCAGGAGGTATAGGAGTGGTTTTGCAATCACCAGAAGGAGATAAATTGAATCACAAGGTTCGCTTGCAGTATCAAACAACTAACAATGAAGCAGAATATGAAACCCTTCTTAAAGGGTTGGAGTTAGCCAAATCTGTGGAGGCAGACTCAGTACTCGTCCTGGGAGACTCACAGTTGGTCATAGGCCAAGTAAATGGAACATGTGAAGCCAAGGAAGATAGAATGAAGAGATATTTGAAGAAGGTGTTACGCCTTATGAAGAAATTCAGAGAAGCTAATTTCGTTCAAATCCCGAGGGAAGAGAACATGGAAGCGGACACTCTAGCGAAGGAAGCCTCCGCTAATGAAGCAATGGACAAGTTGGATGAAATACGATACATGCCAAGCATAGACCTTCCAAAAATGTTGCAAATTGAAGGTGAGGAGAATTGGATGACCCCGATAGTCTCATACCTGAAGGACGGAAGGCTTCCAGAAGGGAAGGACGAAGCCAGGAAGCTCAGAGTTAAATCAGCCAAATACATCCTTATGGATGAAGTGTTATACAAAAGAGGTTTTTCACAACCATACCTGAGGTGCTTAGCTCCAGACGAAGCGAATTACGTATTGAGGGAAGTTCATGAAGGAGCATGTGGTAATCACTCAGGAGCCAGATCACTCGTCCACAAGGTCATTCGTGCAGGGTACTACTGGCCAACCGTCCAAGCTGATGCTAAGGCATATGTTAAGGTATGTGACCAATGTCAACGTTTCAGTAATATCCCTAGACAGCCTTCAGAATACCTCACCCCAATGATGGCCCCTTGGCCTTTTGCACAGTGGGGTTTGGATATTTTGGGCCCCTTTCCAACTGGAACCAGACAGATGAAGTTCTTGGTAGTGGGGATAGATTATTTCACTAAATGGGTGGAAGCTGAACCCTTAGTGAAAATTACACAACAAAATGTCAAAAATTTCGTCTGGAAGAGCATTGTATGCAGGTTTGGAGTACCAAGAGTACTAGTATCTGACAATGGACGATAGTTTGACAACACACCCTTCAGAGAATTTTGTGAACAACTTGGAATCAAGAATCATTACTCCTCATAATTCCACCCACAAGCCAGTGGACAAGCAGAAGTAGCAAACTGATCCTTGTTGAAAATCATTAAGACTTGGCTTGAAGGGGCAAAGGGAGTGTGGCTGGATGAATTACCAGGTGTTTTGTGGGCTTACAGAACAACAGCGAGGACTCCCACAAGAGAGACTCCTTTCAAACTGGCTTACGGGAGCGAAGCAATCATACCTACAGAAGTGCATATAGCCAGCCATAAGGTGATGAAGTATCAAGATGAGGAAAACAACGAACAGCTTCGTCTTAACCTCGATCTCATAGACGAGGTAAGAATGGACGCAGAGCAAAGAACAGCAAGGTACAAGAATCTCATGGCAAAGCAGCATGACGCTATGGTGAAACCCAGGCGCTTCAGCATTGGGGATCTCGTCCTTAAAATGGTTTCTTTGGCCACCAAAAACCTGGCCCATGGGAAGCTGGGGCCAAATTGGGAAGGACCTTACAGGGTAATCAACTGCAAGAGGCAAGGATCCTACTATTTGGAAGCCCTGGACGGAAGGAAGTTAGAGCACCCGTGGAACGTTGAACACCTAAGGAGGTACTATCAATGAAGGGTCATCACGGACGAGTCATGAGATGGACGAGACCCTTGGACGTTTGAAGTAATGTGTTTAATATTTTCCAGTACTTTCTTATTATTATTGTGTTTTAAGTAAATAAGTATTTTATGCTGCTCATGGACGAAGTTATGTTGTATTATGTATTTTTAATTCCCTAAAAGCACAAGCTCTTAAGCATGTGCCATTATTGTGGACGAATGATTACATAGTATGGATTTCTGAATATATATATGATGTGTTTTAAATATATGTATGATTGTATGGGAATCCTCCATTTTCTATGATTCAAAATGATCCACGGAAGGCGAAAAGCCAAAGACGAGTAAAATACTTGGACGAAGGAAGTATCATCTAAAAGCTTTCCTTTAGATAAGGATAAAGGTATGTCCGTCTAAGCTCAAGACGAGACAAACCTGAAGTGTAATCGTCTATACCATGGACGAACAATGTGCGTGCTAAAACGCCACAAGTCCATAGACGAATCTAACCAACATAACAATCCAGCCCATGGACGAGAATTTGTTGGGAAAATTTTATTAAGGACGAATAAATAATCGTCCTAAGTTTGAGCAACAAATTAAATTTGGCAAAAAGACATCATTCATATACATGAAGGAACTCGTCCATATGTTCAAGACGAGATAAAACCTAGTCCCACAACCACAAGAATGGTATGGATGACATGAATGAAGTTTGTTCACAAAACTAAAGGAATATTCACACAATGAACAATGAAAGAAAAGCATTCATACATTTATAAAATTCAAAGGGTAGATGACCACCGTCCAAAAACCCTTAAAAGAGTAGTGCTTATTCATAACAGCTCGTCCATATACTTGGACGAGGAAATTGTGCTTGAATAAACTCAAAGAAATAAGCAAAAGCCCAAAACACTGGGCACCTCCAAATAAAATTAAAATATAAACGTTCTAAAGGAAAATGAAATCACTTGGATTCACCACTGGGAGCACTCTTTGGATCGTCTTGTGTCACCTCGTTATTGGCGTCCTCCACCACGTTGACGTCCTCAGAACTCGTCGCTAGCAAAGAACTTTCTGTAGCAAGAGGAAGCTTGAAGGAGTCAAAGTTTAAATCAGGGAAGGTTTCCTTGGCATCAGCACGGAAGTCTTCATAGCCAGCAGCATAGTGACTATCTAGACGATTCTTAAGCTCGTCAGACTTCTTGAAGGCTAAAATGGCTTCCTCGCGTGCTTTCTCCAAGGACGAAGCAAACCCTGAAACTTCTCCCTCCAAGTAAGCAATATGAGTGTCCTTCTCGACACCATCTGCTTTGCGTTCTTCCACCTCTTCCTTTAATTTCGTCTCACATGCTAGCAAACGGTTGACTTCATCAATCAGCCTAATCACCTCTCCCTTCTTCAACAAATTTTCATTAGTTAACTCTTTAGCCTTCTCTCTTGCCGTCTTGGCCTCCTCAGCAAGTTCCTTGGCCTGGCACGTCGCTGTATAAAACTTTGACATAGCCTGTTCATGGACGAAGGAGAGTTCAAAAAAAGAGAGAAAAGGACAAGAAAAAGTACACAAGGATGAACTAAAGTCATACCTTGAAGAGGTCATGGATGCCAGAACGTTCAAATTCCTTCACTGACATGTTGTAGCGTTGCTTAACTTCATTGTCAGTGACGATCCCTTTGAACGTCCTCCATGCATACCCTTCGTCCAATATCAAGTTAGAGGGACGATCTGATTGCTCTGACGGATGAGACTTCCGAGGAGTCTTAGTTGGAGGGGGAGTAGGGTCAGTCTGAACAGGATGAATTATCTGGACGGGCTCCACGTCGGCAGGAGGGTCGTCCAGATTCACCGTCGGAGAAGAAAATTTGGGGACCTTGGGAAGAGAAGTCTGAGCGGTCTTTGGTTTTTTGGAGCCTCGACGACTGGGAAGGTTGTCCAGGTCCACAGCACTTGAAATCTTAGATTTTCTCTTCCCAGCCTGGACGGCAGTCTTCTGGACGACAGGAGGCACAGGAACGCCCTCATCCCCACTAGTTACTGTTTTGTCTTTATTTTCTCTCATTGTCATTATTCCTATGACGAGGAAAATCAGTTAAAAAAAAAAAAAAGAGAAAGAAAGAATAGAAAGAAGTATTGAGGGACAGACGACACTTACCTCGTCCAGTGGTCTCCTCGTGACCTAAATTTTCAGGGGTAGGTTCTGGGCCAAGTCCCCACGTAGGCAAACTACTGAAAGTTACTAAGTCATGGAAAGTCCTTCTAGGGAAGGCACGTACGTGGTCGATTCGATCCAAATAAGACCTGTCCAAACGTGGACGAGTAACAGCTGCACCAATAAAAGAATGGTGGTTAGACAATTGAAAGTTAGAAAAAGTGCAAGGAATAAAATAAATAACATGGAAAGAAAACATACCCTCAGGACGAAGGCGACCTATGGGGCTGGTAAAAGGAGGGAAGGGGGCATTACTAACATCTGTTGGGTCCCCAGCCCAGTTTCCAGAAATGATAAAAAAACTCTTGCTTCCAGAGCCTATCAGACGAGCTACGGCCCTTTATTAAACTATAGTGAGAGCCTCTGGACGAGAACTGGTAAAAACCAGCTGATTGTTTTATTTCTGAAGGCTTATAGCAGTAGAGGAACTCGTCTACTGTTATAGGACGATCCCCTTCCAGCGCCTCACGCCATAACACTTGCATGGCAACTATCGTCCTCCAACCATTGGGATTAAGTTGGTTAGGACCAACACCTAACCTATGAAGAAGACCTCTACAAAATGAATTTAGGAGAAACCTAAGACCAGCTAAGAGATAAGACGAATATACTCCCAAACCAGAAGAAGGTGAACAACACCACTCTCCTTCCCTGGGCAGACGAGGTTCAAACTCGATAGGAATTTGGTATCTATCTACTAAGGTTTTTAACTTAGGAGTGTCTAAGGTGGACGCTACCTCAGGTGCACAGCTATATATTATGTTTTCCTCTTCCTCCTCCTCGTCCTGAGAAGGGCTGGGTGGCGCTCTGGACGAACTAGCCCCAGTTCCAGAGGCCATCCTACGTTGCATCTCTTGAAATTCTTCTAAGGAAACGCCAGGAACCCCGGACGAATACTGCTCGTCCGAGGAACTGCTACTAAAACTAGTGCTACCCTTACCACTCTCGTAACTTCCAGATGAGACGTCCTGATACTCGTCTATTTCCCTCTGTGTACTACTAGACGAAGACATAACTAAAGTAAAGATCAAAACGAAAACCTAAAGGGAAGAGGAAGTACCTGAGAACTAGGACGAATGCTAGACGAGAACCTTGGACGAGATAGCAGAAGGAAGTTTATGAGAAAGGTGAAGGGCAAGAAAGAGAATGCGCCTATTTATAGGGCCCAGGTGTAGGGTCAGCGAAGTGACACCATCCACTAAGAAAATGACATGTGGCAATCGCGTGGGGAAACGTAATCGATTTGATCGCTCAACGAATTAAACAATGACACGTGGCAGTAGAAAGGGGATAAAATCCCTATAATGTCCCTGGACGACACCCTGGACAATGGGGCAACTGATGGGATAACAAAAATTACATCTATGGTTCGTCTAGATGGGTCGTCCATCATGAACGGTTAGCCAAACGACCAGACCATCTTTTATTCGTCCAGACCTCTCTTCCTTGATAAATTGACTTATTGGGTAAACCCCATAATCAAGCCGAAGGAGTCGTCCATGGGCGAAGAGCATGGACGATCAAACGACATAACAAAGGGTCGTCCATAGGCATCACGCATGGACGACCACACAACACTTAGCAAGTTCTGGAGCGGTTAACCAACCCGTGTTCATCGCCGCCAATTCCTCCCAAGTATGTAACTTCCAATGACGGTTATGGTTTCAATAGCAGTTGAGGTCCGGATTCCAAGAATCTAGGGAAAGTTATTTGGACCAATAACCGCCCCGAAGTACCCTATATAAGGACCGGTCTGAACCATGCAAAGGTATGAAATACTGAGATTTTTACTCCCAAAAGGTTAAAAACTCCATCTGAGAGAAGATACTAACTTCGCCATCGGAGGGCATTTGGCCGGTCCATCCCGGTCTCCCTTTGATTGTTTTTTCTTTTTACAGGCCTCCGCTAACGCCGTAGTCCACCAAAGCCGAAGTGTTCAACCAATTGATTCCTCCATCATCAGTTTAAAATTATGCATAAAATATAAGCTTATAAACTATAAAGTAAATAATATCCAATTGACACAAAATGATATATGTATTAAAAGCGTAAAGAACACGCAATTTAATAGTTAGATTTTCAAAATATGTAGTAATATTTATTTTATTGAGTAAAGTTATAACTTTAGGTTACAACCAATTTTGTAGCTAAATTTTATCATTTTTTATTTTGTAATTTAATAGTTACAATTTACAACAGTGGAAGTTGTGGAGGTCAAAAACAACCAACATACAAACAATGGGGGTGATATTTAATTTACACAACTAATTTCTAAAAGATGGGAAGTAATCCGCAATGGGAGATTTAAGCAATAAGTTAAAAAATGAAAGAGGACTAAATCAAGCTTTCATATACCGGGGGGGGGGGGGGGGGGGGGGGCCCCCACAATGTTCTCGAGGTACATGGATGAGATTCAAAGATTAAAAACTCTGTGCAATAACTCTCTAGTTTATCTTTCTCTCTCTTGTTCTTACCTAGACTTTCTCTCTCTAATTTTCTGAACCCTTTCTTCTGTTGCCTCTCCCCTCCTTTTATAGCCATCTTCCCCATTCCCCTCTCTCTTCAACTGGCTTGCCTCCAACTAGATTTTGGTGATATTTGTCCCATCAACTTCTACTTTGCCATCTTTTGATCATGAAGGAGGATTTTTTGGGGGTGTTTTCACTGTTCAAGCTAGTTACTTAGCATTTAATGTGGCTGACATTAGGTGAGGGACCTCATTAATGCGGAGGTGATTGTTTCATTGGGTTCTAAGTTTTTTATGTCATGTCTCTCGAGGTGAGCTAGGAAGTTGGAGGATCCCAATCTGAGAAGGGAGGTGTAATCCAAGGTCCCTTCACCATCTTGGGGAGAAGGTTCTATCTGTCACCTCAAATTTCCTTGATTGCAGGCCCAAATGGCTTCCTCCTACTTAGCAAGTCATTTTACTTATTACCATACTTTGGGCTGGGCCCGTCCCTTAAATTAGTTTCTTGGGCTTTGGTCCTCGGATTAAGTTTACATACATCCCCCCAGAAGTGAAGACATTTAAACTCGATAAGATGCCAATGTAATTACAAGATTCTTAATTTAATTTTCAATATTTTATTTAAAACCAAAGGTCAAGTTATGACCTATCTCTTAATTTTTTTTTTTTTTTTTAATTTTTGTCATTACTAAGCCTTGAAGTGTTTTCTCTAGGCGGACGATAGTTACCATTGATCCAAGGAAGGTCCAAACTTAGTCCTATTTCTCATTCCTCTCTATTGGTGTTAAGGGGAAAAAATCTTATTCCACTTCAAATCATTTCCCATTTAATTATGATTTATGAATGTAAGTGCTCCAATACAATAATTCGTGTCCTCCAATCATCCCAGCATATTGTACATCAGTACAATGTACCTTGGTATCCTATGTATTAGTGTCCAATAAAGCTCTTTTTCTAGCTTTTTTTTTTTTTTTCCTGTGGCACAAAAGTAGCTTTTCACAAGAATAAAAAATTATCAATCAACAATTAATGCTCAACATACAAACTTCTTTCTCTATATTCAAGACATTCATTTTCCTTTCTTCCTTTTATTTCTCTCTATTAGGACTATAAATTTCATACAATATATTTTTTTTAATCTTTCTTTTTGGATCATCCCAGCACCAAATAAGTCTAATGTTGGTATTTTATAGTAGCTATTCAAATAGAATCATTAGCTTGCTAAGTTTAGTAGGACTTGTTTTATGGAATGATCTAAAAGCAAGGTGAACTTTGCAGTTTGCACAAACTACCCCCCAAAAAAAAGTTTAAAAAACGAGGTGATCTGAGATAATTTTTTTATAATCAAAACAATGGTGCAAGGTTGACCAAAAGGTTAACTTAGGAAAAAAAATAAAAAAATAAATAGAGGTTAATCACTTAGGTTGCTCAGTGTTTCTCAACAATCAAAGTGGAAATTGTTCGAATAGTCTCCTGTTTTTTTTTTTTTTTTTTTTTTTCAGGGAGTGTGGTTGATCACTACTCACCCATGATTAGTCAAATGTTCTAAGCGTTCGTTTGGCTACCAAAAAAAAAAAATCCTCTTTGTTTTTTTTTTATTTTAATATAATTAATCAAAACTAGTTTTTTGGAAAATAAGTTAACTTTTATTAAAAGCTATAAAAAAAAACTATATCTTTTGTAGTATTATACTTAGAGAAAAAAAAAAACTTTTTGTTTTGTTGCCAAACAGACACTAAGGAATTGTGGATACGAATACCCACATTTATCCCCATAAAATTATTAAAAGAAAAAAAGTGATCAAAATGCCAAGCTTTGTATTAGAAGTTGCCGTCTGTAAGCAATCAATTAATCAAATATTATTTTATAAAAAAAAAAGAAAATTAATCAAATATTAGAACAAAACTTGCCATTTGAGAGCCCAACCCAACTCACCACAATTGGGCCAAATTAAAGCAAAATTTCATTCACCTTGGCCCAACCCAAGCTCGATTTCTAACGGCTAGTAAATGGTGGATCCAAGACTAACGTCGTTAATGATAACGCTCTCTAACTGCCAATCTTCGTCAAATACAATTTCAAATCCAAAATAAGGCCCTCTCTTTCTCTAACGGCTCTCTTCTCTGAGGCCACTTTTTTCTCTCTTTTCTTTCTCTCTTTCTTTCTCGGACTCACATTCTCTCTCATAAATCTCATTCTTCACCAAGAACCAGAAAATCCCAAAAAAACCAATCAGCGTTAACTCATCGTATGATGTCGAATCTATAATCTCACAACCAGGTACTCTTCTGGGTCTCCCTTCGTTCTTCTTGAAACTTGTTTGTTTGCTTAGGAACAGAAAAATGAAATCTTGGGATTTCACTTTCACCAATTTCCTTTCTTTTGGTAACCAAAGACGGTATATTGGTGGTTTCTTTAATTATATTATTCGCATTTGAAGTTTTGGGTGATTTTCTTTTGGTATTATCTTGGCATGTGAAAGTCAGTCTTTGGATCATTTACTTTATACACGCATCAAGGATTTTTGCATAAATGTGTGTATTTTATATGTGGGTTTAGTTTATTTTTTGTGTTAGTCTCTGTTTGATTCACTAGAAAATCCCAGGATTTCCATAGATTAATTTTCTTTATATTCTTTTTGTTCTCAAATTGCTAATAATTCAACCAGGCTATAGATCATAGTTTGTTCTTGATGATGCAAAAATGAAAAACCAAATCGTTTGTTTCATTCAAATTCTGCAACTCGTGGATGTGAAATATTCAATATGAAATTCCATACTTTCTGCTAGTTATGAAATCTCCAAAATAAAAAGATTTAAACTTTATTTTCCTTCTTAATTATCGTAGATTAATTTAGAAATTTTTTGTGCCTTTTCTTTTTCTTGGAGTTTGTTTGTACCTCCATTATGTGTCTCCCACTGCTGTAAAAGCAATGCATAATTAAAAGACAAATGTTTGGACAAACAATCCTGCTCATTCCAAACTTTTATCATTTAGTGAAGCTTTAACTTTAATAAAAGGTTAATGTCAGCTCTCCCATTCTTTCGGAAGTATGCAAATGTTCCACATGTTGTTAAACAAAATTTTTGTGGAATTTTAAGAATTAGTTGAGGTTGGGCCTTGGTCCAATGACAAGGGTCTTTCACCTAAAGCGACAAGTCATGAGTTCAAATTCAGAAGTCGGCCTCTCCCAAACTCCCTAAACGTGGGAGCTTTGTGGATTAGAAATGACTTTTAAAAAGAGCCAATTAGTATAGAGCAAATTTTATTTTGTCCACTTTTCATTCTTCTGTCAAGATTATATTGAAAAAATTCAATGATTTTTGAATGCACAAGTTCATATTTTCCATTCTAAATCTGTCACTTGAGCTGTATTTATTTGTACAAAACTATTTACTTTCTTGTTTTTTTGCCTTTGAATAATGGGATATGCAATACTATCTTGGGAATTGTATGATAAACTTTAGAAGGATTTAAGTACTGAGAAGATGCAGTCTATTATCAAAATTATAGAATAAACTTTAGGAACACCGGTTGTGTTTGTGCTTAATGTTATATATTTTGTTCACAATCAGTCCAAGCCCAGAAAAAAAGAGGGCTGCAGTAGGTTGAGACTTGAGAGCCAGTATAAAATTTAGTCATTGTGAATAGAATAAACTTTAGGAGTGACACTTGTATAATGGATGTTCCTGTGTCATACAAAAGCTGATAAGAAAATTGAGGAATTCATTTGACAATTATGACTCTTGAAGTTTCTGGTATAGTTAGAATTCTGATTCACATTTATGACTTAATGTTGTCTCTTCTGGTTACATGATGTTCTTCTGTATCTACCTAATGGAGTCATGGTACTCAAATCCACTTCAACTTATTTTCTTAGTTTGTTTTTTGCTTGCAATCAGGCAAATTTCGGGATTTTATTGCTGTGAAATAAAGAAAATGGACAGGGCTTATGAGGAGCTACATGATGCTAAAGCTGAGATTGAGAAGCTCAAGGCAGAATACAAAAGCAAAGCAGAATTGTGTGAGAACTTGAAGAAAGCCCACAATGAACAACTCATCAAACTACAGGAGGCAAGTCTGAAAATTGAGAAGCAATCTCAAGAATTAAATGACAAGACACAAGAAATCTCTGAGGTTAAGCAAATGTGTGAGGAACTTAAATGCAGTTTCAATGAAAAAGAGTTTATCATTAAACGTCTGAGTGCTGCAAATGATAAGCATCGAGCTGATTATGATGAGAAGTGCCTTAAATGGGAAAAAGAAAACAGAGATTTGATGTTAGCTTTAGATGAGGCCAATGAGAAGATCATGGATCAAGAGCAAAGCATTCGGGCACATAAGGAAGAGATTGAAGGCCTCAAAGGGTGTCTATCAGTTTCTCAGAAGAAGTGTTCAGAAGCAGAGAAAAGAGCTAAAGCATCTAAAGAACTGAGCGTAAGAGATGATATGTTGCTAAATCTAGAGGATGAGAACAGGAAGCTTAAAGATCAGCTAAAATGGAAAAAGGAGCATTTTGCACATCTAGAAGAAGCACATGAAAAGCTACGAAATCAGTTCAGGGCAAGTAAGAAGGAATGGGAGCAGGAGAAATCTACATTGTTTGATGAGATTTGCTCTCTACAGACAAGCTTAGATTCTCAAACCAGAATCTCAGAAGATCTGAAAAACAAGCTACAAATGTGCAACCAAGCCCTGGCTCATGAAGAAAGCCGGAGGAAATATCTGGAAGTTCAAGTTTCTGAATTCCAGACACGGTTTGAGAATGCTTTTACAGAGTGCCAGGATGCAAAATCACTACTGGACTGCCTCACTACTGACAGGGACAACGAAATTTCAGCGCTAAGGCATTCGCTGGGCACAAAAGAGACCATTTATAAAGAAATGAAATATCAAGCGAGGAAACTAGAGCAAGAAAATAAGGAGTTGCGGATATCCCTCCGAGAACTTCAGGAAGCTCAAATACAAGAATCAGGAGCTTCCTCTTCTCTAGCTAAGCTACGAAACAAGCTCAAAAGTTTGGAGCAGATGCATAGAGAGTGTACTCCAAATCTTAAGGCTAAAGAAGCTGAGTTGAGTTCTCAACTGGAAAAACTGGGGGCAGAGCTGAATGACTGTCGGTCTGAGTTGGAGAATAAAGATGCTGCAATAAAAGAGCTTATGATGGAGTTTGAAGGTTGTCAGTCCTTGGCTATGCAGTTGAAGCTGGAGAATGAGGAGCTAAAGCTAGGAATTTCTGAGGCTCAATTGAAGCTTGCAAATGAAAAGGCTGAAATGGATGTACGTGACAAAGAGAGAGAAGAGAATATTTCTCTATTGATGAAGCAGCTGGAGATGACAAATGCTGCCCTTTCTGAGGCTCAATTGAAGCTTGCAAAGGAAAAGGCTGAACTGGTTGTAAGTGACAAAGAGAGAGAGGATAATGTTTCTTTATTGATGAAGCAGCTGGAGATGAAGAATGCCGCTCTGGTTAGAGCCCAGATAGATATCAGAGAAGAACGTGAGAAGGCAGAGTCGTTATTGAGGAAGGTTGAGTCCTTGGAAGTCATTGAAGAGCAGCAGCTTTTAATGCAGAAAGAACTTGAGAGTTACAGGGAGATGGAGAATACCGCTTTGGTTAGAGCCCAGACAGATATCGTAGAAGAACGCGAGAAGGCAGAATCGTTATTGAGGAGGGTTGAGTCCCTGGAATTCATTGAAGAGCAGCAGCTTATAATGCAGAAAGAACTTGAGAGGTACAGGGAAATGCTTGAGGAATCGTCCAGGTGTCAACTTCTCTTGAAAGAACAAGTTTTGCAGATTGAGAGCAGCTCAAAGGAGAAACTTACAGAAGTTTGTGATGCCTTAGAGAGAGCAAATACTGAATTAGCTGAGAAAATATGTGAAGAAAATGAAATTGAATTTGAATTGCAGATTTGGAAATCAATTGCAGAACATTTGAAAGGTGAACTTGAAGAAAATCATGAAGTGCGGAAAGAGCTAGAAGCTTCTCTTCTGGCACAAATAGATGTTGGGGAAACAATCAAGCAAGAGAAAAATGGCCTCATACAGATGTTAGAAGAGAAAGACGTAAGAATGGATAATCTCCAGCAACAGATTTTGTTACAGGAACAAGAGCTCAAAAAAAGGGAAGTAGAAGCTGCTAGTTTTGCAGGAATGGAGACAGCAATGTCCTTCGAGTCAGAGAAAACGAGCTTTTTCCAAACTATGACAGAGAAGGACAAGATTCTAGAGCAACTCGAGAAAGAGGTTGGGTGGCTGGAGCAAGAATCATTGAGAAGAGAACTTGAAAGTGCTATTCTCTCACAAATTGTTGCAGAGAGAACATTTGAGCATGAGAGAGAGAAAATTATCCACCTCCTAGACGAGAAAAACCAGAGAATAGATGATCTCATGCAGTTTGTGAAGTCATTGGAACAAAAGTTTAATAGCTCATTAGTCTCTTTTTCTTCACAGCTTGCTGAGAAGCAGGCAGAGATTAATTTGGTCCATGAAGCTTGGGAGAGGATTGCTGCAGCTGAGATTTTGGCTGTACTAGAAGTTGAAGAGAAGAAGTTGATGGTTGAGGAACTTGAAGATGATATCCGTAATATACAACAGAAATTGGAATTGCAGGAAAGATCTTTATGTCATTCAAGACAGCAGGCACTGGAAATTGAAGCTGAACTGGATGCAAAACAATTGGAAATGAAGAATTTGACCACTCAAATGGAGACAAAGCTGCAAACTTCAGATGCCTTCATTAATGAGCTTAAGAGCGAAAAAAGAAGTTTACTTGAAGATGTCATGAAATTGTCGTTGGATAGAGAAAACTTATTGGGTTTTATTGCGGGCCTGAGTGACAGGATTAGTGAGTTGTCTGCTGCAGACTCACAAATGATGGGTGTTTTGAGCAATATAGTGCACTCTTTTGACAATAACAGTTCAGGGATGGTTCTGAAGGAGGAGGATGAGCTATTGCAGTCTGTAAAAGAGAACTTGAATATTCAATCGTCTCCTTCAACAAAGAAATATGAAGCCATTTCTGATGCAAGACCACCATTTAGAGAGCGCAACAACTAGCTGCAAAGAAGCTATGTAATATATAGCTTGTTTGACACAGTATTGCTTCCTCATACATATGTTTTCGGTTAAGGCATGGTCCATGATAAAGCTTTGATTCCTTTTAGCTTCTTTGTATATGACTAATTTGTGCATGTATAAGCATTTTGTTCTTGCATTGACAAATTACCACGAATTCAGATTTGTTTATTTGAAGGACCAGAATGTTTCTATAACTTGTAACTCAAACCTACTATTAACAGAAGTTGCTTTTACTTACATGACTGTGTGTGTATTTCCAATGAATCTTCAATTCTCTTTCAGGGTAATGTATGCTTTGGTAAACATGTCTGCAAATTGTTGAAAATTTCTTCTTATTCCTTTTAGGAGAAAAGAGTATTACTTTTTTTCCCCAAATGCAGCTCAAAATATTGATAATAGTTTTTATCAGTTAAGTGGTAATATTATTATAGTACTAATGTAATGCAAACATGGGATAGATGGCAGCATATAGTTAACTTGTAAAAACTGAAGATAGTCATACTCTTAGCTAATTGTTTGTGCGAGAGTACTAATATTCTTCAGACACGGGTCTATATAGGAACTTGCAAAGCATAAACTTGATCAATTTCTCATTTCTCAGCTAGATGGCTACAAAATAATCGTTTGATGGTATGAATAAATAATGTAGCTAAACAATACTTCTACTGTAATGGTTTGAGTTGATAACAATACATTACTCTCCCCTGCAAGCTGCAGTGCTCAGCTTTACACCACTACAAAGGTCATGAATGACTCTGAGAAAGAGGGTGATTCAATTCTGCAAGTCCCTGCCAGATGAACTTGACTTCTGAGAAAATTCTGATAATCTCTGCCTCAAAGCTCCAAGGTTTACCTCATTACCAACTAATATGCTTGTTACACCCATTTTTGATACCTGTAACTATAAATAACATTACAGGTTTCAGATTATTCATTGAAAGTTCTGATACCTAACAAGAGACATGGAATGATTTTCTCCTCAATCACTTGAGTAGCACGAGAGGCATTAAAAATTTACAGGAACCCAAGATGCTTCACATGCATAAATAAGGAACAAGGAAAACAGTTTTGAAAAATAAAGCGGTGAGCAAGCTTTACCGCTTCAATGCTCCTATCCTCAATGTCATCAAAGAAAAGCATAGAAGTGAAAGGTACCCCAGTCCTCCTATGTATTCTCTGGAAATGCTCTGTTTTGTGAGTCCAAGTCCAACTGAAAAAAATTTCCTACATGATAATAATAATAAAATTAATTAAAAAAAAAAAAAGACAACGCAGGATGCTGCCCAAAGGATTCATATAATCAATCAATATCTTAACAAAGACTGTTGACATATAATCATTCATTCATTCAACTCCAAAAACTTTTTCCTTTTCCCACCTGATGATTGCTTTTGGCTTTTAGATTGGGTGGCTATGCCTTATTTATTGGTTGTTTGCTCAGGATCACATAGAGTTTCATGCAAAAGCTTCCATAAATTATGTTGGTTTGCTTTTGAAATTGGTTTGGTTATTGCCTGAAATCTGGCACACTTAGAGCATTCACATTGGCAAATGCTAAAGCTAAATCTAAGAGAAATATAGCATTTTAAGTCTTAAAACTAGTTGCATCAGTGAATTGTAAATGACACTATTGCAAATTTTTTTGCAATAGTGCTACAGTGCAATTCTAAACATAGAATTGCACTGTAGCAACTATTGTATAAGAAATAATATATTTTAAAACTTGGAATCATGCCAAAATCTGAAAAAAAGTTTGACAATTGAAAGAAATAATAAAGAATGTTTAAAAAAATAATATTTTAATAAAAATAGAGTTTTGGGATGTTAGAAGTATTGTAAAATGGTATGGTATAATGATAAAGTAGGTTTTTGGAATGGTAAAATAGAGTAGAATTAGCATTTGCCAATGTGAATGCTCTAACAAATGCTCAACTAGATTGCAAAAAAAAAAATGTCATGATATGTAAATTACTATATTTGGGCTCTTATGTTTATATTAGTTAGTGTTGAGGAATTTAGAATTTACTTCTCAATTTTTATTATATTTCTTACTCTATATTGTAAGATTCATTTTTTAGTGTTCTTTTGGGATCCTGCAATTTCCGGTAATTTATTTGCATAGTGTTTATCAAAAGATATATAGTTTTTGGTAATTTTTATGTTAAATGTGTGACAAAAAAAAAAAAAAAAAAAACCTAAAAGCTAGCTTATTTCCCAAAAAAGAAGAAGCTAAAAACTAGACTTCCAAATAAATAGTGTTTATCAAAAGATATATAGTTTTTGGTAATTTTTATGTTAAATGTGTGACAAAAAAAAAAAAAAAACTAAAAGCTAGCTTATTTCCCAAAAAAAAAAGAAGCTAAAAACTAGACTTCCAAATAAACACTTAGGGTCTGTTTGGATACCGCTTATTACTGAAAACTGAAAACATTGTAACAAAATAATTTTTAAATATGTGAATAGTGTCGTGGGACCTAGTTTTAACTTAATATTTACATTTTTCCGTACTTGCTGGTCCTGTAAATAGTGACCGAAACCCACAAAAAAAAGGCCAAACGCCCAAACTTTCATTTTTCAGTGCAATCCAAACTCAACCTTAGTGAGACTTGATCCAGAATGCATCTATTCCTAGAATCTTTATCCCACACAAGAACAAGTCATGGGTGGCTTCAGCTGAGAGTGAGGCTTTTTTCCTTTTATCATTTGTAGAAATTTATATTATTAAGTAATATTACAAATTTAGGTCACCTTTTTTTGTTTTTATTGGTATGATAATTCAACTTTGGGCAACCCTACCACCAAATTTTAAATTTATAAAACATGTGGTGGTTCATTGTATAGAACTATAGGCAGATTATCCTTAACCGTAACTTGCTTTGTAACATTACTTTCATTGTATTTATCATTTTTTGGCTTATTAGTGGAATAATGTCAATCAAGTAAGGTGTACTTGGGGGCTTTGTTCTCTCCCTCAACGCATTACCTATCTTGGGGTCCCCCTATTTTTGTCTAGAAGCAGAGGTCAAGATTTCATATTGGTGAAAGAGAGGTTAGAGAACAAGCTCAGCAGTTGGAAAGGCAAAAATTTATCTTCGTCCGGGAGGGCGACCCTTATTAAATCGGTGGCTCAAGTCATTCCAGTTTACACCATGACAGCCTTTCAATTCCCAAAAAGTCTTTGTGATCAGTTTGATGCTACTGTTCGTAGGTTCTAGTGGAACCCCAAATCAAAGTCCCGTTCTTATTGGACTCCTATTTCTTGGTCGTCGTTATGCAGACCCCAAAAGGAGGGAGGCTTGGGTTTCAGGAAATTCTGGGATTTCAACCAAGCTCTCCTCTCCAAACTTGCTTGGTGGGTGTTATCTGGGAAAGATTGTCTTTGCATTGAGGTACTGAGAGCTAAGTACAAAGTTCGCCACAATTGGCTTAATCAAGCTCACCATAGTAATGCTTACCCTATTTGGAAAAGTCTTGTTGGCACTAAACACCTATTATTTGAAGCGGCTTGTTTGTTGGTGGGTAATGGTGAGTCCATTAGAACTTGGTCAGACCCGTGGGTCCCAAATCTGCCAGGTTTCATCCCATCTCCCAAGGCTGGTGTAAATTCGGATCTTACTTTGATTGTTTCTCAACTCTTGAATCAAGATCGCAGTGATTGGGATATTGCTAAACTTCGGCATTTCTTTGAGGATTCAGTGGTGGACATTATTATGCAGGTACCTTTGCCCTCTTTCCCTAGTGTTGATTATTGGTCTTGGACCCTCACAAATTCAGGGAAATTCACAATCAAATCTGCTTACTGGTTGGGTAGAATTTCTTCCCCTTCTTTGATGAGGACCTCTCCCGTGGCTAAGTGTGGAAGTCTAGGCTGCATGAAAGGCTGAAAATGCACTTATGGAGAATTGCTGCAAATGTTCTACCTACCAAAGATGTCATTAGTCAATTTGCCAATGTTGAGATGGGTTGTCCTCTTTGTAACTTGTCTAATGAATCTTCTCTCCACATATTTGCTCTTTGCCCTATTGCTAAGTCTCTTTGGTTTCACAGTCAGTGGGGTGTGAGAACTGACTCACTTGGCCTTGCCTCCATTCATGACCTCATTAATTTTCTCTTCTCTCCTTTTTTTGCTGAGGAGCTTACGGTGTGCAAAAGGGAAGACTTCTTACTTTTTGGAGCTATTTTTATGTGATGTTATCTGGAAGCAGAAAAATCTTTCTCTTTTTGAAGGTGTTGTTGTAAAGCTTGAAGAGCTATCCTCTAGAATCTCCAAATTATTTCTTGAACACAAGTCTACTAGGCCCCATTGTCTCAAGCCAGGCCACCTTGGCTCCTTCATAGCAGTGGACCCCTCCCTCCATTTCTTCAATTAAGATTAATTTTGATGCTGTTGTGAGCCCTCGTTGTTCTTCCATTGCATCTGTCACCAGAGACTGGAGAGGGAAGCTAGTTTTTGCTTGTTCTAAGAGAGTGAATACCATCTTCCCTCTTCAGGCAGAAGTTGAAGCTATTAGATGGGCTCTAACCTTAGCAGCTAACTTGGAGTTTGAGGCGATTATCATAGAATCAGAATCTCAAGTTTGTTCCAATCTTCTTTCTGATTTGGAAGCTGCCCCCCCCCCCCCCCCCCCCCCCTTGGAGAATCAAGCCCATTTATGCCGACTCTCGAATTCTCTTGGCATCTTTTCCTAAGGTTTTTGTTTGTTGGGTGCCCAGGTTGTGCAATATGGCTCCTCATTCTCTAGCAAAGTGGTCTTTAGCTTGTAATTTTTTTGGTTCTTTTGATTTTGGTAACAACCCCCCTTCTTTTGTTTCTGTTATTCAGGGTGAGGCTTGTTTGCCTGTGTAGTTTGTTTTCTCTCTTAATAAAATTTCTGGTTCATCAAAAATAATAATAATAATAATAATAATGTCAAAGTTGACATAAAATTCCAAATAGATCTTCTTTTTTATAGGAAGACTGATCCTTTTATTACGTAAAGGATGAGTACATAGCATCTTGGAGAACTAGAGATTCAATTATTGGTGGACTTTCCTCCAACCAAGTTACAAAACCATGGATACCCTTTGCATGTTGTGCCAAGGCATGTGAAGATTTATTTCCCTGTCGCCTCACATGTTGGACTTTTATGCGTCTAAAACCATGCAACTTTTGCTGGATGCTATCAAGGACGTCAATCACTGTAGTTGGTGGAATGGTGGAGCCTGACAGAGCAATGAAAATCACGTGGGAGTCAATTTCAAAAATAACTTCTTGTACGCCAACATCCCATGCAAATGAAACCGCTACATCCATCGCCTTTGCTTCAGCCTCCAAGGGACCCAACGACAAGTGCAGATGCTGACTGGGGGCTGCGATGACCGTTCCTACGTGGTCCCAAATCACTGTACTGATGCCCACTGTGCCAAGATTCATGAAGATAGCTGCGTCGGTGTTTACCTTGAACCACAGATTTGAAGGAGGAACCCAGTGAGTGTCTGATGGATTCGTGGTTTGAGGACATGCGAAGTGAGCCACCTAGAAATCCTCCATGACGGTGCGAGCTTTGTGTAGGATTTCATTTCAAGACTGTCGTGGGGAGCCATGCCATGCTTTGTTCCAGTTGTACCACATGCACCATGCGATAGTGATAATGAGTTCAAGTACGTCTTGGCCCACGTGCTACCTGAAGATGAGGTACTAGACCAGGTTGATGAAGTCGCGATAGTGTACACCTATAGTATCGAAAGGAATACCTATAGCAGTCCAAACTTCACGTGCATGTCTGCAGTCCCAGAAGAGATACCCGCTGGTCTCGGCAGTCAAGCCACATGAGTAGGGTTGTCGAGCACTCCGCGAGAGTAGAGGTTCGCCATGGTGGGGAGAATATTTCGGCTTGCTCTCCATGCGAAGGTTTTCAACTTGTTTGGAATCTGGAGGCTCCAGATTTTCTGCCAAAACTGACTGTGGCTGCTAGCATCTGATGTTCCTTCTATTGATTTGGATTGAGATAAAGATAAGGCAACTTTATAAGCACTATTCACAATAAAGGTGCCTTTAGGCGTGTAAGCCCAAATCATGCGGTCTTTGTTGCGTTTGCTACTACGTGGGATGCCAAGAATGGTGTATGCATCATCAGGTAGGAAAACATGCTTAACCAAATCAACATTCCACTCTCCTGTAGCTTCATCAATGAGCTCAGAAACAGTTGTAGACTCAAGTAAGGTGTTTGGCGTAGAAATGACTCGGAAAGTAGAGGGCTTTGGCAGCCATTTATCTCTCCAAATCTGTATAGAGGTGCCATCACCCACTTGCCATCGATGACCAGCTTTAACAACATCTTGGGCAGCCATTATGCTTCTCCAAGCATAGGAGGGTGTTCGGCCCAATTCAGCATGGAGGAAGTCACAGTCAGGGAAGTAACCTGCCTTGAGAACACGATGAACTAGGGAGCGTGTGTTGCTTTGAAGGCGCCAGCCCTGTTTTGCCAAGAGTGCTATGTTAAAAGCTTTGAGATCACGAAAGCCCAAACCTCCATCTTTTTTGGGTGCACACATTTTTTCCCAGCTTAACCAAGCCATTTTGTTTCTTCCTTCCTTTTGGCCCCACCAAAAATTACGAACCGTACTTGTCATCTCATCACAAAGGGAGTCTGGAAGCTTAAAGACACTCATTGTATAGGTGGGAATGGCTTGAGCCACTGCCTTGATGAGGACTTCCTTTCTGGCTTGTGAGAGCAACTTCTCCTTCCATCTCGAAAGCTTGTTATCCAGTCTTTCCTTAAGCGCTCGAAAGGTATTTCTTTTTGATCGACCCACCAGGGAGGGTAAACCCAAATAAGTCTTATGTTGTCTGATAACTTCTGCCCCAAAATGATGTTTAATGTCCTCCTAAACCTCAAGTGTTGTGTTTCGGCTGAAGAATATGGCAGTCTTGTCACGGTTGAGTTGTTGGCCAGATGCTTGTTCATAGGTCTCCAAGATGTGTTCTAGGTGAGCACAGTCAGCACTAGTGGCTCGACAGAAGTTTATACTATCATCTGCGAAAAAAAGGTGGGAGATCCGTGGACCCCATAGGCATTCAGCAACACCATGGATTGCCCCACTTCTAAAGGCTTGATTGAGGAGGGCGGATAGTCCTTCTGCACAAAACAAGAAAAGGAAAGGGGATATGGGGTCCCCTTGTCGCAAGCCTCTCGTGGGGGTGATATGGCCACAGGGCTCGCCATTGATCTTGATGGAATATGTGACAGAGGTAACACAAAGCATCATAAGGTTAACCCATTTAGTATGAAAACCCATTTTTAACATTATATCATGAAGGCAGCCCCATTCAACTCTATCAAAAGCTTTACCCACATCAAACTTTAAAGTCATCTCCCCAACCCGCCCATTTCATTTTTGATTTAGGTGATGCATGGTCTCAAAAGCCACTAAGACATTATCAGTAATAAGTCGAGTAGACATAACGCACTCTGGTTTTCACTAATGATATCTGGGAGGAAGCGTTTAAGCCTATTTGCAATAACTTTGGAAGCTAATCTAGAGATGACATTGCTTAGGCTTATGGGTCTATATTCTGTTATCTTGGTAGGGTTTTTCACCTTCGGGATGAGGACGATATAAGTGTCATTAAATTTAGGGGGCATGATTCCCAAATTTAAAAAGTCAAGTATAGCTTTTGTAACACACTCACCCGATAGTGACCAAAAATGTTGGTAGAAGAGTGGGGGCATACCATCTAGGCCTGGGGATTTCTTCGGATGCATTTGCTTCAGTGCTTTGTGTATCTCATCTGCTTGGAAAGGTTGACAAAGGTACTCATTCATTTGGGTAGTGACCACAGGCCGAATGGCTGCAGTTATTGGAGCAGTGTCTGTAGGGCCGTTGGACCGAAAAATGGTGTTGAAGTAGTCTAGAACAACACTTTCCACAGCTTGAGCATCCTCTTGCCATACCCCATTTGTGTCCGTAATGCCTCGGATGAGGTTTCTGTCTTTACGGTTTGAGGCTTTTTGGTGAAAGAAGGAGGTGTTTCGGTCACCATCAGTGATCCACAAATGCTTGGACCTCTGGTGCCACATTGTGTTTTCAGCATCAAGCCAGCAATTCAAAGCTTTACAGACCTCTTCAATCTTTTCATGGTTAGGGTGGGGATGTTGTTCCAAAGACTGTAATTCCTTTTCCAACCTTACAATCTGCCTTCCAACGTGCCCAAACTCAGTTTTGTTCCATGCAGATAGCCGGGCTCTACAACTTTCGAGGCAGTTGCTAATTGGGGTACCATTTGGGTTGTATAGTCCCTCCATCCATGCCTCCTCCACTATTTCAGCACAACGTGGGTCATGAAGCCACATTGCTTCAAAGCGGAAAGGTGGTCGAGGACGTTTGAGTCGAGTCTTAAAGAGTGGCAAATGTACTGCAATCATGGAATGGTCTGAGGTGGACATTGAAAGGCGTTGAACTAATGCACCGAGGAATTTGGATTTCCATGCAGCAGTGGCAAGCGCCCTGTCCAGGCGTATGCGAATGAGGCCCTTAGTGGGATGGTTCCGTGACCATGTGAATGGAGATCCACGGTAGCCCAGGTCCAAGAAACCACAGTGTGAGATTGCTATGCGAAAACGGTCCATCTGCTTGGCAGGTCGAAGGCGTCCTCCGGCCTTTTCCGCTTGGCTGAGAATTTCATTGTAGTCACCCAGACACAGCCAAGGTAGAGTGTTTGATCGTCCAAGAGATTCAAGAAGATTCCATGTTTCTTCACGCTTGTTGGTATCAGGGTGGCCATAGAAACCAGTTAGCCTCCACGTTATACCTGTTATATCACAAACTATATGGGCATCAATAAACCAGCGTGAAAAATTTTTGACATGTACCTGAGTGCCGGGTTTTCGTAAGAGTGCCAAGCCTCCACTTGAACCATCACTAGAGACCACCAATCCTTGGTTATATTCCCAGTTTCCTTTCATGTTATTCAACTGTTCAATAAAGAGTTTTGTATTCATTAAGAAGACACAGATGGGAGCTTGTTTCTTCCATGCTCTCTTAAGAGTATTCACTGTACGGGAGTTCCCAAGCCCTCGACAGTTCCAGCTCAAAATACTCATTGTGTACGGTGGTGCTGCCAAGCAGCCATCGCCGATCTTAGGTTGTCTGCCATGAGTTTTCCTAAGGTACGTGCATCCTCATTTAGCAGCTTTTGTTTTTTTTCATCAAAAGAGTCTTCCATGATCACCTCCTCAAAGGACTTTCGTTTAGAGCCTGACATGTGGTCACAGGTCCCACTGGTGTCCATTATTTGTTGAGGTGGCCCAAGCCGACGCTAGGAACTTTGTTGTGGGCCCACAAGGTCAAGGGGATTTTGGTGTGTTGCATGGATATCATGGGCAGTTATGGGGGGCATGGTGTCAGTCACGTGGGTCACTTTGGCTGTGTTGGTTTCTGTTTTGGTGGTGCCTGATTTTGGGGGGCATGGTGATGGAGATGGTTGAGAATATGTGGCTGGAGTGTTGGCTAGCTGTGTATGTAGGGTTGGTTGGTGGGAGTTTTGAAAAGAGTGCAAAGCATGGTCAGTTATGGGGAGTGTGGCAGTCACGTGAGTTTCTATGGCAGCACTGATGTTCTTTTTTGTGTTGGTTGACTTTGGGGGATATGGTGATGAAGGCATTGGAGTATTTGTGGCTGGGGTGGTGTCTAGCTGTGTAAGTAAGGTCTATTGGTTTGAGTTTTGAAAAGAATTTAAGGCATGATCAATTTTCGTAATATGTGTACGAAGATAATCGGGTCAGAAAGAATTTCCTTATTTGTGGGCGTGGTTTCGTGATGCGTTGCGGAGATCACGAGATTATCATTTTTGGAAAGGGGAGGAGGATTTTTCGGCAAGTTATAGGCCCTTTCCATCACTGGTGAGGGGCGCGTAGTGGGGGATGGTGTTGGGCAATGTGTGGACGGCGGTGTCGTGGGCGGTGGAGTTTTGGTGTGCACAACCTGGGTTTGCTGGGGATTTGCCGTGGTGGCTCGCAACCACGGCCCATACTGTTGGGACGCTTTTGCCAAAGTTTCGCCGCTGTCTGTCCATAACCAGCAATCCTTCTCATCGTGATTCATGAGCCCACACCAGTAGCAAAATACCGGCATGCGCTCGTATTGGAACGAGACCCAAAGAGGTCCGGTTGCACCCATGTCCACAAAGCGACCACGGCAGAGAGGTTGTTCAATATTTAGCGCAACTCGGACTCGCACACAGTGACCGTGACATTCGCCGGTGGGGGAGGCATCTACTTGTTCAACCTTGCCAAGCGAGCTTCCAATAATCTCAGCGTTAGCTCTATTCATGCGACTGAGTGGGAGGTTGTAGATTTGGACCCAAAAGGAGGTGGTGTCAAATTTGGCGTCGTCTGCGGACTCAGAGTCGTCTGGTTTGTATAGTCCAATCAGGTACTTATCAAAGGACCAAGGTCCCTGAGAGAGGATCTTCTTCGCGTTAGCCTCATCAGAAAAAAGGATCAGAACAGTGTTGGAGGTGAGGTCACGAACCTCAAAATTCTGTATAGACCGCCACATAGTCTTCAGTGTACGAGATAGCGCTTCTATGTTGACACGGCGTTTTGTGAAGAGTTTGGCCACCAGTACTCTGTTATTGTTCTCCACTTCATGGGCCAAGGGGATTGTTTGAGTTTCACATGTATTGAGGGAGAGGCGGGCCCATTTGCCAGTGAGGTCATCCATGGTCATTAATCCATTTTAGTTCACTTCGGTCTATTTTGAACTAATTAGGTCTTCAATTGATTCTTTTTATAGGAAATATTGTTCGTAGAGTATTGAATTATTTTCTTTTATTTCATTTATTCCAAATTGATTGTTCACCTTAGAAAATTAAACTTTCCCCAAATATCATTTAATGCACTTAAAATAAAATAAAATTATAGTATAAAATATTAAAAGGTTACTAATTTCCAAAATTACTAATGGTGAAAACACTTTGTTAGGTCGACACTAACATTAAATATGAGGTAAGACTTAGGTACAGTACTTAGGTGCTGTTCTTTAGGTTCCTCTCTTAAGATTCTGTCATGTGAACTTTTTCTCATGTGATGGAAGTGTATTTTTTAGTTAAGTAGTCACATGGCTGAACTTTAAGAGGGGAATCTAAAGAACAGCACCTAAAGTACTGTACTTAAGTTTTGTTCTTAAATATGATAACCTTATGAATATGAATCAATAAAATAAATGAAATGACAATATCATATTTTCAATTAACTTATCTATTTTTTTTTCAAATAAACCGAAGGATATATTGGAAAGTTATGAAAAAGAATTTATTGACTTTTTAAAATAGATAAATATTTTTGGGTAGCTGCTTACGGAATAGTGAACAAACAAAATGGGATTGAGAGAGTAATTGTTAAAATGAAAAATTTCAGCACAATAAATCACAATAAAGTCAAGTGCCTATTGGTATTTTCAAAAGACTATAATTTTGCACATAGTTTTTAATTTGAGATGAATATTTATTTTGTTTTATATAATTTTTTGATATTTATTTGTTAAAAAAAGAAAAAAGATTAGCAAAATTTGTCAGGTGAAACCGTGAGAGTCAAAATTTTAAAAGGCTTTTTTTTTTTTTTTTTTTTTTTTGTGCTTGTTTGTCAATTTGAGGTGATTTTTTATTATTCAGTTAACATTTTGATACAAATATATGTTACTCTCAAATTTAAGAATTTAAATATTTAATGAAGATGTTTTTCTTAAATTTTTTATTGAACGCATTTGATAGATGAAACAATTGACTGTATTTTGTACATTCTGCTTTAAATATTTGTTTGAAGAAGCACGTCTCTTTTTATTTTTCATCAAATATGCAGAATCTTAGACGAAACTGTGATTCGGATCTACTTATATTCATCTCTTCTTAGTTATCTATTGATTAAATATCCAAATAGGAAGCTATATGGGAAGCTATTATGGGTTTTACCTACTCTAATGATCTCAAACTAAACACAATACATGACAGCTTCCTACCTAAAGGCTAATTCTATTAGGTAAAATTGTTTGTTAAAATCTATAAATCGCAACTAGCATTTTTTAATGTTTTTGATAAAAACTTCAAATTCTCCCTTCCCAAGTATCTCTCCAGATGAAAAATTGTAAAACTTCGTTTGGGATGTCAATATCATAGGCAATGCAAGACCTAAACAAAAAGTCTAGAATTATACATTTTGACTCAACTTAAACATGTAGCAAGTATTGTATTACTTTTCATCAAGTATCAATGATAGTATGTGTGTAAATAATGTAATCCAATCATACATTGAAATATGTGCAAGTTGTGTCAAAGTGTGTGTTCATAAAAAAATCGAGACCCGAGTCAAATAAATTTCTCTTTTGATACTACTGCACCACTTAAAACTCTCGATATTGCATTATGGGGTGAGACCATCTAGGTACTAGTAGAGTTTGCCACATATTGACATATGTACAAATTATATCAAATTGTGTGTTCATAGAAGAGCCGAGACCCAAGTCAAATAAATATCTATTTTGATGCCGCTACACCACTTAAAAGTTAAAACCCCTAATATTGCGTTAAGTGGTGAGACCATTTCGATATTAGTAGGGCTTGCCACTTTTCGAATCCACGAACTTGAACTCTCCTATCATATGTGTGTCCAATGGAAGAATTGAGACCCAAGTCAAATAAATCTTTCTCACGTGTCAAAAAACAATGGTCTAAAATGAACAACTTTCATCCTTTTCTTGTCCACCAAACATTTTTATTTTTATTTTTATTCTGTAAGTTCCAAGGTTCCAACTAGGAAACACGTATTTGGCCCATTGAAAACTAGATGCCACATGTCCAGAAATACACCTTCCTTTGGCTTTGGCGAATATCCCTAATTTTTTTTTCTTCTTATTTTATTGACTAGTATTTATTTTTGCTAAAAAACACTTTTCAGTCTTTTACAGTATTTGTACGTATAGCACAACAGGGGAAAATCAAAAACATTTTCTTTTTACTCTTTCAATAAAAAGTCTCAATTTTTCAGAATCCGAGGCTCCAATAAATCCTGGGATTTTCGGATTTTTGTTCGTCACGAGGTAATTTCGAAGTTGAAGAATTTTTTAAGGTTGTTATTCATAGAATAGAGAAAAGTTTGTAGCATGGTTTCAAATTTTTTTTTTATAAATTTGACATAGCAACAATATGTACAGAGCTTCCCCTCTCATTCTAATTTTGGCGGCGAGTATGAACTTTGAACTATGAACTATGAAGCTGATTTCGTTTTTTATTTATTTATTTAAGTTTTTAGTTAATTTCCTGCTACTTTGGCTAGTTATATTTTGAATAGATTCGCATGCTTGTTTTTGTTGCTGTCTTTGAGAATTAGAATTGGGAAAAGCAATGTTGAATATACCAACCAACCCAATTTTCTTCGATTGAGGGAATTTGGGTGTCCTTTTAAATGGTGGGTTTTAATTTTTTTACTGTATGCATATTTGATTTGTGAGCTCTCATAGAAATTAGCTTTTCTAGGGATTTTTTTTTTTAAGTGTCCTTATTAATTAGGAGTTGTGTATTTGTTTTTAATTTTAAATTTAGTGTCTTTTTTCGTGAATTGATGCAATGAATGGATTTGAAAGTGTTCTCAACACAATTTTGTGCTACCATTTGATGCATATGCATTGACTTTTTCAACATCAGTGTACTTTTTCTATGCATATTTTTTCATTTTCGGGTTATTGAACATCGATATAGTTTGCGGCAAGGATAAAGGTTGATGTCATGGGTTCAAAATTCTCTGGGTGTGTGTTAACTGTTAACTTACCAATATATATATATATATATATATATATATAAAAGGATATCAATGTGTTAAGAGTATTTGGCATGACTATACTGTTTTAACCTTTTGATGCCTACTGAAACAGTAAAACTTTTCATTTGCTAGGTTTTTGAGTTGTGAGGTGGTTGGTCTTTCTGGATTCTGTCCTGTTGATCAATATCAATATCCATCTGCGGTTAGAGGCTAAACAGAAGTGATAAGCCTTATGATCTTAGGCTAGTAGTCTTGCCTTCTGGCTGATTGATTTCAATTCAATAATGGCTCTTGCTGCTTCTTTGCAATTGTCCTACGGATTGGGACTCTGCAAGAACCAGGGGTGCAATAAACGATATAAGGTACCTTTTTCTTTTTTTCCAATTAGTCTAGTGACACAAAATATTTCAATACTTTTTCACGAAATGCTAAGATGACATTTTATGATTGTTGCATCATAAAAGTGATGTGAGCGGTGGGTGGACCCATGTGAAAGTGAAGTTGCTCCAATCACAACTTGCCACCTTAACTAGTTGTGAAAAAAGTCGTGTCCCAAGAATTTCTCATATTATTCCGTTCCCTTTTTTGTTCAGCAACTATGTTTTTATCCTTGTTCTGAATTTATTTGTTTGTTTACAGAGTGTAACGGGAAGAGGCAAGTTACATTTATTAAGTTCTTCTCTTTCATCACGCGTATCGGTATGTTTTTTGGTTTAGAACTTTAAAACTGCTCCTTTTCCCCCCTCCAATATTGTTTTCCTTTGAATGTAACCTGAAGTGTGCTGAAGCATTTAGATGTCAGTATTTAAGTATCATTATCATCTAAAACAAGGAAAAACAATTGCATGTTCAGCATCAATTATGCATCATTTACATTATTAGATGCTTGACTTTACTTAATAGCTAATCTGGAAATCAGTGGGGCTAATTGGGGTGACTGGTATCATGATCATATGCTATCTTTAAATGCTATTCTTCTTCTGTGAATGTTAAACCTGATATTTACCATATTACCACTCAAGTTGGTACTTCAATTTCATAATTTGAAGTTTTAAAACTCTTGCTATTCTTATAAGCTCTAACTTATTGATGACATATGGGTTTATTTACTGTTAAGGGTTAATGACTTAGGTCTAGTATAGTGTTTCTTACTGTATGTTTAACTCCCTGCCATAAATTAACTAATTAGTTTCTTTTTGCCTTAATCTACAACAACCACCAAGCCTTAATCTCAAAACTTTGGGGTCAGCTATGGATCTATAATAGACTAACCTCTACACCTGAGCGTTGATGTATCGCGTTGCTGCTTCAAGGGAACACCCTAACTAATCCTTGCTCACTTTTCATTGCATCTGGGGTCTGATGTGGTGCTTCGTTAGTAGGGGATGCCACAACTTGTATCTATAATGGATCCATTCATAATAAAATTACTGAATTTTACGCTAGCCAACTAGCTGTCAACGTATTACAACTCTCATTTTTCTGAGCTTAGAACCAATTGTGAACAAAATATATGACATTAAGCATAGATATTGATGCATGTGTAACTTCTTCTTCTTCCTTTTTCCACTAGGTAAATTGGGGAGGGGTTTTTGAACCCAATGCCCAGGCACCCTCAGAGGTGGTGGTACCACTGGGTCCCTTGAACCCCATGGGTGCATGTGTAACTTACCAAATAAATAAATAAAAGAGTTTCTCTTTGCCTTAGTTTCCCATTTTGAAGTTATTGTACTTTGTTAGGCAATACGTCCTTGCTGTTTTTGTCTGGTTTGTTACATGGTAGCTTCAATCTGTTAGGCAATGGATAGAATAGAAACCCCTTATTCTTTATATAAACGCAGCAATTTAGACTTTTTTGTCATGCAAAATTTGAAATTCTAATCACCTCCTAGTTGTTGCTTTTCCACCCTTAAGGTAGTTGCCTAGAAGTATTGTTCTAATTGATGGTATTGCATCGATGAATTCATAAATAAATGACTACTTTAAACATATATTTTCTGTGACAGTATCAGCAACAGGAATCTTGGAGTTTTCGCCTTTTGGACAATGCATACAGGCCAATACATTCTTTACCTAACAGATGCAATACTTTTAACTGTCATTCTTTTCTAAGACCAGGCCAACCATTTGAACTTCCTAGTATGAAGACAGCCACCATGGCATTGACAAGGTAATTTTTTCTTTGATCGACTAATATTTGATTCAATAATCATATTTAAGGAACATTTGAATTCAATGAGTTTCTGCCTTTAGAATTTAGTTTTCTATTGATTCTATTTCGTTTTCTACCAATTCTTGTCATAAACCTTATTGGTTACTTCAAACTATGTGAACCATTAGTTTAAAATGCACTCAAAGGTAGGGCATTCACATTGCACAAGAAATTCTGCACCAGAATTTTTTATCTCCAATTATAGCCCTTTCTAGGATGAAAATATATATTTTCTCCTTTTTTTTTTGATAAGTGTAAAATATATCTTTTCTCTTATTTGTAGGTTCAGTTTAATTAGGATTTCCCATAATATTATATGGACCTCTTGCAATAATGTGGATATAAAGAAACTACTCAAATATTTAAGCTAAAGTATGAAAAGCTAGATGGATATTGTGTTCGATTATAATTTTATTTTTGATTTTGAGTGTAACCTTTTTTAAAAGTTAATATTTTCTGCTTTCTATTCAGGTAGTCTGTATAAAATATCTGTTATGTTTCCACCTGGAGTATGTGAAATCATAAATTGTCTTGTCATCCCCAATACTCTTTATGTTTTTTATTTTATCACTTTGTTCTTGTTATGTATAAATCATTTAATTTTTTGTATTATGCAGGTCATATAATGTTTTACAAGGTAGTCCACTTGTACTTAAGTTGGTTCCGGCAGCTTGTATTATTATATTTGCTGTATGGGGCATTGGGCCACTTTTGCGTGAGAGCAGAAACATACTTCTTCATGTATGTTTTTTATTTTTTATTTTTCCTTTTCATGTCATTTACCATAATGTCATTGATGTTTTACCTTATGTTTCCAAATTGAGCACTGTTTATATTATTGAATTTTCTAATATATCCTGCAGAAGAATGATAGTAGCTGGAAAAAGAGTAGAACATATCATGTTATGACATCTTATCTACAACCTTTGCTGCTATGGACTGGAGCAACACTCATTTGCAGGTGAATCCATCATGATATAATTGAACTAGAAGTTTTAAATTCTTATCCTTGAAAACAGATTTTTATTTTGCAGATTTACTGATCACAATTCTGTTTCTTGCAGAGCACTAGATCCGGTAGTTTTACCTACAGAAGCTAGCCAGGTTGTTAAGCAACGTCTTTTGATTTTTGTTAGATCATTGTCAACTGTGCTTGCCTTTGCCTACTGTTTATCAAGGTGGGTGTACTTTCTATATTTTTCTTGGTCTTTTGAAAAGCTTGATGAGGTCACTCGACTTGTTTAATAAACTTAAACAACCATTGAGCTGCAGGTGGGGTTTTTGGCACTTATATTAAGGTTGAACAGTGAACTGGAATCACATTACTTGAAATATATAATGGTTAAGCAGTTTACATATCCTCATGTTCTTTTTAGTGAAGATATCTTTGTGCTTCTTTTGAAGTTGCATCAAATTTTGCCACAATTTGATAACTATTGCTGCTTCATTGGAGCCATTAATCATTAGCTTTTGATAATGTTTTCGCAGTTATGGTGCTTAATGACAGTTACTTTCATGACAACTAAATTTAATTATGTTTCTTTGTGCAGCGTGATCCAACAAGCACAGAAATTCTTTATTGAGACTAATGACTCTGGTGACACAAGAAGTGTAAGTGTCAATGCTATATGGTACCACTTCTTGCTTTGTTTATGTAATTAGATATATTTGTAATATAGCAGTACCTTGAAGGGAAATCTTCAATGGTCAGCTGGTGATATTAATTAAGAATCCAAACTCTAAGCCATCACTGCATATCCTCATTTCTCCCTATTTTTATTTTTATTTTTATTTTTTGACTGCTTGAGTTTATTAGAATTGCTAATGGAGATGCATGTCCTACAATCAAAATTACTTGCTTTTGGACAGATGGGATTCCAATTTGCGGGAAAAGCTGTATACTCTGCAGTATGGGTTGCAGCTATCTCATTGTTTATGGAGTTGCTGGGTTTCTCTACCCAGAAATGGCTTACTGCTGGAGGTCTTGGGACTGTCTTGTTGACTCTTGCTGGTCGTGAGGTACAACTTTAGATATTTTTTTTCATTTAATTATTGTTACTAATCTGTATTAATCTATTTATTGAAAAAAATTAACATCTTTTTTGCTTATTCTATCTAGATATTCACAAATTTCCTTTCAAGTGCTATAATTCATGCAACTCGGCCTTTTGTTGTGAATGAATGGATTCAAACAAAGATTGAAGGCTATGAAGTTTCTGGTACTGTTGAGGTTGGTATTTGAATGTTGAAGATCACCCTAAAGAACAAGAGGCTATAAAGAAATGGACTAAGTGAAAATTTTATATCTATGTGCAGATTCTGTTTTTTTTTATTTCCTTTTCTTTTTATATTATTAATGAGTACACAAAAAAGCATAAAGTGTATGAATGCACTCGTTACCTATATAATTTGAAACAGAATAATTTATTCACAGGTTTTTCTTCTATGGATTTTGATCAATTTTATTCCCTACAGCATGTGGGTTGGTGGTCACCTACAATTGTGAGAGGTGAAGATCGTGAAGCTGTTCACATTCCAAACCATAAGTTTACAGTGAATGTTGTGAGAAATCTCACTCAAAAATCTCATTGGCGTATCAAAACACATCTAGCCATTAGTCACTTGGACGTCAATAAGATTAATGTGAGGAATAAATCTAGATTATCTATCCTTTAATATGTATTAAAGTTGCTTTTTTCTGCCATGAATTCTTACTTGAATTTTCCTCTCTGATTGGTTGATTTGACTGCCTCTCTCTGTGTAGAATATTGTTGCTGACATGCGTAAAGTTTTGGCCAAGAATCCTCAAGTTGAGCAGCAGAGGTTACACAGAAGAGTGTTCCTGGACAATATTAATCCTGAAAATCAGGCTCTATTGGTTAGTGCTAAAATTCTTTTTCACAATTGATAATTTCATTCTTTTTTTCTTTTTTTATATAAAAAAACTCTTTATTATCTTTTGAGTAACCAATTCTTTATTAAAAATATGATCATAGTAATTGAATAATTTAGTTCTTTAAGTCTAGGTTCCATTAATAAGGGAAAGGCACCTGTTTTCTCTATGTTATTTTGGATGCATTTTGAAGTCATGCCACTGCCATTGGATTGTGATGAGAACGTGCACTTGAGAATATTAATGGTTGGTTTTATAGTTCTATTTCTTTGGATTATATTTGAAATTATCATGTTAGCTTTACGTGTTATATTGTCTTATAATTTAGATAGTTTATGGGCAATTTACATTTTGAAATTTGAACCCTGAATTTTAAACCATCATTCCTCTCCCAAAATCCATCGCTATCGAAACCACATCTCCATGCCCCATCCATGGCTTTCCCACATCCCAATCTGGCCACCGCTGAACCCCTTTCACCCATTCACCCCAAAGCCAAGCCATAAACCACCATTGCATTGTTTCACCACCAGTGCCCACCACCCCTACCACCTATTTAAAGCAATATACCCAGCTACACCCACTCACAAAACCAACCAAATCCAGCCAAACCCAACTACACCACATTCTCCAAACCCATCTCAACTGCCACCATTGCTATTTAACCCAACATGGCTGAAACCCAATCAACCCAAATCACCTTCAGGCCACCGTTGTCCAATAGCAATCCTCCACCACCCCACAACAACCTAGAAAGTAGAAACTAATAGGAATAAGGGTAAACATCTTCTTTTTTTTAATGATTTTTTAAAGTATGAGGTGTCAAACTCTACTAAAATTTGGGTGTTTTGTGTGTTTATGAACAGCATTAGAGGAAAAATTGATGGATGAGCAAATTGAAACATTTTCAAAAATCATGGTTTTAATTGAAACTTTTTAAAATTTAAGGTTTAATTTGAGATCAACCCTTTAACTTCAGGGTTTAAATGTGATTTTTCCTTAGTTTATTTAGTGTTTTCCGTGAGATTTACTTTATAAATTGATGGTACTGGTAAGTAATATTATTTCTCATACTGTGTTTTAATGTTTAGTATCTCAACGGCCAAGAGCCTTGTAGCTCAACAAGCACTGCGTAGTATTTCCAACATTGATGTTCAGGGTCAAATCCCACCCTCCCCATTGTTGTAACTATTGAAATATATATATATATATATATGTGTGTGTGTGTGTGTGTGTGTGTGTGTGTATATGTGTGTGTGTGTGTGTGTGTGTTATCTCAACTGTGTCTTATGTCCACTTTATAAGATTGACCAATTACATTTATGGGAGAAAAAAGAAACAACTCAGTAACAATGGGCTTTGAATTTTTAATACTAAAATGCTCTAGTATCAGCTTTCTACACACATGCATATTTATATATTTGAAAAAATAAATTTTTTTTTTTTATGCTCACAGATCTTGGTATCCTGTTTCGTGAAGACTTCACATCATGAAGAGTATCTATGTGTTAAGGTAAGAGAATTTTTCTCTAGTATTGTCTGACGTGGAGAATTTGGATTGACTTGTAGGATATGAGAAATGCTAGGGACACACCCAATTACACACCCATTCCTCAACATGCTTAAGTGTCACCTTGTGATTAGTGCACTTAATTTTTTTTTCCCAGAAAATACCATGGTGGTCCGTGTGTAAGTAATGAAATCCAATCACAGATTGACACCAAAGCAGGTTGTGAAATTGAGTGTGGGTTTGGGTGTGTCCATAGGCAGACTCATTGGATATGTTGTGAAATTGGGTTTGGGTGTGTCCGTAGGTGGACTCGTTGGAGATCAGTGTGTATCTGGATCCATCATGCAATGGTAATATTTAGTAATGCAAGGAAACTGACAAATCATTAAAAAGAATTTAAAACCTGTTGGCAATTATGAGTTTTATGCTTAGGAGTTATCTTCTTCCTCCCTCCTTTTTGTTCTGTTACCAATGAGCTTTTGCTTGGCACTACAAATATTCTTGCTTTAAAGTTCAGAAGTTGAGTCTGATGCATGCTTTTTTCATTGTTGTATGAGGTGCGGTTCAATCTATAATGTTAGTGTAATAAAAGTGGCTGGGGCTTCTGCACTTTATAGGTTATAACTTTTGGGTGCATGAACACATTGAAGTATGGTAAATTATGTCTGATTTTTGGGTGAGAAGTAATAAAGAAGCCTAGAGTGTCTTCCCTTCTTGGGTTCCGCTTTGCATACTTACTTTGTACTAGGGTTGTGGCCCTTTTTGGGTTCTTTTAATAAATTTCATTTACTTAAAAAAGCTTTAAAGGGTATCTTCTTTGGGATAGGCAAGTAATCAAAAACTATGTTTGGAAGGAAAGGGGAGGTGCTAGAGAACTGTGCCATTGTTTAAATGAGAGGATAAGAGGAAGAAAAGAGAAGGGGATGAGTCCCTCTGAGCCACAAAAACTAATCCCTCTAAAGTTAAATGCATAGGGTGGGAGGAGAGTTGGTATTTTAAGAATGATGTGAGAAATTATATATTTTTACCTCACATACCATGCAAATTAGGGTGTGACTGTAATAAAAATATATCTTTCTTTTGGCTGGGGAGCTGGAGGTAGTATCTTTACACTCCCTTTTCACCATTTCCTTCCAATCTACCAAACCAGATGAAAAAAAGATGGTCTCCTGCCCTTCTCCATTTATCCTTCCCAATCTGCGTATCCTGTCCATATTTTCAATTCCTCTTAAAAAATAAGTGTAAAGATCCTGAAGGAAGTGGTCGTTATTGCTGTATATAAAATGGAACTAATTCAGACTTATTTTTCTTAGAAAATTGAGCTCATTGAAGTCTAAGGTTGTTTGAAAAAACAACCATAATTAAAAATAAATAAATAAATTCTTATGTTGTTTATAAAAACAGGAAGCTATATTGTTGGATCTCCTTAGAGTCATCAGCCATCACCGGGCTAGACTTGCTACACCAATCCGTACAGTGCAGAAAATATATAGCGATGCCGAGTTGGACAATCTTCCGTCTGCAGATACAATATTAAACCGTGGTGGAGTGGCACCTAACCGTCCATTGCTAATGATCGAACCCCCTTACAGAATTAATGGAGAAGATAAGGCAAAAACTCAAAATCGTTCAGTGCGCGCAGGTGGTGAACAAGATGGAAAGACCAATACACGACTGACATCTGACACCAAGGGCGATGCTAAGGTTGGAGTAACATCAGTTTCTGACTCCAAATCCAGAGAGAGACCAACTTCTGATACCAAGGTAGATACCAAGATTGGAGAGACACCAAATCCTGACACCAAGGAGGACCGCAAGGCTGTAGCAGCATCAGTTTCAGATGCAAAAGGGCGTGAAAAGGCAACAGGAAAATTTTCAAAACCTGTCTCAACTTCTAAGATAGCAGAAATGTCATTCTCTGACACCAAAGGGATGGGTTCAGTATCTGATAATTCAACCCAAAAGGTCCCTGATGTTAAGCAAACTAAGAGTGCAGGGAAATCTAACAATCCATCAGTTTCCTCATCAGAAAGTAGTGTTGAGAAAGTAAGCAGAATTCCAACAAATCAATCTAGACAGGAAGGTGAACGGATGCCAACACCAGTTGCGCAACCCCAAACATCAAGGCCTGTGTTGGAAGATAATATAGTACTTGGTGTTGCTTTGGAGGGCTCTAAAAGAACCCTTCCTATTGATGAAGGAATGGATTCCCCTCCCAGTCCTGCAGAAGGAAAGGAAATGGCTGCAAGCCGGAACGGAAATGGGTCTCCTACTCCTGATAAGGATAAGAAAGATGGTCAGTTTCCAACTGCTCCTAGTTCAACATCTGGCAATCAGTAAGATCAACTATTTTGGTTAAGATGTCTTGTGTCTTGCTCCTGATCCTACTAACTTTCCTCCATAACTACACCATCAAAGCTGTATTTTTTTCAAGCTGAAATGTACACTGTATATGTTCCTTATTTTTTACTTCACGTATATTGTCACGATCAATTGTAGCATCCATCATTGGAAATTTAGCTATACATAAAATGGAAATGTACCTTTCTGTCAGAGTTGAATGGTGTTGGATAACTGATCAACTTGACTAAAGACCATGTAAGGCTGATCCTGTTTTGTTTATAGAATTGCAGATACGATAATACACAGCCCAGGAAACATCTTTTATTGTGAAAATTGGATTTGGAACTTATCAAGTTCTGCAAAGCTTAGAATTGAACATTTTCATAAAAAGTGTTCATTTTAATTTAATTTAAAACTACAAAGCAACAGTGTGATATAGTCACCTAGGAATATCTTGTTCTACTGCTACAAGCCTACAATCACTACCATTTTATTTCATATTCATAATCTTCCATTTGATATGGAAAAATAAATTTTCTTATACTGCAAGCCATTTTTACAAGGTATCGCTATTTTTTTTTCTTGCACTATGTGATCTCCGCTCAAAGAGATCATTGCAATTTCAAGATCAATCTTCCATGCAGATTTTTGAGTTATCTCGGTCAAGCAAAGGAGAAGAATCAAATCTCTCCACCAATTAATGGTACATAGTGAAAATATGACAGTAAAAACTTGAGCTTACATACTGCAGATGAATTGGAATGGTAAACTGATTAATCATAAAATTGTTCTATCTTGAAAAGTGTTGTCCAGTAACTTTAATCATTCAGAAGAAATTGATGATTACAAACTCATCCTTAACATCACTCTCCCATCCTTAATAACCACCATAAACATATACTGCAATCATTACATGAACAGGCCTATGAATAGGAGATGGGATTGTGACTTATTTGCCGTTATATTACATGCTAGAAGCCACAAATAATAGTTGAAGTGATAAATCATGAAATAGAGACAGCTCACATCCTTAATTAAATAAATCAACTGTGGCATATGCAATCAGGAGCAGGATATGTATATATGGACTGCTTTGATTTTCTTAATCTGATTTGCCCTTGTCTGTTTTCATGCCCTTCTAACACTGACTGCTGGAAATCTGACCAACTCATGCTTTTATTTAGGAAGAGTTGGCCCAACAATGCCATATTCGGCCTTATAGTTTTCAGGTTTTCATAAGTTCGATGTCCCACCTGTAAAAATCACAAAATGTCATTGTCTTATGGATTCTGCAGTGCAGATACTGAATAAGAATATGTGGCACATTAAATTTGTAAAAAATTCTCTTAAACTTTTGATTAAGTCAGAAAATTATTGCAAGAGAACACCTTGAATAACTTTTGGCGCATGTTTTTTCAACTTCAATTCAATGGCTTCAGTTAATGACAATGAAATTCTGTGTTTTACAAATGAATCTACTAAAGTTTAGCAAAAGCAATCTGAAGAACTAGCAAGAAAAAAAATAGTGTAGATACCCTGGCAAATTTCCGTCCTAACGAGTTCTTAATGGTTAAATGATTAAATTCATTCTTTCCAAACAACTAAAACTTTTAGAACAAATGGTAATTTATTATGGTATTAGAGCTTGTCCTAAGATGTGAGGAGGAGGTTAGAATAATGATTTAATTTACCATTTCCTAATAGCTTAAAATTTTGGAACAAGTGGTAATTTATCATTATAAAGTTTCCTAATTGATCTGATGTCTAAAAAATTGCCATATCCCAATTTCTCGCTCATATCATAAAGTGGTGCATCAAAGACCAACCATTGGATGGGAACATTATAGAATTTTATCTTCAACAAGCTAACTGGATGCGCCACTTTAAGTTGATTAAGAGCAGAGACAGCAGCATAACTACCAACAATTTAACTGAATTTTTAGATCTATGATGACACCACGTAGAAATACTCACCAATGCATTGTGCATATTTCCTGGAGAAGCAGATATAAAGATGTTGCTGTGCATACTAACATAGTAATCAACTGCAGCTAACAAGGATGCCTTTCCTTTAATCTGGGCCCGTTCCGCTTTGGAAGTTAAGCTCTTTTTGTCTTCCATCAGTGGGAACAACTTTTTCAAAGTTGAAATCCTAGCTTCTCCACCAAATACCTTGTGAAACATAACCATTTCACAGATCAAAACTCTAGGAGCAAAAAGATATATTTCACTTCTCAAAAAGTGGCGTAGACAAGAAAATAGTTGAGACATGATAAACCTTGTGGGAGGCAAGATAGAGCCTAGTATTGTTGTCAAAGCCCAAAGCTGCAAGAAGCAATCCAATCTCTTCTGGAGTCAAGGGGCAACGACCCTGATTCCTCAACTCTTCATTTGTGAACTGGGAGTTAAGGACCCTTCCCTGCCAAATTGCTTGTCTATACTTGGCTAGAGCCTTCTTTTCAGCTTTGCCCCCACCAAAGTCACAGGCTGAATGGGCCGCCATATCCTGCATAATGACATGGTTAATGAACAAGAACATGGAGTCAAGGTTTAAAAACTTTATAAACTAAACTCAAAAATTCTGGACAATTCAAAAGATCATAAAACCATGGTGTGGATTTCCTCAAATGACAACAATGACTCAATTGCTGAGGTAGCTCTGTAAGACTAAATTAATTTGGTGGCCCACATGATGAGGCACATGTGATAAGTTAGAGGTTTAATGGGATATAAAGACATATCCATTAGTGTCTTATTAGATTGGTCAATTAGAAAAGTGGTTTCCTGACTCCAACTTTGATGGTAAGGTGGAGATTAAAGTAAACTAGGAAACTAGTCCTCTCTCTATCCATTAAGGTATTCAATTTTTCCCATCATAGACTGAATCTAACTGAACTAAATGTATACAGCAAAAGGGTGAAGAAAGAGAAACCAATCCTACAGAGAATTATTATTATTCAAAGGATCTCAAGAGAATTGCATCAATGGATCCAGGTAACTCTCATGACTATTTTATTGTGTTTTATATCAGTGTGAAATCCATGATAGTTCTAGATCCTAAAGTTAAAGTAGTTGTTGAATGCTTAACAATATAAAGAATTTTAAGTTTACAAGCTCAACCCAATGATGTGCAGATTGGATGTCTTCAGATATTTGACCCAAAACATTTTAACAGTCACAAAAGGCATAAAATGTTGGCTTGTTTGATGGCTTGAACAGTGTTATTATCATTCTTTAATCATAATGCACTATGAAGTGCCTATTAGGGCTGTACAAAAAGCCAACCAAACCAAAAAAAAATGACCAAGCCGACAGCTTCTGCTGGTGGTTGGCGGCATTTATTTTCCAAAATGATAAGCTCATCTGGTGATTGGAAAAAAGTTTTGAAAACCGCCCATAAACCACACCAACTGACCCTTCTCCAGCTCTCCCTTAATTTCCTCAAATCCCCCCCTCCCCCACATACACAGTAAACTACAATCTGATGTGCATTTTAAGAACTAAAACTATGCAATTCACTGGTGAGATTTTCAATTTTTTAATTCAAAAAAAAGTTTTAAGTTGTTAGGTGGTGTAATATTAAGAAAGAGTAACATTGGGGGTAACTTTTTTTTTTGATAGGAACATTGGGGTAGCTTTAAGCAATGTTACATGATTTAATAACTTTTTATACTAGATTAATATATTGAAAGTGGATTATATGCTCTCTATGTTCTTAACATGCTTGCCAAATTTTGTGTTAATTGGATGTTATTTATTATTCTATCCATAAACTCATTTTTTATGCATAACTTGAAATTAAAATTTTGATAGATGACATAGTTACTAATCTTTTGATCATTTTGAAATTTTGCAAACATAGGGGGGGTATAAGAAGAAAATATATTACAACAGTGGATTTGTCAAAATTCACATCAAGAAAAAATAAAATAAAATAAAAAATTGAGTAGTGTAACATTGCTTAAAATTACATAACCCAACCCATATATATATATATATATAGAGAGAGAGAGAGAGAGAGAGAGAGAGAGAGAAAGAGAGAAGTGGCATACTTTGTCAAATCTAAGGTGTAGCACCACAAAATTCCCTGCCCCCACTGTGCTCTCCTGCAGGTCGCTGGTGCCAAGTGCTCCATTTTTACCCAAAGGGTTGCGGAGACGGTTGACAAGAGCATCACCAAGCTGTCTAATATGAGGAACAAAAGCTAATGCTTGGAAGTTAACTTTACAACGTAGCTGTTGGATGTCCATAGGCAAGTTGTCGAAAGCCAAACGATGAGAGAATGGGGCAATTGCAGCAATTCCATAACTGAAACGTACAAACGTGTCTCAAATTTCAGAACACAATATGATTTAGAGATAAGGCCAAATCCAGAAAACAATTAAAAGCCCATATCTAAGCAATGTCATTGCATTATTGAAGGGTACAAATTGAATCTAAATACTTGGGTAGCATCCACTTGGTTTCTTTTTTATAACTTGTCTGGAAACAAATAAAAACAATACCAGAGCATTCACAGACAATAAACTAGACAACCTTCTTCCATTCTTTATCAAGTAGAAAGTTACTTCATACACATAAACAAACAAGCGGAAACCATCTAAGATTATTAAATTAGAATTTATAAAGATTGTAAGATTTTCATGTAGTTTGCATCAGAGCTGCCATGGGAATGGCATTCTTCTGAACTAGAAAAATGATAGGTAGTTTCTGAAGGCCATTCATCTATGTAAATGTTACATACATAGATGTTAAAATACTTAATCAAAAGCAGGCAGCTTTGTCCTTCGTCTCATATTCAAAATAAAATTTCAGGTAATATAAATCAAGTAGTGTGTCTACTCTGGAATAAGAGGACTACTATTTGGCCTATGGAAGATATAGCTGTTCTAACAATAAGCATGAAGAAACTTGGACGTAACATTTTATAATCTTTGACCAGAAATTCTATTTAAATATTTCCATCATTTAAAGAAATAGAGTTATATCAAATACCCAGAATCATTTATTGTGATATTTTTCTATCAGATACTCTATATCTGCTTGAACCTTAGGTGCACTGAATTTAACATCTAAAAAGTACATTAAGTCATTAGATTCTAGATCTTCCATCAAAATAATGCATCTCAGTTCACAAATAAATTATGTGGTTTATGGAAAAAGATACAGTCTTTGAGCCTATAATTAGCCATGGATGTGACACTTTATACATTTGAACCATGTAATCAACAAAAATGCTTACAACCAGAGGATTTAAAGAAAAATTCAGCAATAAATCTAACAAGAGGATTAGGAAACTACCAACCTCTGTAATACAGGCAATACGTTATCTAGATACCAGTTGGCCGATGCATGAACCGGTGCTGTCTTAATCCTAGTAGCTCGGATTGCTGTTGCATAATACTCCCTTGTGCTCCAGGAGAATTCATTAGGCAGCTCTTTAACTATAGAAATATCATCCTTCAACACATTAATAAAGTGATCCACATCAAATATATCCATGAATGAGCTGCAAAGGAAAAAATCATGCAACTTCATTAATAAGCCTCTCCCAAAATCCATAAGATAAAGAAATGAGAAAAACCAAAACAAAATGGTTCTTGCTAGTACCTTGAATCTTGCCAAACAGGATTCACTTCAAGATGTGGGATGACAAGTGTCGCATTCAGTATTTTAGCAACCGCAACTGCATCACATATCTTTAAAAGACAAAATAACACTTAGCTTCTGATACTACTTTTTGAAACAGACAAGTTACTTTAAATTCTGATAAACTTATTGTTATCCATGATCTCTAGTCACCTCTAAACATATAATTAAATGTTCGAGAAAATCTTTTGGTACATACCCCCATTCTCTGCTGGTTCAAGCCTCCATCAAGAAATACCTGAATATAACCTTCAGATTTCTCTGCTAATGCTGCATGAAAGAAGGGGCCAATAGTGAAAAAAGCAAAAAAAAAAGAAAAAAAAAAAAGAACTGGATCATGATTAATGAAAAACAATACATGAGGTCACACACACACTGTCTCTATACTTCATACAGCACACAGCAGATTGAACACAAAGTAAACTTCTTATGGTTACTCTATTCCAGATCACTTACAAGGGGTTTTTGGAGATTCAACACAGGGTCTCCATCCTTGGTTGGCCAAAGGAATCCAGAGATCTGAATGCTGAGAATTTGTCTGATGAAAAGAATAAAATGTTTACCATGAAGAGGATTTTACAAAGAGAACTATAAATGTACTTAAAAAGCATGTTTGCAGCTGAACTCTTACAGTTTCGCGTTGTAAAGCACTCTTGAGAATACGTGAGTGCCTTGGTTTTGGAGCATTCCATTCCTGTAAACACCATTATTTCATAAAACAATAAATTTATGACCCCAAAAGAGCAATTTATAGGCACGGTGCCATGTTAAAAACAGGCTGATTGTGTATGGGTTTACGCCATTCTTGGATTTGTATATCACAGAAGTAGCATAAATATTTATAGTACATAGAAGAGGCATAACAAATTACAAGAAAAGAGAGATATCAATTCATGGTATTATAACAAAATCAATAATATAATTTATTGAGTACAAGAAAAACGTTTTTCTTTCTCAGTCTAAGTGATAATTTAAGAAAAGAAACAGAAGTAAAAGGCTAAATTTTGTGATACCAATACATTTAAAAATTGATTAGTGATTACCCTGAATGAATTTTCTTTCTTTGAATTTTATAAACCAAGAATTCAAATATATTGAGTTTTATGCATAAACGCCAACATCAGTGAGAGTTTTGTGTGGAGAGAAGATAACTTCCACACACACACATATATATATGGATGAATTTTCTTAACAAACTATTATCGTTGTTATTAATAGTCAAATTACTATTTAGCACAATTGTTATTAACTGTTATATCTTTTAACTTCAATAACCATTCAGAAATTTGCACCTTGTAGATATTAAAAAATTTGACCCCCAAAAAAAAAAATCCCTGAAATCAGCAAATGGTCAGTACTAATCTTTCCAAACTTTCAATCATTGATGTGAAACTCATTAGCTCATCATTCAGGGTTTCCAACAATGTAAACCACAGACCTTTCTTGCTTCGATCCTTTCCTTTTTAGGTGAATATTCATAATAACAACATATCATTTAATTTAAATACAAATAATCTCTAAACTTCCTAAGGTCAGATGGGAAGTCTTTATATATCATAGATTCTCAGTTGGTTGGCAATCTGAGTAGAATCAACCGGTTCAAGCCAACAAATCCAAACACTTCCTAGTCAAATTTAACTTTATCTTCTCTTATTTATGACTTATTTCAACCTCATCCACTTAAAAATCTAACAACCACCCAATCATTATATTCACTTTTTGGCATAAATTAAACTTACTCCCTATTAATCCAAAAGAGTTAATCCATACCCTTTTCTGAAACATTACACACCCAGAATATTCACTCCCAGTAAACATTTTTTAGGGACTATAGAACAAAGACAGCTTTCCCGGGAAACTTTCAATGACCCACTTACTGTCACATTAAGAAGCTAAGACTACAAAAGAAAAATTACTCCAATAAATAGTACTTTGCTTTTGTTTTTGTTAAAGAACAAAAAAAAGGTCTTAAAATAAAGAAAAACATGATGATGAATGATCCAGAGAGTGTGAACTTACCGTGAACATGGAAGGCGAGGCATGGCCCAATGGGCTGAAGAAACTAGTCAAGAACACTGGAAAAATCAGAACAAAAAGTCCAGCCAGTGCTCCTCCTCTTCCTCTATGAGGCTGACACTGAAGCAGAAGCCTCATCATCCCAACTGGGTTTTTGCTTGGCTGTGGAAAAAAGCACCCTTTACCCTCTCTACAAAGTCACGGAACTTACAAATGTGGTTGTATCTGATCTAAAGTGAAGGAGCTTAGCTATAAATTATAAAGCCATTAATAGTTTCTGTGTCTTGTCTGTCTCAGTCTGATAGAGAGAGTAAAAGGTTCACTCTTTGAAACTGGGACACGTGGACACTTCTTGGAAACGAATATGGGGTGTGTGTAAGTGTAACAGTGTCTTTTGTAAATGGGACCCAATGGATAAAAGAGAAAATGGGAATGAGGTTTTTCTTTTCCTGCTTTTGTTATGTAATTTGTACGTTAGAAAAGGAATCCGACAGTGCCGCTTTCTGTGAGTCACAGACCATTTTGGGAACAAAGTAAAAAAACAAAGGTTGATAGATTTGACCGTTGGGATGGGTGAAAGGTGTGTGTAAAACTGCGAACTTTATTGGATTCACCTTTTTATATATATATATATATATATATATATTTTTTTTTTTTTTTTTTTTTTTGAGGAAGACCTTTATATATTTCTTGAACTACCGACACTACAGCAACCTTTAGTTACATGGGATTGGATTGACTGTATATTGAGATATCTTTTTTTTTTTTTTTTGGTGAAATATATATATATATATATATATATATTGAGATATCATTCTCCATGGGCCTCTCCTTCGTGCAAATTGGGAATAATGTTTGGTCACATTGGGCTAAAAGTTAAATATAAGAACAGTAAACAACAGGCCACAAAGGAAGCGTAAACTTTGACAGTTATACTATACTTTTATCCTTTATTCCTTCCTTTTTAAAACAAAATAAACTAAAGAAATTAAGTTATACCAAACTCCACTTGAGTGAATTATGGAACAAGATTCTTTAAAGTTAGTTGGTAAGCACTAGCATTGGAGGTGTTAAGGGTCACCAAATAGTCTATGGCCTACAGCCCGACCCAATAGCTCGACTGCTCATCGGGCTAATGGGCGGCTCAGCCCGTTGTTATTGAGGCCCATGGGTAGCCCACTAGCCTAGTGGGTCAGGTCATGGGCTAGTTTTTATGCCCATAGGCGCCCAACCTGTTGACCAACCTAATTACTCAGAATTCTAGCAACTTCGTTTACTAAATATATATTTTTCTAGTAGTTTAGCAACTTTGAATTAACCATTGGAATTTTTTTTATTAAAAGATAAAAAAAAAACATTTAAAACCTTAATAAAAAAATTAAATAAGTTTCCATCAACAAAACAAAAAATTAAATAGATTTTTTTTTTTTTGAGAAACTAATTATTAAATAGATTTGGATTAAGAATTAAATTCTTTAATTCTTTCCTTTAAAAAAATAGATTAATTATTCCCTTATAAAAAAATTGATTTTTTCCTTATAAAAAAATATTAAAATAAGATACTAACACAAGCTCATGGGTAGCCTATTAGGCCCAACTTGGTAGCCCAACCGGTTAAAGACAAAATGGGCATGCCCATGGGCAGGGTCATGGGCCAGGGTTTTCTCTTCTGGTCTAGCCTGACCTGGCCCATTAACTAGTTAATAACCTATTATGCCAGCCCATTGTACCCATAGGTCAAGTAAAACCGGGTTGGGGGTGTAAACACCCCCTAGTTGTTATTTTACAACCTAAGACACCCAAAACACACTCCACCTAGATTTTTAATTTTAATTTTTTTTTAATTGCAACCTATGAACAATAGGGTTGCATATATGCAACCTTACTATTCATAGGTCGTAAAGGGAAAAAAAAACATTATTTTAATCTTGTAGTTATGTGTGAAGAGAAAAAAAGAGTGGGAGGAAATAGAGATAGAATAGTACTTTTTATTATTTTATTATGTAGTTTATATTATTTTATTGGGTTGTATGTAAAAATAAAATTTTGGATGTAAGGTGAGTTGTAAAATGGGTTAGTAAAATAAATAAGAGAAATACTAATGAATGCTCTTAGGACAATAGTTAATAATCCATTTAAATAAAATTTTATGGGAAAAAAAAAACAATTAATGTTTTGACAGTTTTTTCTATTTATCATAAAAGTGGTGTCAAAATTTTTCTAAAATAGATTGTTAATCATTACCCTAACGGCACCCGTTAACATGACCCAATAAATAAATTAGTATTTGAGGATGCAAAATAAGGTTTTTTTTTTTTTGGAATCCCCGGATGGTTAAAATAATAGATCTTTAACATTTCTTACCTATAGTGCCCCCTCATTTGCAATGTTTGCCTCTATGCAAATATAGTTCTTTAGGCCGGCTCTAGGCTTAGGTCATTTATGCCCTAGCCTAAAGTCCCTAATTGCCCCAAACTTTTATGATAATAAGTGGACTATTTAATATTTTCCCAACTCCAAGGAGAAAACCAAATCTAATTAATTGTGAATTCACAGATTTACATTATTGATCAATTTCCCCTAACATTGTAAAACTTTAAATTTTTGTAAACCAATCTCCTAAGTAGTAGACAATAAACATTAGCCATCTAAGCTCTCAGATAACCACACACCAACAATCTCTCTCTCTCTGATTAAAAATAATAAAGTTTGACAACAGACTTAGTTGTAGCCTAAGGCTACAACTCAACTCAATATCATTTTTTTTATAATATGAATTTCAAAAAATCACTATTGGATTCACATTTTCTTTTTATATATTCTATACTCGCAAAAATCTTAGAAGATAAAAAATTAATAACTATGTTATCAATCAAATGATTTACTTTCAAGTTTTTGTGATCTAAAATTATGAATAAAAAATAATTTTATTAATTAAATAATAAATAATATCAAATTGACACGAAATTTGACATGCGTTAAGAACATAAAGATCATGCAATCCAACAATTAGATTTTCAAAATATATATAGACATGTTAATTTTTTTAGCGGGAGCCAAGTGTGTAGCCAAACTTTGTCCTATTAAAAGTTAGAATATAACACTCTTAATCATAAATATCCTTACTCAAGATAAAGTAAACCTTGCTTAAATAATACAATGAATCATACAATTTAATACATAAAAATTGTCTAATGAACTGCCACATACACTTAAAAAAAACTGTCACATAATTAATTGGAATATCTACTCCATCTTAAAGCAAAAATCATTGTATGAATACATCATATAAAGGGTTGCAGGAGAATTTGATATGCTAAATTCCATCAAAATTATAATCAAATGAAAGCACGACAGATGGACAGCTTATCTCTCACATCTATCATTGTCAAAGAGAAGTTCTTTACTTACGATGCCTGTGGCGGCGAGAAATTATCATCTTAACTCTCACGCTCCATTTGTTTTGAAAAAAAATATTTTTAAATATTTGGTATGACAAGTAAAATTTTCCCAAGTAAACCACCAAAATCGGCAGTTTAGCTACAAAGCCACCGGTGCGGTAGTTCGGTGATCGGACTGCTAATACCGGCGGTTGGAATGGCAGTTTTGATTATTAGACCTTTGACATTGGTCACCAGTGACTGGACCTCCAAAACGATGGCTCTAGCAACCGCCTTTAGAGCAGTGTCTTCGGTGCATTGATGGCTAGAATGGTAGCTTTGATTATCAAACCTTCAGGATCCCACTACTTGCCGTATTTGGTTTGGTACTGCTATTGCACATGACTTCAAAAATCCACTATTGCTCTCGCGGGTGCTTCCCTTTAAGGTAGAACGCTCCCCTACCGATGCCTTTTTCATCCCACATCTTCTGTAGATCACTTAGCCCCTCTACTATATGTTTTTGTAAAATATTTTACCAAAATTTTAAAAATAAAACATTTTACAACTTTTTATAAAGGATTTTACAATTAACGGAAAATATTTTACAAATTTGACTACATTTTACATGCAAACAAATACCTAAAAAAATAACCATTTAAAAATTTATTTTACTTCAAAATAAATGGAAACTTAATATTAAAATGTCTACCCCCATAGTTGTTAGTATCGTACGATACACGATACGTATCGTATCGTATGTAAAAAGTTTCGTATCGTATCGGCGTATCGTAAGTTCTCATAAATCGTACGATATAGTATGCGTATCGTACGAATCGAATCGTATCGTACGATATATAGACAAATGCTTTAAAATGAGATTTTTTGTTAAAATTTGTACTTTTATTTGAATCTAACAAGTTGTTAGACTTGTTTTTAACACAAAATTATTGGGTTACTTAATTTAGCCTAATAAAATAACATATTCATAAGTTTTTTCGCCCTCTCTTTCTCCCATAAAATTTGGACTACACAATACACACTTACACTTCACTTTAATATTTGCAAATTTATTTTCTATACTATGAATAAGATATTAATTGACAATATAATTATTTTTTATTTTTGTCATTATTGTTATAAGTCCAAGAAACAAGAATGCAAAGAAGAAATATATATTTTTAATTATTAAAAAAAAGAACAAGAAAAGATAATAAATGTTAATGATGATGAAGAAAATTTTAATGAAAAAATAAATTTGTAAAATGATAAACATGATAATAACATTGAGTTAGATGGGGTTTATTAGGCAATATGATGAAAATAAATTATTATTCTTAGGTCATTTATAATATATTATCACTTTTAAATTTAAGCAATTTGAATGTATATATTAAAAACACATGCTAGTTTGATTTATTTAGTTACCAGGTTAAATATTATTACACAAATGATGAATAAATTAGTCATTACCCAAGATAATAAATTGGAGCGGAGAAAAAGTGCTGTCCTGGCTGGGCCCTCACCCTTTTAAAATCCATTGGGTGTTGGACTGTTGGGAGTTGGAAGTTGCGACTGGCAACAACACAACACAACACAAATGCAATTCAAAAACACACAAAACAACCCAAGAAGATAGAAAAGAAAGACACGTTTTTCAATTTTCAGTTTATAGATGAGATCCAATCCAAGTAGTTGAGCTACTCAACCATACCTCTTTAATTCTATGATTTTTTTTTTTTTAAAACCTCTTCAATTCTTGTTTTTTAGGGGTAAGTACTAAATACTAAATAAACAAACTTCTTCAATTCCCTTCTGTTCTCTCTTTCTAACACTACCAATCATAAATACCACTTCTTCAATTCCCTTAAATTTTCAGACTTCTCTCTCTAATGGCGGGTTTTTTGTCTCTCCTCCGGCGCATTTACCTCTCTGTGTACAATTGGACCGTCTTCGCTGGATGGTATTTCCTAAAAATTTCCTCAGATCTCTCACACCCGTTTCCTTCTATCTGTTTCTCTTTTATATATATAAATTTCGTGTGTGTAATTGGAAATTGTGCAGGTTTCAAGTATTGTACCTTGCTGTGAAGACAGCGAGAGAGTCAGGGCATCAACACGTCTACTCTGCCGTTGAAAGACCCCTTCAGCTTGCTCAAACCGCCGCCATCTTGGAGGTTCTGTTCTACTTTTTTAATTATTACTTTCCCAATTCAAATAGTCTCAGATTCACTCACTTCTGGTTTGCACATGTTTAAGTTTCTTAACTTCTTTTGGTTGTTGTTGTTCTTGATTCCCCGGTGAAACAGATTTTTCATAGTCTAGTAGGTGAGTTTTGTTTTGGTTTGTTCTGTTCATCAATAATGTTCGCTAAAGATCATGTTTTTATTTTAAACCAAACCCAAACCCAAAACCAATACTTTTTGTTTTTGTTGTTACCAAATTTTTTAAAAAACAGGTCTGGTGAGATCTCCAGTATCAGCAACATTGCCACAGATAGCTTCAAGGTTGTATTTGACTTGGTTCATCTTGTGGAGTTTCCCTCAGGTTTGAATCAATGAATGAATGAATGCATTTCTTTTGTAATACCCAACTGTCAAAATATTGTTTTTGTTATTTTAGACTATATGTGATGTGTAGTTTATGATTTTGGCAGACTCAGACTCACATACTTGTGACCTCCCTAGTCATCAGCTGGTCCATCACGGAGGCAAGTGTTACATGATTTTCAGTTTTATTCCAACTGCATTCTTGGGTTCCTGTTTTGTTCTGTTTTTATGTATGTGTCAAACTGTTATCAATAAAAGGATTAGTGGTAAAGGGGTACAAATTTCTAAACACCACCTATATGAAAAAATTACTGTACCATTAGTGGTGGCGTGGTACAAATAAAACCCCACCTACATGAAAAAATTACTGAGCATTGAACCCTATAAATATGTATTGCTGAGTTTGAATATCTGGGTTTTGTTTAGCACTTTAAAATTAGGAGAAGAAACTTCAGTGATTTAGAATGAAGAAAATTCCAATCTTTCGTAAAATTTTATTTTTATAGCTAGGTGATGTGCAAGGTAAAACTTGTAGACCAGAATCAAAATAGCATGACGGGGATTTTATGTTGAATCAAATCTCAACTTTTGTTGGTTGATGCTGCAGTCTGATATTGAATGTATAGCGTAAGCCTGGTGTTCATTTTTCTTTATTGGAGCATATGGTATTAGAAAGGATACTATAAACCTTTTTTTCTTTGGTTACTGCAGATTATTCGGTATTCTTTCTTTGGGCTGAAGGAGGCGCTTGGTTTTGCACCTTCATGGCTTTTGTGGCTCAGGTATAGACTACGTAATTTGTGCCCATTGGACGGAAAGGGAGTGATTGCTTTATTTCATTAAAATATTATATATGACATGCAGGTATAGCACCTTTTTGTTGCTGTATCCAACTGGCATCACTAGTGAAGTCGGTCTAATATATGTTGCCCTGCCATTCATCAAGGTAACAATTTTAATGATGCAGAAAAGCAAGGCTTCGTTTGCTAATGCATATGTTTCGGTAGAACTATATACCTCTTAAACTGAATTATCTGATATCTACAACAACTTTAAATTACTAGTTCATGTATATATCAAAATGAAGTTGTCCTAGTGAAGTGTTATTTAATTGTGTATTGATTAAACGCTGCAAAGTGCAGTAACAGTGGTTCTGGAGTGTGGGAAACAACTTCAGTGAAATCAATTAGCTCCTTGCATCATTTATTTTGTGAGGCTAAAAAATATCTCTTAATGGTGAAACTGCTGCGACGGTTGATTGTGTCTGTAGAACTTTTTACATATTTCATGGTCTCTTTCTGGCCCCATATTCAGGACTTTTATGACTTATGAGAGTATGAGAGTTTCGATCAAATGCAGACCCCCTCCAAAAAAAAAAAAAAAAAGAGAAGAAGCAATCTCCTAGCCTGTTAGATATGCATTCCACAGTCCCATTTGGGTTATATAGCACAATTTAATGGATTGTTTGACAGTCTCTTGACAAGCATTGACCTGGTTTTAAATGTGCTGATTTCATCATTTCTGTCATTCATTTTTAAAAGTAGGACACACACAAAGAATGGTCAACATGAGGAAAAAAAGATTAGAGTGGGGTTGGGAAAACTAATTTTGGTGACTTTTTGATGATTATCTTCTGCTCTCTGCTTACAATGCTTTGAAAGGCATTTTCATTTCAACAATTAACTTGCAATTTCAATGAAACTATTTGTTAAGAATGTGTTCACTGAACAAATTGATGTGCTTGCAGGAATCTGAAAAGTATTGTATAAGGATGCCAAACAAATGGAACTTCTCTTTTGATTTCTTCTATGCTGCAATTCTTGCGCTCGGAATCTATGTCCCAGGCATGAACTCAGCATTCTTCTTTGAAAGATAATAACTCATTATCTAGTTGGCTAATTTCATTTGTTTGCAGACTTCTTAATTGATGAAATGACATTATATATTGCAGGCAGTCCTCACTTGTATGGGTATATGCTTGGACAGAGGAAGAAAGCTCTCTCAAAGTCCAAAAAGGAGTAGAATGGCAGAAAATTCTTTTAATGTCCTTGTAGGTGTGAAATGGAATTCTATTTATAAAAATGCTGTTTTAAGCTAGAATAATTTCAGTTTAGTGTTCTCAAATTAAAGACAAGAAGAAAATTGCCTTGTGTTGATTCAGAATCTATTATCAGATTGATGATTTTCTAACGAAGAAAATTGCCTTGTGTTGATTTAGAATCTGTTTTCAGATTGATGATTTTCTAACGAAGAAAATTGCCTTGTGTTGATTCAAAATCTGTTTTCAGATTGATGATTTTCTAACGAAAATCTCAGCATTAATTTGTCTGTCTAATCTTTTTCCGCAAATCTCAGCATGAATTTGTCTTTACCTAATCTTTTTCAGAAACAAGTCCAGTGACCATAAGTCTATATAACATAGTGTTCACCATTTTATTGCAAAACATATTTATAATCAAGAGTCTTGGTGATTTTGTATGGTTATTCTTGGATGTAACATTGAAGTATTACAAAACTTTCCTTCATTTCTTACTTTAACAACAATATGCCTCCACGATAATATAATGACTTAGGTACCAATAACTAGTGTTTACAATTCAATTTTTAAACACGCCAGAAGCCTCGTAGTTCAACCTTAACTCATTACCGCGCACCTTTGGCGCGATGGTCATTTCACAAGTATAAGTGTTTGTGAGGCGCGGGACAAAAGTCGGATTCAAGTCTCTAGAAATGAGCTTTATACACATATACAGTTAGATTAGATTAATTAGTTGAGATCACACACACTGTACGGTATAATATATTATTAGTTTTTTTCCAATATTTCAATAATTTTTGCCAAAAATCTTATAGCTTAACTAGTTATTATCATAATATTTCCAATAGAGACATCGATGTTTGAATTTTCACCCCTAACTATTGATGTATAAAAAAATAAAAATGAAAACATTTCAATAATTTTCCTAGTAAAAAATTACACTATTTGGTTATTTTATAGGCAAAATAGAAAAACACTAAGAGTAGTGTAGTATATTGATCATCCTATATATATGTGTTTACAAATTGAAAATTGCACGATATAGTGGCTAATATTGATAAGCATGTTTCATGCCTACTAAAAAAAATATAAATATCCTTTAATTATGATTATTACATTCTTGATTGTGTTATAAATTTATTTTTACTTTTCCTTTTTGTTGGACATTGTTTCAATTAGGGGTGTCAATTCGGGTTAGCGTGTCGGGTTCGTGACGTGTCGAGGTAACAGTATTCGACTAAATGGCTTAACCCTAACCCGACCCATTTAATAATTGTGTCATGATCCTTCAACCCTAACCTGACCTGTTAATAAGGCGGGTTGACCTAACCCAACCCATTTGACACGCTTAATAAACAAGTCGTGTTGGGTTGACACGAATCTAACACAGCCTATTTCAACCTGCATAATATTAAATATAACATCCATCTAGAAATAATTTTTTTTTACATCCCAAAAAGCATTGCATACACTTCAACTCTTCAACCCATATTCAAAATAATATAGTTCAACAAAAATATAACTTTCATCTAGAAATAAGTTCTTTATACTCCAAAAGAAATACATACACTTCAACCCAAATTCAAAATAACAAAGTTTAACAAAAATAAAATAACATGGTTCAACAAAAATATAATGTAAGGGGTGAAAAGCCCAACCTAACGTATTGGGCCCAAGGCCCTATTTGAAGACCACTGTTGGTCCGAAGAGATGAAAACACTCGAGAAGAAACCCATGTAAAAGAAGCATGTCTGGATAGGAGCATGATAATAATCTGAGGAGACATTCAGTTTTCCGAGGAGGCCATTATCCTCAGATCCGAAGAAGCTTGGTCCGACAGGCGTCTGGGAAGCTCAAATGATCCTCCTGACAGGTGTAATGATAGAGATAAACCTCAGGCACGCATGAAGATAGCAGGAACGGAGAAATATCTAGAAGACAAACTTCAACCACCACATTAAATGCACTGCACCTACTTTCCTGGCCACGTTAATGTGGAGAAGACCCCTGAATAGTGCACTCTCAGCTACCGCCACTCACACAAGGCTAAAAAGGATACATGATGGGACGTGCACTCAAGTGGGCGTCTAGATGATGAGTGGACGATGAAGATGAAGGGAGGGGGTACTATATAAGAGGGAAAGCCCTCTGATAATAGGGGATCGAAGTTAGAAAGGAGAAAACTCCATTACTGTAGCTCTAAGAATTGTAACCCAAGTTCATTCAATACAAATTCCTCTTCGGACGTCTATGTTTGCATTAGTCCGAGCACGATTGAATGCTAATTTATTCACAAGCACTGCATCCCAATACTGTTTAATTCATTACTAGCCTAGCTCTTTCACCCACTCTCTACAAATTTATTGTCTTGAGTTCATTGGGCTCACAATCCATACCTTTTTGGGCTTGGGCTACAAAAATTGACCCTACAATTGGCGCCGTCTGTGGGGAGAGCTTGTGCAAAGGTGAAAACAACAGTTGATGATGGCAGGACGAGGTCAACAACAAGCAGAATCCAGGGCATACCAACACGTGGACCCTTTTGTTAACTTAGAAAGGAGACAAGATCGCGAGGGCAGTGTACACACTGTGCGTGTTGGCCAGTCACAGGGCGAAAGTCACATGTCCCATGCAGAGAAGAACCGGGATTTGCAACTGGAAGTAGAAAAACTAAAAAGGGAGTTGCGCCATTCAAAGAGGAAACGGGCTTCCTTGTATTCTGATGAGGACCTTGATGACGAGCAGGATGTCACTTATCAACATAAGTCTAGGACACCCGCCAGCGAGTCCTACACCTATGAAGAGGAGTCCCATCGTAAGAGGCAACGCAGAAGCCCATCACGTGAGGACATGGGAAACGATGCCATGAGCAGGGCTCTGAATCAGATTTCTAGGTCACCCTTTACGCACAGGATTGAGGAGGCGAGACTTCCTCGGCGCTTTAACCAACCAACGTTCACCATCTACAATGGTAAAACAGACCCCGTGGAACACGTGAGTCATTTCAACCAAAGGATGGCTGTCTACTCCAGAGATGAAGCTCTGATGTGTAAGGTTTTCCCTTCCAGTCTTGGGTCGGTTGCCATGAGGTGGTTTGACGGTCTGAGGGCAGACTCTATCAACTCTTTCAAAGAGCTCACTCAAGCATTCGGCTCCCGTTTTGTCACATGCCGAAGAGTGGCCAGACCCTTCTCTTCACTGCTATCCTTGACCATGCAGGAGGGTGAGTCCTTGAAGGCATATTCAGATAGATACTGGGAGATGTTCAATGATATGGAGGGCAACTCTGATGCAATGGCCCTCAGCACATTCAAGCTCGGCCTCCCTACTGACCACAGTTTGAGGACGTCCTTATCTGGCAAACCGGTCACAAACATGCGTCAACTTATGGACCGCATAGAAAAGTATAAGAGAGTTGAAGAAGATCAGCAGCAAGGCAAGGGAAAGGACAAGGTTATCCCCCAGGAGATGAGGGATTTCAGGTCGGACCGTTACAACCACAGTAAACTGCGGAGAGATTTTGCTGGGCAATCAGGATCGACAAATCCTCAAGCGGTCAACACTGTGTTCAAAGAGCCAGTGCACCAGGTCTTGGAAAAAATCAAGAATGAATCATTCTTCAGGTGGCCGAACAAGATGGTAGGAAACCCCGAGAGGCGCAACCATAATCTCTACTGCCAGTACCATCAAGACCATGGGCATACCACGGAGGATTGTAGGAGCCTGTGGGATCACTTGGACCAACTGGTTCGTGATGGTAGACTAAAACACCTCTTACACCCCTCCAGCGGCCGAGGATGGCAGATGGGCTCAGGGCCACGAAGAGATGACCCCTCAAAGCCGCCACTAGGGACTATTAACATCGTCTTCGCCGCGCCGGGGAAAACAGGATCCTGGCCATTGAAAGTTATGTCGGTAAGCCGACCATCAGCAGGGGAGTCAAGCCGAGGTCCGAAGAGACCTAAGTCTGGTGCCCCGCTGAAGATAGGGTTCTCGGACAAAGACATGATTGGCACCATTCAACCCCATGATGATGCATTAGTCATCACCCTCAGAGTAGGAGGGTACGACGTGAAGAGGGTGATGGTGGACCAGGGTAGTGCTGTGGAGATAATGTACCCAGATCTCTACAAGGGGCTAGGCCTAAAACCCCAAGACCTGACACCATACAATTCCCCCCTCATAAGCTTTGAAGGAAGGGCTGTTACCTCGAAAGGCCGGATACGCTTACCTGTGCAGGCCGGCTCCGAGGTGGTAGAGGTGGACTTTATAGTTGTGGATGTATATTCACCCTACACGGCACTCGTAGCCAGACCTTGGCTTCATGCACTTGGGGCTGTTCCTTCTACTTTGCATCAGAAGGTCAAATACCCATTTGAAGGGAAAATTCATGAGATCCGAGGAGACCAGTCCGTGGCCCGATAGTGCCTAGTGGCTGCCATTCAACATGAGCCCGAAGCTCAGTCCTCGTCCAGAGCCGAAAGGAGTTTATAGCAGTTACAGTCTCGGGAATTGCCTGTCGAAGGTTCAGACGAAGGCACTCGATGTGAAGATTTAACGAAAGTGGTTATTGGAGATGATCCTGATAGGTTCTTCCAAGTCGGATCTCAGCTACCTCTTCAAGAGAGGGATGAGCTAATAGAGTTCCTCAAGCAAAATCTTGATGTATTTGCCTGGAGTGCTTACGAAGCCCCAGGGGTAGACCCAGAGTTCATATGTCACCACTTGAAGGTAAACCCACTGATCACCCCTAAAAAATAGCCTCCTCGGCGCCCGTCCAAGGAACATGCTGATGCCGTAAGGGAAGAGGTAGCGAAACTCAAACAAGCTGGGGCTATTAAGGAAGTTTTTTATCCTGAATGGCTGGCAAATACCGTGGTGGTAAAGAAGAAGAGTGGGAAATGGCGAGTGTGCGTGGACTTCACTGATTTGAATAAGGTCTGCCCCAAAGATCCGTTCCCTATGCCGAAGATTGACCAGCTAGTGGATGCCACTGTCGACCATCCTCAGATGAGCTTCCTAGACGCCTTCCAAGGCTACCACCAGATACCATTAGCCCTGGATGATCAGGAGAAAACCGCTTTTGTCACCCCTATTGGTAATTACCACTACAAAGTGATACCATTTGGCTTGAAGAACGCGGGGTCTACCTACCAGAAGATGATGACGAGGATGTTCGAGCCACAGCTGGGCAAAAATATTGAGGTCTACATAGATGACATGGTGGTAAAGATCAAGGTTGTCGCCGAGCATGTGAAGGACCTTGAAAGTACCTTTGAGGTTCTAAGAAAGTACAAACTACGACTAAATGCTTCTAAGTGCTCATTTGGGGTGGGGTCCGGCAAGTTTTTGGGATACATGGTGACTCACAGGGGGATTGAGGTTAACCCCAACCAGATAAAGGCCATCAACGATCTACGAGCTCCTCGGAATCCCAAGGAGGTTCAGAAGCTAACCAGAATGACTGCTGCCCTGAATTGATTCATCTCTAGATCAGCAGACAGGTGTCGGCCCTTCTTCTCTCTACTCAACAAGTGGAAGGGATTCGAATGGACTGAAGAATGTGTTTTGGCCTTTCAGCAACTCAAGGATTATCTAGCTCGGCCACCAATCATGTCCAATCCTGAGCCAGATGAGGTACTGTTTGCCTACATCGCTGTAGCTCCCTGTGCGGTGAGCCTGGTGTTGATACGATCAGACTGTGGTGTGCAAAGACCAGTTTATTACGTAAGCAAGTTGCTGCATGAGGCCGAGATCCGTTACTTGCCTCTGGAGAAGGCTATCCTAGCAGTAGTGCTCGGTACACGGAAGCTACCTCACTACTTCCAGGCCCACACGGTCATTGTCCTCACTCAACTCCCACTCAAGGCTATACTCCGAAGCGCTGATTACACCGGGCGGATTGCCAAATGGGGTACGATCTTAGGGGCTTTCGACATAAGATATATGCCCCGCACATCGGTCAAGGGTCAGGTCCTTGCGGATTTGGTGGCTGAGTTCACGGAGTCCCAACTAGAAGAAGCAAAGCCCACGTCAGACATGGATGAAAAATCAGTTGGCATGATCTCCCAACAGAATCCCTCCCATTGGGAAGTGTACGTTGATGGCGCGGCAAACCAAAGAGGTTCTGGAGTTGGGCTAGTGTTGATATCCCCCGAAAGGATCATTATCGAGAAGTCGTTAAGGCTGGACTTCTCGGCAACGAATAATGAGGCGGAGTATGAGGCCCTACTGGTGGGAATGACTATGGTTCGAAGAATGGGAGGAAAGTCCGTGGAGTTGTTCTCGGACTCAAGGTTAGTCGTAGGTCAAGTACAAGGCGAGTTTGAGGCGAAAGACGAAAGAATGCAGGGGTACTTGAGCAGAGTTAAATGTCTGCAATCGGGGTTCGACTCTTTCAGTTTGCTACACATCCCCAGAAGTGGTAACTCACATGCTGACTCCTTGGCCACGCTTGCTACCTCTTCGGCGCAAAACCTGCCGAGGATCATCCTCGTCGAGGACTTGCACAGGCCTACAGAGGCGAAAGCAGAGGCAATCCAGGTTCACCAAGTCAGGGCCGGACCCTGCTGGATGGACCCTATAATCAAATTCCTCAAAGAAGATATATTGCCAGAAGAGAAGGGGGAAGCTGACAAAGTTCGGAGAAAGGCGACCAGGTTCCGGTTATCCGAGGACCAGAAATTATACAGACGCTCCTATTCGGGACCATACTTGTTATGCATGCATCCTGAAGCGTCTGAGCTATTACTAGAAGAGCTGCACGAAGGAATTTGCGGAAGCCACACTGGAGGCAGATCCTTGGCTCACCGAGCCCTCACCCAAGGTTATTGGTGGCCTAACATGCAAAAAGAAGCCCATGAGTATGTCAAAAAGTGTGATCAATGTCAGCGCTTCGCTCCAAACATTCACCAGCCAGGGGGAACCCTTAATCCGCTATCTAGCCCATGGCCTTTCGCCCAATGGGGCTTGGATATCGTGGGACCTTTCCCTAAAGCTGCAGGAAACAAGAAGTACCTTCTGGTCGGCACAGACTATTTCACCAAGTGGGTCGAAGCCGAGCCGCTAGCCAATATCAGAGACGTTGATGTGCAAAAGTTTGTGTGGAAGAATATTGTCACTCGATTTTGAGTTCCTCACACTCTCATCTCGGACAATGGCCTACAGTTCGATAGCAAGGCATTCAGGAATTATTGCAGCGAGCTGGGAATTATAAATAGATACTCCACTCCTGCCTATCCCCAGGGTAATGGGCAAGCAGAAGCTGTTGACAAGGTAATAGTGAACGGCTTGAAGAAGAGGCTAGATGATGCAAAGGGCAAATGGGTAGAAGAGTTGCCATATGTGCTTTGGGCTTACAGAACTACGCCTCGCAGGTCTACTGGAGAGACCCCCTTCTCAATGACCTATGGGGCTGAAGCTGTCATCCCTTTGGAAACCGGGTTCCCAACATTAAGAACTAGCTCGTTTAGTTCGACCAGCAACAATGAGCAACTAGAGAAGAGTTTGGACCTGATTGAGGAAAGGAGGGAGAGTGCAATGGTTCGGCTGGCACACTACCAACAAAAGCTCAGACAGGGCTATGATGCTAACGTGAAGCTAAGGCCTCTAGAGCCTGGTGATCTGGTGCTGAGGAAAGTTGTGGGCACTGCGAAGAACCCAGCTTGGGGAAAATTAGGACCCAATTGGGAAGGGCCATATCGTATCACTTCAGGAGCTGGCATTGGGGCATATTTCTTAGAAGACCTGGATGGTCATGTAATACCACGTCCTTGGAATGTAAATAACCTCAAGAGGTACTTCTATTAATCGAATCTTTTCTTCAGCCGATATGCCAATTCGCTACGTAAAGTGTTCTCTCAAGTGTTTAAACTTAAATCCGGTCATGCCTGTAGTCCTCGGACCAGATGATTCGGGTTAGTTAGCACTCATTCACCGTTTTCTCAAGTGTTTAAACTTAAATCCAATCATGCCTGTAGTCTTCGGACCAGATGATTAGGGTTAGTTAACACTCCGTTACAGTTCTCAAGTGTTTAAACTTAAATCCAATCATGCCTGTAGTCCTCGGACCAGATGATTAGGGTTAGTTAACACGTTCACAGTTCTCTTAAGTGTTTAAACTTAAATCCAATCATGCCTGTAGTTCTCAGACCAGATGATTAGGGTTAGTTAACACGTTCACAGTTCTCTTAAGTGTTTAAACTTAAATCTAATCATGTCTGTAGTCCTCGGACCAGATGATTAGGGTTAGTTAACACTCCGTTACAGTTCTCTTAAGTGTTTAAACTTAAATCCAATCATGCCTGTAGTCCTCAGACCAGATGATTAGGGTTAGTTAACACGTTCACAGTTCTCTTAAGTGTTTAAACTTAAATCCAATCATGCCTGTAGTCCTCGGACCAGATGATTAGGGTTAGTTAACACGTTCACAGTTCTCTTAAGTGTTTAAACTTAAATCCAATCATGCCTGTAGTCCTCGGACCAAATGATTAGGGTTAGTTAACACGTTCACAGTTCTCTAAGTGTTTAAACTTAAATCCAATCATGCCTGTAGTCCTCGGACCAGATGATTTGGGTTAGTTAACACTCCGTTGCAGTTGTCCAAGTGTTTAAACTTAAATCCAATCATGCCTGTAGTCCTCGGACCAGATGATTAGGGTTAGTTAACACTCTGTTGCAGTTGTCCAAGTGTTTAAACTTAAATCCAATCATGCCTGTAGTCCTCGGACCAGATGATTAGGGTTAGTTAACACTCCGTAGCAGTTCTCTAAGTGTTTAAACTTAAATCCAATCATGCCTGTAGTCCTCGGACCAGATGATTTGGGTTAGTTAACACTCGAATACGTTCGTTCCCCATGGTCCTTGACACAGGTTAGTCAATGCCCCCACACAGCTATTGTCACTGGGGCTTAGCACTAAAATTCTTGATTGTGTTTAAATTGATTCTAACTTATGATTGGCTTCCTTAGTTATGTTTAATTCAAAGCCGAGGGGTAATAACACTTTGCATATTTGGATAGACATGTGAAACTTCCATAATTACTCGCTGCAATCATTACTTATTATTAACTCTTATACGAATTGTTCTTTTCAGTACCAATTTCAATTACTCATGCCATCAGTATGATATATTAATCAGGTTAATTCGCATTGCTATGTTATAATTGCAATGTACAGTTATATGCAGCAGTAATAAGTCATAAGACATGTATCGAGAACACTAGAAACAAAAGGGAAACTATTTCATTAATAAAAAGAAAGGGGTTCACAATTCCTTACATAAAAACAAAATTAATACAAGTATAAAACAAAAGCCCCTATATCTAAGTCTTCGGTTGAGGGGCCACAGGGTCGGCAGCCTGTCCTGTCCGAGTAGCAGCAGCTTCTAGGGCCTGGTCCTTGGGCTCAGAGGAGGTCTTCCCCTTTTCCAGCCCTTTGCCCTTATCCTTGGGTGGCTCAGCTTGTTTGCCCTTGTCACCTGGCTGGTCAGACTCCTTGGAGGCCTCAAGGTTGGCAGGAGGGACTTGGCTAGCCATGGGTTGGTCCGAGGCCTTTGGGAGCTGTGTTGGAAGAGGATCATCCACTGGGAGCTCTCGGATCTCAGGATCGTAGTATATGCTTCCGGGCAGTCTCAGCTCTGAGTCAGCAGGGACTCCAGCAGCGTCCAGTGCCTTACTGCAAGTTATGTCGCAATAATCTCGACTAACCGAGACAAATTGCTCCATAAGCTGGGACGAGGTCTCATCCACCCCCAACTGGTATGCCGTTTTTCTCTCAGCCTCAATTGCCTCCTTGGCCAGTTGGGCATTCTGCTCAGCTAATCGGGCGCTCTCCTTGGCTTTCTTAAGCTCAGCTCTAAGTCCTTTCACCAACTCCCTCTCGGTTGCCAAGTTGATCTCGGCCATATTCAGCTGCTTGCGTTGCTCTTCAGCCTGTTTTTCAACATTTTTAATACCAGCGTCGAGGCTTTTCTTCTAGTTGGTCATCTCTTTGAACTGCTCGGACAGATGGGCATATTCCTCCTTCAGCTGGCCTAGAGATTTCTCCGCCTCGTTCCGAGAGTAGACCGCTGCCTGGGCCTCAAGATGGTTCTTTTTATTCCACTCCTCGGCCACAAAGATCTGCTGGGTGACCTACATAATGGAAATTCCGAATATAACGCACAGAAAAAAGGAAAAAGCAAAAGTGTCAGTGATTCAACTAATCGGACTGAGCTCGCTTACCATGGCCATATCCCTCTTAAGGGATTGAAAGAGCTCCTGTTGGTTGAAACGCCTGTAGGAGTCCATGTCATGGGGAAGGAGGAGTGGCTGCTGCAAAGCCTTAGCAACATAACCTACCCTTCCTCCATCGTAATTCCTGAGGGAGGTGGCCCAGGAGATTAGAGCGCCATCCAACTCCAACCTTGGAGACCAGATTCGAGGTCCTCCTCCTCGGCGGACATCTGCCACTAAGACCTCATCTCGGCTTTCAGTGGACGAGGCCCTTTGGTTCTGGTGGTCTTTCACCACCTTCTTCTGCTTGGTCCCTTTGGGTGGCAGCACTTGCCTTTCCTCAGCATCAAAGAGGGGCCTCTTCTTCCTCAGGCCAGGAACAGGCTTTAAGCCGGGGTTAGGAACCTGGGATGGCACTGGAGGCAGATTCACCACTGGTTGGGAAGTCCCAGTGCCTTTCTGCTCGGCCTTTTTGCCCCTACCCTTCATTAAACTCCTCAAATCCATGTCGTCGCCCGAGAAGTCTTCAGAATGAGCAACTAGCAAAGTATGGTGAATGCCTGACTGTCTGTCGGTCTCTTCCTCGGCGTCTGAGACCTCTATTACTCGATTTCCTCCTAAAGCCTCTCCCCCGAACTGGAATTTGTCTATTTGCTCCTCTAGCGAGGAGGTGGAAGAGCCGACCCTCTCACCCTCAACTACCTGTTCGAGGGGAACTTGCTGGAGCGGCTGGACAAGAGGGGGTATAGCCTGAGGGTTTGGATGGGGTACGGGTGCAAGCTCGTATGGTGCCAAGAAACCCTTCCAAGCAACGTCAATGCGATTAAGGCGATAATCTCCCTGGGTTATCGCGTTGCCGACTGGTTGGAAATTCTTTGGCTTTACTGTGTATCCTAGAATAAGGGGAGCCGATCGGAGTTGCCCGTCCTCGCTCACGAAAATCTCTGATCTTAATAAAAAATTAAGGGCGGCGGTGTTTGTAAGGCTGAGCCGAGGAGAAATGCGGTTTTTATCTGTTACAAGTCACAGCAGAACTTTGTTAGAGACTCAAAAATAGCAACACAAGAAGAATTAAAAACCATTAAAAGACGAGGATCCTAGGCCTATGGTTAGTGTGCCTAAATCTAACATGTCCCACCTGGCTCTCCGTGCTTGGTTGGGCAATGAGGGCCGTCATACCATGCGCCCAAGACGATCACATAGTCGTCTTTCATTCCTTTGTTGGATTTGGGGAGGCAGGAAATGAGCCTAACAATGTCGGACCGGGATTTTAAATAATATCCCGCCCCTTGCTGGCTGTGGCACTCGTACATATGTACCACGTCGAGCCAGGTGAGTCCCAATCCTAGGTGACGGTTAAGGTTCTCAATTGCTCCTAAGATCCTAAACATGTTAGGTGCGCACTGCCAAGGAGTAAGCCTATGGTTTCGAAGATAGCTAGTGGTGATGGGACCCATGGGGATTGTCATCCCCCCTTCTAGGAAGGCGATGACGGGGATCACGACTTCTCCCATTTTTCGATCAGTCAGTATTTTCTCTGGAGGGCAATACCTTACCCCCACGGTTGGAGGTATACGATATGTGGCCCTAAATTTCTCCAACTGGGCAAGACTGTCCACTCGATACTGGAGTTTACCCATTACGCTTAAACAGAAAAATGGAAGCACTGAGTGTAGCAACCAGGGAGTGACCGTTCAAAAGGCGAGAAAGTTGGCCGAAGAGAGGACTGAAGGCTCGAGAAGATGAAAACTTACAGGAACTGAACTGGAAATCGATCTTCGAACGTGCAGAAGGATTCCTGATGACTTTGGGAAAGATTGAAGTCGGCGACTGAAAGAGCTCGGAGCAGTTGTGTGCTTGTTCTTGTTGGATGGTCTGGGAGTTACAAAGTAAGGAAGGAATGACCTCCTCTGAGATTTTATACGAGGTCAAACGAAGGGGCAGAAGTTATTTTGCCCAAATTCTGAGGGAAAAATCACATCCGTTGGATCCGTAGCCCACCGTTGGATGCCAAAGACAGAACGTCGCCTGGAGTAAATGGCAGTGCCTCGGGGAGACTGAAACGACAGCGGCATTAATGAAGCGCCTACTTCTATGCCTACACACGTGCCAGTTCAAATTTTTGTCTGTTCTCAAGCTTTTACTCCGTGACAAGTCAAAATCCTACTTTTTCTCTTCGGATGCGAGGGAAAAACTAAAATTTTGAGGTGCTATTGTGGGGGGTGAAAAGCCCAACCTAACGTATTGGGCCCAAGGCCCTATTTGAAGACCACTGTTTGTCCGAAGAGATGAAAACACTCGAGAAGAAGCCCATGTAAAAGAAGCATGTCTGGAGAGGAGCATGGTCATAATCCGAGGAGACATTCAGTTTTCCGAGGAGGCCATTATCCTCGGATCCGAAGAAGCTTGGTCCGACAGGCGTCTGGGAAGCTCAAATGATCCTCCTGACAGGTGTAATGATAGAGATGAACCTCAGGCACGCATGAAGATAGCAGGAACGAAGAAATATCTAGAAGACAAACTTCAACCACCACATTAAATGCACTGCACCTACTTTCCTGGCCGCGTTAATGTGGAGAAGACCCCCGAACAGTGCACTCTCAGCTACTGCCACTCACACAAGGCTAAAAAGGATACACGATGGGAAGTGCACTCAAGTGGGCGTCTAGATGATGAACAAGTGGACGATGAAGATGAAGGGAGGGGGTACTATATAAGAGGGAAAGCCCTCTGATAATAGGGGATCGAAGTTAGAAAGGAGAAAACTCCATTACTGTAGCTCTAAGAATTGTAACCCAAGTTCATTCAATACAAATTCCTCTTCGGACGTCTATGTTTGCATTGGTCCGAGCACGATTGAATGCTAATTTATTCACAAGCACTGCAGCCCAATACTGTTTAATTCATTACTAGCCTAGCTCTTTCACCCACTCTCTACAAATTTATTGTCTTGGGTTCATTGGGCTCACAATCCATACATTTTTGGGCTTGGGCTACAAAAATTGACCCTACATATAATATCATTGGAACTCGCCAAATGCTAAGTAAAAGAATTTGAGCAAACAGTAGACTAAGCCTGACTATGACCACGATTATCATCCATAGATTCTTTGTTGATATCCAAATTCATAACATCTTCCACAAGCTCATCCAATTTTATTTGTGCAAGTTCTATGCCAAAAAAAAAAGTATTAGTAGTTCTAGGGTATGTAAAGTTTCAATTTCCAATTATATCCTTTGTAAATTTTTGTAATTACTCACTTTTCTTTTTAAATTTAAAATATATGTTGGATATAAAAGGTATTTGACAAATCTAAAATAAAATAAATATTTATTTGTTATACGAGTTAAACAGATTATATTAAGTGAGTCATTTCGGGTTGATACAAATAAATTGGCGTGTCAAACGTGTCTATTGCAGGTTATGCGGGTTGACCTGCTTATGACACGTTTCTTATCGTGTCGCTTTCGGGTTGACCTTTTTATGACCTAAACCCATTAAGATCCAACCCTAACCCAAAAAAATCCGTGTCGGGTTCACAGGTTGGGTCGAACATTGACACCCCTAGTTTAATTATTGTAAAAACAACAAAATTTGAGTAAGAATACTATATTTCAAATAAATTATTTCTCACATACAAAAAAAAGAACTTTTTCTCATATAAATCTTTGAAAAATGATATTAAAATTTCATTATGCTTAAAATAATATAACAAAATAAACATATTTAATCTAATAGTAATTTTTCTAATTACATAGAATAAATAACTGAAAGGGGTTAGGAAAGTTAAAAGGTTAAGATTAATTTTAGTGAATTTATAAATATTTAATTTTTATGGCTTTGTATCAATTGTTGTCAAAGAAAATAAACATGAGGAAGAATGTCATATTCTAAATTTATTATTTTTATTCCAATTAAAAATTATTTCTTATATAGAGTTTGTAAAAATAATCATATAAATTTATTTAATATAAACAATTAATGCACAATTATAGGTAATTAATATATACATTTACTCTATTGGCTAATTCAATGAACTAATACTTTGATATAAATGCAAATGTTATTGAAGTAAAAGCCTAAGAGTAACCACATCAGTTAATGCAAAATTTCTGTCTATTTTGCAAAAATATACCTACTTTTTATTATTATTTTACATACCCATTTTTACAAAACACTCATATCAGTTTGTCTATTTTACCATCTATTTTATTTAAATAATCATTTTCCTCATTTTTTTTATATTATTTATCTCAACTCTCTCTCTCTCCATTCACAATCTAAAACTCTCTCTCCATTCCCCATCTAAAACTCTCTCTCTCTCCATTTACGGTCACAAGCAACAATCCAAGCACCGGTCCATCACGGTTGAAACTCGCTGATCCACAAGCACCGATCCACCACGGTTAAAACTTGCCAATCCACAAGCATTGATCTGCCACAAGCACTAATCCACAGAGATTTGTTCTAGTCGACCCAAACATTCTGATCTCATCCACAAGCACCAAGACTCGTTCTAGTCGACTTCCAAGCACCAACCCATAGCCACAAGTTCACAAAAATGCTCTCTCTATCTTTGTTGGTGTGTCCATGTGTGGGTGTGTTTGATTTTTGGTTCATTTTGTGGTTGATTTTTGGTTGATTTTACGGTGCTAGGTCTGTTGGTGTGTCTGTGTGTGGGTGTGTTTGTGTGTATCAAAGGAAGAAGAAGATAATGAGGGAGAGAAGATGCCTGAGTTGGTTTTGTAGATGGAAAAGAGAGAGAAAAAAAAGGAGCGAAATGTGAAATTAATAAAATATTAGTATGCAAAGCTACAGTAACCATACATATATGCACGGTTACTATAGCACTTTTGTATATATGCATAATTTTGCAAACATTGATATGGGTTTTTTTTATTATTAAAATGTATAAAATTAACCACTTTTTGTATTTTGCACAATTTTGCAACCTCTGATGCGGTTGCTCTAAATAAAGAGAATTTCATGAAATGCGCCACATAGCACAACCTCATGCTCTCCATGAGGTTTTCACATTTAATTACTTTTTTAAAATTTGTCTATTATTGACACATGGCAAAAAAATTGACATGTATAAATAATTATCTGACATGTGGAACAATTTTTCCATATAGATGAAGAAAGTTACAAAAGATGATGTGTCATTGTTTGAAGCATTTTTAAAAGAACATGCGTCACCATTTTGTGTATCCACCAGTTTTAGGGATCCAATTTTTATAATATATTATTGATTGATTGATTGATTAGGATAGAGTAGAATTCTATATATCTCAAAAAAAAAAAAAAAAAAAAATTAATACACTTTACCGCCAACCTCATTTCCTCACAGTATTACCTAAGTATTGACAATGGTGATCTTGTTTCATCCTCCTTGTAAAATTCACTTGAAATGAAAATTCATAGAGCTTCAAAGATTTAAATCCTTTTTTTAACCACCCTGTTATATTGCTCCAACATAATTGAAATTTATATCAACGGGGAAAAAGATAAGCCTTAATAAGGCAACATCTGTAAAAATAAAAAGGAGTAATGCATAGAAAGAAAATATATAAATCCAAATATTCAAAATAAAATTTTAAAATTAAGTATTATAATTTTTCTTATATATGTTAAATAAACCTTTAATTTTTTTTTTTTTTTTTTTATAAATAATTTCATAGTTGGAGGATTTGAACCCGAGATGTTTCTGTTGGAAACATTAGAAGGTGTCAACCTCTTATCAAAATCATGTCTTTACTTGGGGGTAAGTGTGTGTTGATACCCATTTTCAAGACACATTCTTCACAAGCCCAACTCAATCGAGCCTGACCTCATTATACGCCTAATTTGTGTATTATATTATATTTTATACTTTTAAGCATGACCCAAGCCCATGCAACGACATATTGGGGAAATTGAAGAAGTGTGATTCGGAGGGTATGTGTCAGTTCTTTCTTGAGGTGGCAAAATCAACCCAAACCAATTTGCCCACTCAAACCCACCCAATTATTAATTGGGTTAAATGGGTATTAACCCAATTAACGTTAATATTTATTGGGTTTTAATTGGGTACCCAATTATGACCCAATTATCATTTCTACAAATCACCCAACTCTAAAATACCCCAAAACCACTAAAAATTACCAAAATACCCTATAAACCTAAAAAATGACCGAAATACCCCCCGCAACTTAAAAAATGACTAAAATATACCCCTGAAACCTAAAAAATGACTGAAATACCCCCTAAACCTAAAAAATTACAAAAATACCGCTGAAAACTTAAAAAATGACCGAAATATCCCCGAAATCTAAAAAATAACCAAAATGCCTCCAAAACTATAAAATGACCGAAATACTCCCAAAACCTAAAAAATGACCGAAAGACCCCTAAAATCTAAAAATTGACCAAAATACCTCCTAAACCTAAAAAAAAGACCAAAATACCCCCTAAACCTAAAAAATGACCAAAATACCCCTGAAACCTTAAAATTACCAAAATACCCCCCCTAAACCTAAAAAATGACCAAATTACCCTCTAAACCTAAAAATTGACCAAAATACCCCTTAAACCTAAAAAAGGATCAAAATACCTTCAAAACCTAAAAATTAGACGAAATACCCCTAAAACCTAAAAACAACCAAAATAACCCCTAAACCTTAAAAATCATCAAAATACCCCTAAAACCTAAAAATTGGCCAAAATACTTGAAACCTACAAAATGACAAAAATGCCCCTTAAACCTATAAGATGATAAAAATACACCCTAAACCTAAAAAATGACTAAATCCCCCCTAAAACTAAAAAAATGACCAAAATAGCCCCAAAACATAAAAAATAACCAATATACCCCCTACGGGTTGGTCATTTTTTAGGTTTCCGGGGGAGTATTTTGGTCATTTTTTTTAGGTTTCAGGGGTATATTGGTCATTTTATAGGTTTTTTGGGGGGGGGGGGGGTATTTTGGTCATTTTTTAGGTTTAGGAGGTATTTTCGGTTAATTTTTAGGTTTATGGGGTATTTTGGTCACGTTTTAGGTTTTAGGGGCATTTCGGTAATTTTTTAGGTTTTGGGGGTACTTCGATCAATTTTTAGGTTTAGGGGTTATTTTGGTCATTTTTAGATTTCGGGGGATATTTTGGTCATTTTTTAGGTTTTGGGGGTACTTCGATCAATTTTTAGGTTTAGGGGTTATTTTGGTCATTTTTAGATTTCGGGGGATATTTCAGTATTTTTTAAGCTTCAGGGATATTTTGGTAATTTTTAGGTTTCAGGGGTATTTTAGTCAATTTTTTAGGATTTCAGGGGTATTTCGATTAGATTTTAAGTTTAGGGGGTATTTTGGTCAATTTTTAGGTTTAGGGGTTATTTTGTTCATTTTTATGTTTCGGTGGGTATTTTGGTCATTTTTTAGGTTTAGGAGGCATTTTAGTCATTTTTAGTGGTTTTTGTTCATATTTGGTCTTTTTTTTAAGGTTTAGGGGGTATTTTGGTAATTTTAAAGGATTTTAAGAGTACTTTGATCATTTTCAAGTTTTAGGGACATTTTGGTAATTTTGATTATTGGGTAATTGGGTGGGTTGGGGTTTACCCATAATAATTGAGTTGAGTTGGGTTTGGGTTATAAGTAATTAGTTAAATGAGTAATGAATGGGTAAATGGATTTTATGTACCCAGTCCAATTATGCCCACCCCAATCCCACCCATTTGATGCCCCTAGTTCTTTCGGACCTTTTGCATGAGGCTAGCCCATGCGTGCTATCAAGTAGGCAAAGGATACTGGTAACACCTTAAGCTCATGGAGAAGGTCTTGTACCCGAAATTTTCATCTCAAAAGAGTTTTTATGCTTTGGCTGACTATGGCCCAACTTTTTTGCTTTACACTTTTTTGCCTAAAACACATAGCTGACCTTAAGTGGCTAACCTTGTCTGCTACCTCAACCAAATGCAACCTTCAAAGACCTCCCATGTTTAGGAAACATCAGTCTATAAATTTAGGCCACTTCATTTATCAAATTATGCAAAAAGAAAACCAACCCTCTTAACCAATTAAAGCAAATCTGACCATAACCTCTTTTATTGAAAAAAAAAAAAAAAAAAACCAGTCGCTTTGAGCACCTGAAACACAATACAAAAAGGTCCAATCAGATTCAAAAGCACCCAACCATGTTTTACCCTAAGAACTGAAACTTTAGCGCAAAAGGTCATTCAGCCAACAATGATTCTCACAATTCTGAAGTTTGAGGGTGAAAATATGGGCATAGGGGAACCATAGACGGAGCTAGAGTTTGACTTGGGGGGCAATGGCCCTCCCAAATTTTTTTTTTTTTTAAAAATATTATTAGTGTATACATGGGTTTTTTTTTTTTTTTTTAGCAATTTTGTTATATAAAATTACACTTTGCTCCCTTAACATTATCATTGATTCTTTTAAGAATAATGCTATAACCACAAACTTTTCTACAACATTTTTACAAATTGTTGAAATAGCAAATTTTATTGGTTAGCATTTGGCCCACCACATACACCATTTTTTTTACTTACCAATAATCATTCATAACATCAACAATTTCTAAAAATTTGTAACTCTACCATTTTCCTCTATTTAAAGACCATAAAAAAATCAATAGATCTAAAATCTAAAACAAATTATAAAAGCCCACCAAAATTAGCCCAACAAAAAAAATTATCAATAATAAAGCTAAAAAAATTAAGTCCAATCAACCAATTCTACCAAAATAATTTTGTCTTTATCTAGCAGTAGACGTACGCATCAAAGATTTATAAAAAATAAAATAAAATAAAAAACTAAAGAGGCCGGAAACCCACCACCAAAATCCAAGAAACCCACACCCAAAATCAATCACCACCACCAAACTCACGGCCAAACCCCCCACCACCAAATCCAAGAAACCCACACCCAAATTCAACCACTACCACCAACCCACACCCAAACCCACCACAACCAAATCCAAGAAACCCATCACCAAAATCCAAGAAACTCGCACCTAAAATCAATCACCACCACAACCAAAATCCACTAAACCCACAAAGATGGAGAGATAGAGAAAATAGGAAAGAGAAGTGAGAGAAAGAAAGAAGTAAAAAAAGAACTGGTGAAAAAAGAAAAGAGAGAAGGGATGAACTAGAGAAAGAAAGAAAGAAAAAACAAAGAGAGAAAGATAAACCAGAGAAAGAAAGAAAAAAGAAAAAGTGGGACAAGAAAGAGAAAGAAAGAAAAGTAAGAGAGGGAAATAATTAAAAAAAAAAAACCTTTAAGCCACAGTACAACATAACCAAAGATGGCTATGCACTGTAGCTGAGAAGCCATAATTTTTTACTTTGGCTCCACCAATGGAGCCCTAATTTTGTAGTTGGTTGTGCTAAGAATAGCAATATGTCTTTTTAGCACCACCAATAATAATGCTCTAACAGTAACACACTATCAGTCTAGGGTTGCATGGCATTTCAAATTCTTCTTGTACGATCAAACTCTCTAAAATTACACGATGGAGGTTTCTATTTCTATGGAGGATATGGAGAAATTAAATCAATTAGCGGGAGAATTAGGTCAATTCTTGGTGGAATTAAATCGATTCGTGGCGGAGATGGAGAATTATATGGGGGTCCAATTGCGATTTCTTTCACAATATGTACCAATTTATGCTAATTGATTAGGGCTTTGTTTTTTCATTTTGTCATGTAGTAATTGGATTTTGCTTTTTCTACTTCCCCTAACCCAAACACTAATTCCACTACTCATGTTTTTTTTTTTTTTTTTTTTTTTTAAGTTTATGATCTGGTACTTGGTGCTGTTGTTTACCATTCAGGAGATATAGAGAGAACATGGCAAGTGCTATTGGTTTTTATTTAAATTTTTGGCTTTTACTGATTTGATACTTGAAGAGGAAGAATTTGGGCTAAAGATGGGCCTGACGGTCATTCACTGTGGGCCGATAGTGGACGGGCCCGTTACCTGCTAAATCTCTAAAGATGGATCCAATGTGAAATATCGGCAGGCCCAAAGACCATAAGGAAGGCAGAAAGACCCTTGATATAGGATACTTGCGTTCCACGTTCGACGTAAGAGTCCTATAAGGAAAGGATTCCGCAATCTACGTTCGAGATGATTCCTATAAGGAAAAGACTTCTACTCCAAGAAAGTGAAGTCCACCCTCTACTACTATAAAAGCCCCAATACCCTCGCAAATCAAGGTACGCATAATTTACCCTCTCTAGCACTCTAGAGTTGTGAGAATATTTCTGACTTAACCTTCGGAGGGTATTTGGCCGGCACCACACCGGTGCTCTCTGTTAGGTTTCCTTCTTTGTGTTGTGCAGGTTCATGTTCGAGCGTGTAGGTATCGTGTGGCTCACTGGTGAAATTCTCGACTTCATCAATACTAATTCATGTTGCATCTTGGTCATTCAGGCTTGAAAGACGAGCAAAAAAAATCTGAGTATGTCTGCTTTTACAATGCTTTCATATAATTCATAGAAATCTCAACATGTTTTTGCATGTTCTAATTTATACACTCATGGTCCTATTTTGAGCTTATGTTGGAGCTTTGTTGGTGCATAATATATCTATTAGACCTTTCAGTTGGATTTATAGCTTACCAATGTAGGACAAATTTGTCTGAGTAGTTATGGGTTTAGGGTTTGGAGAACTTGTGTATCCAGGGTTTAGGGTTGCTTAAAAATGAGAAAACATAGGTTTTTTTTTACTGTGTTTAAGAAGCTGTATCAACTCTTACGTGTGAATAGTAGAGAGAGGAGAGGAGGAGAAACTCTTTTCTTGTACTAGTAGTACTAGTCCAAATACTAAATAAGACTAACTAATACAATAAGACTTACTAAATACTAGCTAGTACTAGTCCAAATACTAAATAAGACTTACTAATACAATAAAACCCATGGAATTTGCATTTGTTTATGCCTATTGGGTTGTTGATATTGTATGACTTTTATTACAAAGATTTTGCATTGACATGATGTTCCTTTTAGGCATCTTGGTATTTATTTAGAATCAATTTGATTAAATTTTGTTGTTTCAATTGTTATTTTCATTATAATGAAAACAAATTTTTAACAAGTTAGCTAGAATCCATCACATAATTCGCAAGAAAGGACGGACAGCAAAATTTATGACTTTGGGGGAGTTGGCTAAGGACCTTAAGTAAAGTCAATTTTAACAAATTTGCTATACATGCATATTGAAGGACACCATAGTAACTTTAGAATTTGCTCACAAGAGTCTTTAAACTTGATCCGGTTAAACCAAACATAATATACTTGTTCGACCGTAGAATTTTTCCTTTTAAGGTAAAATCAAATGCCATTTAATTAGGTGTGTTGTTTCATGAAATTTTTTGAATTTGTGAAGATGCAAACTTTTTGACTAGAATGTGAAATTTGTGTCAATCTTTTTTTTCTTTTTTCTTTTTTTTTTTTAAAGAAAAAAAAAATTCTTAATGATTTCCCAATTTACTTATGGCCTAGGTCTTACGGAGATACTTGGAGCAAATTTGCTGAATCTGAATGAAACTGAGGTGTGAAGACAGATTGACCTGAATTCATAATATTCTAGCTTCACAATTATTAAATATACTAGTTTATACCTCGCGTGACGTGCTGCTCACATTTTGAATCTTTAACCGTTTTTATGTTATGTGTCATGTATAATACTTATTATGGTTAATATTTTGGGAATGAACTTCAATTATATTAAGTGTTATAATTAATATTATGAATTAATTGCTTGCTTTTATTGGTAATTAATTTAGTTTTTGGTGGTGGGGGATTTGAATTTTGCATATAATCTTTTTTTTTTTTTTTTTTTTTTTTGAGAAACAAATTCACACACACAATAAAAAGAGAAATGAGTTCTAACACAAAGGCACACCACAACTTCACTCAAAAGCCATGGTAACTTTTAAGGGAATGTGAGGCAAGTTATAATACACATAACACACTACTCTCTTAAGCAATGTGAGAGCAAGTTATCTACACACAACACACTATCACCGTTGGAAATACTCAGGAGTGTAAATTAAGTTATAAGACTCGTGATAAATGCGTGATCAATTATATTAAATTTAATTTTTTTCTAAAAAGATAAAATTATTTATGCTTAATTGATCAATGCAATTGCAACCATGTGTTGAATTTAGGCCAAAATATTGTTCTTGTGATCTTGTCTCTAATTTTTACATGAATTTTTATTTTTGCCCATAAATTTTAAAATTTTAATGAATTTTATTTATTTTTTATTTTCAATAATTTAGAGATGAAAATGAACTTTTGAAATTGATGTTGCTTATGGATGAAAAAATTATGCTTTTTTAAGTTTTGAGACGAAGGACAAAATTCATGCAAATTTAATATTTTTAGATTGAATTTAATCATGCTTCGTACCTAAAGAATTGTATTTAAGTTTTGTCTATTGTACGGGCGGGTTTTGATTCTTGAGCCCAAAAGGTAGAAGGATTCAGGTCCAAAGAGCCCAACACAAATAATTTTTAGAGAGTAGGCTGAAAACTAGATTTTAGTGAGTTGAACAACGCCAATAATGAATTTAAGGATGAAATAAAACAAGGGAAAACAAATTTAGTGCGAAGAAATCGTTCCTCGACAAAAGTCTGAAAAGAGTAATTCTTAAGTATATTCCACTTAAACTTTATTACAATTTCAATTCTTGGTATTACAGTGTTTTTCAAATTTTCAGCTGAACCCCCTCCCCAGTCTTCTGTGAGTTGCAGCAACCAAGACAACACTGTTCAGAGGTCTTCTCCACATAAATGCGACCAGAGAGTTTGGTGAGATGCAATAAATGTGGTGGCAGCTACCATCCCTCCAATCACGTCAAGGCTAACCCCCTCTCTAAAGCTCTTCATTTACAGTGTGGCCCCCCTCTGGTAATGTGCCCTTGACGTGGCTGTGGCTCGCCTCTCCGAGTGCATGGGCTCCTCGGAACTGTATTGGCCTCTTCGGCCTTGTGTATGACACGGGGAGAAACTCCGGCTTTTCCCTCTTATCCGTGGAGAAAAGTAGGGTTTTAACCTTGGGTAATTGATTTCACACGCTTCTTTGAATGTCACACATGAGAACATCACTTTGCATGCCCTGTAACCGTTCCTGGCGCTTCGAAGTTCGTAACGTCTCATTAAATGCCCCATGCGACGCCTTATCCCCCACGCCCTATAGGGAGATGGAGATCCTACAGTGAGATGGAGATCTTACGGCTGGTATTTTCCTTGAAATTTGAGCAGGATAACTCCCACCCAACTTTGCCTCCTATATAAGGCGCTTGGGGGATTCATTTCTCCCACTTTGCGAATCTCCAAACTTTCAAGACTTTCCAAACCTTCAAAATTTCAAGACTCTCAAAATCTTCAAACTTTCAAGAAGCTCCTGAAGTGACTCCAGTCATTATATTCGTAAGTTCCCTGTTTATCCTAATCTTATTCTTAGGTTCTTTTCTCCTCGGCCAGCATTCTCGGCCTTCTGTCTTCTATTTATTTCTTCAAAAAAGTTCCTTCGCCTCACCTTAGCTTGCTTAGATGGGTAGGTTTGCTTACTTAGTAGATTCTCCCGCTGGTATGGAGGGCTTTAAGGCCTTGTATCATATTCCCCAGGGGGTCTCCTTACAGTATTGCCCTCTGGGTGAGTGGTATACCCTCAGAAAGGAAGGGGAGGTCGTCATTCCCATGATTACCTTCATAAAACGGGGAATGAGGCTTCCCATGGGTAGAGTGACCGGGGACTACCTGATTGCCCATAGGATATGTCCCCACCAATACGCGCCCAAATTGTTTAGGGTCCTAGGTAGCGTAGACGCTCTCAACAAGCAAATAGGGTTGGACTCACTTAGCACGACGTTGTTTGGATGTACAAGTGTCATTTGCTTGCAGACTTGAGCTATTATCTTAAGTCTAGGTCTCCTGTCGTTAGGCTCATCTCGTGTCTCCCCAAATCCAACAAGGGCATGAAAAATGACTTTTTGATCGCCTCAGGTGAATGGCATGATGATCTTCACTGCCTAACCCAGGAGGGAGCACCAGGTGGGGTATCCTAAGTTTAGGTCTTTTAACACGAGAATTGGTCTTGTACTTTGCCTCTTCTTTCATTCTTTTAGCACTTTGCTTCCTATTGTCTGATGACTCGTTTTTCTAATTGTGGTTTTGCTTCTCGATTGTTTTTTGCAGATAAAAGATACGTGACTCCCAACCTTAACTTTGTCAACATCCTCGATCTTAACAAGGTGCTGAGATCCAAGGTGTTTGTGAGCGAGGACAGACAACTGAGAGCCGTTCATATTATCCTCGAATTCAAGCCTCTGTCTGACAAGTTTCAGGACGTGGGCAACGTAATTAGAGCTAGTGATCCTCGGCTAGCTCGAATTGATGTCTCGATGCACGGATTCTTAGCCTAAGAAGACATTGTGCAAGTTGAGTTGCCCTCCCACTGTTCTCCCTGTGAAGCAACGACTCCGAGAGAAAAGACAGCCTCTTCGCGCTTGTCACTTGAGACTAAGATAGACCAATTTCAACTTGAGGAAGAGAGAGAGAGGAGCAAGGAGAGCCTACAGGTTGTTAATTGCTCTAATTTGATTAAGGTCAACTTCAATTATGTGGGTAACTATGTAACCCAAAAACTTGCTAGAGCCTATGCCAAAAGAACTCTTAACGGCATTAAGGTGCAATTTGTGTTTCCTCAGTATCTCGAAAATATTCCTGAGGTCATCTATATGCTCGGACTCTGCTTTACTCCTTACCACCATATCATCTATATACACCTCAATATTTTTGCCCAACTAAAGCTCAAACATCCTAATCATCATCCTCTGTTAGGTAGACCATGCATTTTTCAATCCAAAGGGCATTACTTTGTAGTGGTAATTCCCAATGGGTGTAAGAAAAGCAATCTTTTCCTGAACATCCAGAGCTAACGATATCTGATGATAGTCCTAAAAGGCATCCAAAAAGCTCATCTGAGGATGGCTTACAGTTGCATCCACTAATTGATCTATCCGAGACAGGGGGAAAGGGTCCTTTAAGCAAGCTTTATTTAAATCTGTAAAGTCTACACATACTCGTCACTTCCCAATTTTCTTTTTCACCACCACTGTGTTGGCCAACCACTCAGGGTAAAATACCTCTTTTATGGCCCCAACCCGCTTAAGCTTGAATACTTCCCCCTTGACAGCATTAGAATGTTCTCTAAATTAGTGCCGAGGTAGTTGCTTATTAGGGATGGCAGACGAATTGACGTTTAAATGATGGCAAATGAAATTTAAATCCACCCCAGGGGCTTCATAGGCACTCCACACAAACACGTCAATATTTTTTTTAAGAAAATCTATCAGCTCTTGCCTCTCCTGAAGAGGTAGCTAAACTCCGACCTGAAAGAACTTCTCCTCATCGTCGCCAATAACAACTCTTTCCAGATGCTCGCACTTTGCCCCTTCTACCACTACCTTCGTGGACAACACTGGTACCTTTGATTGCTATAAGTCCCGCCCAACAGAGGCCGAAGACTCACCTCCAATCTGATGTCTAATTACGGCCACCAAGCACTGCCTAGCCATAGACTGGCTCCCAACTAGCTCCTCAACCTAGTTCCTAGAAGGATACTTCTCTTTCAAGCGCAAGATGGAAGATACAGCTTCCATGGCGTAAAGCCAAGGTCTTGCCACAATAGTAGTATAGGGGGAGTAGGCATCTATCACGATGAAGTTCACTTCCATGACCTCTGTCCCTGCCTGAACGAGTAATCAGATTTGGCCTTTCAGAAAGACAATCTTCCTATCAAACCTTATCAAAGGGGAATCATAGCAAGCCAGGTTCTCAGTTCTCAGTTTCAGCCCCTTAAATAGGTCAAGGTACATGATTTCTACACTGCTGCCTTGATCTACCAACACTTTTTTCACATCATACCCACCTATCCTGAAGGTGACCACCAAGGCATCATCATGTGGCTGCAAGGTTCTAACCTTATCCTCATCCAAAAAGCTCAAAGCCAGCCGGGCTTCCATTCTACTCCTTTTCGGATCAGGAGACGAGTCCTCTGCGGATGGCCGAGCTACAGACATCATCCTGGATGGCTGAGAACCAGTCCTTCCTGAAGCAGCAAGAATGACACTGATTGTACCTAGAGGTGGTCTTATAGAAGCATCTCTCTAAGCCCCCGAACCTACTTGACCACCTTGTCCGTTGGGTTGATTCAAGAATTGCTTTAGCTTCCCCATCTTAACCAATTGCTCCAAATGATTCCACAACGTCCTGCAATCTTCTGTAATGTGCCCTTGTTCTTGGTGGTATTGACAATGAAAGCTTTGGTTGCATTTCGTAGGGTCTCCCCCCATCTTATTTGGCCACCTAAAGTATGGCTCGTTCTTAATTTTTCCTAAAATCTGGTGCACAGGTTCTCAGAATACAATGCTAACCACTTAAGCTATAGTTGAGCCAGAATGCCCAGCAAAATCTTTACGAGGTCGGTTGTTGTTGTATCTATCCGACCTGAAATCCCTTTGATCCTGAGGGACCACCTTAGCTTTTCCCTTTCTCTGCTGTTAATCCTCCTCGACCCGCTTATATCCATCAATGCGATCCATGAGCTAACGCACACTCCTAACAGGCTTCCTTGTCAGACTTTCTCAAATTATACTCGGCAGACAGGCCGACCTTGAAAGTCCTTATGGCCATATCATCGAAATTCTCATCGATCTCATTGAACATCTCCCAGTATTTGTCAGAGTATGTTTTTAGGGTCTTTCTCTCTCGCATGGTCATGAACAGCAAAGAGTTCAAGGGCTGAGGAACTCTACGCGAGTAACAAAATGAGCTTCAAACGCCCGAGTAAGCTCTTTAAAGGAATTAATAGAGCCTTGACCCAGGCCATCAAACCACCTCATCACTACAGACTCTAAACTAGATGGGAACACCTTGCACATCAAGACTTCATTTTTTGAGTGAACAATCATTCTCTAGTTGAAGTGGCTCACATGCTCCACAGGATTTGTTCGACCATTGTACATGATGAATGTTGGCGAATAAACCGCCAAGGAAGTTTTCCTCCTTCAATTTTGCATGTGAAAGGTGATTTGGAAATTTGGTTTAACGCCCTAGTCATAGCATCATATCGTTTCCAAGACCTTTGCAAGACGGGCTTCTATTTCTGCACTTATAATGGCAATCCTCATCATCTGAAAAAGACTCATTGGGAGGAGTCCATGACCTAGGCCTATAGCCCCCATCCCCATTGTCATCAGAAGAAGGGTCAAATCTTGAAGGAGTCTTTCTCCGTCGTTCGCAGCGTAACCTCCTTCGCAGACAGTCGATCTCCAACTGCAGGCTTCTAGTATTCTCTTCATGAGAAACATGACTCCTACTTCAAGACTGGCTCCTGCTAGTTTGAGTAGTATTTATACTAACTTCACGATGTCTACTGCGTTCAAGGTTAAGGAAATGATCTTGGCACTGGGAACCAATAGATTCTTCCTGGTTTGGACCTAAACCCACCATAGCGGAACGTTGATCTCACTAAAAATCAAGTATTCCTATAGACAGTGCCAATTGAACGAGCGAGTTTTGATTCCCGAGTCCAAAAGGTAGAAGGATTCAGGCCCAAAAAGCCCAACACAGAATTTTTAGAAAATGGGCTAAAAACTAGGTTTCGATGAGTTGAAATAAAATAAAGGAAAACAAATTTAGTGCGAAGAAATCCTTCATTGGCAAAGTCCAAGAAGAGTAGTTCTTAAGAATATTCCACTCAAACTACCAATATCACCACCACCATCACCATCAATATTACAGCTACCTTCATCATCACCTGTTAAAGGCAAAACAGAGCATAAACAACATGATGGACTAAACGGCAATGGGAAGAATAAAGAAAAGAAAACAACAGAAGGAAGCTTAATTATAGCACATGCCAGAAAGAAGAAGAAGTCCATAACAGCTGTCAAGCACTGATTGGAGAAAATAGGTGTCATGCCGTGATTAGTTGTGCAGCCAAAAGTTTGTTAATTTGTTATTTTGGGCGGGAAGTGCAGCCCCTGTTTTCAATGTATATAAATAGGTGGTTTGTTAATTATTTGTAATCAATTTTCATTTCTATAAACACTAAATCAATGAGAAATTTTTGGTTTCTTCAAGAACCTTCTTTCTTTGCATGGTATCAGAGCATTTTCCTTCTGCCTCAGAAAACTTTCCTTTTTTGTTTCTCAGTTCCCAAACAAAGTTTGTTGAGCCTTTTGTTTCTTGATCATGGCTTCTGATTCCACAAACAACACTCAATCACAAACTGGAAATTCAATACCTTCTTCCAATACAGTAATGGCAAATGAATCTGCGAACAATCCATTTTTCCTTCCAACGAATGAGAATCCTAGTCTTGTTCTCACTTCACAGCCTCTAACTAGTCCAGAAAACTATCTGAGTTGGGCACAGTCAATGTTCTTGGCTTTGAGCTCCAGAAACAAATTTGGCTTTGTGAATGAATCAATTCTTGAGCCAGATCCATCTTCTCCATTGTTCAATTCTTGGAGTAGATGCAACACCACAATGCTTTCATAGTTAACGAATTCTCTTAGCATGGAGCTTAAAGCAAGTGTCATTTACATCAACATTGCGAAGGATGGATTTTTGGATTGATCTTAAGGATAGGTTTTCTCAAGGAAATACTCCTAGGCTTTTTGAGCTTCAAAAGGAAATTTCACACCTTTCACAGGGATCACTCTCGGTGAGCTCCCATTTCACAAAGTTCAAGACCTTGTGGGATGAATTTGCCAATTATCAACCTTTCACAGTATGTACCTATGCTTGCACTTGTGGTTCCAAGACTTCTCAATTGGAAGCTCAGCACAAGGAGCATGTATTTCGTTTTTTGATGGGATTGAATGATAGTTATGGCAATGTGATTAGTCAAATTTTGCTGATTAAGCCTTTTTCCTCTCTTAGTAAGGTATGTTCTTGGATCTTACAAGAGGAAAAATGAAGGAGCATTGGTCATGGCTTCCACATAGTTCAGTCCTCAGATGTTGTGGCTATGAATGCTAATGACAGCAGGGGTTTTCATGCCAATCAAGGTCATAATCATGGAGGAAAAGGAAATAACTCCAAGAAAGACAGACCAGTATGCACTTACTATGGTCTCACTGGTCACATAGCAAGATAAATGCTATAAGCTTCATGGATATCCTCCAGGCTATAAGCCAAAAGGAGGTAACAAAGTCATGGCAAATCAAGTTTCTACAATTTTGCCCTCAGGAACCTATGGTTCAGATGGTTTTCATTTAGCACTGAGTGTTGGTTTACCTACTGCTGGTGTTTTACCTAATGTCAATGCTCAATCTGACATGATTCCTACTTCACAAAATTTTCTTGGTCATGCTTTTAGGGGTTCTCATTCACAAGTTAGTCCACAAGCTTCCTTGTCTCAATGCCTTCTTTCTCAGGCCCAATGTGAGCAATTCCTCAACTTTTTGAAGACTTATATGGCTCCTAGATCAAGCAATAGTGCACAGACTAGTCATCAAGTTGCTTCTGTCATGGCAACAACCTCTTCCATTCCACAACCATCACCTTCTACTTCCACTTCACCTTCTTGTTCTTCAAATTTTTCAGGTAATCCCTATTGGATTCCACCCAATTTCTCTCATTCCATTTTTTCTGCTCAAGTTGTTTATAAGCATGCCTATAATCCTGATACTTGGATTCTTGATATTGGTGCAACTAATCATATGGTGCACTCAGTCACTCAATTCACTGAAATTACTTCTACAGTCCAAACTTATGTCTTTTTGCCAAATGGAGAACAAGCTTTAGTTACACATGTAGGCACTGTACAAGTTACTTCTACACTCACTCTCACTGGTGTTTTATGTGTTCCTTCTTTTAGCTTTAATCTAATTTCAGTTAGCAAACTCACCAAGAATCTTTCTTGCTGTCTTATTTTTCTTGGTGATTGCTGTTTTATTCAGGACCTTACTCAATGGAGCATGATTTGTCTGGCTAAGGAATACAATGGCTCGTATTTGCTGCAAGATTCAGATTCTAGACCAACTACTTCTGCCTTTGCTGTTGCTGTCAATCACATTTCTTCTTCAAATTTGTGGCACATTAGATTAGGTCATCCATCTTATTCAAAACTTGATTTGTTGAAGCAAGTTGTACATACTGATGTTTCAAATAAAACAACTTGCTGTGATGTTTGTCATTTTTCAAAGCAAGAGAGACTTCCTTTTACTCTTAGTACTCATGTATCTTCTAAGCCTTTTGAATTGATTCATTGTGATCTCTAGGGTCCCTTTGCAACTAGTACCATTGATGGTTTTAAGTACTTTCTAGCTATTGTAGATGATTACAATAGATGCACATGGGTTTACCTTCTTAAACATAAATATGAAACTCAAGTGTTTTTACCTCAATTTGCAATTATAGTGAATACTCAATTTAATAGCAAAATTCAGACTACTAGGAGTGATAATGGTACTGAATTTTTCTTAAAGGATTTCTTTCACTCTAATGGGATTTTGCATCAATTAGCATGTGTTAATACTCCTCAACAAAATGGAATTGTTGAAAGAAAACATCAACACATTCTTAATGTTGCAAGAGCTTTAATATTTCAATCCAAAGTTCATTTGTGCTTTTGAGGAGATTGTGTTTTAACTGCAGTTCACTTTATTAACAGAATTCTGTCAAAGTCACTAGGAAATAAGAGTCCTTATGAAATGCTTTTTCACTCTCCACCTTCCTATTATCATCTCAAATGCTTTGGCTATTTGTATTTTGTTTCTACATTGCCTCACAATAGAAATAAATTTGCACCTAGGGCTAGAAAATGTGTTTTCTTAGGCTACTTCAATGGCATTAAAGGTTACAAGGTATTAGATCTTGAATCCAATTCAGTGTACGTTTCTAGAGATGTTATTTTTTATGAACATGTCTTTCCCTATGTCACTTCATCTCAGCCTTCAACTTCTTACTTAGATGATTTTGTCTTCCCCCATTATACCTCAGACTGTATTGAACCTTCCTCACTTTCTTTTCCCAATATTCTCTAATATCAGTATTGTTGTACCAGATACTACTCCTGCCATTTCTGCAGACCCTATTGACACTACTCTTGCAATTTCTGCTGACCCTATTGTCTCCACTGACATCAATTCCTTATCTGAACCCATCATTTCTGATTCACTTAATTCATCTTCATCTAGTCCTTCCATACCTGTCTTGAGAAGATCAACTAGACCTCGTAATCCTCCACCCTACCTTTCAAACCATGCCTGCCAATCTGTCAGCACTAAGGCTGGTTTTGGTTTTCCCTATGATGTTTTAGCTAGTTTGGATTATTCTCATCTTGGCCCTGTCTTTCACTCTTTTGTTATGGCAATCACCAATACTCCTTCAGAACCTGTCTCTTTCCATCAGGCAGTTCAGTTCCTTGAATGGAGGGCTACCATGGACAAAGAGATTAAGGCTTTGGAGATCAATGACACTTGGACTTTAACCCTTTTGCCACCAGGTAAGACTCCAATTGGGTGTAAATGGGTTTATAGGATTAAGTATCTTCTTGATGGTACTATTGAGAGGTATAAGGCATGTTTAGTTGCTAAGGGGTTCACACAGAAACTTGGATTGGACTATTCAGAGACCTTTTCCCCAGTTGCTAAATCAGTTTCAGTCAGGATTGTTCTTTCTTTGGCTGCTGTGAAAGGGTGGTTTCTCCATCAAATGGATGTTAATAATGCATTCTTGCATGATGATTTAATTGAGGATGTTTACATGTGTCTACCACTTGGTTTCACAGCAAAAGGGAGAAGAATTTAGTTTGTAAGTTGAATAAAAGTCTCTATGACCTTAAGCAAGCGTCAAGGCAATGGTTTGATAAATTTTCAAACATTATAATGCAAATAGGGTTCGTACAGTCTAAGTCAGACTATTCTTTGTTCACTCACAATCAAGGGTCTTCTTTCACAATGTTATTGGTTTATGTGAATGATATATTACTCACAAGGAATAACCCTGACTGTGTTGCTGGTTTAAAGAAGTTGCTTGATAACAAGTTTGGTTCAGGTTTGGTTTGAAAGACCTTGGTTCACTAAGATATATCTTAGGACTTAAGGTAGCAAGAACTGATGAAGGTATAAGTTTAAACCAAAGAAAATATGCCCTAGAGATCCTAAAGGATACTGGTTTTATTGGTTTTAAGCCTATAAAGTTTTCTATGGAGCAAAACTTGAGATTGTCTAAGTATGAAGACAAGCCACTTACAGACCCGGGTTAGTACAGGAGATTAATTGGAAGGCTGTTGTATTTAACTCTAACAAAACCTGACATTACCTATGTTGTGCATAGGTTAAGTCAGTTTGTCTCACAGCCAAGGAAACTTCACTTATTTGCAACCCACAGAGTACTTCAATACATAAAAGGATCACCAGGACAAGGGATTTTCTTTCCTAGCAAGTCTGATTTGCATATTAGATGTTTTTATGATGCAGATTAGGTTGGATGCCCTGACACAAAAAGATCATTGACAGGCTATGCTATTTATCTAGGAGAATCATTGATATCATGGAGATCAAAGAAACAAGGTCTCATGGTCCTCAGCAGAAGCTGAGTACAGAGCATTGGCTAGTGTGGCATGTGAGATAACTTGGGTGTTGCAATTGCTCAAGGATTTGAAGGTTGAACATTCTAATCCAGTCATGTTGTTCTGTGACAATCAAGCAGCACTATATATGGCTGCTAATCCAGTCTTCCATGAGAGAACCAAGAACATTGAAGTGAACTGCCATTTGGTTCGAGATAAGATCTTAGAATGAATGATTAAAACATTTCATGTAGCAACAAATGCTCAAGTGGCTAACACTTTCACCAAAGCTTTAAGCTATAATTCCTTTGCAAGATTATCTAAGAAGTTAGGATTAAAAAACATATTTGTGCCAAAGCAAGTGAAGGAATCATCTTCAATTCAAGTCACTGAGCTTACAACTCATGACTTGAGGGGGAGTGTTAAAGGCAAAACAGAGCATAAACGACATGATGGACTAAACGGCAATGGGAAGAATAAAGAAAAGAAGAAAACAACAGAAGATCATTAATAAGCTATGCTATTTATCTGGGAGGATCATTGATATCATGGAGATCAAAGAAACAAGGAGCGGTCTCAAGGTCCTCAGCAGAAGCTAAGTACAGAGCAATGACTAGTATGGCATGTGAGATAACTTGGGTGTTGCAATTGCTCAAGGATTTAAAGGTTGAACATTCTAAACCAATCATATTGTTCTGTGATAATCAAGCAGCATTGTACATAGCTACTAACCCAGTCTTCCATGAGAGAACCAAGCACATTGAAATGAACTGCCATTTGGTTCGAGATAAGATCTTAGAAGGAATGATTAAAACATTTCATGTAGCAACAAATGCTCAAGTGGCTGACATTTTCACCAAAGCTTTAGGCTATAATTCCTTTGCAAGATTATCTAAGAGGCTAGGATTAAAAGACATATTTGTGCCATAACAAGTGAAGGAATCATCTTCAGTTCAAGTCACTGAGTTTACAACTCATGACTTGAGGGGGAGTGTTGAAGGCAAAACAGAGCATAAACGACATGATGGACTAAACAGCAATGAGACAAATAAAGAAAAGAAGAAAACAGCTGAAGGAAGCTTATTTATAGCACATGCTAGAAAGAATAAGTCCATAACAATTGTCAAGCACTAATTGGAGAAAACAGGTGTCATGCCTTGATTGGTTGTGCAGTTAGAAGTTTGTTATTTTGGTCAGGAAGTGTAGCCTCTATTTTCAGTGTATATAAATAGGTAGTTTGTTAATTATTTGTAATCAATTTTCATTTTTGTAAACACTGAATCAATGAGAAATTTCTAGTTTATTCAAGAACCTTCTTTCTTTTCCATCATTATATTAATTATTCGGTCTTCTCATTATTATTTTATTCACGTTATTTTTTTTTGGTAAAACTTCACTCAAATGTTTTCATCCAGATTATAGAAATATATATTGATAAATTTGAAATTTCCATATTTAAATCTCATTGTTTTTAAAAGTACAAAAATTAGGTACAATTCCTTATTTGCAATATATTATTTTTCTCAATAAGAATCAAATGCATAATTACTGTTAATTTAATTTTCTCAAAATATATAACATTATTTGTGCTTCAATGACCAATGCGTTCAATGACGTAGAAAATTGCATCTAAATTTTGCAAGAATTTCAAATTTTCTAAGGTATATTAAATTTACGCCCAAATACATTCTAATAACGCAAACACAACATAATCTCTTGTTCAGAATAAAGGACAAGGTTTGCTGGAACGACACTTCATATATCATAAGAACTTCATCAATGTACTGGGTTAACACCTCTTACCATCCCAAACTTTAAGGACTAGGCTGTGATACTATACCATGCTTGTGGCCACAAAGCAGTCCGTACTGCAGAGGAGAGACTCTTATGTAATTCATAGCTTCAGTATGAAAATATTTAAACGATGAACATCTAGGTTCTCATCGTTCTTCAACAAAAATGGTACTCATCATTCAAGTACCATTAACAAAGCATGGGTTGGATATAATTCCTTTGATACAAGTAAAACGGACCTGCATTCGTATTGATCAGATATTTGTTTTGCTTCGTAAGCTCCTCCAAGCGTTCACCCGGAGTAGGGTAGCCTGCAACAATTAGATGAAGTATTTTTAAGGAAAAAGAAAAAAGTCGAGAATGGCTAGTTTTGTAAATAAGCTTCAACGTGCAAGCTATGTTTAGAAATATTGGTACAATTATTTTCATACCTGCTACATGAGGTTTTTTCACTCAAAAGTACATTCACTGAGCAGCCAATTCACAACAAAATTCTGGTTCTATCATTTACACATATCTTTAACCTAGATAAGAACGCATTTTTTGGCCTATTTGGATTAAAGAAAATGGAAACTAATTAAAATTTCCATTTAGGAAGTGTAGTCAGGCTTGGACTTGATTTAATTTGGGTTGTTAGTGCAAAGATTGATTGGTTGTCAGTGTGCTGAACTCACCCTAACTTGAGGGATGTATCTGAGCTGTCATAGTCATGAGGGGCACCAGTTGAGTTGCAGACATTAGTGACAGACTCTGATGACTGGCCTTCCTCAGCAATCAGATTCTCTGACTCAGTGCCAATGTGTCTTCGGCCATTAGATATATCTACCACCTTAGTCAACATATCACTTTCAATTAGCAATCAAAGAAGAAGAAGAAGAAGAAGAAGAAGGGAGTGAGAGATTCCATACTTGCTGTCTTAATCGCTCATTCTCTTCCATCAATTGCATCCCCTGTACGATTCATGAATTCAAATAAAAACATGACAGGGAAATGTTAGCATGTAAGTACAGAAATTTAACAATCAAGCTTTTTGCTTATGTGCATGCCCATGTCAAACCGTAAGTACAAGGGTCTGCAACTTAATTGTTAAGATATACATGAATCATATTAAGAACATATGTCAATATAGAATTGGCTAATCCTTTAACAAAAGGCACTTTACTTGTAATTGAGTAAATATAAGATGTGTTTAATAATTCAAGGAACAAAGTTTCAAGTTCAAATGTTAAAGTCATGCAAGTCTGCCCAAGAATCAAATGAAGAAGTGCTAGTTTTTAAAGCTTGACAGGTAATATCTATTGAGATTTAAAAAGCTATTTAAGTCCGATGCTCGATAAATAGGGTATCTATCGAGATTTAAGAAAATCAATTTTTTAAATTTGATTTCACTATAATCCGTGAATAAATATTTAGGCTTTCTTTTCTTACAATCCTAAACATATATAAGGATTGTTTTAAAGGCCGTCACAGCTAATGCAATTCAATGCAAAGGTTTTTTACAAGTATATTGTGAACCAGAGACATGCCCTAGTTCATCTTTCTATTCAAGAAACTGTTGTATTTGTACACCGTAGAGTTTTATAATCAAAGAACTTCGTGATCTTCATCGTGTGATGAACTAAAGAACTTTGCGGCCAACAACCTTCTCAAGTTGGTAAGTAAGCCGCATACTGGAATCCGCACATCGAATTGGTTAGTCACATACTGAGAGCCGCGCATCAAAAGGAGAGATTGTCATTATAGAACAAGTCCATTTGGCTATTGGGATAAGGATTCAACCGTAGGTTAGTATAAGTTACTGGGATTCCTTTATTTGTAACCGTTTGTTGTGATAATAGTGAATTCTTGAGAGTGATGACTTTAAAATCACGCCATGGGATTTTCGCCGCGTAGGTTTTCTCCATTCGTAAACAAATTACCATATCAATTTATTTTTCATTGCATTTTAATTTAGTTGGTGATTTGTTTGTACTAACACGCTTATTACATGCTAATTGAATTGATTAATTAACTCGACTAATTAATCGGTTAATTCATCACAAATAGTCAATACATTCTTAGCCTATCATTAATTATATTTCAAGTCTAGAGTACTCTAGCCTGTACCTCCCAGATACTATGATGTCTTTAGGATAGTTCACCCAAAGAAAAAGATTCAGCTGCAGGAACTAATCAGCTCGACAAAACGTAGAAAACTATTTAACATAAAAACGAGATGTGCATTAATTTATTGTTTATGCCTAAATTTTTCTACATAGAGAAAATGTGTGATAGAAAAGTTACAAATTAAACAAAGGACGAAGATCTTATTAACATTTTTTTTTTGTTGTTGAGCTATACCTAATACGCATGGTACACCACTTTGCATGCATGAACTGTTTTTCAATTTCTTTTTCTTTTATTTTTCATTCCTTTCTTTGTTTTCTTTTTATAATGGAGAACTTTTGAAGGGTTTTCCCAGTGCAACAAGAAAGATAATTCATTTTCCTTTATTTATGGTGAACCAGAACTACTCCACTTGTCTAACAATTTTGAAAAAGTTTAGTTTCTAACCTTTCTTTGAAGATCATTTATCTCTCTCATAATCTTCTCACCCTGAAATGCATAGAGTTCAAATTATACCAAGAGACAAGCTAGAGTCAAGCCCATGATTATACCAAAAAGACTTTTAAATAAAATAAGCTTAGACCTTTCTTTCTATCACACGGCTCAATCCAGATTCCAGTGACCTCTCTAGCAGCTGCAGTTCTTCTACATTTAATCCTTGAAGCTCCTCTCCTCTCATCTGCCTATTTTATACAGAATATAACGCCTCCATATATATGAATGTATAGCATCACTATTTTCAGATTTTGTTTTTAAAGACTTATACCTCAGCTGATGGCTTTTCTCTGCAATTTCCTTGCTCAATCTGGAGTAGTTGCTGTTCTCTACTAGCTACAGTACACATTTGATTATATATTTAGTACGTAAACGAAAAATAATGACACAATGGTCAGAAATGTAAGTTAAACGTTTTTGTCAAGTATATAGAGTTATATTGTAACTTTCAAAAACAAGACAAGTATTCATCTTCTAAATATTTAAAGACCATAAAATAATTATGAAAGCAATTAGCAACTGAGAGTCCTTGGGGAATTATATTTGACGAAATTTCATTTATCCCAAAATCTTAAACTCACGTATAGAGCACATGGGTTTTTTAATGGAATGTGAAGTTGAGGCATGATACAAACTCATGACCACCTATTCTGATATCATAATTAAAATAACACTCATCCAAAAGTTTAGGCGATTAAAAATAATACTTAATCATTTAACTATTATATGATGGAAGTTTAGGATTCGATCCTCCTAAATAGAGGGGTTGGGGTAGGTTTAAAAGGAACTGAGGAGGAGGGTTGTTCACTCAAAAAGAGGTACCATCCAGAGATATTATGCACAATAAATGAATTTCTTGATTCACAATCTTTTCGACAAAGTCCATAAATAAAGGCTTTAATAATCAGGGTCAAAGTCATTTAATAACACATTCTGTACTTCAAATGCTTTACCATAAAGATAGATATATAAACACTAAAACAACTGACCTGCAACTCAAGAGATGGTTGATCCAGTTTCTCAAGGTTCTTTGAGTGCAAATTATGTCTCTCTAGTATTTCCTTCATGCTTCAAAAGTATACAAAGTCACTTGTGTGAATGCAGTCAAGTCCCAAACAAAAAAGTATAAATGCTTTTGCATTTGTTGAGTTTTGAATGCATTAATAGAAATTACAATCATTAATTAAAGATTTAAAAATGCTTTTGGTCCTTGACCATTAGGGGTGGTTTTATTTAATTCTCATACCACCCCAAAAATTGAGGACCAAAAGCATGTTTAAGCCTTTATTAAAATATAGCCTTGGCTGAAAGTTTAGGTTTGGAATCTGTGAGAAATTCTTTACTGCTCCACCCAGGTTGCTAATGAGTAAGAAGGAAAAACAATTTTACATTAAGAATGTCATTTGAATTAAAACTCATTCAAACCAGTCAGGGCCGGCTCAAGGTACTGTGAGGCCTAAGGCGACAACTTTAAGTAAGGTCTATTCTCATACTTTGAATATTAATAGAATATTTATTTAACTTTTGGTTTTTTTTTTCCATTTAAAATCTATTTTTTAGAAAAAAATTACAAATTAAAACGAACCCATCACACTATTCAATGACCATACAACTAAAATAAACACTATTTATTGAATGAAGTAACCAATCAGTAAAAAATTATGATTGAAAATTTTAATAAAGTTATATATTTGATTTTTCAAAATAGAATTTGAGTATAAATTTATTTACTAGTATAAGATTAATGAGTTCTTTTAACATTTATGTGCGAGAGATTAAATGATTAACCCATCCAATGAAAATATTTTTCTTTAATAAAAATCAACTATTTTTTTATTTATTGGTGAATATTTAGGGTTTAATTAATACTTTTATTGGTACATGAACGAATATCTCTATTGGTAAAAATTTAGGGCATTTTTTCATTGGGGGGCCTTAAGCGGTTGCCTGTTTGGCTCACCTATTGAGCCGGCATTGAAACCAGTAGAAGTATCTTTGAAGCTCAAATCATGATACAAAAACCATCTGATGTAGGACAAAACCAAAATTTATCATCAAAATGATTTGTCTCTACAAGAGTACGTTATTGTGCTTACTTTAAAAAATAATAATAAATAGCAAATTATTTTGCTACTAAGAAAAGACGTCTGGTGATAACTTTTTATTATCAGATCAAGACACCATTCGGTTTTTAGCGTAGGTGAGGATTAAACCCCAAATCTCTTATTCAACCATCAGAGGAGAAATTATTAGATTCACTTGGATGATTGCTAATGTAATCCTCCCAACCAATTAAATAATGTCATTTATGCAAATGTGTGAAAAAGATTCCTTAGTAGCACAAGAATTAAAAATAAAAAACCACCAGGTTATGTCACATTTGCATAAATAGCAGTGTTTTATTGGTTAAAAAGACTAAAAGGACCACATCAGCCATCCTCCCAGTGGGCTTAATAATTTCTTCCGTCAAAGATTTAACCAGTTAAGCTAACTAAAACCCACTAAATGACTTCACTCTAGAACATTAAATAAAAATTATAATGAATCAAATATACTACTACAACCCATAATAAAAATACAATTAACTCCAAAATTAAATCAAGCTATATTAAAGTAAATATTTTCTTGCATCATTAGCAAGATGAGTTTTGCTTAATTTATTGAAACAGCCGAACTATGATGGGAATTACTGATTATCATTAAAGGGTACCGTTTTCACATTGGGAAGGAACTAAAAACCACCGAAGACTCTGATACTCAGAGAACGAGAAAACCAATAAACAAAGTAAAACATTTAATCCAAGCATCATTGCTAATATTTGCACAATGTAATAGGTAGCAAGCATCACCAGTTATTTTAGCTAAAAATAGCAAACCCAATTAATCAAATACCACACTTCTCTTCATGCTAAACCATTATCAAAACAAAGACAATCTTTCCCTCATTTAAGAATTAACCTTGAACTATCTTATCACCATTAGAGGATATTTGTGGCCTTTACAAAGGACTGATGCCTCAAAAAACGATTTATATCATGCATAATTCTAGCTAAATCCTAGGAAGCACCAACGCGACTGGGAGGGTGCCGCACCGGAGTCCGACGCAGAGTTTTTTTTTTTTTTTTTTTACAGATTCACGCCGACTTGGCTCCGATTCGCGCCGACTCTGCTTCAATTTGGGCCAATTCGTGCCAATTCAGCCAGCAGTCGAAACAAGCCGAAATTGGCCTTGAATCATGCCGAAATAGGCTTTGAATGAGGCCCAAACATCCTAAATCTGTCCTTCCTCAATTTTATTCTGAACGTTTGTTGCTTCTTTTGTGTTTTTTTTTTTGTTTTGTGTTTCTTGCCTTCTTTCTTTCTTTTGTGAACCAAGGACATATAATGTGTTTTTTAAGAATATTTTAATAGTAAAAATATATAGAAAATACAAATAAAAATATTTTTAATAATTTTTTAATTGCTGCACCCACACCCTACTTTTTCAAAAATTGCTAAGTCCCGCACCCCCACCCAAATCCGGAAACGCACCCATGCTTCATAGGCTAAATTATATAACAAATTTACAAGTCTTCATTTCTTATGCTTGTTAAAGATTCAAATAAACCATTAAGGTATGTTTGAAATAAAGGGAGATGAGAGTATAGTAGACTATTCTATTAGTCATCTTCTCTTCTCATCTCCTCTCCCCTATATTCCCTCCATCCAAATGAGTGTTTAATTCTTGTAAACCAAGTATTTCAAGAGTTCAAGATACAAATGTTCTAACATTACAACATGGTCATCGATAACAAGTTCTCTTATTAAAGCGTTGTTCTTCTATTAAACTATAAGTAACCGATTATTCCAGTCTCACTGGTCCACCTGCTCAAACATGGAGAGGCACAAGGGAATGAACTAACTGCAATTAGTTCTATAATTTCCTTTTGCGCACACTTTGGTCCTTTGTGGACCACATCAAATCAAAGTGTAGAGAAAAAGGAAGAGGGAAAAAGATGGCAACACAAATCCTTTTTAACATTTTCATACTAAAGAATTTATTTAAAGATTCCCGTATAGCTTCTACAAAAGCTGAGATGAAAGCCGCTTGAGTATATTTACCATAAAACTCCTACTACAACCAACCTTTTCTTTAGCAATATTACTTCAATCCACAAGTCTATTCAACTGCACTCTTATTCAATACCACCTATCTTATCAAGTCAATCAGACCCCAGTTTAGAGTCCCAACAGGAACAACATCCAAGTTACAGTCCCTGTTAATAATTCATTTTTTGTTTAAATAAAAACTACAGTTTTATGATTCTCATTGACGTGGTCTTCTTAAGTTCTTTAACTCATTCTACCAGAGATTACTGTAAGAAACATTCTAAAATATAAACTGCCAAACCAAAGAGAGGGCCTCTAAAACTATCATCCTTGTTCAAGACAAGAGCGTTTAAGTTGCAGACCCTTCACTACCCCAATAGTTTAATACCTTTCTCTCTTTCTTAACAAATAAATAAGAAGTACAGCTTTATTACTTCCATTGACGTGGGGGTTCTTAGTTCTGACCTCCCATTCTTCCAGGAATTTTAGCATGAAACAATCTAATACACAAACTGTTAAACCAAAGAGGTCTAAAACTATTACCATTTAAAGTGTCAAAGTTTCTGTATTTTATCACGTGTGCACAACGAGAGAGAGAGAGAGAGAGAGAGAGAGAGAGACCTTGAGCTGGAGTACTCAAAGAGCTTTCCAGTAGAAGAAAAGATAATGAGAGCAACATCAGCATCACAAAGCACAGATAGCTCCTCAGCTTTCTTAAAAAGCCCTCTTCGCCTCTTCGAGAAAGTGACTTGCCTAGCTGTGGCGTTGTCAATCTTCTTGATCTGAATCTTCTCTCTCGCCATTCTTCTTCTTCTCCTCCAACTTTTACCTAGAAGAAAGCTTTACTGTATATACCAAAAGGAAACAAAAAAAAAAAAGACTCGGTGTAAGAATCTCCTTCTTTTTAGTTTTACACTTTCAAAGACATGGAATAAACCAGAATATAATCAACAAGACCCACCACAAAAGGCAAGGTAGTTGCTATATATAGAGCGCTTGTGTGAGGCAAAAGCAAAGGTTAAACTGGCAGTGAAGTTGCCAAATTTAGCCTAGAATCTGAGCACTAACCCTAGTTTGATGAAAGGAGAGAGAAACCCATCTCAGATCCAGAAGAAGAGTGCTAAAAATTTCCACCAATTACAGGAACATTAAAGAGGTGGAGAGAGGAGATTGGTTGTGATGAAATTATTGCTTAAACTTACCAGTTTTGGGGTCGGTTTCGGTAATGGTGCTGTTGTTCCGTCTGGAAGACTTCTACTGAGCTCTGAAAAGTCACCAATGAGAGTTGGAGAGAGAGAGAGAGTATTCAAAATTGTGAAAACGAAAGTACCTTTTTCTGGTGAAGCAACGTCTTTGCTCTTACTCTTGGCCTTTCTTGCTGTAAAAGGTTAAGAAGGAATTGTTATAGAAAATAGAAATGATGACAGAGAAGGGCACGAGTGATATTTAGACAATTTTAGGGGCTTCACTAACTTTTTCAAATATTTGCAACATAAACTGATCTTTTCCTATTATAGAAGTGTCCTTTTTTTATGAACTATTATGGCAAGGTGTTTGAATTATAAATAGGGGTTATTTTCTTGAAAACATCCAAATTTTTTTTTTTTTAATATAAGATAGAAATTTATCGTAACTTAATTTAAATATATATGTATATGAAACTTCTTCTTGAAAACTTAAACCACAACTCTTACTCTTTACACTTTACAAATACTTATATTTATAAGGTGATTATCACACTAATAGTATAAATAGTAAAAACATCAAAATACTTTAAAAGTTTTCTTCCATTAGTTTCTAGTCCTTACTAAATATCGTGAGTGTTTTTATTATCTTTTTGAAGAAAGGGTTGCAAATTGCAATAAATAAATTCATAAACTAATCACCTATGCTAAGAAGTAAGAAGTACCAATTGAAAAGTACAAGCATTTATACAAAAAATTAAAAAAAATAGTTGAAAAGTACAAGCTTGATGGCCTAGTCGACAATGACATTAAGGACTTAAGATAGTAGCATAGTGCATTGTTTGGTATCCGTAATTTTCGGATAACTTATTTGTTAAATATTAATAAAAATATATAATTTTTTGTAGTTTTTTATGCTAAAGGTAAAATGTGTGACAAAAAGATAAAATTTAACTTATTTTCAAAAAAAAAAAAGTGCCAAACTATTTGCATAATATTTACATAAAAATAAATTAGTTACTTTTATATGTTAGGGTCATATTAACATATACTTTTAGAACAATTGTGAATAAATTATAATATTAAAATTTTAACATCATTTTCATTAGAAATATAAAAAATTGTCAACAAAATTAATAATTTAATCATTTTCTAATAAAATATTTTTTAAAATAATTTTTAAATTAATGATTTTAAGGTATTCATTAGTATTTTCTCATACATTAAATATATTGTAAAAAATAAGTTAAAGCTAACTTTGTTAAATATTTAAAACTTGAAAAACAAAATGTGTTACAATTACACTACATGCCATTCTTACCGACTAGAACCATTTGCAATCAAAAACTAGTCCAGTATATATATCGTTGCTTTCGAAAATTCGACATTCCAGACAAAAATCTATTGAAGATCTCCAAGAGTTACAATTTCTCTCACCGGCCCGTAGGATGTTATTTATTAGTCCTATATCTATCAACCTATGCTCACTAAAGCAACCAAAAAGAAAAAAAAAAATGAAATAAAGAAAGAAAGAAAGGAAAAGAAACCCTCTAGCTCCTAGCTATTAAGTCTATTACTCCTGTTCTAGATTGAAAGGTCGAAGTCCCCAAAAAATATTTAAGATAAAAAAGTACCAATGAATGAGAGATTTGTTGAACATGCATCAGTGCGGACGTGCTTGCCCAGGTCCGGTAACTGTTGCTGGGTCATCGTCTTCACTTCACTCGGTAAAAGCAAAAGCAAAAAGCAGAGAGTAATCGAATCCTCCCTGCCACCGTGCGTACGTGTTCTTCATCAATCATATCCAACTGCCACTTTTCTTTTTTTTCCCTAAATGCACTTCACCCACCCTCTCCACTACTCTTACGTTTATCTTTATGACTTTCTCTCACCTGACTTCTAGATTATTTATTTATTTTAATTAATAATGATATTGCCTACGTTTGGATAGCAATTTTTCTTATTCAAAGTTAAGTTGCGTTTTCTGTTTTTTTTTTTTTTTTTTTTTTTTTGCCGCACTTGTTGACTTTGAGAGACAAAATTTACTGTACATAAACAGTATTCATGCACTGTTTATGTATTAAAAAATATTAAACATGAGTCCCACGATACTATTCACACATTTAAAAATTATTTTGCTACAGTGTTTTCAGCAACTTTCAGCAACAATAAGTTGTATCCAAACGGACCCATTGTCTCTTAATACTTTGTATTTAACCTGAGTTGAGTGGTTTGAGTGGGAGTTTATTGTATATGTTGTGCTCACAGTAATAACTTCATCAAGACTTAATTGATATACGTGTTATTATAAAAAATAGTTAATATCTTTTATACATATTTTGTTGCACATTTTTTTCTATGCATAATTCAATTTTTGAGCTAAAATTATGTTTCGGATCTATGGCTTAGTTCAAAACTATTTAAATTATGTGTAATATGACGGTACGTGTTAGAAAGTATTTTTATATAAACTTGAATCAATTGTTTTGATGTTTCAAAAAAAAATTTAATTGTTTTGATAATTTTTTATATTTTTTTAATAAAAATAATATCAAAAGTTTCTTTAAATGTGTTTATTAATAATTGTCCTGTGCACATTTTAACAACGCTCTTATTTTTATTGTATTTTAGGATTCGTTTGGATATAGTTGAAAATTAAAAATTGAAAACTGAAAATACTGTAACAAAATAATTTTTAAATATGTAAATAGTACCGTAAGATCCATTTTTAATGAAAAAATTGCTAAAAAGTGAAATTTGTGGATCCGTAAATAGTAAAATTTGTGTAAAAAAGTCAATTATTGATGAATAGTACAAAAAATCAGCTCGAAAAGCTGAAAAGTAAAAAAAAAAAAAAAAAAAAAATGCAAACGCGTTTGGGAAGCACGTTTTGCACTTCCCAAAATGCGCTTTCCAAACTCATTTGCGTTTTTCTTTTTTACTTTTCAGCTTTCTCAGCCAACTTTTTTGACTTTTCTTGTAAACAGTGCATATTATGTACTGTTTACAGATTCATAAATTTCACTTTTTATCAATTTTTTCATTATAAATAGGTCCTACAATACTATTTACACATTTAAAAATTATTTTACTATAATATTTTTTAATTTTCAATTTTCAATTTTCAATTATATTCAAACGACCCTTAGTCATGTGATCCATTCCACTGCCAAAAGCTAACTACGGGCAACCTTGAAAGCCAGTTCGGTCAAACTAAACTAATCAGTTTTCAACCAAAAAAGAAGAAGCTGTATCAGAACCTAATTATTATCTGAACGAGATGATAATTCATTTTGATTGGGGATCGCTCAGGAGACATGGAGAAAAGGGAGGCAATCATGACTGTTGTGCAGGGAAACACAGTGACAGGGTCATGGTTCTATCTGTACGGAATGACATCTTCCCCGTAAAAGATTTTGAAGTGAAAGGTCTCCATTTCCTGGGGTTCTTCCAAGTGCCTCTTGCTTTTCTCATATTTGTCTTCATACCCATGTTGTCTGTCTGTCGGTCTGTCTGTCTTGCCTGTTCGTTTTATATTTAAAGTAGTATTGGTTAATTTAACTTACGGTGCCCAGGCCCGAACAATCTGAGATAAATCATTATATTAATCCCATTGATGGCAACTGGGCATGATAGAGAAAATTTAGGATCACAAACCATAAATTTGCCACAACTACATGTTGTTGTAAATAGTGAAAAAATGGTAAGTTTATATAAAAGTATCGGACAATCACACATTAGAGATGTGGTTAAAAAAAGTTATGATCTTAAAATTAGTTGAGCATAATAAAATTGAATCTGTATGCTTAGGCCTGACAAATTTGGACCCAAAGTCATTAATCCAATCTGAACAAGATAATTTTTAGTCAGAGTAAAGACTTGTTGACGTATGCGACCCATTTCTTCTTGTATCAAGTCGGATTAACCTTTACGAATCGTGGCTTGACCCATTTTATATATATAATTCAGACGTGGTTTTGACATGATAGGGTCCGTTTGGATTGAATTTATTGTTGCTGAAACTGGAAACTGAAAATACTGTAACAAAATAATTTTTAAATGTATAAATAGTACCGTAGGACCCATTTTTAATATTTTTTATTGCATAAACAGTGTATGAACAGTGCACGCACTGTTCATGCACAGATTTTTTGTCTCCCAAAGTCAAACAATGCGGCAAAAAAAAAAGAAAAAAGAAAAAAGAAAAAGAGGAAAACGCGTTTGCTAAAACGCAGACGGAGAATCCAAACCCCACCGTAATATACGCACTTAAAGTTGCCTAATAGTAATACAATGGGTATCATGTCACACTATTATTATTATTTATTTTTAAGTTAAAAGTTAAAATCTTAAACATAAGCTAAGCTAAACGGTTGCATATCAAGATCTCACTTCTCATCTCAGTTTATCTCACTCTCACACTACCGCACTCAATCACACACACTACGACACAACTCTTCACTGTTTGCACTTCATTCAACTTTTGTTTTCGAGTCCAAATTTTCAGTCTCATTTTTCCAAGAAATTATACAGTGCTCTGGTGGACCATATCACTTGTCTACCATTCCACTAAAAGACTCACACTTATTTAAAATTGTTGAGTCAGTAATCAGTTTTTGTTTAAAAAAAAATTCCAACTCAGCAATTTTAAACACATGAGTCTTTTAGTAGAATGGTAGACAACGTCACTTATCCACCATGTGGACCTTATAATTTCTCCACTTTTCCTGCTCCACTCTATACTCCACCAATAAATACTTGTCACGTATTCACCTAATTAATTAAATACTATCATTATTGACTTATTTAATTAATTAGGTGAACACGTGACAAGTATTTATTGGTGGAGTATAGAGTGGAACATGAAAAGTGGGACAGAAAATTTGGACTCAGTCACATAATCTACGCAAACTTAAGAATTTATGCAGTATTTAACTTTTATTTTTTAGTATTTTGTTATTTTTTACATTTAGTATATTTTTGTTTATTTATTTATTTATTTTTCATGTGAAAAAATACGACTCAACTCATAATCAGACCTGTAACTCAGTTGACTTGATCTGCTTGCAACATATTTAGGATAACCTGTTTTGGACTCATTAACTTCAAGGTGCCCCGTCCTCACACACCCATTGTCTTTTTGGGTTGGGAAAAATTTTAATGAGTAGGATAGGGTAGTTTGGTATGGCATTTTAAGCAACAATTTTCAGTTTTTAAACAACATTACATATATTTTCACACATTTTTTCACCCATACCTATTTCTAAAAAATACAAACAACGTTACTATAACAACGTTACCAAATGGGCCAATGTCAAGGTGGATGGGAGATATTTTTCCATGTCTAGTGAGGTGAGGCAACAATTTAAGCATAGATGAAAGTGAATGTGGGAGGTTTGTTTTGGGGTGCTAAAAAAGATTAAGCAAGTGTTTTGGAGGATGACAATAGAATATATATAAAAACAATTGTAGATAAAACGTGTGCATTAGAGGTGTGCAGTCAATCTACCAACTTGCCAAAACTAACCCGACCCAACTCAACCCGCTAAGTTGGGTCAGTTTTTAGGGGTGGGTGGGTTGGGTTGGGTTATAAAATTTCTTTTAATAGTAGGTTGGGTTGGGTTTGGGTCATAACAATCACAACCCGCCTAACCCTACCCGACCCACTTATATATTTAATTTTTAAATTATATATATTTAAAACTACATTATATAATTAATAATTTTTTTTAATTTAACTTTTTCCTTTATTCAACTTTTCCTATATAAAACTCAATTACCTCGCAAACTCTAACAATCTTATTTCTCTCTCTACTCCCATTCTCTCACTCCACTCTTATTTGTTTATAACTGAGTTGAGATACTAGTTCATATATATTTTGTTTATTAACTCAAGTGGCAAGTGAGATATATTTTTTTGCTTAATTTAATAATAATAGTAATAATAAAATAATTGTCCAACTCATGGGTTCAACCTGACCCAATCCAATCCATGTGAGCTGGGTTGGGTTAGGTTGAACCCTTGTGATGAGTTGGGTTGGGTTGGATTTTTTTAATCCACCATGGTGGGTTAGGTCGAAAAATCCCCTAAACCCGCCCCATGCACACCCCTAGTGTGTACCTGAAAGGAAAAAGCTTATCTCTAAATTAATTTGGAGCCATCTTACTCCAAGTCACTATGTAGTAATTAATAATATCATCCATTTATGGTTTTAACTACATAACTTTTTTAACGAATAACATTACTTTTTTAAATAATATATATAGATAATTTTATAAATTGTCATGTAGTGGGTAAGATGAGATAACCCTAAAGAGCTAAACTTTGTATATATATATATATATATATATATATAGAGAGAGAGAGAGAGAGAGAGAGAGAGAGAGAGAGACTCTTGGTACAGGGAAGGCGATGAGTGCAAAACTCAATTGTCCATCCCATCAACTTATAAAAACCCACACGAGATAGAGTGGTCAAGCTGAAATTTTAGACACGATTATCTTCTAATACTAATGGGCAATTCATGTTCCTTCTATATATATTCTTGACATCCCTGTCTTCTAATACTAACGGGCAAGGATATTTTTTATATGTAGTAAGGTATAAGAGTAACAAGGGATTCTCTCTCTCTCTCTCTCTCAAATAAAAAATAGTAACAAGGGAAAAAAATAAGAACAAAGTTTAGCAACAAAATTTTAGGCTACAACTTCACTCAATAACTTTTTTATTGGAGATGAATTTTGACAAATTCAACATTGGATTACATCTTCTTCTTATATTCTTCATACTTGCAAAATTTATAGAAAATTAAAGTTCAATAGCTATGTTATCAATAAATTGTTTTAATTGTAAGTTTTTGTAGTTTAAAATTATGCATAAAATATAAACTTGTAGATCATATAATAAATAATATTTGATTAACACAAAATTTGACATGTGTATTAAGAATGTAAAGAACATGCAATTCAACGGTTAAATTTTCAAAATATGTAGTAATATCTATTTTATTGAGTAAGGTTGTAACTTTACTCGAAAAATAATGCATCAATTGTTTATACCCTAAAAAAAACATATCTATTTTTAAGAAAATATATCTTAAACACACTTTGATTTAATGAGATACGTATGGTAAGAGAGTAAAAGAAAAATAGTGCATTAATCATTTATGTAGTACATTTTTTAATAATAAAAAAATGGGGGCCATTACTTAATTTTATATCTAAGATCAAGTAGAATCATAACACACATCTATGTGTTTCTTAATGTCCATAATTGATAACGAATCAAAAATTTGAAATCACATTTGTGGGAGGGGTAAGATCCAACAGAATAGAGCCTGTGGGCTAAGTCTGATGAGGGGGAAGAGCCCATCTACACATCAGTCTTGATCCAACATGTGGATGAGAATAGAGGAACCATGAAGAGGCCAACCTTCCGAGGAGCCGAAGAGCAAGCGTTCCTCAGGAATTATTAGGTAGGCCACTTGCACTAGATAACAGAATGCCGAAGAAGATGGTAGAGACATACGAGCAAAGAAGAAAGGAAGTATCCAGACAAAGTAATCATCACCCCTACATTCAATGCACTGCACTAACTCAGCTAGCCGCATTAATGGAGGAATAACTTCTGAACAATGCCTTAACAACTTGCAACATACTCTACCACTTTCAACAAAATCTTGATGGGACAAGTATCTAAAGGAAGGGTAATGACTCTACAAGTGGAGGGCTAAAATGAAATTCAACTAACTATATATATAGAAAGGAAACCTCAATAGGGGGGACGAACAGATTGAAAGGAAATACTGATATTGTGTAACACTATTCTGTAATCAAGATTTGAACAATTTATGAACAACTGCTCTTCGGCCAGGCCCAAGGAAGTATTAATTTTAAAAATTTGTTCTTCTTCTTTGAATTGTCTAACTTTTACCATCCTAAAGCTTAAATCATACTAGCACGTTAAAGTTGACATCGAAAGCTCATTCTCTAACAAATTAATTGTATCGGGCCGTCTAACCTAAATCCATTGCTCTAAGTGGGCTTAGATTGTTGGACCCGCCTACAACATTAGAAAGAAAACAACTAGGTAGGAGGATTAATTTAGTTGAGATTTTTTAGAGAGAGGAAGTTATAAGTGGAATTGATGGACAACAGAAGAGAAATAATAAATATATGAAGAAGATTTGAGATATTACATGGATTTAAAAAAAAAAGTTTTAAGGAGGCAAATCATTTATTTTTATTTTTATGAAACGTTTATTTTAGTCTTTTATTTATCATTGTATAGATATATATTGGTACATGGATTGAAGCTTTTTTTTTTCCTGAATATGTAGTAGAGAGAGAGAGAGAGAGATTAAAGTGTAAATTGCACTTTAGAAGTTTTAGGTCATTCTGATTTTGCTATAATGTTCAGAATTTTGATTTTCTCCAATGTTTCAGTTTTTTTTTTTTTTTGTTGGGCTGAATATCAAGCCCTGTTTGGATTTTTTTTTTCATCACTCATCACTCCTCACTCAATTTTCGTCACTCATCACTTAAAATACCCCAACTCCCTACACCCCACCCGTTTGGCACCATCACTCAAAATTTACAATTGTTTGTGGACCCCATACCTGTAATTGAGCCAAACCCTTCTGTTAAGCCTACTGATCAGATATCCATACTCACCATCACCACCACCATCACCATCCACTACAAACAACAAATCCCAGAAAAAAGCCCTCCACCACTCACCACCACCACTCACCAAACCCAGAAAAAATCCACAACCAAACCGGCAAGCAACCCATCGATTCAAGCAACCCACCCCTTCAGCCCTTTTTCTTGATTTTTTTTTATGGGTCTGAGATGAGAAAAGAGAAAAGGAAGAAAGAAAAAAAACGAACTGAGATGAGAAAGGTGAAAAGGAAGGAAAAAAAAAAGAAAAAGAAAGAACAAACTAAGATGAGAAAGGTGAAAAGGAAGAAAAAAAAGAAAGAAAGACAGAACGGAAGAACAGAGAAAGAAGAAAGAAAAGTGAAAAAAAAAAAAGGAGAGTGAGTAAAAAATTGCGGCTGGTGGGTCCCTTGGTGTATGTTTAATTACGAAAATGCCATTGAAAGCAGAGTGATGGAAACTGAAAACACCTAAAATATGTTTTTAGTTTTCATAACTCATCACTCAAAAATCAGAAAATTGAGTGATGGAAACAAAAGCTGGAAACAAAATCCAAACGAACTTCTCAGCCATGGGTCCCACAATTTTTGAGTAATGAGTTATGGAAATAACAAATCCAAACAGCCCCTCAATGTTTTAGTTTGTTTTGAATATTGTCCTTCTAGCAATTACTACTAGTGACGTGGCTGTGAAATGTCAACTAAGTTTGTAATCTCTACGTAAATCCAATTGAAATGGGATGCATCGTTTGAATATTACAACTAAATTAAACCGCAGCTAAGAAACACACACGTACACACACAAAAAAAGACAAAAAACTTCAACAAAAGATATAAAAGAAAATCTCCCACAGAGAAAAGTTTGCCTTCCGCCAACCTACTATTTGGCTGTTTTTGATATATACCTACTAGAGTAATACAACAGACACAAATTATTTTATAATATTTTTATAAATTGCTGATATGACTTTAGTATTTTCTAAATAGTTATTGTAAGTAAAAATGTAATGTTAGTGATGGGCCCATATTAGAACTAATAAGAATTTGTCATATCAGCAATTTGTAAAAATGTTATAAAATACTTTGTATCTATAGCATTTCTCATGACTACTATATGACTGTTGATAAAATTATTTGTGTATATTTAATCATATTATTGATTTAATGACTCGTGTGACTTGCTTATATAATTCATGTGAACGCAGTAGCGGAGCCAGGAATATATCTTTGGAGGGCCATCTATAAAAAAATCTGTGTGTGTATGAAATCTAAAATAGTAATGTACAATATTTCATAACTCAATATATGCTATAAACAACAACTAAATACATGATAATTTTTTTTGAAGTGCTAAATACATGTTGTAGGGATTGGGTTTGAGCACTTCTTCTGTTGGATGAGTAAACTCAGACCCAACTAACCCAATACAATGAATTTGTAGAGAATGAGTTAAAGAACTGGGCCTTAGTAAGGGTTACAACAACTAAACACAGTTATGAGTAGACCGAACAACCAGAACGTCGATTAAAGTGTGAAAGTTTGTCCTTGGCCCTCCTTTGAGGGGCTTGTTGTTCATCCTATTTCTTCAGTGTCTGGCTACGAAGACAATACCGGTTGTTACTATGTTTTTTGTTCCAACTCCCCCATTTTTTCTGGAGGACTCCTTACATTATATACCCCATTCCAGTTAATCTTAGCCCTCTATTTGTTTGTCATGCAGGTCACTACTCGAGTGTTTGTCCCATCAGCCACATTACCAAACCTCCTGTGAGTTGCAGCAACCAAGGCAGCCCTGTTCAGGGGTCACTTCTTCATTAATACGGCCAGAACGTTAGTTGTGGGCATTTAATGCGGAGGTGACAGTTTCTCCTTGAATTGCTCTTCCACCATGCTCCTATGACTGACCCATTGTATCTGTCCTTTTCTTTGGGATGCTCTGGGAGGTTGCCTTTGATGGCATGCCTCTTCCCTTCTGTGATCTCGGTTGGCCAAGGACAGGATAGTCCTCGGCGACGTTTCAGGGTACTTTGGACTTGCTTCTTTCGTCCTCGGTCATTTCTTTCTCTTCGGTGTGGGTCTTGGGCTCAGTATAAGGTGGGCCGCAGTTACCAAATTCTTTTATCCCACACATGTTAATATAGTAGTATATACTGTATATTTTAATCAAACTAATCAAGTACATTTATAAATTATAATGACATACGGTATATAATATATTGATTATTATGATAACAAATAATGTATTATAAGGAATAAAAAGAAAAGAAAAGTAAAGTAAAGAAATCAAAAGAAAGTAAATGAAAAGTAAAGTAACACGTACAAGAGCACTGTACATGGGTGAGGGGCCTACGGAAGTTTCAAATTTGTCTTTCACTCTTTCTTGTGTAGTTTAATCACAAGGAATTTTTACTTTTATATTGTAAACAAAAAATTGCAGTAGCAGTGGGAAAATGAAAGAACTGAAAAGAAAAAAAAAATTAGGTTGTATTATATTTTACAATATTTTTACAAAATATTGATGTGACCAACTTTTTATTGATTTTCATTTAGGCTCGCCATTAATATCACTTTTTTATTTACCAATAACCACTCATCTCATCAGTAGTTATAATATTTTTGTAAAATAGTTTGTATCTATAACATTATTCTTCTATTTAAATGAAAGTTATGTTTATTTTTAGACTTTCTTAAATATATATGTATATTATCAAGTACGGGGGGCCAAAATAATAAGGTTATTTTAAAAATTTTCAAATTATTTAGGATAATTCCAAAAAAAATTCATTAACTTTTTTCAAAAATTTGGGGGGAGGGGTGCGCCAAGGCCCCCTCCAATCCTTGTGATGGTCCACCACTGTCTGGATGATTTATTAATGGCTCATGTAATGAGTTGCAAGATATCTCTTCAAACTGGTTTGAAATAAAACTTTTTCCATCACCTCCCATTAGCGTTGTACAAAAAACTTGCTCTAACTACACAACTACACATAAACCAACCAAAACCAATTGCCAAATGCGACTGTACTAGTAGAGGTGCAAGAACCACATCTATAGATGCGGTGCGGTTTGTGGTTATGTTTTCAAAAAAAAAAAATCAAAAAACTGTATTGTACCGCACCTAATAATATATAACTTATATTCTATATATTTAATATATACTTTTCCATGATTAAAAATTACTAAAAGCTTTCGCAATTAAAAACCCATTGGGTTACTCCAAATCAACCTATGGAGGGAAAAAAGTGAATAAGGTTTATGTCAAGTACAAATTTGTTGCTTTTGCTCACATAATTAATTTTTGAGAGGTGGGATGCTCAATCAACCTTAAATGCCCTCAACAAGATGAAAATACTTAAGTTGGTGCGATATATTAATTCCACATGTAGACAGAAAGTCTTTTATAAGGAACAACCTTGAAATGCATATATAGGGATCCTCGGGTTTAGTCCGAGATAGAGGTTACAAGTAGTTTTAAGTCTCCAGACGTTCATTTTCTGATCCAGGGATTTCCTGGCTTTATATATTCAGCCAAGATATATTTGAGCCCTACATTTGGAAGGTCATGATCGGCTTGATACTTGATCTCATCAAGGCCTTAGTAGAAGTTTTCTACACTGAGGTATGAGCTAGGTGGACACTATTCAAAGGTCATTTCCTCATTAATTTGGCCAGCTAAGTGGTTGCAGTGCATTGAATGTGGAGGTGATGGTTGCTTTATCCATCATCTTTCCTTTCTTCCCAGCTTGGTGATAAATATTTCTCTTCGCCCTCGGTTTGCGCTCGACAACCTTTAGCCTTAGTTCTCGGCTTTCTGAGGGCAGGTTGACATCCTTGGAGTCTTCGTCCATCGTTGTCTTTCTGCATTTGCATAAGGTTACTTGTATTTTTCCGAGGACATTCTACTGGTGCTCTCCGAGGCTCGTCTCCTTGGTTTTGTCCCTAATCCCTCTATTTGTATTCTCAGATCCTCGTCCCTTCGCAATAACCCCCCAAAACCTCACTTTCCGCCACCTTTTTAGGAAGGGGGGTTTTGGTGGTTAAAGGATAGTCTTCCGGGACGCTTTTGTCTTGTTCCTACGTGGTAGTGTCTTTTCAACTAATTGAGACACGCTCTTGAAGCTTCAGAATCCACGATACAGCAGTAAATGTTGTAGGCAGCTCCCTGTTCCCCACATTCTACAGTGAGATCACAATCCAACGGTCTCTATCTTCTCATTAAAGGGGCAAGAAAATTACCGCTCAATTTTTAAACCCCTATATAAAGGGGAGAGATGGGGCTGTTGCCTCCATTTTTTACCTTTAGAACAAACACTCAGCCTTCTTCCCAGATAACTCGCCCAAGGAGCCCCTATTCTCCTACTTTCTTGTAAGTTTTTTCGTAATTCTTTTTTGACAGATTTTAGATCTCTTTTTCCTTTTTCTTTCTTTTATTATAAATGGGTAGATTTTTTAGCTTAGTTGATACTCCTGAGCACAAGGAAGAGTTCAAAAGGCGGTATAGAATTCCCAGTAGTGTAACTATAGAGCATTGTAATTTAGGGGAATGGCATGAGAAAAGGCCCACCGAGGTGGTAGTGATCCCTATGGTAGCGTTCATAAAGGGACGAATGAGGATTCCCATGGGTAAAATTACTAGGGATTTTTTTAGTCTTTTCAAACTTTGTCCCACTCAATGTTGTTAGGTTCTAAGGTCTTAGGATTTTATGTATTTAGAACTCTAATTTGTAATGTTGGCAAACCATGATCAAAACATTGTATTTAGTCTTGTTTAGGCTTGCTCAAAGTTGGTTTATTATTGTATAGTTGGAATCGAGTGGCTGCAGAAGTACTTGGGACTTTTGGCCTGGCTCGATCGATCGAAGAATAGACTCAATCGATCGAAAATCGCACAGGTTGATTATTCTGCAGAATTTCCAACTCAGCCCTACTTCATTAAACGTTTAGGGTTTTATGTTTTTACCCTAGGTATATAAACAAAACCCTAGCCACGTTTTTGAAGGTTGTCCATATTGTATTGTTGCTCATATTTTCTGTTTGTGTGAATCTCTTGTGAGATCTTCGAGGAGCTTTCCTTCACATAAACTTAGGGTTGTCAATCTCTTGATGATCAACTTAGTTGCAACCATTGGAACTTAAAAGAAAAGCAAGCGGGGAGCTTGTAGCTGATTGAAGAATTCAAGAAAGAAGTAGTCCGTGGATTCGGAGCCTGCGCGTGGTCGTGTCAGGAAGTTCGTACTGGTGGGTAGCATTAGGAAGTCGAGCGGGGAGCTTGTAGTCCTTCTGTAAGAACTTCAATTCTTTCATAGTGAATTCTGTTATGCCTTGAGGATCGGTGGGTCAAATCCTCCCCAGGTTTTTACCGTGTGGTTTCCTGGGTGATCATATCTTGTGTTATTTATTTTCCGCTGCATTATTATTCTTGATATGATTGTTGAATTGCTTTAACCTAGAAATTGCATAATTTGACTAAGTAACAACTTGGCTAATTAATCTAGGCTACGCAATTTGGTTGTTTAAGGGGTCTAAATAACCTATCAAGTGGTATCAGAGCAGGTAGCTCTTTGTGTTTGAGATTTTTAATCTCTGAGCTGATCCTTGACCCCTGTTGTCATGGAGCATGGACACTCTCTGTTTGTTCCTCCTCATTTTGATGGGAACAATTATGCTTATTGGAAAGTAAGGATGAAAGCATTCCTGAAATCCATTGATGAAAGGGTTTGGAATTCCGTTGAATACGGATGGGTGAAACCCGCTACTCCTGTGAGTGAGTGGCAAACTTCTGAAAAAGAAGCAGCAAGCTTCAATAGCAAAGCTATGAATGCCATCTTTAATGCTGTTTCTATGGAGGAATTTAAGAGGATCTCTAATGTTGAGGTTGCTCATGTTGCATGGAAAATCCTCCAAACTGTGCATGAAGGCACAAAGGCAGTTAAGATTAATAAATTGCAACAATTGACTTCTAGATTTGAAAGCATTAGAATGTCTGATGATGAATCTTTTGATGAATTCTATGCTAAATTAAATGATATTGTCAATTCTGCTTTTAATTTGGGTGAAATCTATGATCAACCTAAAATTGTTAGGAAGATTCTTAGATCTTTAACTGAAGATTTTAGACCCAAAGTGACTGCCATCACTAAAAGCAAGGATGTGGACTCCATCCCTGTTGATGAGCTTGTAGGATCTCTTCAATCCTATGAGTCTGACCTACCTAAAGTGAACAAATCCAAATCAATAGCTCTTAAGTCAGTTGATGATGTTGAGGGTGGTGGATTTGATGATGAGCTCTCTGCTACAGAGATTGCCTATCTTGCCAAAAACTTTAAGAACTTTCTGAGGAATACAAATAGAAAGGCAAGAGGTACTTACACTGCTGAACCTATAAATTTTAGGAAGAATGATCCCATTAAGGTTAACAATTTTGAAAAACCTAGAGAAAATTTTGGTCAATCTTCTAATAACTCTTTGGGTCCTTAGTGTTTTGGCTGTCAAGGGTATGGTCATGTGAAATCTGAATGTCCTACATTCTTGAGGAATAAGGGTAAAGCTATGGCTGTAACCCTTAGTGATAATGAGGTTTCTGATGATGAGTCCGGTGGTGACGAGGATGGAAACTTCATTGCTTTCACGGCTACTGCTATAGTCAATGAAAGCATATCTGCTGAGGAGAACCCTTCTGATGGGAAACTCTCTGAAGATGCAGATCTTCAAGAGGCCTATAACAAACTTTGCAAAGTTGCTGCAAAGGATGCTATGAAAGTTGAACTTGGCCTAAAGAAAATTGATTCTCTTGAGCTTGAAAAGAGAAATTTGCTTGTTAAACTGTTCGATGCTAATGAGCTTTTGAATAATGTTAAATCTGAGAACATGCTTTTGCTTGATAAAGTTAGAACTTTGGAACATGATTTATCTGTTGCTAGATCTGCTAGTTCTAAACTTGATCACATGCTGAATGTTCAAAAGTCTCCTGCTGATAAAACTGGGTTAGGATATGTTGAAAGCATTTTTGATTCTGGACCACATTCCACTACTTTTGTTCCTTCCTCTTCTTCTGAACCTGCTGTGAGTGAGGTTGTGAGTGAAACTGTCAAACCACCTGTGAGTGAGATAGTTAAACCCGTAGAAGTTTCACCACCTAAGAAGATTAGGGTAGATTTAAGAGAATCTAAACCTAAGGAGCCTACCAAATCTAAGGACAAGATGCATGGTAAACCTGCTTGGGTTTGTCATTATTGTGGTAAGTCTGGACACATTCGTCCTAACTGTTACAAGCTTCAAGCTGATAAGAGAGCAACTAAACCAAAAGTGCCTGTGCCTCAAGCACATGATCCTATGGCACTAATTGGTGAATTGGTAAAGGTGTTAAACCTTTATTCCAATCCTGGAGTTGGGAATCACTCGAATGTGAATAAGAACTCCAATGCTCGGTGTGCATCTAAAAAGTTTTGGATGCAAAAGACTCGAACTAACTGAGTCTTTCTGACATGGTCCTTGTGCTTAATTGCTCTATTCTTTGGTGACCATTGTTCTTTGGTTTGTGTCTTTTTATTGTTTTTGTTCTAGGACTTGCATTGCATTACATTCATGCATTTCATTCTAGGATTTATTTGTTTTCTCTTTAAAAAAAAAAAAAAAAAAAAAAAAAAAAAAAAAAAAAAAAGGGAAAAGGAGAAAGAAAAAATTATGTTAGACACTATTTTTCTTGATTTTTGAAAAACAAGGTTGGTCTATCTTTTGACACATGTTATGTTCTGTGTACCTTGTTTAACTTTGATGAGCTTAAATATTGCACTTGACTAGTTAAAGCTTTGTAGTGCATGTTGTGTGGGAAAGATGTTTGTGGTTATTGATCACTTTGTCTTGATCTTGAAGTCACATGTTATTTGACTGTCGGACTTGATCCTTTTGAGAAAGGCATAAATAACCATCTCACCACTGTTCACTAGTCAATCATGAACACCTTAGTGCATATCATAAGATTTTGTGCTCGAGAAAGTGTAGCACATGCACAAAAAGAACATAAGGTGTAGCCTCTTTAAATGCTTAAATGCTTAATGCTTAAAACTGGTGTGTACTATTAGGCTTGATGCCAATTCACTTAATTCAAACCGGTGTGTACTATTAGGCTTGATGCCATTTCACAGAATCTAATCTGGTGTGTACTATTAGGCTTTATGCCAAATTTCACCTAAATAATGGGGCAAAAATACAAGAAACTTACATGATTGCAAGCTTTTGTTCTAGGAGATGTGGGAGTTATAGGATGTAACTCTTTAGGTGATAGTCTCTTTTAAATTCTATGTGATGAATTGTGTAGACTTTGTGTTTGATTGCTATTCACATATCACCTCACATGTATCTCAAGTTTCTGCTAGTATCACACACTACACAAGTTACTCTTTGTTAAACACTGTACATGCTAGTGTGTGTTTTTGGTCTGACCAACCAAGTTTGAAATTATCTTGAGATTTGTGTACAACTTATTTGTTGCTTGAAAATATTCAAAGGAAGAATGATTGAAAATTGTTTTTGAGAAAATTGGGGTTTAAAATTTTGGGTTTTTGAAAAAGCATTCCATCTCATACTCATGCATTTTATTTCTGTAATTTAATACTTTGAGGAGTTGTTTTTCAAAATTTGGTTTGTCTTTCAAAACTGTGATTTTTTCTCAAAATTTAGTGAGCCTCTGCCCATTTCGATCGATCCAGCCTGATTTTTGATCAATCGAAAAAGTGCTTTCATTTGTCTCAAAATGACTGTGAGTTTCGATCAATCGAATCTGATTTTCGATCAATCGAAAAAGTGCTTTCATTTGTCTCAAAATGACTGTGTGTTTCGATCAATCGAATCTGATTTTCGATCGATCGAACATCGTGAAAAAGCTTTTTAAAAGGTACTTTTCTGACTTTTTCAAAGTTCCTATTTCAAAACTTTTCAAACCTTTTTCCTCTCTCCGCGTTGGCAAGCTCAAATCAGAGATTTTTTGTCGTTTTCCTCCGTTCTTTTTGCAAAATCTCTCTCTCCTCAAGTTGGTAAGACACTTGTGCCCTTCCTTTTGAATTTATTTTCATGATTTCATGCATATATTCATGCATTTGAGGGTAATTTTCGGAATTTGCATAATTGAGATTTTCTGTTGATTCAAGCCTTATTTTATGAAATTGATCATTGGGTTTTTGTGGGGACACTTCATTAACATGATTATTACCTGTTAATTTGATCAAATTTGAGTTTGGTGAAAAATTAAAAAATCTAGGGCTTGTTCTTGATCCGAATTGGGGCTTTTGTTAAATTGGGATGATTTTGATGAAATTGACTTGTTGTGTAGTTGTAATTAAGCATTATAATCTATGTAATGTGTTTTGTAATGCTCAATTCATCTTTTTGGTAAAAAATTTCAACAAGTGGTTTTCTATTTTTGGTTTTTTGATAAAAAATTCCATGTTCAAGCCAATTTTTGTCAATTCAATCTCAATTGAACTTATTAGTTTACTGCATTAGATCATGCATCACAACATTCTTAATGTTCATGCATCATATAGATTTTTGTTCTATATTTTTTATTGTGCTAATTTGCAGTCTGCCATTGGTTATGTTTTCTCTTGTTCTTTTTGGTTTTTCACTTTGTGTCTCTGTCCTTTCCTTAGCACTATGCCTAGGAAAACTAGAGCCCGTAGGACTGTTCCCTCACCTTCTCCTTCACCCCCTCCATCCTATGATCGTGAGAGGTTTTCGAGTGAGAAAAACCAAGAGATTTATGAGAAGCTGAATGTTAGGAGAAAAATTTGGGCTGAGCGTTCTGTTCACTTAGATGAACTTGATCCTGCCATTAGGGCAAACTTTGAGCGTAGGGGCTGGTTACCCTTGGTGGATGTTTCTGATCCTCCTCCACCTTCTACCTTGATTAGAGAGTTCTATTCGAACATCTCTATCCGCATCTATGATTCCAACACTCTAGTCAAGAGCTGGATACGAGGCGTAGAGTACTCCCTTACTCCTGAGGTAGTGGCTGATGCTCTAGGGGTACCATTGGTTCGACATCCTGTCTATCCATATGACGTGTCTCCCGAGATTAGTGATGTCTTGTCTTACATCACTGGGACTACAGTCCAGTGGGGTTCTGATCCTCGGATCACCTCTGCTGAGCTCTCTGGGTTACACTATCTTTTCTTTAGGATAGCGTGTCATTCTATCTGGCCCATTTCCCATGTTCACACCATTCCTCTTGAGAGGTGTGTATTTTTGTACGCTCTGGTTACTGATGCTCCTATTAGTTTTCCCCATCTTTTTCTTCGTTCTTTGAACGATGTTTATAGGAGTTCATCTTCTGCTCATGCTCTTGTACATCCTATTTTCATTCATAGGATTCTCCTTCATCTTGATCTTGGTGGCTTCCCTTCCTCTGAGCCCGTTCATGTTATTGCTCCTATAGGTGCGTCTTTTCTTAGACAAAGGGCTGCTCATCTTCGAGCTGGTTCTAAACACCCTAGGTCTGAGCCCTCTAGTAGCGCACCTCCTCCTTCTTCTTCTGCAGGTCTTACTGGTGAGGATGTTCCTGATCCCGTTGGTGATGATGCTGCTGCTGCTGATGTTCCTCCACCTCCTTCGGCCGACTTCGATGTTCGTCGTACTTTGGAGACTGTCATGACCGTTCAGGTGGCTCATGGTCAGATTTTGGTGGACTTGCTAGATGAGTTTCGTGCTCTACGAGCTGACTTGGCGCGTCTTCATTCACCCTCACCACCTCCTTTTGATGGCGACTTGTGATTGCTCTTTGGCATTCCGTCACAAAAAGGGGGAGTGGTATTTTTGACTTGTAGAGGGGTTTTTGTAGTTAGGGGGAGACTTTTTGTTTTGAGGAGCTTGTGGAGTTTTTTAGATTGTATCTAGGTGCTTCACTTTGTATATCATTTTTGGGGATATTCATGTTAGGGGGAGTAACATTGATTGATATACATGTTATATTCATTGATTCTTGTTTCTTTATGATTCACTGCTTATTGATTTATATTTATGAGTTGATCATTCATATATGTCTTTATTTTGTGTTGTGTGAATCTTACAAGAATGTTATACCTGTTGTTTTACTCTTTTCTGTCACACATGCGTTTATGCGTTTGTTGAGTATTTCAGGAATATACAGGTTGATTCAACTAAAGCTGCTGTCTACACTTGCAACTGATGGATAGTAGTTAGGCTGAATTTGATTTTATGAGCATTACTTTTGTAAAGGGCTTTTACTTGTAAAACTTTGAGCTTTTAATTATGGTTTTGTCACGGATTGCCAAAGGGGGAGTTTGTTAGGTTCTAAGGTCTTAGGATTTTATGTATTTAGAACTCTAATTTGTAATGTTGGCAAACCATGATCAAAACATTGTATTTAGTCTTGTTTAGGCTTGCTCAAAGTTGGTTTATTATTGTATAGTTGGAATCGAGTGGCTGCAGAAGTACTTGGGACTTTTGGCCTGGCTCGATCGATCGAAGAATAGACTCGATCGATCGAAAATCGCACAGGTTGATTATTCTGCAGAATTTCCAACTCAGCCCTACTTCATTAAACGTTTAGGGTTTTATGTTTTTACCCTAGGTATATAAACAAAACCCTAGCCACGTTTTTGAAGGTTGTCCATATTGTATTGTTGCTCATATTTTCTGTTTGTGTGAATCTCTTGTGAGATCTTCGAGGAGCTTTCCTTCACATAAACTTAGGGTTGTCAATCTCTTGATGATCAACTTAGTTGCAACCATTGGAACTTAAAAGAAAAGCAAGCGGGGAGCTTGTAGCTGATTGAAGAATTCAAGAAAGAAGTAGTCCGTGGATTCGGAGCCTGCGCGTGGTCGTGAATTCTGGTGGGTAGCATTAGGAAGTCGAGCGGGGAGCTTGTAGTCCTTCTGTAAGAACTTCAATTCTTTCATAGTGAATTCTGTTATGCCTTGAGGATCGGTGGGTCAAATCCTCCCCAGGTTTTTACCGTGTGGTTTCCTGGGTGATCATATCTTGTGTTATTTATTTTCCGCTGCATTATTATTCTTGATATGACTGTTGAATTGCTTTAACCTAGAAATTGCATAATTTGACTAAGTAACAACTTGGCTAATTAATCTAGGCTACGTAATTTGGTTGTTTAAGGGGTCTAAATAACCTATCAAATGCGTTCCTAACATGTTTAGGATATTAGGTAGTGTAGATGCAATAAATGATAAGATAGGTGTGAACCTCACCCATCATGATGTAAATTGGGTTTACAGTAGCCAGAAAAACAATGAAGCGGGATATTACTTAAAAATTAGGGTCCCTGCTGTTAGGTTAATCTCCTGCCTCCCTGAGATGAACAAATTTATGGACTAGGACTTTCTCATCGTTTCAAGGGAGTGGCATGATAGACTGCACTGCTCGACCAAAGATGGCACACCAGTTGGGGTGGTTTAGAAGTACCTTTAAGATCCTGCGTTTTTTGGTTGTTAAGGTTAAAAATATAAATATAAGTATATGTTTATTATCTTTTATTATTTTCCATTTTCCATTCTGCTTTCCTATTTCTTTTATTCCTTCCCTTACTTCTATTTCCATTGCCTTTTCTTCAGATAAAAAGGCCACCGCTAAGAGACGGAGTTTGGTAAACTTCGACGAGCTTCACCATATTCTGAGATTCGAGATTTTCCTTCATCGGGATGGCCAACTTCGAGCTGCACACGTCATCCTTGGCTTCAAACCTATTTCCACTCATTTTCAAGTTTCGAAGCACATGATCAAGGCCAAAGATTCACGTCTTGCGAGAGTTGACATGGCCGTCGAAGGATTCATTCGAAAGCCTCCCCCCTCCGAAACCCAACTCGTAGAGCTCTCCACTCCCCAAGTAACTCAACCCCTAGCTAAAGGTGAAGAGATTATTTCTTCGAACAACGAGGTTGAATCTCAATCCAAAGAAGTCGAGTAAGAAGCCGAAGTAGAAAGCTCTGAAATTCTTGTTTAAGACAAAGATTTTGAGATCTTTTATCACCTTGATGTGACTGAGGACTCAGCAACCACATCCACTCCAGCTACTGCTGTTGTCAGTGAAGATCAAGAAGCTGCCGAAGTCTTAGAAGGCATGGTGATTGAGAAGAAACTGCCTAATCTATTGTCCTTATTGGAATCACATGCTAGGGATGCTACTCCAAAGGTTCCCGTGGTGCCCAGGCCTCCAACTTCTACCCCTGCTCCTCCCGCCCAAACTGAGCCTGCTGATAAGAAGCGAAAAAGAGACAAAAAGGCAGGGAAAGGAACTGCCGAGGAAGGAGAGATTCAGGAGGAGACCCCTCCAAACAAACTAGGGGTCTGAGGTCACTCGATTCCAGCTGTTAGGACATATGTGATTTGATGTTAGAAATATATGTCAATATTTTATGTAATTGGCTAATCCTTTGACAAAACGTATTTTAATTGTAATTGGGTAGATCTAGGATGTGTTTAATACTTCAAAGAACAAGAGTTCAAGTCTAGTTTTGAAACCATGCAAATTTGTCTAAGAAACAAATGAAGAAGTGTTGATTCATTAAAGTTCGATAGTTGCTCGATAGATACTATCTATCGAGAATTACGAACTTTAAATTTTCAGATCTGATTTTCGGCCCATACTTATGCATTTGTGTAGGGTTTGTTTTCTCACAACCCTAGACATATATAAGACTTATTTTAAAGGCCGTCACATAAGAGAATACAAGGAGAACATATGCAAAAGGTGACCGAGGCCTTATTCTCTATGAAAGAAGTTACTGCGTTTTTGCGCCTTAGGGTTTTGTAACCAAGTGCTTCTTGATCTTCATTGTTGATGAAGTGAAGAACTTTGCAGCCAATATCTTCTTCAAGTTGGTGTGTTAGTCATGTACTGAGAGCCGTGCATCTTTAGTTAGTCACGTACTGGGATCCGTGCATCAAAAGTGGTGGCGATCATATATTGAATAGTTTAGAGATTCTGAAGCGGTAGAAGGTTTCTGCTGTAAGTTCATCTACGGGGATTGTAGAGTATAGGGACAAAGGTTTTGTACTAGATCTGAAACTTCTCTTTATTATAGTGGATTGCTTTTCGGGAAGGTTTCCCCCCAGGTTTTTATTGTGAAACTAGTTTATTTCATTAGTTTTCCTAGGTCATCATATCTTGTCTTATTTATTTTTCTGCTGCATGATTTTGACATGATATTGATGTTTATTTGTTTTTTTCAAGTTTTTTTCATAATAAATCTAATTAACAACTTGGGTTTAAAACTTATTAATTCTAACCTTCATAACTGATGAGATTATCAAGCTTCTTCAATTTAGGAAAAAGGATAAAGGCAAACCTCCTAGGGAATTTAAATCCTCAAGGAAGGGCAAGAATGAGAAATCCCTCATCCAATGCCATGAGTACAAAGGTTTTGGTCATATGAGGATAGAGTGCCCAAACTACTTTATGAAAGAAAATACCAAGGAGACAAAAGATAAAGGGTTGGTTTCTACTTGGAGTGATACTGAAAATGACTCTTTTGATGAGTATGTGGATGAATGTAGTCACGTTATGGCTTTGGCTGCCTCAACCAATAAGGTGATTGTGGAGAGTGCTAATGACAGTGAGAATTCTTCTGATAATGAAGTACCCAAGAAGATGACCATTCAGAAAGCCTATGATAAGCTATGCACTGAATTTATAAAATTTGAAAAGACTTCTCATATTTATAGAAAAGATCTTAATGAGGTAAAAATCGAAAAAACTGATTTATTGGTCAAACTAGATGAGACTACAAGGTTAGTTGAGACTCTTGTTGTGGAGAACACCTCATTAGAAGAAAGGGTCAAGAATCTTGAAGTTGAGCTTAGTCAAGCTATAACTCAAATAGAGAGGATCTCTAGTGCAAAGTTTGGTGAGGTATTGAGTGCTCAAAAGCCTAGTTTTGATAAGATTAGCTTAGGATATGCTGTTTCCTCCGACCCCTCATCTTCCACAGCTTCTGGATCAAGGACTGTCTTTGTACCTCAATCTGAGAAAAGTAATAAATGTATGAAATCTAAAACTGATTTGGCTAATTCTAAATCATTTGTTAAACCTCATGTTTGTCACCATTGTGGTGTTTCTGGACACATTCGTCCTAATTGCTTTAAGTTGTATCCTCAAAAGCAAGTGTCCAAATGGTCACAAGCTTCCTCTCAAGGACCTACACCTTTGTTTTGAGAGTTATTAAAAGTTTTGAACTTTTTAACTCAATTTCAAGAGAATTTTAATTCTTCTATATCCTTTAGTAAACATACTAGGACACGTACATTTTCATCTTCACGGCCAAAGACTCGTGCTGTGTGGGTGAGAAAGAAGCCTAAGACTTAATTGTCTTTACTGTTTGTCATCTACTTTAATTCTTTCTATCTAAAGTAGGACTCTCTTTACTTGATTTTTTATTTGCTTTGAAATCATGCTTTCATGCATTTGCACCTTTTTATCTTGCCTTAATGCATTTGCATCTTTCTTTTATGCTTTCATGTTGTCTGTCTGTTTTTGTTTGATTTTTTAGTCTTTATTTATTTTTCAAAATAAAAAGAAAAAAAATCAGAAAAATATAAAAACAGTGTGTTTATGTACATTGGTACTTGTGTACCTTGGATGGCCATTGAAACAAAATTTTCTAAACTTTGTATCTCTTGTAACTTAAATGAGCATCTCTATACACAACTAAGCAAGTGAGTTTTGTGGCTCATGTTTGTGATGAGTAAGATTAAGTAATCTCTTATACTTAACACTCGTATCACTCTTTTTGATGGGAAATACTAGAAAATCCTAAGAGAAAGGTATAAATAACCATTTCATTAATATTGCCCGTCAATCATGAAATGACATTCGTATACTTCGGCATAGCAAAAGTGCAATGTCAAATGCTAACATCATTTCTTTTCTATCTCTTATATGCTCATGCATGATTTGCTTAAAAGAAAAATACGCAAAGAAAAATAAAAAGCAAAAAGAACAAAATGTTTTATATATGATTGCAAGCGTGTATTCTAGGAGATGTGGGAGTTATAGGATGTACCTCAAAGGTGATAATTTCCATCAAACAGTTATGATTGTGTGTGAGTTAAAGTGATTTTTTTATATCTCAAATCGTCATAACATGTATACACTTATGCAATCTTGCGGTGTTTTTCACACACAACACGCAATATTCTTTACTACTCTTGATACATGTGCAGGTACAATGTGATTCGGTCATCACAAGGTTTACATGTGTTAATGTATGCTTAATAAACTCTCTTGACTTGTTTTTGAAATATAAAATTGGTTAGACTTGTTTTGTGTGTGTGTGTGTGTGTGTGTGTGTGTGTGTGTGTGTGTGTGTTTTAGGATTATTGTGCTTAACATTTTTTTTTTTTGTTGAGAGATTATTTTGAGAATTCAAAATATTTTTTGGATCCTTAGTTGAGTTGCATATTTGACTGCATTCATGTCTGTGTTTTTCTCATCTTGAAAAATTGTTTTTGAAGCAACCTCGACACCTCTTGATACTTAGCTTATCTATCGAGCTCTTCAGTTGCTTTTTATCGTAATCTCGACACTTCTCGATAGCTAGGTCGATCGATCGAGAAACTTTCTGTCCCTTCGATAGCTCCTCAACAGATCCTCGATCCATCGAGCTTCTTTTTGCTGTGGACACCTCTGGACACCTTTTTGATAGCTGTTCGATAGCTTCTCGATCTGTCGAGATCCTCTTGCATGCGTTTTTCACATGTTTTGCATCTTTCTTTTATCTTGTCATCTGTAGCATCTTGATTCATTACATTCATGCATTTATATGGTTTCTTGTGCCCCCTTAATCATCCTTGATCATCTTATGTCTCTCGGGTGAAGTTTTCTTGGTTCTTGTACCCTTTATCAATCATGACAAAAAGGGGGAGAAATTGTGGAGAATATATGATTTCGTTTTAAGATTCTATATGTTAAGGGGAGAAATACATACCATTGTAAGGGGGAGTTGTGTTTCATCTTGTTTGGGGGAGTGCTTACCTCTTTCTGTACACCGATCTTATGACCATCATGTTTACATACATTGTGATTATCTTTGATATATATGATGATGTATGTCTTCTTCACCTACCTCTACTTGTGTTGTTTCTTTTTTCTTTTTATACACATGTTTCTTTATTGTATGCAATCTATTATTTATGTTTCACACTAAGATGGCTTAATGAGTTTTATTTAAAGTGTTTTAGAAATACAAGTTGTCAAAATCTACTTGCTATAAACTCTCTTATTGCAAAGTTTTTCAAGAGTTTGTGTTATGATAGATTTTATTGTATTCAGCAAGTGAATATAAGTTGAGTGATTTATGACTTTTCTAATATCTCATTTGTTTGTTGTAGTTTTGTCACGGATTGCCAAAGGGGGAGATTGTTAGGACATATGTGATTTGATGTTAGGAACATATGTCAATATTTTATGTAATTGGCTAATCCTTTGACAAAACGCACTTTACTTGTAATTGGATAGATCTAGGATGTGTTTAATACTTCAAAGAATAAGAGTTCAAGTCTAGTATTAAAACCATGCAAATCTATCCAATAAACAAGTGAAGAAGTGCTGATTCATTAAAGCTTAACAGTTGCTCGACAGGTACTATCTAGTATCTATCGAGGTATCTATCGAAAATTATGAAATTCAGATTTCTAGATCTGATTTTCGGCTCATGCTTATGTATTTGTGTATGGTTTATTTTCTCACAACTCTAGACATATATAAAACCTATTTTAAAGGCTGTTACATAAGAGAATACAAGGATAATATATGCAAAAGGTGACCGAGGTCTTATTCTCTCTAAAAGAAACTATTGCGTTTTTGCACCTTAGGGCTTTGTAACCAAGTGCTTCTTGATCTTCATTGTTGATGAAGTGAAGAACTTTGTAGCCAACATCTTCTTCATGTTAGTGTGTTAGTCATGTAATGGGAGTCATGCATCTTTGGTTAGTTACGTACTGGGATCCGTGTATTAAAAATGGCAGTGTTCATATATTGAAGAGTTTAGAGGTTCTGAAGTGGTAGAAGGTTTCTGCTGTAAGTTCATCTACGGGGATTGTAGAGTCTATGGACAGAGGCTTTGTACTAGATCTAAAACTTCTCTTTATTATAGTGGATTGCTTTTCGGGAAGATTTCCCTCTAGGTTTTTACTGTGAAAATAGTTTGTTTCATTGGTTTTCCTTGATCATTATATCTTGTCTTATTTATTTTTCCACTGCATGATATTGATGTTTGTTTGTTTGTTTTTTTCAAGTTTTATTCATAATAAATCTAATTAACAACTTGGATTTAAAACTTGTTAATTCTATCGACTGGGGTCTAAAATTTCCCAACACCAGCAAATGAGGGGAGAAACTATCGAGATAGTTCTAGAGCGGCGCTTTTGGGTTCTGAGCTAGAATCCTCTTCTAACATTGAATGGAGCCCTCCTCACTTCGGATTCTTCAATATGTGACTTCGACAACGGGATGGTAGGCTATGTCGCCAATTCAGTGAAATAGGCATTTCTTCTTCCTCGGGACATGGCTGAGCTTCGTAATCTGAAGAAGTATGAAATGTTCCTGTCTTGGAAGAGGGACCTTACCTTGGTATGTTTATGTCTTCTTTTTTTATTTTTTATTTTTATTTTAATGAACAAGCTTTAGTTACTAATTTCTTCTTTTAACCTTGAAATACCAGGCAACCTAAGCGGCCCACGTTACTGAGGAGTGGGTGGACCAAACCCTTTACGAAAGGAAATAGGAGGAGTCTAAGCGCTAAGCCGCTCAGAAGGCTCAGGCTCAGACCGACAAAAAGTTGAAGGAGACTCTCCTTAAACTAACCGAGTGTGATAAAGCTTGGAAAAGCGCTAAGGCTTTAATAAAGAGCTCTGAGAGGCAAGCTCGGGAACAGCTTCACCATCTGAGGGAGGCTGAAGGTTAGCTCACCATTACTCAGGCAAATATTGTGGAGTTGACCAAGAAGTTAGAGCAAAAAGCTAAGGAGATGGCTAAGGTTGAACAAGCAACTTAAAACCTAGGGCAGAAAGAGACTATGACCTACTTGAAGTCTCAAATCATGACTATATGTCTGGGTTTCTGTCTCAGGATCTGGACCGAGGCCTTGGATGCTACTAGGGTAGATCAGTCTTTGGAGTTAAGGAATCCGAAGAAAGTTTTCTATCCTCCAGCTATCAGGGTTAAGGTGGTTGCCCCGATTCAAGGTAGCGATGCCTTTCCAACCTAGCCTACTCATTCCAAGGGTCTTGGCCCTGTATTAGGTGAGAAGACCCTGACTTCTGCTGAAATGGAAGCCCCGACTTCGAGTGAGACTCCTAATCCTGCACTACAAACGTCTGCTAAAGGGCAATTTTCCAAAGAAGCCAAGAAGGAGAAGCTTGCAGAAGAGCAAAGAGAAGGGCTACCATAATAGGGATTAGACTTAGATTTTAATTCCCTTTCTGTAGTTTTTTATTTATTTTAAAATGTGTTTTTTGTACTTCCTTAGGGATTTGTTTTTATAAGACATTTTGTCGTTGGTTCTTTATCCCATTAATGAAAACCTTTAATTTTGTCTTTTAGCGTATACATTTTCTTTGTGTTTTTTTGCTTCTTTTGATTAACTTAACTTGCAATGTACTGCTTTATGTTCCTAGCCTTGCCTTTATTGCTATTCTTTAGGACTTAATTGTTTTAAAACAAGAGATTCGAGGCATTGAAGTTTTCAAGATTCTATTCGACTCTGAGAGAGGTTAAGAATCAATTTTACCCAAGGCAAGTGATCTGAGGAATCGAACCTAGTTGAGGTTTTGTTTAACCCTTAGAAAAATTAGGAATTAATTTACCCAAGACAAGTGATCCAAGGAATCGAACCTGGCTGAGATTCTATTTAACCCTTAGAGAAATTATGAATTAGTTTTTCCAAGACAGGTGATCCGAGGAATCGAACCTAACCAAGGTTTTGTCTGAGGTTTTATTTAACCCTTGTAGAAATTAGGAATTAATTTACCTAAGGCAGGTGACTTGAGGAATCGGACCTGGCCGAAGTTCTATTTAACCCTTAGAAAAATTACTTCGAACTCCCTATCCATATTTTAATTGACATAATAGAAATGAAGGAGGAATAAATTCTAATAATACATCTCCATTGTACATATAAACATGATCATACACAAATTTTTACACTAGTAGTAGTATTTCCGTAAATTGTTTACATTCCATGGTCGGGGGACTGAAATTTTATCTAAATCTTCTAAATGATATGCCCCCAATCCAGCTACTAAAGTCGCCTAATAAGGTCCTTCCCAATTAGGTCCGAGCTTTACCCAGGAAGGGTTCTTCATGATTCCAACCATCATTCTCAGAACAAGGTCCCCTGGTACGAACGTCCTAACTTTTATCCCCTTCTTGTATCATTGCCTAAGCTTTTGTTGATATTAGGCCAACCTGACGGTGGCAATATCTTTTCGTTTTTCGGCCAAATCAAGATTAATGGAGAGGAGCTGCTCATTACTGCTACTACTAAATTGGTCGGATCTCGTTGTTTTAGATAATTGCTTCGGATCCATATGTCATGGAAAAAGGGGTCTCTCTAATGGACCTCCTAGGAGTCGTACGATACGTCTACAACACATGTGGTAACTCGTCCACCCATTTGCCCCTGGCTTTCTCTAGTCTCTTCTTCAACCTATCTACAATGACTTTATTTATGGCCTCCGCTTGGCTATTGCCCTGAGGGTATACCAGTGTGGAGTATCTGTTTTTTATATCCAAATCACAACAATATCTCCGAAAGGCCTTGCTATTGAATTGAAGCCCATTATTCAAGATAAGAGTTTTTGGGATCCCAAATCTCATCACAATATTCTACCATACAAATCTCTTCACATCTTGATCTCAGATATTTGCAAGAGGCTCGGCTTCCACCCATTTGGTGAAATAATCAGTAGTGACAAAAAGGTATCTTTGATTTCCCGTAGCCTTTGGGAATGAACCATCGATGTCTAACCCCTATTGGGTAAAAGGCCATGGACTAGACAAAGGATTGAGAACTCCCTCAAGTTGGTGGATATTTAGGGCATACCTCTAGCATTGATTACACTTTTTAATATACTTTTGGGAGGATTTCTGCATGCTCGGCCACCAATAGCTTTGCGCTAGAGCTCTATGAGCTAAGGACTTACCCCCTGTATGGCTGCCACAAATTCCTTCATGAAATTCTTCCAATAATGCTTTAACCGCCTCAGGATGTACGCATAGCAAGTATAGTCCTGAATATGAGTGCTTGTACAACTTCTGCTCTTCGAAATGCCAATACCTTGGTGCTTTTCTTCAAGTTTTCACTACCTCAACTCTATCTTTGGGCAGAGTCCCATCCTTGAGGAATGTGACTATCAGATCCATCCAACTAGGGCCTACTTTAGTAAAATGCACCCCTGCTGGTGTCTGTTTGTCATAAGTAGGAGTTGAAAGGTTTTCTACGAGTATGATCCTCGGGAGTCTTTCTCTAATTGAGGTAACTAGAGTTGCTAGTGAGTTAGTGTGGGAATTTTTACTTTGAGGAACTTGCTCCAAGATGAAGGACTGAAAGTTACCCAGTAAATGCTTTACTTGATTCGGATACCACAGCATCCTTGGGTACTTTGCTTGAATTCACCCCGAACCTGCCCAGCTATGAGCCTTAAATCGCAATATGCCTTTATGAGTTTACCTCTAAGCTTTTGTACAGCAATTAATCCCGTTTGGGGGGCCTCATATTCGGCCTCATTATTCATTTTCGAGAAGCTGAGACTCAAAGATTTCTCCAATGTAATCCCTTATGGAGATATTACCACAATTCCAACTCCTGATCCTTTTTGGTTAGCTGCCTTGTCAATAAACAAGTGCCAAGTCTGTTGGGCCGAAACCATATTCATCCTTACTTCCTCTTCGCGCATTCCTGCCTCCTCATGATTAACTTGATCTAATTCCTTGATGAATCTTGCCACCAAGTTTGAGAGGATTTGCCATTTTATTGCTGTATGAGGTAGGTACCTAATATCAAATGCTCCTAACATAGTTCCCCACTTGGCCACTCCCCATATAATCAAAGCTTAGTAGTAACGCCTACAACGGCAATTGGGTAAGGACAACCACAATGTGAGCTTGAAAATAATGTGGAAACTTCTTCGTAGCATGAATAATGGCCAAGATAGCTTTTTCAAGGGGGAGGTACCGTACTATGGCCTTTTGGAGAGACTTACTTACATAATATATTGGCTTTTGAATCCCTTCTTTGACTCGTATTAGGACCGAGCTTACTACATGTGATGTAACGGCTATGTATGCATATAAGATCTCCTAATTTTATGGTCTAGACAAGATTGAAGGATGAGCTAGATACACCTTTAAGTCCTCAAAAGCCTCGTCACACTCTTTAGACCAAGCAAAATCTTTCCATTTATGCAATAGTTGGAAAAAGGGTTTGCATCGGTCAGTCAACCGTGATATGAATCTATTTAGGGCCGCCGTCATCCCAGTTAGACGCTGGACTTCTTTTGGATTCAGAGGAGGGTGCAAATCATAAATGGCCTTGATCTAGTTAGGATTAACTTCAATTCCTTAATGGGTAATCATGTAGCCTAAAAATATTCTTGGATCCTACACCAAAAAAGCACTTCGAGGCGTTTAAACGAAGCCTATGCCTTCTTAGTACCGTGAAGACCTCCTCGAGATCTTTTAGGTGCCTAGACACTTCCTTGCTTTTTACCACCATATCATCAATGTAAGCCTCTACATTTGTGCCCAACTGGCTTTCTAATATCCTCGTTACCATTCTTTGGTATGTGGACCCAACATTCTTAAGCCAAAAGGCATCACTCGGTAATGGTAGTTTCCTGTTGAGGTAAGGAAAGTCGTTTTCTCCTGATCCGATAATGCTAGAGGAATTTGGTGATAACCTTGAAAAGCATCTAAAAAGCTCATTTGAGGGTGGCCAAATGTTGCATCAAGTAACTGGTTAATCCTTGGAACGAGAAATGAATCTTTGGGGCAAGCCTTGTTGAGATTCGTAAAATCCACACATACTTTCCATTTTCCTGATTTCTTTTTGACAACTACAGCATTAGCTAGCCATTCTTGGTAAAAAACTTCCTTGATCACCCAAGCTTGCTTAAGCTTCCGAACCTCCTCCTTCATTGTCTTAGAATACTCCTTAGAGGACCTCCGAGGTTGATACTTCTTCAGAGTTGCCTTGGGGTTGACATTCAAGCTATGACATATAAATTATGGATTAAATTCGGGTGCTTCATATGCACTCCATGCAAAGACATCTGAATTTTTCTTCAAAAAATCAACTAACTCTTCCTTCTCGTTTGGTGAGAGCTCAATTTTGACCTAGAAATACCTCTCCTCATCCTCTCCAATAATAATTTTTTCAAGCCCTTCGCACGACATTGAGGAATCCGAGGAGGTTAGAGGTTCGGGTTGTGATTGCTATAAGGCTGGGCTCAACTCCGAAGAGCCTACTTCAGATACTTGGTTCTGATCGCTGCTACCTTGCACTACCTGGCCACTACTTGGCATCCTAATAATTCTCCAATTCCTTCTTCGGTGGGATACTTCAATTTTACATGCAGAGTTGAAGATACAGCCCCTATAGCGTGTAGCCACGGCCTAGCTAGGATGGCCGTATAGGGTGAATAAGCCTCCACAACAATGAAATCCACGTTCACCACCTTTCTTTCTGTTTGCACAGGTAGCCTGATCATCCCCTTAGGGATAATAGTATTCCCATCAAATCCAGCCAAAGGGGCATCATACTTGCTTAGATCAGCCAACTTAAGCCCCATTCCTTTAAACAAATCTGGGTACATGATTTCAGCCCCGCTTCCTTGATCGATCATTACCCTCTTGACATCAAACCCCGCAATTTGCAAGGTTACCACCAATGCATCATCGTGTGGCTGAATGGTTCCCTCCTTGTCAGCCTCGGAAAATCCCAGGATTGGCTGATCCTATATCTTGAGCTTCTTAAGTGGTCCTTCTTCCTCATCCCCCACCGATTGTAAGGATATCATCATGACTTCGTTGACCGAGCCGGAGTCCTTCCTCGAGGCCACAAAAATGACATTTATTGTTCCCAGGGAAGACCAAGGAACTCCACCTCTCTAGGGTCTTGTTACAGGCTGTTCCCCTTGACTAGTAGGCTGGTGTAAAAATTGCCTCAACTTCCTAGCTTTGACTAGCTGATCAAGAAAAACCTATAAGGTCCTGCAATTCTCTGTGGTATGACCTCAGTCTTGATGGTACTGACAATATAAATTTTGATTTCTTTTGGTAGGATCTCCTCCCATTTTGTTTGGCCATTTAAAATAAGGCTCGTCCTTGATGTTTTCTAGCACTCAGTAGATCGGCTCTTTAAATACCAAGCTTACCCTTTAGGGTCCAGCGGGGTTACGAGGCACTTGGTTGAAAAACTCTCTCCTCGGTCGGGACGACGTAAACCGGCCAACTGAGTTATTTGTTTGGTCGGAGGTAAAAGCCTTTACCTTTCCCTTTCCCTTGCCCTGATTCTAATTATCTTTGACCCTCTTGTGCTCCTCAATTCGACCCATTAACTGATGCATGCTCCGAGGAGATTTCATGGTAAGCGACTTCCAGAGGTTGAAATGTGTAGGGAGGCCCACCTTGAAGGTTCTAACAGCGACATCCTCAAAGTCCCCATCAATCTCATTATAAAGCTCCCAATATCTGTCCAAATAGCTTTTTAGGATCTCTCCTTCCTTCATAGACATCGAGAGTAAAGAATCCAGAGGCCTTGGAACTTGGCTGCATGTCACAAATCTTGCTCCAAATGCCCTTGCTAGTTCCTTAAAAGAGTTTATGGATCCCTTCTCAAGACCATCAAACCATCTCATGGCGATAGGGCCGAGGCTCGAGGGGAAAACTTTACATATCAAGGCCTTATTCTTAGAATGGATGGCCATCCTTTGATTAAAATGGTTCACATGTTCAACAAGATCTGTCTTGCCATTATATATGGTAAAGGTGGGCTGATTGAAGCAACGAGGAAGCTCACCTTGCTCAATACGCTGAGTAAAGGGTGAGCGAGATATTTGGAGGAGGGCCTTCCCCATGGCGTCATTTCCTTGGCTTCTCCTCGATGGGGTCCTAGATCTCTTACGATAATGTTTTCCTCCTGAAGTATGATGAGATGACGATGTAAAAGATTCACTGGGCGGAGTTTTGCTCCAAGGTCGGTAACTTCCATCACTCTCAGAGCTAGAACTTTGGCCTAGGGTAGGAGTCCTCTCCTTCCTTATCCGAGTCTTACGATGAAGTCGTCGGCGTAACCGGTCCACTTTCTTCTCCTCATCATGTGAGTTATGACTGGCTTGATGCTGACCAGTTCGCTCAGAATGCACAGATGGTGCCATTTCGTTGTGGGTATGGGCCATATGACGGTCCCTCCTTCGCTCAAGATTAGCAAAGTGGTCCTTATGTTGGGACCCCACGGACTCCAGCGATCCACTTCGTCTGGGATTGACCATACTATGAAGACTTTCAAGGGTATTTAGGAGAAATTCTCACAGACGACGCCAATTGTGGCCGGCAAAAAGTGAGTAAGCACTACAACAAAATGTATTTTTAGTGCCGAAAATTAGTGAGGATATATTTTTCGTCACTAAAAATACAGATTTAGTGACGAAATATGGATTTTGTTGCCAATAGTGAAAAAAATTATAAGATTAAGCGACGAAAAGTTACTTTTCGTCGCTATTGGTGATCTGAAATATGGGCGCTAGCGGGGAAAAATTTAGCGCAAACTTAAATAATCTATAACAACAAAATATTTCTTTGCTAAAAGTTGAAATTTTTAGTGACGAAACATTTCATCACTGTTGGTGTTGCTATGAATAGTATTAGCGCTGAAAATCATTTTGTTGCTAAAAGGAAGAATTAGCAACAGAAAAAAATCGTCGCTAAAAATAATAATACAAAAATTGGTCTTTCATTTCAGAGTTTTGGCGACGAAATCAGAATTCGTCGCTAAAAGTATGCTACAGTGACGAAATCTGAATTTCGTTGCTAAAAATCGTAACAAAATCTGTGACCTTCGTATGCTATAGTGATGAAACTACATTCGTCGCTAAAAGCATAACAAGAATCTGGGACCTTTTGCGATGAAAAATTAGGCAATAGCGACGAAAAAATTTCGTCACTAAAGGTGATAGTATAAATAAATCAGTTTAGATTTTTCCATGAAACCCTAACATTTTTTTACTCACTCTCACTCTCTCTACGCCGTTCACTCTTACTCACTCTCTCTCTCTCTTTCTTCGCCGTTCTCCCTTCACCGCTGACAAGGAGCTCCCTAGCCACCGTCGTCGACGAGCTCCCTAGCCACCGCTGTCGACCTCTCTAGCCATTATTGTTGAGCTCTCTAGCCATCGCCGATCAACTCTCCTTCTTGTGTTAGCAACAAAATGTAGATTCTTGTAAGAAAACTAATGCAGAGAATCTCTCACAAGCAAGTATGTGCTTTGTGAACTCAATAAGTATTCGTATTAGTTTTTTTTTTTTTTTTCATTTTTTATTATTGAGTTTATGAAAAATTTGGACTGAATTATGAAGTGGGTATTTTTCAAATTGCCCCATTTGTATTGAATGTTGGTAAAGATGGTAGCTTTAAGGGACTTACTTGTATGTTACTATGTTTTGGTCTATAACATTTTCTAAAGCAATATTCTTGGGATTTTTTAACAAAGAGTTCTTATTGCTTTTTTTTTTTTTTTTTTTTGGTTTCTCTAATACTAGGATTGAAATAGCACATTGGTAAAAGCTTAAATTTTTGTTGAATAACTACTGTAGGGACTCAATTTGGATTGGACCCAAACAATACAATTTTTAGAGCGTGGGTTGAAGAATTAGGCCCTAACAGACTAACAACAGTGCCCCAGGCATTCAATTGTAGGGACTCAATTTGGATTGGACCCAAACAATACAATTTTTAGAGCGTGGGTTGAAGAATTAGGCTCTAACAGACTAACAACAGTGCCCCAGGCATTCTTCCCCATTGAAAGGGAAATAGCCCAACTCATTCCTAAGGGTAGCTCCTCGGCCCTCGTCCGAGGAGGTTCCACCCCCCCTTATTGCTTTGCTCGCCCTTCTTATATAGTTCCCTCCCTCCTATCTCTTTCTTCCATTTGTTGATCATCCATTTGCCCTCCTTTTTTGACCGCCCGTCCCATCAGAGGCCTTATCAGCACTTGAGTGGTTCCCAATGACCAATGTTACTCTGCCCAAGGGTTACATCCCTATTAATGCGGCCAGGGGGTTAGATGAGTACATTTAATGTGGAGGTGACAGCCTGTTCCATTACCTGGAATTAGCTTCGGTACGCCGAGGACAGGGTGTCCTCGGCGTGGATCCAAAAAAGCATAGGTTTCATACACCATCCTCGGACGATCATCCTTCCTCGGAATGGGCCTTAGGCCAAATGCGAGATGGGCCGAAGCTACCAGGCCCACGGGCCCCACAATAGCCCCTCAAAATCCTGCTGCCCGTTCCCTCGGACGGGGAGGAGGGTTTTGATACCCACGGGTCCTCCAGGTGACTTTTCGCCTGCCCAATGTACGTTTTGGCATTTCGAGACTCAGCGCATGCCCGCATTAACTTTTGGGTGGCTCCACGTTTTCCACTTCCAACGGTGTGATGGTAATCGTTCGGTGGTGACCTCCTGCTTTTATAGGCAGGAGGTTACGCTTGGGGAACTTAAATTGGGGATATAAATACTTGCTTGAACCGCTTGGCTTCATTATTTGCGCGCTCACGAACTTTTGGTGCATATACCTTGAACCTGGTTCAACTCCCACACTGCCCGAGGAGGATCTCCACATTTCTGTAAGTCTTCTTCTCTCAGTAGCACAAAATTTCCTTTCATTCTACTCTTCCTTTCCGTCTTTTGGATCCTTTAGTCGTTGCTAGGAATGGGTAAGTTTAAGAAGTTGGTTGAGTTCGACGAGATGATGAAGAAATTCATTGCTGATTATGGGATACCCAGCAATGTGAGTTTGAGGTACTGTGAGGAAGGGGAGTGGTATATTAAGAGAAACGAGGGTGAAGTTGTGATCCCCATAGTCGCCTTCGTAGAGGGAGGGATGAGAATCCCTATGAGGCCAGTAACGAGCGGATACCTTAGGCATTTTCGGCTAACTCCTACCTAGTGTGCCGTTAATGTATTTAGGATATTAGGGTGCGTAGACGCCTTGAATGAGAAGATAGGGTTGAGATTAACTCACCATGACGTAAACTGGTGCTACAACCTTCAGCACTTGAGGGGCAAGACGTACTATATGAAGACGAGGGACGATAGGGTCCATCTTATCCAGTGCCTTCCCGATTCTAATAAGGGGCTGACTCAAGATTTCCTCATTGTGTCGGGGGAATGGCACGACGGTCTCCACTGCCCGACAGTAGAGGGAGAGCCAGGTAGGGTACTTGAAATAGGAGGCGGTCCAGACTCTTGTATATCTTTTTGTTGCGCATCTGCTTTGATTAACTGATCGTAGGAGCTTTGCTTTTGTTTCTGCAGATCCGCACGCTTTCGCGCGTCATTTTCACCTAGTCAACAAGGAGGATTTGGAAGCTGTTCTTAGGGCGGAACTCTTTTTGAACGAGGCTGATAACCAGGTTAGAGCCGCCCACCATATCCTCGGATGCGACCCCGCCTAGAAGTCGTTCCAGGTCCCGAAGCACGTTATTAAGGCTCGTGATCCTCGGCTTAGGTAAATCACTATGGTGGAGGACGGTTTTGCATTTTCTGAGGGATCTTATATTCCGGAAGGAATTCCGTTGGCAGGCTCTTCCTCATCTCATCAGGCAATAGAGATCGAGGAAGGGAAACCTAAGAGAACAGGGGCAGTGATCGAACTGAGCTCGTCTGAAGACGAATTTAGTGCGTTTAACCTAGCTGATCAGTCCGAGGATCCCTCTGGTGACCTGGGGGGCCCCCATTTGTCCAAAGCTGATCTTCAGTCCCCAAGGGTTGGTATTCAGGCCGAGATGGGTTTAAAGAGACAGCCCCAAACCAGCCTTCTTGACCTGCTTGAGGGTAACTCCAAGAAAGGTGTGCCGAGAGAGTCACAGCCTAAGCCCCCATCACCTTTGCCCCAGCCTTTGTCTGCGCGCACCAAGTCGTCCTCTATCCACCTAGTCTTAGACCCACAATCGGAGTCTTCCGACCCAAAAAGGAAGAGATCTCCCAGGGCAAGGACCCAATGGATGAGGGCAAGCCCCATTCTTCGCCAAAGGAAGGTGGAATCCGCCGGCCATCCAAACAACTGAGGCTCGGTGGTCAACGTAAAGGAAAGGAGACAGTTCAGCAGTCCGAGGCCCAGGCCTGGCTGCCCGCTGCCATGCTCCATGGTCAACCCTTGATGGATAACGTAACGATTCGGGAATCCCGGGGAGGCGAGGGGGCTCTTGTAGCTGACGCCCTGGAGAAGTCTCTTCTCCTTCCCGCCGACATGGCCGAGCTAAGGAGCATGAACGGGCTAGAGGTTGCCCTTAGCCTTAAGAGATATCTAGGCATGGTGGGTCCCTTGGTATTTGTTTATTCTACTTGAATTTTGTTGCTTAGCACCTTCCCTTCTCTTTACGGTGTACCTGTTTTTGTTGGCAGGCTGTCCAGGCCCTTTTCAGGCTGGATGAGGAGGTCGATGGCCAGAGTAACGCTTTAGCGCAGGAGCGTGACAAGTTCTTGAAAGCTGTAAGTACCCTTAAGAGATCTGAGGCAGATCTAAAAAAGGCGATCGAAAATCTGGAGGAGATGACAAAGGCCAGAGATAACACGGCCTCTGATTTAGTCGCAGCTAAAAAGCAGGCCGAGGATCATATGAAGCGACTGCAAGAGGTTGAGGGCCGACTGCGATCCATTGAAGAGAACGTCGCCGACTTGAAGAAAAAGCTGGTCGAGGCGAATTGGACTAAGGGTGTTGCCGAATATGCCAGGGATGAGGCCGTGAGGGCCAAAAAAGAGGCTGAGTTTGCGAAAACAGATGCTGAGCGTTCCTTAGAACAAGCAGAAGAGGAAGCTTTTGCCGAAGGGGTGGCTAAGATTGAAGCTGCCTTCAAGGTCCAAATCCCCGAGGTATGCAGACGCTATTGCTCCCAGACCTGGACCGAAGCGCTCAACCAAGCAGGAGTTGATGCCTCGTCTGACCTTAGAAGGGCAGAAAGAGTATACTACCTCCCGACAATACGCGAGGTTATCCCCATTACTTCCGAGGAAGAGACTACATTACCGGTGGCGGGTGAAAGTCAGACCAAAGCAGCCGAGGATACACCTTCAGCTGACAGACCTATTGAGGAGGCCCCCATAGAGCGTCGGAGGGGGCTAGGACCGAGGGTCAAGAAGTGCCCCAAAATATGGTGAGGCTTCCTGCTAACTCCCCAGCCACACTCTCGGTTCCTCCGATTTCTCCTACCGTGGAAGGGTCCTCTGAAGTAGCCCCTCCGGGACAAGGTCCCTAAGTGTTGGTTGAAGCCTTTTGACAAGCCTTTCAAGACAATTTGCTTACTGAGTTGGGGGGAAATGGCCAATGGCATAGGACCCTGTTATTTGCTTTATTTTTCATTTCATTTTGCTTTTTGCCTCGGGGGCATTGTAATGAAACTATACACTTTCTATTTGAAATGAATATTCAATATTTTGCTTCTAGTTATTGATGCTTCCCTTTACCTGCCGTACTCTAATATTTTGCTCAATACCTTGGTTCTGTTATGGACTTAGTCTCATGAGACCATCAGCTATCCTTCAGGCATGAATCCGAGGACTGTATCACAGTTCGGTTCTAGCTAACGCTTTGGTTCTTCTGCAAATAGTTAGTTTGACCTTTCGGTTATTCTGTAAGTAGTTAGTTTCCCATAAGTTTGAGTCCTTGGACCATGCAATACCTTGGTTTTGCCTAGTACCCAGGTATAGCTGTGTGGTTAGTTTTCCCATAGGCTTGAGTCCGAGGACCATGCAATGCCTTGGTTCTGTTTAACATTTCTATTCTTCTGTAAGTATCTAGTTTCCCCATAGGTTTGAGTCCTTGGACCATGCAATACCTTGGTTCTGTCTAGTACCCAGGTATAGCTGAGGTGAAAGAATTTATCCTCGGCGCAGGAAATGTTATTTTTAGCGTGATGATAGCCTCGGTCCTGCTTTGTCGGACGTGTTTCATCCTACGGATTTAACCATTAACCCTGCAGTGCCCCGGGCACGGTTGGTTTAGGACTCTAATCTTACATGTGGCATTAACGCCGTCTTTAGTTCAAGTTTCTGCCCTCATCAGTTACGAGGCGTCTCTTGACTGTTCGCGTCCCGCGCTTGACGTTTCACCACACGAGGCGCGCTCTCATTTATATTCTCTTGGACTGATGCAGATCACACGGCTGATAGGCGCCTTGGAATGTGGTCAGGATTAATGTTGCTGGTAATCCTCTTTTCGAATTCTGCGTAGACCAATTCTTATTAATCTTCATCCCCTATTTAAGGTCATATGGGGGAAATGTCCCTCTACACTCCACGAACCCTCTTAACACAAAAGGAAACATGTCCCTTCAACATTCTGAGCCCCTTCAATAACCCTGCCAGAATTGTGATAAGAGTTTGGAGAAATGGGGCGGCCTTGGATGGGCGTGAGGGCGCACAGGCTGAAGGTCCTCCTCCCTCGACCGAGAACCGTTGTGGATATGGGTCGCGCCAGACTTCCGGCGCGGCAAAGTTTGAGCGTCATTCTGATGGTGCCGTGCATAGCGGCCAAGAGGGAGGTCCCTGAAGTACATAACGCCCCTCTCCGGGGTGTGCTTACGTTGGTGGAGATGCACAAGATTACGTCATGCCTGGTGTCCGAGTGTTGCCGTCTCCAACGGCTAACCACCGTGGGGTTGGAAGAGAATTAAGGGAACATCACGGGGAAGAGCCACCAGGCGCCCTTGCATCTGCTCCTCTCTTCATGCTAGCACCACCGCACCGGCGCGGGAGTTGTTGGTAGCCTTGAAAGAGGCCGGCCGCAGCCCTCTTCCCTTTAGTTAGCTTTGAAATAGGCCCGTCTGGGCCTTTGTTTGTAATATTGGCTTTAAAACAAGTCTGTCTGAGCCTTTGTTTGTATATTGTAATTTCTTTTCATCTAATAAAATACTGCTGTTTTCTTTTCTTTTCCTCTGAGTCTTCTAGTTTTCTGTAATTTTTTTTTGCAAATGTTGTTTAACCTTTCATAAACTAACTACTTAGGAACGGCGGTCCGTTGCGTCTGTTGGTGCACAAATTCTCCCCACAGACGGCGCCAATTGTAGGGACTCAATTTGGATTGGACCCAAACAATACAATTTTTAGAGAGTGGGTTGAAGAATTAGGCCCTAACAGACTAGCAACAGTGCTCCAGGAACTCTTCCTCATTGAAGGGGAACGAGCCCCTATCTCATTCCTAAGGGTAGCTCCTCGGCCCTTGTCCAAGGAGATTCTCCCTCCCTTCATTGCTTTGCTCCCCCTTCTTATATAGTTCCCTCCCTCCTATCTCTTTCTTCCATTTGTTGATCATCCATTTGCCCTCCTTTTCTGACCGTCCGTCCCATCAGAGACCTTATCAGCACTTGAGTGGTTCACAATGACCAATGATATCCTGCCCAGGGGTTACATCCCCATTAATGTGGCCAGGTGGTTAGATGAGTACATTTAATGTGGAGGTGACAGCTTGTTCTGGGCCTGTTCCATCACCTGGAATCAGCCTCGGTACGCCGAGGACAGGGTGTCCTCGGCGTGGATCCAAAAAAGCATAGGTTTCATACATCATTCTCGGACGATCATCCTTCCTCAGAATGGGCATTGGGCCAAATGCGAGATGGGCCGAGGCTACCAGGCCCACGGGCCCCACAACTACCGTTTAGCTTTTGGTATAAGGCTTGATGAGAATTTGTTGAGTATGTTAATGAAATTTTCAAAGTTGCATTGGGATTGGTAATATATATATATATATATATATATATATTATACTTATGGAAATTTACACATTTGGTTTTTGTTTCAGTGTAGTTTCTGGCCTTGTCTCAATATTATACATGGTGCTTGTTTTTATTCTTGCATATGAAATAAGAGTGTCAATCATCTACTCTCTATGGTGAGAGTTATTCATGAATATGAAAGCAATAAGTACTTTTTTCTCATGGGTGTCGCCATTGTTGTTGTTGCTTTTATCTTCCTCTCTTAAACATATTGTCAAAAATGCAGTTTGTGGGTTCACTTTTCGTGTAGTCTCTTATGCTTGTGGGCTTCTAGTGTGTTGGGATTTTGTGGGATTTTCTGTTTTGAGTTGAGTTGTTGGAATGATTTTTGTCATATGTAAGAAGTTGATAAAATGTTAACTATTACTTACCGTAGTGGTTTGAGAATTTGCTTGTGCATGCCAAGTGTTTGGTATATTATCTCTATGAGTTTTGGGGTTGGATTGTTTGATTTTTTTTTCCATAATAATTGTTATATGAGGTTATGGGTTATAATCCTAGTTGTTAATTTGAGTTAACATATGTAGCTTTAAGGTTAATAAAGTCTCAAAGCTTTTGGCATAGTGTTAAAATTTTAGTATTTTTCTTTTGAGTCAGATGCACTGCGTGATTTTTAATAAATCATAGAAAAATGATTTTGAGCTAAATTTTTATTGTACATGCTACACATATAAGACCTTCTCCCTATTTAGTTTCAATTTAATCGGATAACTTTTCATGGACCAAACGATTTTTACAAAAGGGCTAACCCGTTGTGTATTAAATCTGAAAGTATAACGGGTATGTTGGGATTTTGTGGGATTTTTTGTTTTGAGTTGAGTTGCTGGAATAATTTTTTTCACATGTAAGAAGTTGATGAAATGTTAACTATTACTTACTGTAGTGGTTTGAGAATTTGCTTGTGCATGTCAAGTGTTTGGTATATTCCGTCTATGAGTTTTGGGGTTGGATTGCTTGAATTTGTTTCATAATAATTGTTATATGTGGTTATGGGTTATAATTCTAGTTGTTAATTTGAGCTAACATATGTAGCTTTAAGTTTAATAAAGTCTCAAAGCTTTTGGCATAGTGTTAAAATTTTAGTATTTTTCTTTTGAGTAAGATGCACTGCGTGATTTTTAATAAATCATAGAAAAATGATTTTGAGCTGAATGTTTTATGGTACATACTACACATATAAGAGCTTCTCCCTATTTAATTTCAATTTAATCGGATAACTTTTCATGGACCAAACGATTTTTACAAAAGGGTTGACATGTTGTGTAGTAAATCTGAAAGTATGACGAGTATGTTGGGATTTTGTGGAATTTACTTGAAACCTGTGTTGAGTGGGTTGGCTTGTAAATTATTGCATTTTCTTCAGCGTGTGTTTTGCTTGAAACCTTTATTAAGTGAGTTTGGTTTAATCACTTGGTACCCAAAAGAAAACTTATGAGATATGCTACCTATGTTTCCTAATTTTCTATCTACTCACTGTAAGCAACAAAAAAGAAGGTTTGATGGTTCCAAAGAGCTTCAAAAATTTGTGGTTATTGTAGATTGAGGAGGCCTCCTTATAAGCTTGAAAGTGATTTTTTTGGTTATATGCATACAAGTAGTCCAATTGCAAGCCCATACCGATAAGTTTAGCAAAGTCACTTCTATAATTTTGCATAAAAGGTGTGTCAACACAATCAAGAGTCAAAATGTGTTAAGAACCTAGTTTTTCCTAAAACATGTACTTGTGGAAGTTTTGTTAAGGTTGTAACTTGTATTAGCATTTGTGTGTAAGGTATTGACCTTGCCTTGGCACCCTTAATAATTGGAGCATGTGACTAAAGAATTATTTGTCTGTGGTCACTTTGGATTTTTTTGGTAGAGGTGTGTATTGGCCTGATCATAGTAAGTAATTTCTTATTAAATTCTTGAGCATAGTAAGTGAATGGATATTGTTGATTTATATGTGAGGTATATTATTTTAAATGTTTTCAATACTTGTAAGCATTATATTCTGGGATGTTGATAATTGGTTTTGTGGTGGGTTGTTGTCTTGAGCAAGCGCGTGGTGTTATAAGGTGGTTTAAATTCATATTGAGAGTGTTCTTATTTTTTGGAATTGTGAATGGATATTGTTGAGTTACTTTTGTTTGATTAATTATATTATAGTTTTTGGAATACTTGTATCTGTTTTATATTGTGATGTTGATGATTGGTTTTGTGGTGGGTTGTTGAATTGGAGCAAGTGGGTGGCTTGTATGGTGTTATAATGTGGTATAAATTGATATTCGAAGTGTTTGATTGTGCAATTTATATTTGTAAGTATTAATATAGACTTGTGCATTCATAAATGGGATAAGACTTTATCTAAATAGTTTATAGATTTAGATGTTAGAATACATTGTGCATGAGTTGTCCTTATTTTGCTGAAGTAACATTCATTTTGCATGGTTTGACTACTTTTAATGCATTATATGGTGTGACTACTTTTAATGTATTATTTGAAACTAATTGTATTACATTACACTTGAAAATATATATTTGTTTTCTACAACTTATACATTAGGAGTTGTGATTTTAATTCATTGGTGTGGCTATTCTTAATGCATTGTTAGAAATGTTTCTTATAACATAGTTAATATTTTTACTTTACGATTTTAATGTAGTATTGTTATTATATTTGTGCAGATTTCTTATTGGTGGTTTTTAAGGGATTTACTTTTGGCATTGCTTGAAGACATATGAGGACATTTTCTATTGGTTCTAATTATATTATGCTATACTTTTAATATTATTATAAAACATCTTATATTATTGTATGTGTTGCAAACAATTATTGTATGGAAGGAGTTTGAATTGGATACTTATTTTATTTTTTACTTGTGGAATGTATGGATCATTTTTTTATATATGTGTTGTTGAAATAAATGTATTATTCAAATGTAAGGTTTTAATAATGTAATGACAGGTTATAAGTTAATATCAAAGCCATGAAAAAAATAAAAACAAAAAGTAAGTTTTAGCGACGAATTTTTCGGTCACAAATATAGCAACAATAAATTATTTTAATTACGAAATATTTCGTCACTAAATGTAGCAGAATTTTGTAAGAAATAGTTTTAGTGATAAAAATTTTCGTCGCTATATGTGCCTGAATTTTCTTAAAAATAGTTTTAGTGACAAACTTTTTTGTCACTATATGTACCCGAAAATAGTTTCAGTGATAAAATTGTTTGTCACTAAATATGATTTAATAAACTAAAGTGTTTTTGGCAACGAAATATTTTCGTCGCTGAATAGTATTTTTAGCGAGGAAAACATTTAGCGACAAAACGTTTTCATTGCTAAAAGTTTTTTTTTTTTTTTATATATAAATAAATTGGACTTTTAGTGACGAAATTTTTCATTGCCAAGACTTTTAGCGACAGGGTTTCAGTGACGAAATGAGTGTCGTTGCTAATTAGTAGATTTCGTCGCTAAAGGTCCTTAGCGACGAAAATGTGGACTTTTAGTGACGAATCTTTTCGTCACTGAAAATATATTTTGTTGTAGTGAAGATTTATGTCAGGTACAAACTTGTTGCTTTTGCTCACACAATTAATTTTTGAGAGGTGGGATGCTCAATCAACCTTAAATGTCCTTAACAAGATGAAAATACTTAAGTTGGTGCGTTAGAATTAATTCACATGTACACAGAAAGTCTTTTATAAGGAACAGCCTTGAAATGCATATATAAGGATCCTCGGGTTTAGTCCGAGATAAAGGTTACAAGTAGTTTTAAGTCTCTAGACGTTCATTTTTCTGATTCAGGGGCTTCCTGGCTTTATATATTCAGCCAAGATGTATATGAGTCCTACATTTGGAAGGTTAGGATCGAATTTCCTTGATACTTGTCCCATCAAGGCCTTACTAAAAGGTTTCTACATTGAGGTATGAGCTGGGTGGACACTATTCAAAGGTCATTTCCTCATTAATGCGGCCAGCTAAGTGATTGCAGTGTATTAAATGCAGAGGTGATGGTTGCTTTATTGATTCTCTTTCTTTTCTTCCTTGCTTGGTGACAAATCTTTCTCTTCGCCCTTGGTTTGCGCTCGACAACCTTTAGCTTTAGTTCTTGGCTTTCTGAGGGCAGGTTGACATCCTCGGAGTCCTCGTCCATCGTTGTCTTTTTGCACTTGCATAAGCTTACTTGTATTTTTCCGAGGACATTCTGTTGGTGCTCTCTGAGGTTCATCTCCTCGGCTTTGTCCCTAATCCCTCTATTTGTATTCTTGGATCCTCGTCCCTCACACAACCCAAAAAAAAGGGGAAAAAAAGATGTTTAGGTTGACCTAGTCTAACCCAGAATGAGAATAAAAGACTCAACCTAGCTAGCTATGATCAAACCACATTGAATTGCACAATGATCGGTCAATTTAAGGTAAGTGTGGTAAGGGTTTTGGACAAAAAGCACCCGTGGTGCGATGAAAAATATGACCCAAAATCACACCAAATTGCTTTGTGTACACCATCAAACACATGAAAAAGTGGATAAAGGGAATCAATGAGGTTATCGAGAAATAGGTGATGAGGAAGCCTTCGATGGCCATGTTAATAACCTCTAAAAAGGGAAGTGTGCGAAGGAGTTATTTTTTTTTCATTCCTTGTTACGGCGAGGAGCTCGCCACTTATAGGCTAGGCTTGACCCGACTATGAGGCATGTGGCTCCTTAGTCGTAGCCATAATTTTGACTGTGTTCGAAAATGGACACAGGTGTTGCCATCATGGGCAAACATGGTGGGACTGTGTTGGTCATGGACAAATAATTTCAGCCTTTGATCGATGTTCCCATGAACACAGCTAATGGGCTTCGCACCTTCCAGCTTTCCTTCTTGGGCACGAGGACGAGGTTACCGAACATGGACATATTGGCTCATCTCATACATAGGTTAAATCAAATGGTAACCTTGGGCTCGACCTTGGCCTATTCACTGATCCTTGATCTTCTGCCTCACTAGTCACTACATCATTTGGTCGCTAAAAAGATTGGACTATTGAACCAATTTATTGATTGATTTAATTGTCGTCTCACTCACACATATAAGGCACACCTATGACCTAACTATAACACGAAACGTACATATGAGTTGAGGTGTTTAATATATCTTAAAGAGTTGAGTCCAGCACATTTTTGGAGAAAGAAAGTGAGCTGGCCATGTTTTGTCGTGGGTTGCACTCGCACATGCCTGTCATAAGTGGTAGCACCAAAATCCAATGTCTACAAATATCGGTTCGATATAATTTCATTGATCTAGCCATAAATTCAAATTTGTGCGCGGGTGGCTCACCCTTTAGAGCGAACACTCACGCGCGCGCTCACGTGCTCCACCAGCCTCTTTATGTTAAAAATTAATGAAAGTATGAAACCACCCCACGCAAGCGAGCGAGAAATATGTGAGAGCGAAGCGTGATTCGTGAATGAATGTTAAGCACAATTATACGTGTCCCACACACACACACACATATATATATATTGGAAACGACGCCGTCTCCACTCTCTCATCCAATCCAAAAACCAAAAACCCCCCCTCCCTCCATTTATAAGAGATAAAAAAAAAAAAAAACAAATAAAAAAGCACAGACCCAGTGATGGGAAAAAAAGCTCTCTCCTCAGAAGATTTTGGAGCTCTCTGATTCAAAAATCAAATCTGAGAGCTAAGCTAAACAAAGCTAGGGTTTTTGAATGGGGGAGCAAAGGAACCGTTGGAACTGGGAGGTGAGCGGGTTCGAGCCGCGGAAAACGTCGTCGTTTGAGCAAGGCGATTTCAGGTCCTCCGGTGCTGCACCACTGGTCCGGCGGTACTCGATCTCCGCCGCATCGGCTTTGTCCCATTCCGAGTCTTCCAAGCACTCGCTCTCCTCCAAGCTTCAGCGATTGAAGGACCAAGTTAAGGTAAACTAAGTTTTACTTTACTTTATTTTATAGCTTTGAAATAAAAAATTAAAAAAATTTCACTTTTTGAGTTGTGGTGGTAAATTAGTGATAGTGTGTTTTTAGTAGTTTGCTCTAATGGTGGTTGTTAAATAGTGCATTTTTGATTTAATGTGAAATGTTGGTGGTAAATCTCTTCCATACTTAAAAAAAAATAAAATTAAAGAAAGAAAGTTGGGTTTCAGTTACCTTAAATGGGAAAGTTTTCTGTTGTCGAATAGGGGAGCCTATTGGTAGGGAGTAATCATTATGGAGTAGACGCCATATCTATCGTATCTATCAAACAAAGAAGAAAAGTGTCCATAATTTTTGAATTCATTTCCAAGAATCTGGATTAGTTGGTAGATATGTTTCATTTTGAGAAAGTACAGGGACACAACTTTTGTGCTATCAGAGGTCGATTGTGACTGGTGGAGAAATAATGGTGGGTCCAAGTGAAAAAGATTGTCCACTTCGCAGTCGACCACTTCAGCATGTTGTGGCAAATGGCATGGTACTAGAAGAATTCTCTCATTTTTCTTTGACCCTGAAAACTTAGTTGTTTTTTTGAGAATGAGACCAAACAAGACCTCAAATTCATGTTTCTTTACTGTTTTTTAAAGTTGTTTTTAGGAATTAGGAGTAACTTGAGCATAAAAGGGTTAGTATGTTTGCCTCTGCCAGCATTACAAATAAAAAAAAAAAATTTAAATTCTTTCCTTTGTCAGAAGAAGTATGATGCTGTTTATTTTTGCTGGCATATGTGATGAGATGGTAAACGTAAATCACGTGCTGTAATTAGTTTGCAGTGTTTCGTAAAGTCTCTTCCATACTTAAATAATAAAGAAATAAAGTTGGGTTTCAGTTACCTTAACTGGTAAAGTTTTTTGTTGTCGAATAAAAGAGCCTATTGGTAGGGAGTAATCATTATGGAGTGGATGCCATACCTATCGTATCTATCAAACAAAGAAAATAGAAGAAAAGTGTCCATAATTTTTTGAATTCATTTCCAAGAATTTGGATTAGTTGATAGGTATGTTTTATTTTGAGAAAGTATAGGGACACAACTGTGCTATTGGAGGTCGATTGTGACTGGTGGAGAAAAAATGGTGGGTCTAAGTGAAAAAGATTGTCCACCAGTCATAGTCAACCACTTCAGCATGTTGTGGCAAATGGCATGGTACTAGAAGAATTATTCTATTTTTCTTTTGACGCTGAAAATGTATTTGTTTTGGGGAATGAGACCAAACATAACCTCAAATTCATGTATTTTTAGGAATTGGGAGTAACTTGAGCATAAAAAGGTTAGTATGTTTGCCTCTGGCAGCATTACAAATATAATAAAATTAAATTCTTTCCTTTGTCAGAAGAAGTATGATGCTGTTTAGTTTTGCTGGCATATGTGATGAGATGGTAAATGTAAATCACGTTTTGTAATTAGTTTGCAATGTTTCGGAAGAGCAGAGGTGACTGATAAATCATAATTTTTGTTGGAAGTCCAGGTTCAGTTAGTTGGGACAATGAAGGGGAGACTTGATGCCTTAAACTATAACTTTCGTCAATAATGTTTACTTTTAGATAAGGTCATATAATATTATATCTTTGGGTTTGCTTTGATTGGTAGGATTAATTTGCTGGGGTTTTGGGAATCAGTGCACTTGCTTCTATGTGTCAATATCAATGTAAGCAATGGATTTGCTTATATGAAAAACATTGGTTAGTAGAATTGCCTTTTCTTAGGGGTTCTACATTGATGAAAGGTGACAAAATGATGAAGCTAATCATGATTTTTAGATGCTAGGACATATGGATTAGAGGTGCATGAACTTTGCGTTAATAATTGGAGGTTCTTACAACTGTCAGGGTTACTGGCTAGAGAAATTAAGAGCTAATAAACTACATTTAACATGAAGCTTAGCAAGTTTCTCTTCATTTGAGGAGTCTATCTAGATTGTGTTGATTTGATGGCCAAAATTCCATAGTGTCAAACTGCAAGGTAACTCAACTGACATCTCCTAGTGTTTCCAACGGAGATGTCCAGGATTCAAATCCCTCTACCCCCAACTATTGAATTATAAAAAATCCCATAGTGTTAGATTGCAATTAATATTTTATTTGCCATTTTATTATGCAAGACTTGATATTTGCATGACTAGATTCACATGTAAACCGCATCAGCATAGAAGATGAAACTGAGAGTAAAATATTGATATCCACTTAAATCTTTTATTCTCATAACAGGTGAGGTGCAGACTTTTCTGTCCTTGGAAAGTTCTTTCTATATTGGAGATGCTTTTTATTTCCTATTGAACTTTATTCCTTGTCAAGCAAATCAAGTAATGTTTAGATCTCTTCTAGAGCTTTCAAATCATGATTTTTTTTTGTTTGCCTATTAGGTGCTTTTTACATATGGTGATTTAGTAGGTGTGTATGTGAAGCATGTGATAGTGTTACATGTTCTTCTTGTTGACAACCATATCTCATATTTTGGGCAGATTGCAAGAGAAGATTACTTGGAGTTGAGGCAAGAAGCAAATGAGCTGCAGGAATATTCAAATGCTAAACTTGATCGAGTTACACGTTATTTAGGTGTTCTTGCTGAGAAAACCCGTAAACTAGGTAAGGGTTTGTGAATTTAAGAATTCCATTTGATATATGTGGAGTGGACGGTATGAGACTGCTTTCCAACATTCATGAGTGATATTTTTGATATGGGTACAAGGATTTATATGTAATGCCACAATTGTAAACTGTTTTGGTGGACATCATTTCATCTTTGGATAGTTAATTTGTGAAAATTATGCTACTTACCCAAAAAAAGTGAAAATTATGCCAGTCTTGATATGCATCATACCATCTTGTACTTATTTTGTAAGGTTTTCAGTATTTTCAATATCTTTTTTGGGTACAAATATCAGATCAAGTTGCCCTGGAAACTGAGGCTAGAATTTCTCCACTGATCAATGAGAAAAGAAAGTTGTTTAATGACTTGTTGACAGCCAAAGGTACTCTTTTGTGATTTTCCATTTCAAAAGTCTCTCTCTCTCTCCCTCTCTCTCTCACGTGCACACACACACACACACATGCGCTTGCACACACTCGCACATGTGTGTGCTTCTCAAAAAGCTCATTTGATGGTCATTTTTATTAAAAAACCTAAGCTATTTGTTTCAGGTAACATAAAGGTATTTTGTCGTACCAGGCCATTATTTGAAGATGAAGGAATTTCTGTTGTTGAATTTCCTGATGATTGCACTATCCGTGTCAATACTGGTGATGATAGCATTTCCAACCCCAAGAAGGATTTTGAATTTGACCGAGTTTATGGACCTCATGTTGGACAAGGTAAGCATAACATTCATTTTTTATTTATTAGTTGTTGCACCCTGGTTGTACGGTGTGAAATTATTATGTAATAGTTCATACTGTGTTTGGCTATGTTGCTTAGTATCTTTGGGGTTTTTTGTGCAGCTGAACTGTTCAGGGATGTTCAGCCACTGGTGCAGTCAGCTCTGGATGGATATAATGTTTCCATATTGGCTTATGGACAAACTCACTCTGGAAAAACACACACAATGGTTGCTCTCTCTCTCTCTCTCTCTCTCGTTTGTGTGTGATCTATTTCTCTCCATGCATGTGATGCATTCTTTATGTTGCATACATATTTATACATGCATGAAAATGTGCTGCCTTGCCAGCTAATTTTAAGGGCTTCTAAGTTGGGGTTGTTCTGTTGTAAAGATTAGAGGGTTTTGCATTTTGAATTACCTCCTTTCTTTTTGGTCCCACATAAGGGGTTAATTGGGAAGAAAGGTAAATGAGGGTATGGCCCTAGGTAGGGCCAAGTGGCATGCAAGGATTCATGAAGCTGACTCCAAGTTTTCAACTACTAGATGGGATTAAGGCTTAGTTGACTCAAGTTGAGTAAAGTAGAATGATTATTAATTTTCACCATCTGACCGACTCCTCTTCTTGTGTGGTAGATTCTTTTCTCTCTCACCCACTTTAAAATGATCTGGAGAAATTTTGTATATGAAACAAATTGAAGCATACATTCATGTTTGACCAACTTGTGTGCACATTGCTGGGGCGCTTTAATCTTTTTTCATGTAAATTTCATGATATTTGTCCTGGTAGGTTGCTTCTCTCATGTGCTTTTGCATTTTCTTTAGGAAGGATCTAGTCATGATCGTGGTTTATATTCTCGCTGTTTTGAGGAGTTGTTTGATCTAGCCAACTCAGATTCAACTTTCACCTCACGATTCAACTTCTCTGTTACAATTTTTGAGCTCTACAATGAACAGGTTCTCTTACTTACATAACTTATCTGTTGTAAAAATATTCTGTTTTCTGATTTTGTTAGATGATAGTTTTAACATAGCACCATTGTGATGTTTTTGATCTAGACCTGTTTCATAATCTTTTAGGTTAGGGATCTGCTTTCTGAATCAGGGAGCAGTTTACAAAAGGTCCGGATGGGATCACCAGACTCTATTATAGAACTCGTGCAGGAAAAAGTTGATAATCCATTGGAATTCTCTAGAGTTTTGAAGGCTGCTTTTCAGAGCCGGGGAAATGACATATCAAAGTTTAATGTTTCTCACTTGTATGGTCTTCACTCGGTGCCCTAAAAAATTCTTAAAATTTAGTTGATTTTTCCATATTGTTTCTGCTTTTAAATTTATAATGGTTCTTTATTAGATTGTGGTTATACGTTGACTTAACATAATTTTGGAAGAGTAAAAGTAAGCTGTCTTCTTCTCTTGGAAATGGAGTCCTGTCACATTGCTGTTATAAGACTGCCAAGTTGTCATGTAAAAAGACTTGTCCAATAAGTTCAGATGTATAGCTGTTCCCGTACTTCTTCTCCAATATGGTTTGTGCTCTATAGCAGCGAATGTAAAGCAAGTCTTCTGGTTGCTTTTCACATCTTTGCTGATTCAGTTTAAAGAAGAATTTGGGCCTACTCTTTAATATCTCATTTGAATACTTAGAAAAAGATTCTTGAAAAGTCTGTATGTTGTAGATTGTGCATTTTTGCACTTTTAATGAATCTTTACTTTATGAAGAGAACAATAAGAAAATGAAAGTCTAAGTTGTTTGCGACTTTTAGTCAGAATTAAATGGACAGAATCATCAAATCCACATGATTGTTTGCACTATTGATTTTTAAATGGGATATCAGATGGTAGATCCTTTTGGCTGTCAGCTGTGCAATGCAAAAGTGAGCATTGGGCCTGTTCTTAAAACTTGAAATGGGAGATGTTTTCATCTTTTGTTTCTACTCTCAAAGGCAAATGATGTGTTTTTTAGAAGATTATGAACTTTATTTAGTTTCTAAACAAGATAGAACTTGTCAATTTCAGAAAGGGAAACATATGATATAGACAAAGTTTCCTAGTTATTCATGTGTATATTTGTATATGTGTGTCATTTACGTATGTCTATTATGTTAATGTTCTTTTTAATTTGTCTATGTACTTTCTTGTCTCATTTGTTAGGATCGTGACAATACATATATATTATGGCAATTTGATTACTGGAGAGAACTCGTACAGCAAGCTTTCTCTTGGGGACTTGGCTGGAAGTGAGGGTTCAATTGGGGAAGACTATAGTGGGGAGCACGTGACAGACTTGCTGCATGTTATGAAGTCACTTTCAGCGTATGTCATCTTAGCTTATCCTAACTTGGACATGCTGCTTGTGTATCAAGCATAATACGCACTCTCTCCATACAATGGGATTACTGGTCCTTGTACTATACACACACATACATAATCAGTTTACAAATGGTTTGATTCTTTGTTAACCTTACACCATTTAATTACTTTCTATTGGACTATGTTAGAATATTGATAATTTATCATGGTATTAGTGCATGTGAACCTGAGTTTAAAACTTGTCTTGACTCTATCGTCCAATAGAAAAGTTTAAAATCCCACTTGTTGGGCCATGCTTATTAAGGAGTTTGGGCCCACATGTGACGTGTGTTAGAATGTTGGTTAAACGATTAAATTCACAATTTTCTAACCACGTAATTTTTTGGGAGAATCGGTATTGTATCAGGATAAATTTGAAAAATCCTCCCATTGAATTATACTTTTTATTTGTTCTTAACACGCGTGCCTAATTTTTTCTTGATAAGATGTTATTTACTATCTTATCCTTAAATTCAAGTTTTGTATATAATTTTAGAGTGCAAAAAATATTTAATACACAATCGTTAAGTGGTGTAACATTTACAAAAGTTAAGTGTAACTTAAACCCAACCTTTTGTCTCTGTCTCTCTCTATATGTATGTATGTATGTATGTATCTTGGTGTGATTGTTGCTTTATTACTTAATCAAGATTTTTACATTCATCTTCTGCCGTTTATCCTCAAAAAAAAAAAAAAAAAAGAAGATTTTTACATTCATTTAATGTTGAATTGATCTTGGTGGTGGGTGAGGTAGGGGAGGTTATTTGTTGTCCGATTCTTTTGTTTAAACTTTTGCAGCATATTCTCAACATGTGGAACTGTCATCATTCACTCTGGCCTTTCCCTTCTTATTGCGTTTTTTGTTACACATGTAGGTTGGGGGATGTTTTGTCATCTTTGACTTCAAAGAAGGATGTTGTTCCTTATGAAAATTCAATGCTTACACAGATACTTGGAGACTCACTAGGTATTCAATTCTCTTTCTAGTGTTATTGAAGTTATGCTAGCAGTTATTATAATCATATAATTGCAAGGGCAACAAAAACAGCTTTCGTGAGTAATGGTAGCAGTGGTAATTTTAGTACCATGCCTTTCTTATAGTGCTTTACTGCTCTTTGTTGTTTTTTAATGTTTAGATTGCCTCAGTTGATACTGTGATGACGAGTAAACTATTCTTATGAGTAAATGTGTAAATCTGATGGTAGATTTGCTGGAGGGACGCCTAGTTGGCATCATAGCCTCTTTGGTTTTAAAATGATATGAGGCCCATTTTTTTTTTTTTTTTGATAGGTAAGAAAGATATATATTAAAAAAAATGCTAAATGCAAAGTAGCACAAAGCATATCAAAAAGTACAAAAAAAGAGAGAAAAGCAAAAACATAAAAGAAGCACTAATTACAAAGAAAGAGAGAGCTAAGGAACAAAGGGAGAGAATCACTAGATGTGAGTTCCCAAGCCCTAGACCAATCAAAAAGGGAGCCAGAAAAGAGAGCAAGCAGTTGGTCATCTGATCTATCCAAGTCCTTAAAAGTCCGCCGATTGCCTTCCCTCCAAATACACCACATCAAACACAACGGAACTAAATTCCAAATGTGAGATGAATACTTCCCCAACCAATTCCACCTACTAAATAGAAATTCTGTCATCGAATGTGAGGGTACCCACGAAATCCCAAAAGTCCTAAAGACAAAGCTCCATAGCCGATAAGCCTTTCCATAGTGTAACAACAAATGATCTACCGTCTCCTCACAAAAATGACACATAATGCACCAGTCAACGAAATCAAAGCCCCTAACTTGCAAGCTATCTCCCGTGAGAATCCTATCCCATGTGGCTGTCCAAACAAAGAAAGAGACACGCCGGGGTGCCTTAACTTTCCAAATACTTTTCCATGGAAAAACAACGGAGGAAGAACCATGTAACTTATGATAAAAAGAATGGATATTAAAATCCCCGTTCTTCGTCAACTTTTGTCTCATACGATCACCATCCATCACTGAAGGTAAATTGGATGCCAAGAATCAAAAGAAATCATCCACCATATCCGCCTCCCAATCATTAGGACCCCGAATGAAACGAACATCCCAAGTTCTCCTATCCCCTGCTCCTTGGCATATCAAAGATGAGTCTACAGAAGCCGCTTTGTTATGAGGCCCATTTTTGACTTGGATTATTCTGTGTCTCCCTTCAAACTGATTTCTAGTGCTGTAACCCTGTATAGAATCTTAAAACTTCCCCCATTTCAAATAGAGAAAAGTATGATTTTATACTCATGAGTATGGTGTTAGTTTTAATCACTTTAAATATATATACCTTTTGATTATGATAGTCAATTTTTTTTTTTAAGAGACTCAGTTCATGGAAGAGTTTCTTTGGCACCTTGTATTTAGCAGGACAAAGATTTTGATTTTACCTATCTAACTGGTCGGTAACCTGCACAATGCACAAACAAGTTCAACATAATATAATTTTTTGTCTAAATATGAAATTTGATAATTATGGTAGATATGAATAGACATTTATTATGATTGTGACTGTATATGAAACTATACATTCTAGCATTAAGCATTTATTATGATTGTATTTGTATATGGAATTTTATATAGTACTATTTAAAGAAAATATGATTTGCTTAGGTTCTAATGGAGGGTTTAAATATATAATAAAATTTAAATTCAATCATAAAACATATATTAAAATAATTTTGTGTAAATTTGTGAGGCCTAAAAAACTTATGTGGTACAATATTACGAGGTCAACCAAAAGTCAAATGTCATGGGTAGATGAAAAGATTGTTTGTAAATTACTTTTGTCAACTAGTTTATGATAAAGTTCAATATAATCATTGACATACCATGTTTTTACTTTTAAGTTGTTAGTGTGTCTTGGAGTTGTTGGTTGTTGGTTTTGCATTTCAAGCTTAGGTAGAGATAGTGGTCCACATACACATACATGTTACAACCTTGGGTGTAAAACGATAGCTATTTTGAGATTCCTAGATTGCATTTTGTACTTTTAATAAGTGTAAGATCCAATGTATGCCTAAAATAATTTAGAGTTGTATTAAAAAGGTCATACATATTAAATGAATATATAATAATAAGTTGATTTGACATAGGAGCAATATTGTTATACATTGAGTCATACATGTGGGTGTGTGTAGAGGGTGTTGGAATAATGGTTATATAATTAAATTCGCCATTTCTACTTATCAAAAAAAAAAAAAAAATTTGCCATTTTCTAACAGCTTAAGATTTTGGAAGAATTGGTAATTTATCATGGTATTAGAGCAATGACTTGGGTTTTAATTTTGCTTTCACTCTACCTCTCATCTAAAAAGTTGAAAATCCTACGTGTTGAGCCCCACTTATTAAGGGGGGTTTTGGGCCCACACATGAGGGGAGTGTTGGAATAATGGTTGAATGATTAAATTCACCGCTTGAGCTTTTTGAAGAATCATTAACAAAAGGATTTGCCAAATCTCAATAACTTGGAACCTGCAAACACGAATAATCATGGTACTAAACCCAACTTTCCTATTCACTAGATGGAAGGGTCCTGGATAAACTAAGCATATAGGGGCAGCTAGGGGAATGCCCTTGGTATTAAATTTTTAAGCCAACTAGTACTCGTCTATTACAGGTCCTATTGGGATAAGGCACCAAATTCACTAAATCAAACTTAATGCTACCTGTCATATTGGATATGTTCTTGTTTTAATTGAGGGAGTAGTATCAGAAACACCTCTAAAGAGAACATATTCAATTGGATTTGTGGCAAGTTACATTAAACCATCCCAAAAGTTCTCCTACTTCAGAAGCACATGGGTTTGCCTGAGAATTGTGATAAAGAAACACCAATGTTAAATTTAAAAAAAAAAATAGAGAACACATTCCAGGCCTCAGGTTCATGTACTTGTATTAGTATAGTGAGTAGATCCCCACATAAGAGATTATCAACTATCAGCTCTATAAATGCAGCTAGTTGTTTTTTTTACTCCAGATGGTGGACATTAACAATGTACTTGCGGTAGAGGCCGATTGGTCCGCATTAACATTCACATGCTTAAATATGGAACTCTACCACACTGGCTTTTCTTCTTCTCATTCTCCCCTCTTTTCAGTGATCTTTAATAGAATTATCATTATTCTTTTTTGATGATTGAATTGTTACAACGAGTGGGCGAGGTGGGACTTGAACCCTGGTTTTACTCATAAAGGAGCCCAAGCAATGCTTCTGAGCTACAAGGCTCTTGGCACCTTTATTCTTTGGTCTTGTGAAAAGGTCTCTGCTTTTAATTTTCATTCTTAACCAACTATTACTTTTTTATAAAATCTTATTCTTTCTGTAGGTGGAAGTTCGAAAACTTTGATGATTGTTAACATAAGCCCCAATGTAAAGAATTTGTCTGAGACATTATCATCTCTGAATTTCTCTAGCAGAGCCCGAAATGCTGTGCTAAGCCTTGGCAATCGAGATACGATTAAGAAATGGAGAGATGTTGTAAGTTCCTATTCTTAAAGACTAGGTGATAATGCTTATGCCTTGCTTTCATAAACTTGTTCATTCTGTAGAGAGAAACTTTGTGGCACTAGTTTTGATTTAATAATTTTAACCCGCCTTTTGGTGATAACAGCTGGGTATGGACAGTAGGGTGCCATGAACTCCCATATGACCACTGAATGAAAACTTAAGAATGCTGCCAGGTGGCAAGGACCCCATGCCTAGAGAAAAATGTTCCAAAGAGATTTTTGTTAAAAAAAATAAAAAATAAAAAAATAAAAGGAGAAGCTACTCCCTTACAGTTGTAAGTGAGGAGTTGATTGGAGGATCTGATTTCTCCCAAAATAAATGTTGAGTCTAACAAAGTTAATTTACTACTTTATGGTTTTTGGGGGAAGGACCCTATATCTTAGAGAAAAAAGTGCCACGAAAAAAATTTATGTAAAGATAATTATGTAGAAGAAGCTCTTGTACAGTTAAAGCTAGGGGTTGATTAGAGGATTCATTTTCTCTCCCAAATAAGGATTCCAAGTCCACAAAATGTAATCAATGCATTTTGGTGCACTGTACTTCCCAAAGAAATCACAGTTTTGACAGATTTTCTTCTCTAACATTTAGTTTGTAATGAATCTTGTAGGCGAATGATGCACGTAAAGAGTTGTATGAAAAGGGGAAAGAAATCCAAGATCTGAACCAAGAGGTTTTGGGACTAAAACAGGCTCTTAAAGATGCAAATGATCAGTCTGTCCTACTCTTCAATGAAGTTCAAAAGGCGTGGAAAGTTTCTCTCACACTGCAGTCGGATTTAAAGGTTTTGTAACTTCATAATTTTGGTATAGTTTTCCATTTCCATAATGAGTTATATGTTCACATGAAGTTTTGACATTGTCCCCCATGTTAGCTTATTGAATCTTATTTGGTGATTAGCCTCATATCTTCCCTTCACTCTATTTTGATGAAAAGTGCTAGTAATTTTTGGAAGGTCTGCATACCAGTTGGATCAGGTTTTCAGGAGTGGAAATGCTCTTTTTTGATTCAGCCTTGTATGTTTGCTTAAATGGATCCCAAGTTGGATATGGCTTACTGATTAGTGCACACACAACACACGTTTATGAATAGGTAAGCAATTTTACTAAAATGCACTGAAGCTGATGCAACCAATTTACATGGGGAGTGTACAAATGGCACAAACACCTAAGTAGCGAGCCAGCACTAACACTTACAGAAAAGAAAATAGGAAAAATTTGATTAAGAAATGGAAGCGGAATAGGGAATGACAAATCCCAAAAGCAAATAAAAAACGCTCTTCAGGAAAGTGAGCTTGGTAAGGTGAGTGAACCATGCTATACTTTTGAAGGTTTATCTTATTCCAGCATAATACTCCACATAAACACATTCCAGGCTAACCTCTTTCATCAAACTTTGCATGCTAAATCTCAGAAACCTCAGAGACCCAATAATGTAGTAAGACATGATCTACATACTCCTCATTCCTTTTACACTATGTATCATTAATCCCAATGTGTTTTAATAACCCCCCTTGGGGATTTTCTGGAGGGCTTCTATACAAACAATGAAAAGCTCCTCAGTGGAAGTGTGAGTTCACCAATTTCATTCCAAGGAACTTGTCTGTGGCAGCCAACAAAGGCCTTATTTTAAAAAGCTAACCACAAATAATTAGTACTACTGTGCTGCCAACCTCATGTATCTTCTCAAACCCCCCGCACCTTAGCTCCCTGCAAGAGCTCAAAATAAATTAACATGGTGTGCACCTCTCAATCTTGTAGAGGTATTTCAAAAATTAGGACACCTATGCAAAACCCCTGCAGACAAGCTATCTTGTTTACCACTGTAGTGTCCTTGTCTGCCAAGTAGAAGGATTTGTAAACTAATCTCTTCAGCATGTCTCTATGCACCACATCTCATGGCAGAAATGAACCCTACTGCCATCCCTCCCACTGTAAAAAAAGGTGCAACTCAAAAACCCCTCCCACCCTGTTCACTGATTAGCTTCAAGACTCTTACTGGGAACTATATTACTATGGGGCAATCTTTTTCATGTTTTCTGCTGGTACAGGATTGTTAAGATGCTGTATGCTCTTACTTTTTATTTCTTAATGTATGTCATGTAGATACGAGTGAACTTCTTACGTTTGAGTGGTACTTATGTGGTATTTAAATGATTGGTAATTTTACACTTTTTACTAGCTCTGAAGCGAAGTTTACTGTATTTGTTTGCCCAATAGTTTGCAGTTAAATTTATTTCTCTAGCTTGTCACAATGTTTGAAATTATATTTTATTTGTTAATTATGTTGTTTCACTGGGGTTATGTAAGTGGTGTTTTAATTAGCTCAACAGCAAAGTCTGTGTTCCAAATTGGTCTTTTACTGTCCTTATCAAAAAAAGAAAAGAAAAAGAAAATGGTCTCTTACTGTCAGGATAGATCATATTGCTTGTTCAGTTAAGCATGTCAGTGAGCTGTTTCATTATCTTATTTGATGCAGTCAGAGAATATTATGCTGGTGGATAAACTTAAGATTGAGAAGGAGCAAAATGCTCAGCTCAGAAATCAAGTTGCTCAACTATTACAGTTGGAGCAAGATCAAAAAATGCAGATACAGCAGCAAGATTTGACAATTCAGACTTTGCAGGTTGGTCTCCCCCCCCCCCCCCCCCCCCCCCCCCCCCCCCCCTTTTTGATTTTTTAAAGTACACAACTGACATGCTTGAATAGGACCGAACCTATGATCTTATCCTCAATCCGTTACTTGTGGGGTGGAGGGGATTGGCACAGGACAGAAGCTTTAGTAGGCTCTAATATCGGTTTTGATGTAGGATCTTTTAAATACAGCACTAAATTAGGATTCTTAAATGGGGTTTGATGTTTAATGGATTATGTAGGATTAGGTAATAAAAAGAATGTATTTGAGTGAATCTTGAGGGAAGTTGTTGGCTGGGAAACTTTTAGTAAAAATATTCAGTTTGAGGTAGGGGTGGGGGATAGAGTGAAGCTTTGGACATATCAATGGTGTGGGGACTCTCCTCTTAAATTGACCTATCCGGCTGTGTATGGGATTGCCTCCAATAAAGGGGCATCAGTGGCCTCTTCTTTGGAACGATTAGGGAGTGAGGATCGGAGAAGCTGGGATGTTCGTTTCATTCGGAGACCAAATGATTGGGAAATGGGTGATGTGGATGCATTTCTTCGTACTTTGGGCTCTAATTTACCTCCAACTGAGAATGGAGACCGTATGCAATGGAAGTTGACAAATAATGGGAATTTTGATATCCGCTCGTTTTATAATAAGTTAAGAGGACCCGTGCCCATTATATTTCCTTGGAAAAGTGTTTGGAAGGTTAAGGCCCCTCGGCGTGTTTCCTTCTTTGTGTGGACTGCGGTATGGGATAAAATCCTTACAGGTGACAATTTGAGGGGTAGAGGGCTGGACTTTGTTGATTGGTGCATTATGTGTCGTTGTAATGGTGAAACGGTGGATCATTTGCTATTGCATTGTGGTAATGCTTACCAGTTGTGGAGTTTGGTGTTTAGATCTTTTGGAATTTCTTGGGTCTTGCCAAGATCTGTAGCGGATACTCTCTTTGGTTGGTGGAATTGGTTTGGGAAGCATTCGTCTAATATTTGGAATTTAGCCCCACTATGCTTAATGTGGTGTTTGTGGAGGGAGCGAAATAAGAGGACGTTTGAGGACATGGATAGGTCCATTGATCAGCTTTTGGCTTCTTTCAGTGGCTCCCTTTTTGATTGGTCTAGGGCTTGGGGACTCACCTCTAGTGATTCTCTCCCTATGTTCCTTAGCTCTCTTCTTTGTAACTAGTATCTTTTCTTTTTGTTTTTGTTTTTTTTTTTTTTTTTTTTTTTTTCTCTGTACCTTTCACCCCTGCCTTCTGTTTTTTTGCATGAGGTAGTTTTTTTTTTTTTAATATACATCTTTATTGCTTATCAAAAAAAAAAAAACAGTAAATTGAACAAGAAAAAAAGAAAGATAAACCCTAGGCAATCACACCTAAGTTTCCTAAGCAATCAACACTTAGGAAAAAGAAGGTATTTACACTATTGTAATATTGTTAAATCCAATCTCTCTATATGTGTTATTAATTACATGAAGCCTTTATATAGGCTATTACCAATCCCTTTCCTAGAAAGACTAGGGCTTCTAATTTTCTAGATGACCTTTTTTCGTAGAAAGATTAGGATTCCTAATAACAAAGAAAAGTAATTAAGGACTTATAAACGGAATAGAAAAAGGACTCAAAACATAAAATAAGATTCATGGGCCTTTGGTATGCACATTACAGCCTATTCTAGAAAATCCGGAAATTACTGAACTTACCCCTATTTTAGGAAAGCTTAACTAATAACTTCCAAAAGTAAAGAAGCTAAATACAAAGACTCAATAATAACTAATTTTGGTTCAGGGACCATTGGCATATTGTTAATCTTAGGTTGATATATGGGTTATAAATATAAGGCTTTTCTCATGTATGATAGATTAAACAGGTTCTCTTGGAAGTTTTCATGCACCGTATTGGACTATATTTTCAAAATGTTAATCTAATATTGATATATACATCACAATTATATGGTTATTTATCCACTTATCAAAAAAAAAAAAATATTGGTTATTTATCTAGTGAATGATGGTAATGACTTATGATTGATGTCACTTGACAATTCCTTTAACAATTTTCTTTTATTGGTCAATTACATATGCACCTAGTGGGTCTTGAACCATTGACCTCACCTTCCATCCATTATTATGAGAGAAGGAAGTGCCAGTCTAGCCATAGCTCATTGGCACAATTCCTTGAACAGCGTTGCTACATCTTCCTTATGACGGAACTATATTAAGAAACCAGAGATCTTAACTTACAACCTATTGAAAACGTTAATGAATTGCAAGAAATGCTAACTGGAAAAACTCAATTCACTTATTTTTTTATTTCAAGTTAACTGAAAGTGTAAGAAACAATGATGAATTGTTTTTGCCGAACACTATTCTTACACATTCAACACCAATCTATTATTATCTGCATCCCTTTGTAATGAGATAGTTTCTGAGTTTCTTGTATTTGGTCTAAGGAAACAGTGGGGTGGTAATTTGGCAGTTGGTCTTTTACTGATTGGTTGTTTGATAAGGAGACTCATCATATTTTTGGATAGTTGTCTTATAACTTTTCATGTTGTTATCGGACTAGTTTGGTACTTTCTCATCCTCAAGTATTTTGAACATGCATGTGAGTTTCACTTATATGGGACTTTCGGCTTTTAGTGACAATTTAACTGAGTTTCTATATGTTGCAATTTCATTAACATAAGTCGCATTTTGACCATATTATCCTAATCAAGAAATTGCTTCCTTACATGTTTGCATCTCTTAAGTATTTCTTATTATCTCCTTTCTGATGTAGGCCAAAATTAAAAGTGTTGAATTGCAACTCAATGATGCTCTACATTCCACTGAAGCCAGGTCAACATCTGGCTCAGAAGGGCCTGGAGTTTTATCTTCTAAGGCAACTGAGGATGGCATAGATTCTTCGGCAGTGACAGTGACCAAGAAACTTGAAGAGGAACTTAAAAAACGTGATGCACTAATTGAGGTCTGTAGTACTTAATACTTTGGTTATATTATCATTCAAAAGGTTGCTTAGCTAGATTCTTATTAATTGTGGATCTTAGTTGTAAATGTGAGGGGTCTCTCAGAATTATTTTGGCCAGTTATCCTTGCTCTCCTTGCTACGCTTCCACCATTATCATGACCAGTTGTGCACCTCTGCACCTGTTAAATGAAATATTTACTTGTAAAAAAAAATCTATGATTTTCAAGATTGTGCAAAAGCTGGTTTCTATTTGAGTTTTGATTAGATATTTAGGGGGTTTTTTCTTTTGGGAGGGGCTCATACTATCATACAAAAGGTTGCTTAACTAGATTTTTACTATTTGTGGATCTTAGATGTAAATGTGAGGGGTCTCTCAGAATTGTTTTGACCAGTTATCTTTGCTCTCCTTTCTATGCTCCCACCATTATTATGGCCAGTTGTGCACCTCTGCACTTGTTAAATGAAATATTTACTTACAAAAATAATCTATGATTTTCAAGATTGTGCAAAAGCTTGTTTCTATTTTGAGTTTAGATTAGATACTTGGGGTTTTTTTGGGGAGAGGGGAGGGGGGGAGGGGGAGGTGTTAAGTAGATACTTGAGCTTTTATTGTTATCATAATCATTTTTATAATAATACATATTCAATCTAGTGTTGGTAGATGTGTGTATAGTGCCAAGGGTGAAGCACCTAAAGCAAAGGGTACTTTAAACGTTTTTTTTTTTCCTCTTAAGTTTTATTTGTTTATTTAAATTTAGTGCAAAGCTAAGAAGCATAAATACAACACGATACAAGACACACTGGCATGATAATTTTTTAAAAATTAGGATGACATTTCGGGTAAACAATCTTCTAGGCATTTTTTGTGTTTATTTTAATGTTCAAAATAATTAATATTTATCAATAACTTTAAAAAACATAGCAAAATTAATTCAAAACCAATAATAGATAGTCACTAGTTACCATTCTTGTGCTTTTTTTTTTCTTTGCCTTTGGTGTATATTTTGATTCAACCATGTACTTTATATTGATTATGGCTATCAATATCATATTTTTGTATATCAAAGTACATTATCTAGTCTTCCTACCTTATTATTTACCTCTATTCACCATTCCCTCATACGTGGTTAATAGACTAGAAAGATTGTAGTGGGGTTTTTGGTGGGGAGATTTGGGTGATGATTTCCAATTTTATATGGAAGATTGGAATACTGTGTGTTCTCCAATACAACATGGGGTTTAGAAAGTTTAGCAGTTTCAATCAGGCCCTTCTAGGCAAATGGTTATGGAGGAGGAAGATAACCACTTGTGGAGACAGGCTGTTGCTTTGAAGAATGGGAAGGAATAGGGTCATTGGTCAACAAAATGGGCGTGTAGTAATCACGGTTGTAATTTATGGAGGAGTATTAGGTCAGGTTGGGATAGATTTGGCGTGATAAGTGGAGTGGGAAACAGTCTTGAAAGAGGTGTTCCCAGATTTGTATGGATTTGCAGCTGATAAAGGTACCTATAATAACTCTTATTTGGAGTGTCAAAATTGGGAGAGCACATGATCTTGGAATGTCAGGTTCATGAGAGCTTTCAATGATTCAATCTTGTTCAAATAAATGTGTTCTAGGATCTTTTTAGGATGGAAGTGAGTCCATCTTTCACCATAGCCAATGTTATGAAATATGTTCTCACAGCCTGACTATGCTTTTGGATTTATAGCAATGACCTATAGCAGAATCCATTTTTCCTGAAAGACTTGCACCATCTTGCTCCCTTAAATGTCATTATGTTCTGATAGGATCATTTATATTCTGTTGTTGCAGAGGTTACATGAAGAAAATGAGAAGTTGTTTGATAGATTAACAGAAAAAGCATCTTTGCTTGGATCAGCCCAGGTAGATTTTCTCTTGCTCAGAATGGAATAATTGCGCATCTCTATCCAGAAAAAGGAAATTTTTGCCTTGACAAACTGTTAAAACTTCTCGGTCATTTTGTATTGTTTTTAATATATTTTCTCCCTGATGCTTTATCAAGTTTGTTGGGTAATGAATTTTTTGTAACTATATTGCTCTTCTTTTAAGATTGCTGGGCGCTGGAGTGACAAAGTGGATTTATTTTGGGGAATTGTGCTCCAGTGCTCCATCTAAATGGTGGTTCTAGACTTCTAATCTCTTTATCTTTCTTTTCAGGTGTCAAGTCCATTATCCAGAGGACAGGTGAATTTTCAGCCTCGGGAGCAGGGGAGGTATAACTTTAATTTGACATTGATATTGCTTGTTATTGTTGTGTCTTATTCTCTTTAATATCTGCTCATTTGATTTCTCTGTCCTTGTTTTTAAAAAAGGATCGATAATAATAGCAATAATAAAGGACGTTCAATGGATGTTATTCCTTTGCCATCGGCAGCAGAAAAGAGTGATGGCACAGTTGCTTTGGTGAAATCGGGCTCTGAGAAAGTTAAAACAACCCCTGCAGGAGAGTATCTTACTGCTGCCTTGAATGACTTTGATCCTGAACAATATGACAGCCTTGCTGCCATTTCAGATGGGGCAAACAAGCTTTTGATGCTGGTATGCTTAGTCATTCTGTCTACAATCCTTTCAGTTTACTGTCACATTATTATTCATGCGGTGATAATGTGTTTTCCATTTCAAAATAGGGAAGAAGAGCCCTTCTGTAATTTTTCAGAGAGGTTATCATAGGGAAAGTAATATAACGAATGATGTTTATGTCATGATAAGCATTACATATGTACTCTCTTAATCCTTGATTAACCCACACCCCTCCCCCCCTTTTTCTTTTCTTTTTTTTACGTGGAGTAAGATTGTGGAATTTCTAACAATTTGAATAATCATAATACTGGTCTTTTATATCTTTATAAATATGGTATAATTTAGTTATGTAATAGAGATTATTAACCTTTAATTTATAAAAATGCTAATTTTCTTTTAGATGCTTGATATTGTTGTAACTTCCTCAGGAATAGTCTTCTCTAATTTTTGTATAACATGGGGGCACCAGAAAGGCTCTAACAAGTTCTGACATTGGGAATCTGCTTGTTGTAACTGGGCTATTTCATGATTGTTCTTTCTGATGCCTGAAACATTCTTTGGGTGGGGAGAATGGATTAAAGACTTATTTTCAAGGGCTGAATTGAAATTTTTTGGAGTGATTTCAAACATGTGCATCATGAATATTATATCTAACTTTGGTTCATTATGGAATTCTGTGGAAGTGTGTGTGTATTTATATTTGGCAGTTTTGTACCATAATTCCAACAATGAGTGCTTATATCCTGAAAGAGAAGCAGTTGATCAAAATAAATCGTTGTTTTGGCTAAAGAGTTATGGATGGCTTGACAATTAATTTAACTTCAAATTGACTAATAAGAGTGGCTACCCAATTTCAATTTTGCAGGTTTTGGCTGCAGTCATTAAAGCAGGTGCTTCTAGAGAGCATGAAATACTTGCTGAAATTAGAGATGCGGTTTTCTCATTTATCCGTAAAATGGAACCAAAGAGGGTAATGGATACCATGCTTGTTTCTCGTGTTCGAATTTTGTATATTAGATCTTTGCTTGCTAGGTCACCAGAACTGCAATCCATCAAGGTAATGAAATTTCAGATCTTACCTCTCCCCTTAAAGCATTTTCTTCCTTTTCCAGTTTTTACTGAGTGTAGTTTGTATCTGTTCTTTTGGTATGTAGGTTTCTCCTGTGGAGTGCTTTCTAGAAAAGGGCAATAGTGGACGCAGTAGGAGCTCCAGCCGGGGTAACAGCCCAGGAAGATCTCCTGTGCACTATGTTGATGAGCACATCCACGGCTTTAAAGTGAATATAAAACCAGAAAAGAAGTCTAAGTTCTCATCAGTTGTTTTAAAAATACGAGGAATTGATCAGGTTGCTGCTATTGAAGTCTTATATTTTTTAATTCTTCTTTACTTTTATTTATTATTTGATTTGATTTGATTTTTAATTCTGGCTATGAAGGTAAACATGTTTTCTCCTCACCCAATGCAGAGACATGCATGTTTAGATATGTTATGTAAGACTAAAATTTCAAATGTACAGGATAGTTGGAGGCAGCAGGTAACTGGTGGAAAGCTTAGGGAAATACAGGAGGAAGCGAAAATTTTTGCAACTGGAAACAAAGCTCTTGCTGCTCTCTTTGTGCACACTCCTGCAGGTGAGCTGCAGCGCCAAATTAGATCCTGGCTGGCGGAGAGCTTTGAGTTTCTGTCTGTTACTGGAGATGATGCGTCAGGGGGGACAACTGGTCAGTTGGAGCTTCTTTCAACAGCTATTATGGATGGTTGGATGGCTGGACTTGGTGCTGCACTGCCTCCCCATACGGATGCTCTGGGACAGCTTTTATATGAGTATGCAAAGCGGGTCTACACTTCTCAATTGCAGCACTTGAAGGTATGTCTGGGTCTTAGGTGGGACATATTCTTGAGAAGCTCTTTTTTATGATAATATAAATTATGTATACAGTTCTTTAGTCTACTTTGTGTCTGTTATACATGAAGTAGTCTTTCTCTTTCTTCAATAAAATTATTCTTACCTATCAAAAAGAAATCTGTATCAAGTCAATTTGATGATATTTGCGCCAGCTCCTGTGGCTTTTGACGTTGGCTTGATATGAAGGTTTTATAGTTGTCCCCTCTAACAGTTTTCCTGACACTATTTTCTCATTCTTTTATCAGGATATTGCTGGTACCTTGTCAACAGAAGAGGCACAAGATGCAGTGCAAGTATCAAAGCTGCGTTCAGCTCTGGAGTCTGTTGATCACAAAAGAAGAAAGGTAGTCATATTTTTTCAACCATCATCTTTTTCTTCATCTCTATGAATGTCATAATTAGCCATTTATTTTAAGTTTTCACTTGAGAAAGTTTCACTTATAACCTTTTCTCATGTCTTAGTATCCAAGTTATTACTGGTTTTTTTAGTTGTTGTGGACTTATATATTATTTAGGAATAATTACATTTTACCATCCTAAACTATATCAGTGTAGTCAAAGGCGAGCCAGGCGAGGCGAGGCGCCACTAAGGTGCCTCAAAAGCTCAAAGGCGAGGCGCCTTTAGTGAGGTGCTCACCTTTAGAGCCTAGGCGAGCAAGGCGACTGGCTTAAGCCATGAAAAAGGCGCTAAGGCGAGAGCCTCAAGTTTTTATTTTTTTATTTTTTTGATTTTTGATTTTTTTATAGAAGTTTGTTGTGAAACCTATTTTTAGACTATTAATTTCAAAAGGCATGTTATAAAACCTATTGTTAGTGAAATTAATTTACAAATTTGTTTTGTAAGACTTATTGTTATATAGAAGCTTATTGCAAAATGTATTGTTAGAACTAACTAATAGAGCCTAAACCATGTTAATCCTATTTTGAAATAATTTGATAGACCTAATTTCTTCATGCTACACATTAAAAAACACTTCATTATAATATTATAATACACTAGGTAAATATGATTGAAGTTCTATATGTAAAATAAATATATTAAGAATTTAGCGCCTCGCTTTACTCAGGCTAGTGCCTTTTTGTCGCCTCATGCCTCGGGCAATAGAAGGCCTTGGTGCCTTAAGGTCGTCTTTCGCCTTTGACTACCTTGAACTATACCCCCTTTACACTTACTACCCTAAACTTTCAGCATGCACGATTACCACCCTAATCTATTACATTTGTTTCACTTTGCACCCTATTGTCAATTGGATTGTTAACTTAGACAGAAAAGAAAAAACTAGATTTCCCCTCACGTGACCTCTACTTACTTGGCACCACATGAAAAGACTAAATTTCCCCTCCTCAATCCCTTAAAACAAAGGTTATGTGGCATCACAAGGGTTAAATGTGTTAAAAGATTTTGTTTTAAGGGATTGAATGGGAGCAATTTGGTCTTTTCATGTGGTGCCATGTATGTAGAGGTCATGTGAGTCGTATGTGACAATACTTTTCCGTCCAAGTTACTAGCCTAATTGACGGTAGGATGCAAAGTGAAACACGGGTTGTAGTTTAGGCTGGTAATTGTGCATTCTGAAAATTCATGGTGATAAGTGTAAATGGGGGGTAGAGTGGTAAATTGCAATTTCCTCTGTTATTTAAAATTAAAAAAAATTGTACATCTGAAATCCCAGACAAAATATGGATTAAAATTCTACTAGATATTTAGGTTAGACAGAAGACCAATTTTTGTGTATGTAGTGCTTAAAATCTTACTAGGTCTGGTGCTCCTTAGTCTCTACTCAGATTTTGGTGTTTCTTAATTCCCACTTTCTTTTAGGGTAAAGTTTTATGAGTCGGAAAGTTGCAATTCTGCTCTGTTTAAATCATATATTCACTTAACATCTTCTAGTATATTTTCTTTTGTTTGAATTACGGCTGTGTTTGGTTTAGGTGAATATATTTTCTGGAAAAGAAATTATTTTCAAGTGTTTGATTTCTTTCTTGAAAAATACTTCGGAAATGTTTGGTTGCATTCCTAAAAATGCTATGGAAAACATATTTTCTACTATTTTCTTATCTCCCAAGCACATATATTATAAAAAAGGAAGATTTTAGATATTAAAATATCATGATTGGGGCGGTGGCGGCGGCCACCGGCGGAGGTGGTTGGCCATAGGAGGCTAGGGACGTTAGTGGGGGGTTTGGTGGTTGGGGGGTGGAGGTTAGGTTGATAAGTTTTGGGTGAGGCTGAAAATAGTTTACAGAAAATGAAATCGTAAAATTCACCATTTTCCGTCACACCCAAACACTTGTAAATGTGGAAAATATTTTCCAAAAATCAATTTCCGTCGAACCAAACAGAGCACATTTCAAATTAGATCTCCAATAGATCAATAGTGTTATTGTCACTGCACTTGTTAAATCAAAAGGTTTCTGCTCAGTTGCTCATCTTGTTAGACTGCTTATATTGACGCAGGACAATCAGAACAAAACTGAAATAACGGAAAAATAAAAGATATGACCTATGAGTCAGCACCTAGGCCTTGCTTGGAGTCAGCACCAAGCGGGGAAACCACTAAGAGTCAGCACCTAGGGTAGACTTGGAGTCAGCACCAGACCAAAGAAAGACCAAACGGCCATTTTTTCATTCATCAAAATATCAACTATCCCCTCAAGGAGTACAATAGATTGCTTATAAAGGATTACTAAATCCTAGTTCTAATTGGCTAGGAAACCCTAATTGCCTTATTACAAAAATAACCTTGCTTCCCAAATTAAAATACTAATAGCCTAATAAACTACTAGGACCTAAAACATAAAAATACAATTGACTTGCAAACATAAATAATATTAAATAATAATTTTCTTGCATCTCCCGCATCATATATCTTTGCTGTCCTGCATCTTGCTCTTGTGGAAGTTGCTGACTCTTCTTAGCTTCTTATCTAGTTCTGAAGTTGCTTGTCTTGTGTTTGACGGAAGATTTAGTAAGCCCACTATTACAGTTGGGCTTTAAATTCCATTCTCTGTCTATCCCTTTGTATAGATCAGAGTTACTGAATATTGATTGGTTGGTCTCGGGCATGGGGAATCACGACTAGTGATTCTCTCCCCTCTTTTCTTAGCTCTCTTTCTCTTTTGTAATTAATCTGTTGTTTGGTTTTCTTTTTTGTTTTTTCTGTTTTCTTCTTCTTGTATTTTCTGGGTTTGCTCTATGTTTTTCATGCATAGAGTAGCCATTCGGATATATAACATTCTTACTTATCCAAAAAAAAAAAATATGTTACCTAATACCTACTATATTTATGCCTGAATATAAATTTTCAATGGCAGTATTGTGATGCCATTTTTATTTTTCGTGTTCACAATCAGCTTTTGCAACAAATGAGGGGTGATATAGCGTTATTAACACTGGAAGATGGTGGTTCTCCTATTCAGAATCCTTCTACTGCAGCTGAAGATGCACGATTGGCATCTCTAATTTCCCTTGATGGCATATTGAAGCAAATCAAGGTTTTTGCCTTTTTTCAAAACTAGTTTAGTGCTTTACTTGATAATTTTATGTGGAATGCAAACAAGCAGCATCCTAAATATATATTGACCAGGATATAACGAGGCAATCCTCTGTTAACACCTTGAGCAAAAGTAAGAAGAAAGCACTGCTTGCATCATTAGATGAACTTATGGAGCGGATGCCTTCCCTTCTTGATATTGATCATCCATGTGCACAGAGGCAAATTGCCAATGCTCGCCGTGTGATTGAGGTTTGTAAAAGTTTTGCATTTGGAGGAGATAATTTTTTTTTCAACTCTTGTTTCCTGTTTGTTGGGTAGGGGAATCACATGGATTGTTGTAGATCTCTCTCTCCCTCTCCCAGAGTGCATTGTTGTAGATCTGCATGTTAGAAAAAAGTTTTTGATAAATTTACGAGGACTGTTACAGTTAAGAGAAAACAGGCATACATTTGATGGACGATAATGTTGTTCAAATCTTTTTCCTTTTCATGCATCTCCAAGAAGCAAAAAGAAGAAGATAATCTTCATTTTTTTGGAATGAACTTAAGTTGTATAGTGGGTATGGAAACAAATAACTGAATTTGTGAAAGAAACAAAGTGTGCTTAGTGCAATTCATGTGGAATAGTAATGCTCTTAATTTTTTGTTCACTGACAATTTCTAAATATGAAGAAAGGAGCTTGGGGGGGGGGGGGGGGTGTGCAATCAAGGAACTTTCTATATCGGTTGATCTGGGTTTTGTATGAGACTGCACTAATATATTTTCATCCCTTATCTAGAATTTCAATTTGCCCTACATTGCTGCAGGCAATTCCGGAAGAAGATGACCACCTCCAAGAGACATCACATGCTCACAGAGCATCTGCAGATTTGGGGTCTGGTTCTGAAGTCGATGTGGCTCAGTGGAATGTCTTGCAGTTTAACACAGGCTTAACAACCCCGTTTATAATTAAATGTGGTGCAAACTCAAATTCCGAACTGGTTATTAAAGCAGATGCCAGGGTTCAGGAACCTAAAGGTGGTGAGATAGTGAGGGTTGTTCCAAGACCATCTGTTTTGGAAAACATGAGCTTGGAAGAGATTAAACAGGTGTTCTCTCAACTTCCCGAGGCTCTAAGCTTGCTTTCCTTAGCAAGGACTGCAGATGGAACTCGAGCTCGTTATTCTAGACTGTACAGAACTTTGGCCATGAAAGTTCCTTCACTGAGGGATCTCGTTGGTGAGCTTGAAAAGGGGGGAGTACTGAAAGATGTGAGATCATGATTGAAATTTTTTGTTGTGAAATGATTTTATGCCTTGTGCTCGATTGTCTTATGCGAGGTCTGTTTGTATCAGTTTGGGGGGTTTGTCCAGTTTGGCGTTGTAATATATAGCGTGGCTTGCCTGGCAACAGTCTCTTTGCCAATTCTAACTGTTATTTTGCCGTCATGGGGACTGTATACACGTTTTGTATTCACGTATTCGATATGAGAGTCATCGCTGATTTTTGTATCAATTTTTCATGTAAATTACTGAAGCTTCTTGTGAATACATCGCTGCCTTGTTTTACCCATCTATTTCCTTTGATTCTTATTAAACTGTCAGATTTTAATTGTCCTTAAATATTGTATCAAAATTTAAATTTTTGATCCTTAAAGTTTTGGAAACTGTGTGATGTTTATACTTGCCCTTAATTGTCTAAATCAACTATTGAAATTAGAGTTGTGAATAGGTTGAGTCAAGTATTAAAAACCAGAATCTTTTCATTTAATTTTATTGAACACAAGTTGAGTTTGAGTTTATCACTAAGTTAGATTAAGCGTTCAATTTTGGTTTTTATATTTTATTTGCGAGTTATTTGATTAATTTTTTTTTCTAAATATAATTAACGTTAAGACCAAGCAGTTTTTAGTTCACAAATCTATATTAATAATGAATTTATAGTAGAAATTTAATTATTTGGGTTAATTAAATATAATATTTTTTGTTTATGAATTTATAAAGAATAGATACAATTTAAAAAAATGTTATATAACTTTTACTTCAAAATAGATTATTTATTTGATTAATAAATTACACTTAATAATTTGGATATCTGAAGAATTTATTAACAAATTTAAAACAATTCAAAAAGTTTAGTTGCACATCTATTTGACACAAATTGACATCTATTTGACCCAAATTGATATCTTAGATGGAAGACGTATATTCTTAACAAATTTTGATATCTTAGTTAGAAGAGGTGTTTATTTTATTTTTGATAGGAAGGTGTGTGAATTAGTATTACATCAATTGTTCCTTTATGTATATCGTAGGTGATTTGGTTGCATCATTTTGGTACCCTTTAGAAATGGTGGTCTCATGAGACCTTTGTCTCATTTGCATATCATAACAGAGTATAATCATTTCTTAATATGAGTAGTGACAGTTACATATGTTACACATTAAACACAGTTAAAAACACGAACACAATTTCATCATTTTACAAATTATAACTAAAACTATAAAAGCATGCATTCAGCGTAAGTGTGTACGGTAGTAAGTGTGTACAGTAGTGTATAACTCACGCGATAATTAGTGTTTTTTTTTTTTTTGCTAACCGCGCGATAATCAGTGTTTTTGTATATTTCAATATAAAATTATTTATATACAAGCGGGGAGACTGAATGACGAAAGTGCCCCTGCATGACAAGAAAAGAAAAGAAAAGAAATGCAAAATGCTTCCTTCCGACTGAATTCGCATTCGCTCGCGCTTCCATCAGCAGTTGAGATCCACGAAGCATAGCAAGAAGACACAGTGGTAATCTTTAGGGGTTTTTCCAATTAATTTCTCTTTGAGTCTGAGTCTAAACCCCTAAATGAAATGAAATGTCTTCTTCGTTAACTTGCACTAAGCTAACAATACTCACAATAACCGGAGTTACAATCCAAATCATTGGCCTCTCACTCTTCGTTTATGGCTTCTTTCCCGTCAAACCAGCCCTCTCCGGCGTCAGGTATAACTATAATCCCTCAATTCTCTCTCTCTGCAATCAAAACAATTTCACAGTTTCTTTTCCTTACTTCGCTTACGATTCAGCGGCGCCGAGAGTTTCCGAGCTCCGACGTGTACTCCGGTTCACAATCAGACCGACTCAGATCTGCCTCCGCACCACCTCAAATCGCTCTATGAGGTCTGTTTTTATTGATTTGTGCTCTATGTAATTTGTATCAATTTTAATTTTTTTTTTTTAATTCTGTATTTGAAAATTGGTGGTGTGTGTTAATGTAGGAACTATCTGGAATTGCTCCATTTGACAGACTGGTTTTAATGGTATGTAAAGCTTACTCTATGAACCATATCCGTTTAAAATCAATGTCTCGAAAATCAAAGTTTGAGATTGTTTTCATTTTGGCATTTTACGTTTCAAAATTTATATCATGTTTGATTTCGCATTCATATTGACCATGCTGTTTGTTTCTCGATTAAGCAATGTTACCCGTATAATGCCACGTTTCACTAGATTAGTAACGGAAATGGATGGCGATGGCATGGCCAATATGAAATGGAATCAAACATGGAGGGCCAGAATGAAAACAACTCCAAACTTAAAGTTTACTTTAGTTAAATCGATAAATGTTGGGCCATTAAATGATGCTATGTAATATAATGGGATAAGGTTCAGTTTGTCATTTATTACAACCATGTCAGTTTAGGTTATTGATGGTCTTCCAGCAGAATTTGTGCTCGGTAAGGATGATAAGCCTCCGCCCAAGGCTTTGATGGACGCTATGCCGTACACTCAGTCGTTGCTAGCAAATGGAATGGCAATTGGGTACCATGCAAAGGCTGCACCTCCGACTGTTACAATGCCTCGTTTGAAGGTGGGGTGTTGGTACAGTCTTTTAAAATATGCGCAACCTTTTCAAGTCATTTTTTAATCCTCACTATTTGGTGTGTAAATTGTAGGCTATGGTTTCTGGTGCAATTGGGGGATTCTTGGATGTGGCTTTCAATTTTAACACACAAGCTTTATTAGATGACAATCTTCTTGGTTAGTTGATATAATCGTGTTAGAATAGTTGGCGCGCCAATTGTTTCAAGGAATGCAATTAACATTTTCACTGCCTTCCTATGTAGGCCAGTTTTTAAAGATTGGTTGGAAGATGGTGATGTTTGGTGATGAAACATGGCTTAAATTGTTTCCAGGATTATTTACAAGGCATGATGGAGTTGGCAGTTTCTTTGTAAGTCTTTTGTATGATTTGCTTGTAGAATACGTCCTTTTTTGGTCTTAATTATCTTAGTAATTCTGTGTGCTTCTGTGTGTATTTTTAAATGCCTTTCTAAGTATTCATAGTTCCATTTTGTGGGTTCATTTACAAACGAGTTTTTTCTTTTTCTTTTAAAGAAAAAGTTCATCCTGATATTTAATAGTCAGCACGATGATTGATAGCATTTTTATATTTTCCCCCCACCAGAATGTTGCAAGATTTCTTGTAATGATATAAATTGTGTATATCCTGTTGTGAAAAAATATGTATCTTATCTCATATCCAAATAAACTGGAGAAATTGCACATTTCCCATGCAATGTTACCATGATCTAGTTAGGCCAGTATTCTGACATTTCTGGTTGGTCATAAATGGTTACTACTTGTTTTTGTTGTTTCTATATGATCTTTTGTCAACGCTCATAAAATCAGCTTTAATAATTTGCAACTTTCATCTGGGATTCTGGGGTGGTTCAGGAATGAAAGTTACATTATCGACTAATTGCAACAGATACTCAAGTTTCTTCTTGTGACAGGTAAAAGATACTGTACAAGTAGATCAAAATGTTTCTCGGCATTTGGGGGATGAGCTAAGCAGAGATGACTGGGATCTTATGGTTAGTCTTTGTTACTAGTCAACCAATAATATCTTCTTAGTATTTCTACTAGTGATAATGGTTATAATACCCTTGAAATTAATGTCTTTTGGCTTCTTCTTGAGCCTAACATAACTTTTCCTGTCTTAACTTTAGTTCTTCTTAGGATTACTAGTAACTCTGCTTACTCGTTATCATTCAAAATCTTAAGCATAAACTTTGATCATAAGCTTTCTTTCCACTCCATAGATTTCTGTTGCAGAAGATACATACGTTGCACAAGGTTGTGTGCTATGATACTTGCTTTGTACTTCAGAAATTTCTCTTTCTAATTTGTAAACTATGTTTATTAAATTTATTTATTTGTATTGCAACAGCGTCCAATGTAATGTATTCAGATTAATGTTTGTTTAATAATTCTTTATAAAAGTTATAATATTGCCGTTTGGATGATGAATTCAATTTCCACTTTGAGAGGTACTTCATTCTCTTGCTTTAACTGAAGCTATTGTGTCAGGTTCTACATTATCTAGGGCTGGATCATGTGGGACATATTGGTGGGCGTAACAGGTATAACACTGTGAATCTTATCCAAATGATTTTAGGATATTATTTTTCTTAGCTTCACTATTGATTTTTATTAAACTATTTCAGCATCTTAATGGCCCCAAAACTTTTGGAGATGGATAAAGTGGTGAATATGATTCATACAAGTGCTATTGCGGATCAAGAGAATGGCCAAGGACAGACCCTTTTGGTTTGTGATTCCTCCTTTTTACCCTTCTTGAGAATTTTAGTGCATTATTGATTATCATTCAGATTACTTTGATCCATATAAATAGGAATATGTGAATTTTGTGTGCCTAATGTTAGTGTAGTTTGTGAGCATGATATTAATTGTTGGCCCACTATCTAAAGATCTAAGCATTTGGGATTGATGATCTCGTCTTTTTGGGGGCAAAAAGAGTGGCTCTTCAGTTCTATTCTAAAACTTTAATGTCTTTTTGACTGCCATTTTTGGCCATTATTTTATAAGAGTGGCCCTTTAGCATATTGAAGGTCAAATGATGAATTAACGATTGTTTGTTTCCTCCCCCCCAAAATTTTTAGGAATATGATACATGCTTTTACCCATCTAATCTGGAAATATCTGATTATCCACATCGATTGCTTGCTTATCCCTTTTTGGAGTCCTCTTTGTGTAAAGCAGCTATATATGTTTTCATGCAGGACTCTATGTTCTTAGTATTAGTAAGTAGTATACTAACACATAATGTGCACACTGATTACGATTGTTAATGTTTTGTGTTAGCATTTTTTGGCTATCATTGTCTTCATTTATGTAGAACCATACTGCCATACCCTTCTAGTTGTAGTTGTTTCAACAGTTTGATATTCACATGGTCATAACTTCTGTTTTGTTGATGTGTTTCTATTGCCCATTTTTGGCTATCTTTCTTCATTTTGTGTAGAACTCTACTGCTATACCCTCCTGGTTGTAGTTGTTTGAACAGTTTGATATTCACATGGTCATAACTTCTGTTTAGCTGTTCAAGCTGTAAAGTCCATTCAATACATTGAATTTTCGTAGATATCTGTCTCTTTAATGAGTTTTACTCATAGGTGGTTGTAAGTGACCATGGCATGACATACAACGGTAATCATGGGGGCTCTTCATTTGAAGAAACCGACTCCTTAGCTCTTTTTATTGGCCTGAGAAATCATGTCTCTGATTATGCATTGTACACTCTCAACACAGTTTACCAGGTAATTAAGCTATTGAACTTTAGGCTTCCTTTAGATTATTTCTTTGTTTATTTCTATGTAGAAGATATTAAATTCAGATAAATTATCAATTGTCTAAAAAGCTTAAGCTATTAGAAAATGGTGAATTTAATCACTTAATCATAATTCTAACACTCTCCATCATGTGTGGGCCTAAAGTGGGGCCTAACACGTGGAGTTTTTAATATTTTAAATGGGAGGTAGAATGGAGTTAGGGATCGAACTTAGGATCTCCTGCTCTAATACCATGATAAATTAACGCTTGGCCCAAAAGCTTAAGCTGTTAGAAAATGGTGAATTTAATCACTTAATCATAATTCTAACAAATTCTTTAATTGATGACTTCATTTAAGGTTGTAATTACGTTCATTAATAGACTCTGATTCTTGTAACCCAGGTTGACATTGCACCTACATTAGCCCTTCTATTTGGTGTGCCAATTCCTAAAAACAATGTAGGTGTCCTTCTCTCGGGCACTTTTGGTTCATTTACAGGTTCTCTCTCTCTCTCTCTCTCTCTCTCACAGTTGCAAAACAAAAGAAAAGAGTTCAGGAAAAGGATTTTAAAGAAGGAAATAGAAGTAGATGATATGAGTATGAAATCAAAAGCTGCTTAAATTATGGAGGGCTTCTTTACTCATTATCCTCATTGAAGTTAGATCAAATGCTTTAATTCACAAATGCTGTTTGAATTAACCCTTTGTTGTCTGCTCACACTTGGTTAAAATTATATGTTAGTCCTATTAACTATATGTGTACTCAATATCTGGTTCTTTGTCATAGGATTTTTCATACAAATAGATTGATGGATGGATGGAGAGGAGAGGTACTTCAGAAAGTTAGCTATTAAGTTATGCCCTGTAAGCATTGAATGAGTGACAGGAAAGGAAATGATAGAATAAGAAATACTCATCCATTACTAAATGGGATCACCCAAAATTGGAACAACTGTGTCTGTACTATGCTATTTGTTGCCTTACAACATTTTGTATGTAGGATGGCCTTGGAAGCTTACCTTTTTTGTTTTTTGTTTTGTTTTGTTTTTATTTTTTTTATAAAGTTAAAACATATGAGTGCTAGAGGGAGGGCTTGAACCTCTAACCTTTTGGTTAACAGCCACAGAAGCCTTTGAAATTGGTTCTACAACATTCTACAACTTCAACTGTGGTTACAATAACTTGGCAGTATGTTGCAGATTAACTAGGTTATTTTTTGTTATGTTTTTGAGTTAAGTACGAAAAAATTGAGGTTCTTTATTTTGACTTAAAACTTCATTAGGAAGCTGACTTGAAAGCTTTTGAGGATGAACCACATTTATTGTTAGGATCTTTATTTCAGGATGTATCTTACCCACGGATAACATGGTAGTGTAACTATTATTGAGAAAAGATCATTGTCCAAACATTTATGTGAACATATAAATTTTTTCATGGAGATTGTTGACTGCTCAGTGTTTTTAAGATTTTCACTTGGAGTTTTGATGATTCATGTGATTCTTGGGCGTTCTTCTAAAATGGGGTTATCTTTGTTTTCTTTAGTTATTTGACTTCCACACTGATTGCTGATTACTTCTTGATTAGTTTTTCATTTTATGAACTAAATGTAGATTGGTTTTCTAGAATTCCTGTGTAAATGTTAACTTTTTCTGTGTCTGTATCATCATCTGTACCTCTGAAAAATCTAGTCGTGTACATTTGATACTGATAGATATTTGTTGGCATATATTACACTGAAATAGGTGCAGACTGTTAATAGTTTCTGTAGTGTCAGATCTTGCAGTAGATTAATCAGATTAAAGGCCAGCATGCAGAAAACTTATAATACCTTTTATGCTCATATATGTGAACTTGTGTACTACAATTAAAGTTTGGGTCAGGGCTTAGTTGAGTTGCGTTTATAATATATGATGTTGTCTGATTTGATGCTGTTTCCTTGTTTGTATTTATTTTTACTTTTTATTTTTATTTAATTAGTAATAGTTTTTTTATTAGAATAGAGGGGAAAGCTCTTGTAAAAAGGATGTGTACACAAAACTCTCCTAAAGTAAAAAAATATTTTTTTTTGTTCTTGATGAGTTTAGATGATCAACAACTGAAAGCATTGGAGTTAAATTCCTGGCAGTTACTCAGATTACTGCAAGCACAATTACCTGGTTTATCATGTGAAAATTCCCTATGTGATGGCTTTAGTGATGATCAAGGGTGTAGAATAAATAAGTGCAGTGGGAATATAGAGAATACGATTTGCTGCTTTTATTTGAAAGCCACAATGCTTCACAGTTCATGGAGGTTGAAGGATGTCTCCAGGTGGGTACATGATGCCATATATCATAATAATCGTGAAAGTGAAATTCGTTGGAAACATTACTGATGCCTAATGTTGCTGCTTTTGTAAATCCAGTAGGTCTTATAGTAGGGAAGACCACAGTGGCATAGTTGCAGCATATTATGAGTTCCTGAAAACTGCAAGTGAGTGGTTATCACGCAGAGTTACTGATGTATGTCTATTCCTTTTTAAAGTTTCTGTGTTGATTGAAAGTCTTTTCAATGTGAAGGTGAAGAAAAAATCCATGGTTATTCTCACTGTGGGGATATCAGCAAATTGTAAATTTTGTCATCCTGTTGATCTTGTGTTCCTATTTTATCCCTTTTATTGACAATTCTTGTTATTTTCCAGAAACCTGTTAACCTTCTTGCCTTTGGAGTTGCAGCAATGATGCTGTCATGTCTGATATTGTTGAGCCTAATATTTTCTTTCTACAAAGAAGTTTACAATACAAAGATGCAACAGTGTTTTGACTCAAAGTATAGTTTGCACACTTGGAGTTTAGACGAGACTTTCGTCTTGGGAGTTATCTTGATACTTGTTGTAAGTATGGGTTCAAGTTCCATGGTAGAGGAAGAGCAATATATTTGGCATTTTGTGACTTCCACATTAAATATGTTATTACTCCGTAAAATGACGCAGTTCCTCCTAGTGGAGGCATCACGAAGTTTGTTTAGATTGTACAAGGGAAATAAGAAAATTGCTTTTCAAATGTGCTCCATCTTTGTGCTTATTATTTCCGGAAGAACTTTGAGAGGCTGGCATCAAGGAGGTGTGAATTGGACTTATCTTCCTGACATTTCAAAGTGGCTTGAGAAAGCTGGAAGCAACCATGTAAAATCCATTCAGCTAGTCTCTGGCCTCCTGATGATCAGCTTGTGCTTGTTTGCTCTATCTTTATCAGGATCAAGGAGAAAAATTAGTCTGGTGGTTGGGTTTAGCTTTTTGATGGTTGGGCTGTTGGTTTTGCAACATATCCTGAAATATCAAGACAACATATTTGCGTCATCAAATTATAATGCTACCTTATTGGTACAAATCATCTTTGCAGGTCTGGGTATTGCCACAACTGGGACTTTTGTGGCCTATCCATGGCTAATGCCTATTTGTGTATCTAAGATTTACTCAAGTCATCCTAGCTTCATGTCAGGTTCTGTTCCCATTGAAATTCAAAATGAGTATCCGCTTCTTGAATTGAAAAATTCTTTATATTTGATTGGATGGGCATACCTGTTCTGTTGGTGTCTTCTTCAGCTACTACTACAACAACCAATTAATGCACTGCCTATGTTATTGCTTTTTGTGCAAATCTTGGCAAGCTTAATTTATGCTTCTAATGGCGGTGTACATCATAAGCAGTGGGTTGAGGTCAGTTTCGGTATCATCTTGTTATGAGTAAATGTTGATTTCCTCTTCTTTATGTTGAAAGCAAATAATTATTTTGCTGGGGCCAAATCTTAAACTAGGATACTGGCCTAACCAGATACATACAACATACAGCATATTAATTCAATTTATACTTCAAATAAACTGGGGCCTGAATCTTTGACTAGTAATGACACCTTAAAATGGTTGTGTAAAAATTCAATTGCTTTGTGAACTTATAATCTTGCTTTGTTTAGTATGAAGGGAAAGAGACCCTTCTAGTTTAACAAAATTGACGGGTAGGATGATTGTCCAAATTGAGAACAATGTTTGCCTGAATTACAGCACCATGGCTCTTAACTTGGCAAATGTGTGGTTAATGAAAGCACTTTAAGATTTTTTAAAATGTTTTTGTTGGCACAACTCTTTCCTTAAAAACACTTATAAGGTTAGATTTTATTTTATCTTTTGTTTAATACAAAGGAGAAAATATCACTATGTTATTTTAGTGTACAGATTTCTGGTGTGCTAATTATTTAGCAACATTCCTGAAAAAAACAATAGATTTGCTTTCTAAGGTGTTAATACAAATTATAGGCTTGCATGCATAGTACTCTTTGTATAAGAATTGGGCAAATATATATTTCAGATTAATAAGTTGTGAATGTTAATAAGGGTGGCAGAGGTATGGGATCTGTAAAATTATTTGTAAAATCTTGGGCTTGTGTTGGAAGACCTTGTGCTTTAACCCACAATAAGTTAGAGCAATTGTAGTATTGTGCTTTCTTGTATCTCATTAGAACAATGACTGCACTTGAACTTGTACTCCATATTGTGTAAAATAGGTTAGTTGCACTGTCACATTTATTGTCTTGTGATTATATGTATTTCATTGGGACTAAATGTATTTCATGAACTAATTCTGGGAAATGTTGTTTTCTTCTAGATTGCTGCGTTGTACTATTTGGGAATGGCAGGCCATTTTGCGCTAGGGAACAGCAATACTTTGGCTACCATTGATGTTGCTGGAGCTTTCATTGTATATCCTTTTCTTGTCTATTTTAGTTTACAACATAGAGAAAAGTACTTTTTTATAAACAAACTTTGTCATCTGCACTGTGTTTGTGATCTACAAAGCCCTGGGTTATCTAATTTTCACCAATTGTTTTACCCATTGCAGGGTATGTCAAGTTACTCAACTCTACTTTCTGGCATCTTAATGTTCATCATCACCTATGCATCCCCCAGCTTTTTCCTTCTTAGCATAGTGATGTATATATCAGTGGACACAAGCTATCTTGTAATTCCCCAGAAAGCAGATTCAGAACATCTTCTCAAGAATATGCTTGCATTTCCTTGTCTGGTTCCACTGGGCGTGAATTCCATTATCTTGACTGCATACACCATCGTACTGCTGTTGATGAGGAATCATCTATTTGTTTGGAGTGTCTTTTCTCCAAAGTAAGTCTTCAATTGAACCTAAAGCGTGCTGACCATCATTATACTAGTAGGATGTGCATGTAGGAATTGGCATTTAGTTGCATGGGCCAAGGGGTTGCTATAATTCCATGATTCTAACTAAAATTCCATCTACCCTTCTCTCTCTCCCTTTTCTTTTCTGTCTGGAATTCTGTTCATCAAGTATTTCCTTGTATGTTGTCCTTTTATTTATTTTTTATGATTCAATAGTTACAACTTAGATCAATGGGGGAGTGGAGATTTAAACCCTGGACATCTCCATTGGAAACACTAGAAAGTGCAAGCTACAAGGCTCTTGGCTGCTTGTATGTTGTCTAAGTTAGCTATTTCCATCCATTATTGAAACTTATTGTGTGCATTATTATTTCAGGTACCTCTATGTCTGTGCAACAACATTATGCGTCTATATATGTGTGTCTTTTGTGGCTGCAACTGTGATTTATTCATATTTGGTGCTGGCCCTCCGGAAAAGGATGCAGGGCTTCTCTAGTATTGACACAAGATAGAACTCACCAAGAAACCCAATTTTGATTCTTATAACCAATGCACAACTATTTCTTTTCCTTTTTCTTTGTTTTGATTCATTGAAAAAAAAAATTATTTGAACAGTGAAGCTAGTTGGAATGATATTATGAGGTATTTAAGAAATATTACTATGTTATTTTAGTCATTTCTCTCCGTTATGACCCAATGCACCATGTCAATTGGTATAAATAAGATCACACAAAGTAGACAAGGATGGCCTATGATTGAAAAAAGGAGGAAAGAAAATATTAAATGTGAGTTTGGTTGGAGATGGGGGTAGAACTACAACCAAGGGTGTGGGGACTATGCCCCCATTTTTTTTATTTTAAATCCTTTATAATATTTATAACTATTAAACATTTTTTAAGATATAGCCTACAAAATAGGAGTTGGCCCTCTATTGATGCCCATTTTTTGACAGAGGGCCCAACAGCAGAAGAAGCCCAACAATAGGGAAGGTGAGAAGGAAATGAGGGGCAAAATGGTAAAGAAATAAGGAAACAAACCTAGCGGGTTGAAGTAGCAAGATTGATGGCCAGCAGGCCCACGAAAATAAAAAGAGGTAAAGAAGAAGTAAAGGAAGTCCAATGAATGAAGTAATAAACCCATGGGAATAATAAGAGGTAAAGAGGAAGTAAATGGGCTGGAGAAGCCCAGGGAATGAATTGGTAAACTTAATGGGCTGGCTTAATGGCTAATAAGCTCAAAAGGGTAATAAGAGGTAAATATGTAGTAAATGGATTGAGGAAGCCAAAAGAATTTAGCAAAAAAGCCCATGGGAGTCAAAGAGGTAAAGAAGAAGTAAAGGAAGTCCAATGAATGAAGTAATAAACCCATGAGAATAATAAGAGGTAAAGAGGAAGTAAATGGGTTGGGAAAGCCCAGGGAATGAATTGGTAAACTTAATGGGCTGGCTTAATGGCTAATAAGCTCAAAAGGGTAATAAGAGGTAAATATGTAGTAAATGGGTTGAGGAAGCCAAAAGAATTTAGCAAAAAAGTCCATGGGAGTAAAAGAGGTAAAGAAGAAACAAATGGGTTGAGGAAACCCAAGGAATAAAGTAGTAAAATGGGCTGGCACGGCAGGAATGTTGGCCAACAAGCCCAAAAGAGGTAAAGATTTGGAAAGTGGGCCAAGGAAGCCCTGAGCAAAAGATTGATGAAGAAATGGGCTGACATAGCAGGAACATTAGCCTGCAAGTGCACGGGGTGATAAGAAATAAAAAGAGAGGTAAAACTATAGCAGACACAATGAAGTGATATGACAGGATTAGTGGCCAAAAGGCCTATCATAGAGAAGAAAAGCACGGGCTAAGCAGGAAGATGAAGGCTTTTGTCCAAGCAATACCTAGTCCAAGAAGGGATGAAAGGAAGAAAATATGAGCCTAAAAGCCTACAAATCCTTCACACCATAAAAGATAAATATCAATTAGTACGTACAGCAGAATCAAACAAACACAAAGGTAGCAGAAATGGTGTGAAGGACAGAAAGACAAATTCAGACGGAGTGGAGCATGCACAAATGGCCAGGGCACCACCTACTTGTACCCCGCCAATACATGGGAGGTAGGCCACGGGTCAAGGTTTTCAGAGGGTGTGGTTTGGCAGTGGGGAGAAAATGGGGTCTATTTTGGGGTTCCTGCTTAAGCTTCTTTGGGAGAAATGTCATGCTAGGATGACATCTCACCTAAAAGAGGTAAGTATGGGCTGGGACCACTTGATGCATGCCATCAAGGTAGGTGATGAGGTAGCTTAATCCTTATCCAGATGAGTGAAACAAAATCAAAGAAAGGTAAAAAATAAGACAAGTAATTTTGTTTGGGAATGAAAAGTGGTGCAACCAACACATTCTAAGCAGAGGTAGTGGTTGGGCAGCCGGTAGGCTAGTGGGTAGTCTTGGAGGGATACCCATAAGGAGCCATAAGTAGTTGAGGGACAAAAATGGTAAATCCCATAATGTAGATGGTATAAAAAGGGGGTAGCTATGAACAGTGAAAGGGTGACAAACGGAGGAGAGATAGAAAGAAAGGAGAGAATAGAAAACAAAAGAATACGCAAAGAAACTAGAGAGAAGAAAGAAAGACTGGAAAGAAAACCAGAGAGGGAAAATGAATGGTAGGAATAACGGCATGCATCAATAGGCTACCTTTTCTCTCCCTCTTGATAGACCTACTCTATGAAGATTAAGAATCGAAGCTCAAACCATTTAGGCCCTTTCTCCAAAGTGTGTAACTTCTATGGCAGGAGCCTTTCTTGAGGTTACTCGCGTTGGAGATTGGTTCCCTTCTTGGGTTTGCTTCTGCTGAAAAGTTTAGCCTATTGTCTGGTAGACAAACTTTTTCCTTTTCTTTACTATTCGTACTTGTTGAGGGGTTTGCCTATTGTTCAGTTATTGAGTTATTTACTTTTTCTACCGTAGTATTATCTCTATTTGCTGTATTATTCTGTTGTAACTTTGTTAACCAATTTCTCGGCGTTAGTTTTATTTATTCCATTTAGTATTGTAGTTACCCTGCTGTACTGTATTCCTACCATAACATTTGTAATAGTTGTTCCTACTGTGGCCATGCCATACGCTCGGCCCACAGTGCTCATGCTAGGATGCGTCTACATTGGGTTGGCTTAACTTGTGCACAAGCTGGCTTGAAGCGTAGCCCTAGTAAGGCTGATCTCAACTTTCTTACCTCAAACTAACGGGCTGCAGCGTAGCAAGAGGGTCGAGGCCTAACAACGCAAAAAAGGCCCACCACATTTAAATTGACGACTTCACTAGGGAGTTGGGAGAAAGACAGGGAAAGCAAGCTAATCCCTCGCAAGTTATGCCCCTAAGATCAAAGACGATGCGAAATATGAGTGTCGTACCATCGTAGGCAGAGTCAAGGCCAGCCATGCCACACCAGCCCAACCAAGCAAAGGGTGCCAATGGAGCGGGGGCTAGGCCACAACAGCAGCAAATGAATCCCGTTGACAATGCTAACTTCTTCATTGAAGTATTGCAGTCTGTACAGCATTCCTAGCAGCAGTTGATGGAGGAAATGCGCCAGCTAAAGGAGGACAAAACAAAGGAAAAAGGGGAGCTAACATGACCCTGAGCATGTAGCAGAGAAGGAAGAGACTCCTGTGGGCAGTGGCCCGCAGAACGTAGAACAATGCTTCATCACGATGGCTGACATAGCAGCACTACTAGAGCAAGAAAAGGCCAAGGTGCCTTAGGAAAGATTCTATTCACAAAGACCTCCTTACTCATTAAGGATACTTAGCAAGCCCTATCCCTATAGATATGAGTCGCGAACCTTCGCACAGTATGATGGCAGAAGGGGAAGCATCGTTGAGCATGTAAACAAGTTTATTGACACCCTTGGTCCCTACGCAGCAGACGAGGACCTTTGCCTTTGAGAGTTTTCAAAGTCCTTATGTGACCGGGCATATACCTGGTACACTGGCTTGAAGCCAGGATCAATCCCAACGTGGGATGATATGGTAGACGTGTTTTGCACCAAGTATTTCCATGGAGAAGAAACGGTGACACTCGCAACTTTGCAAGGTACTAAACAGAGAAGCGGCGAAGACCTCATGGAGTATATCAAGAGGTTTAGGGACATAACCCTTGATTGCTGTAACCACTGTGAAGAGAAGACATTGGTGGAAATGTGTATAGGCAATATGATCATGGAATATAGAGATGTCTTGAAAAACTTAGAAATCTCCCAATTTGCCTAGTTGCTACAAAAGGCCAAAAAGACAGCCCAATCAGTCAGGCTTAGCTCTGACAAGCACAAAGAGTGGAGGTCCACATCGCAAGCCATGATAGTGTCCACCGGCGAGAAGAAAAGGAAGTCAAAAGGAAGCGAGTACGAAAGCCTTCCTCCAATACCACGCACACCAAAGGAGTTGGATGTGCTCCTAGACAAATGGATTGCAGATGGGGTTTTCAAACCCAATCATGTTTCCAAAGAGCCCACTGAAGAAGAACGGAGGGACCCACGTTTCTGTCGCCTGCATAATTATCTGCAGCACGCTACTACAGAATGTTGGGCACTTCACAGACTGGTACATCGCAGGATAAAAAAAGGAACCCTTGAATTGTCCCAACCAGAGGTACAAAGGAACCCACACCCCAATCTTAAAGGGAAGGGGGTAGCAGTAGTTGTCATTTGTGTAGATTCAGGTAAGGACGAAGAGGAAAGACTGGCATTGCCTACCGCAGCCATCACAACCCTGCAGAAAAGCTCCTGGTTCAAGAACTTGTTCGACTAATTGGAGCTCACAGCAAATGAACAAGGGATGGCCACGGAGGCTTTAGTAAGCATTGCTTCAGGAGCAGGAGTAGAATGCCTTACTGCAGAAGCCTAGACTGACAGGGTCTTCCTGCAAGACACTAATGATCAGTGCTGAAGACATGGGGGTGGGATACTCAAACCACAAAAGGCCCCTTTACTTAGCGATCGTCATAAATCAAATTCCCATTAAGAGAGCCCTGGTCGATGTGGGTGCTTCAGTAAATCTTATCCAACTCAGCATGCTACAAGTAGTAGGAATACCGAAAAGCAAGATTCAAGGATGCCCAATGGAAGTGACAGGGTTTAGAGGAAGAAGCGAGTACACAATAGGACACATACAACTATGGCTGAAGGTAGGCCTAATAGTCTCTTTAAACCGATGTGGTGAAGACAGAAGTTTCCTATCATATACTACTAGGAAGGCCATGGCTGTACAAGCATCGCCTCATTCTGTCCACCTATCACTAGTGTGTGAAAGGGAGATTGAATGGCAAGATGATACAGATAGCAGCAAACCCATCCCCATTCGAGCAGGCAGAGGCCCATTTGGTCGAGACTATGTTCTACGACGAATGGGCACCATCTGGAGAAAGTTCATTATCTAAGCCAATTGGCACTTTCATCCCCAAGTGGGAGGACATTCAAGACGACCTAGAACCTGATGCGAAAAAGAAAAAGGAAAGAAGCACCAACTCTAGAGCAAGGCAATATGCCACGATGCATCAGGGTCTGAACACCTGACGTCGGGATAATATACAAATTATGAAGGTGCGCATGGCCCACCTGCAGCACGTAAGGGGGTCTCGTAAGAGAGCCACAACATAAGACTCTAGTATGCTACGTGGCCCAAGAAGGTTTGGGAGAAGAAAGTGACACGGAAAGTGAAAAGAAGATTGTGGCAGAAAAAGAAGTACAAGTAATGGCAGAAGAAAAGCTGGAAGAAATCAACCTAGGCACAGACCCACAGAAGCCAAGACCAATTTCAATAAGTTCAAAGTTGTCGGGAGAGGAAAAGACAGAATTAATCTTGCTGTTGAAGGAGTTCAGAGACGTTTTTGCATGGGATTATAGCGAAATGCCTAGGCTGGACCTAGGGTTGGTGGTACACATGCTCAATGTAGATCTTGGGACCAAGCTAGTAGCCTAGCCTGCCAAGGTGTTCCACACTGAAATAGAAGAGCAAATAGTAAAGGAAGTACATAAATTATTAGCGGCTGGGTTTATCAAACCAATTTAACACCCACGGTGGTTGTCCAACATTGTACCTATGAAAAAGAAGAACGGGCAGATACGATGTTGCGTCGACTTTAGAGATCTTAATCGGGTTTGTCCTAAAGACGAATTCCCATTGCCTAACATAAACCTACTGATAGATTCTGCCGTAGGGAATGCCATGTTCTCTTTTATGGACAGATTCAGCGGATTCAACAGGTGCAATTTATTAGCGCACCATGATTGCCATATTCCACTACATGATGCACTGAGAAATGGAGGATTATGTGGACGACATAGTAGTGAAGTGAGAAGGTGGGAAGATCATGTCAAGGTTCTAAGAAAGGTGTTCGAAAGATGCAGGCTTTTCAAGCTAAGGATGAACCCGTTGAAGTGCGCCTTTGGAGTATCTGCCAGGAAATTTCTGGGATTTTTGGTCCACAGCAAAGGGATCGACGTAGATTAGGCCAAAGCAGTGGCAATAGCAACTATGAAGCCACTAGCCATGGTCAAAAAGTTGAAAAGTTTTCTAGGCAAAGTCTCTTACATCAGGAGGTTTATCCTTGGTCTAGCATCAATTACTTCAGCTTTTACGAAGTTATTAAAGAAGGGGCAAAGTTTCGAGTGGGGGGATGTACAACAAAAAACTTTTCAAAAGCTACAGCAGATTATGATGAACCTCCCCACAGTGCAAGCTCTAGTCCGTAGAAAACTGTTGCTGCTTTACTTAGCCTCAAGCCCGTCTGCCATCGGGGCTCTGATAGCTCAGGAGGATGGAGGTGGCGTTGAGCAGCCAGTCTATTACATAAGCCGTGCCTTAAGGGATGCTGAGACGCATTATCCCAGGGCAGAAAGGGTATGCTTGGCAATCGTCTATGCGTCTTAAAGGCTGTGCCATTACTTTTTGCCCTATGAAGTAAATCTGATGACGAAGTCTCATGCGATCAAAGTGCTTCTTCGACAACCCATTTTTTCTGGTAGAATATCTCAATGGTTGTTACAGTTATCACAGTATGAGTTGAAAGCGGAAACACCCAAAATGGTAAAGAGCCAGACCATAGCAGATTTGTCGGCCCAATTTCTCGGAGAAGAGGAATTTCCGCTAGATGATGAGGTACCAAGAGAAGTAGCCACAATAGAAGTGGCCGAAGAACAGTGGATCATGAAGTTCGATGGCTTCTCTACAGTAAACTTAAGAGGCGCGGGACTAGTCCTCTATCACAATGGTGAACAGACCTTGGCACTCTCATTCAAGTTAGAATTTCTATGTTCAAACAATACAACGGAATACGAGGCTTACCTGATGGGGTTGGCAACGACCCTCGAGAGGGGGATCAAACACTTGAGGGTGATAGGCGACTCCAATTTGGTAGTCTGCCAGGCTAAAGGGAGCTTTTCTTTAAAAGAACCAAGTTTGGCCCCGTACAGGACGTTAACCTAAAGGATGAAGGAAAAGTTTTGTACATTTGAGATAGAGCACGCTCAGAGGAGCGAGAGCCGATACGTGGATGTACTGGCCACGTTGGGCTCACAAATAGCCTTTAAAGGAGGCAGTGCCAGAGTTGAGATTAACAAGCGAAGGGAATCCATAATTGAAATACTCCAGGAAAGGTTTCTGGAAAGGGAGGAATGCAAAGAAGACTAGAGGGCTCCCATTAGGGAAGCCTTGTTGAAGGAAGAAGACGTGGCGAAATTGAAGACAGTAAAAGACTATGTTCTGATGAAAGGAGAGCTGTACCGCAGAATTCCAGGAGGAATTTTATCGAGATGTGTGGGGTACGAGGAGACCTCGAGAAAGCTAGAGGAAGTGCACTGTAGAACTTGTGGGTTTTACGGGGAGGTTAGCTTATACTGAAGGTTGCAGAGAGCAGGTTTCTATTGGCCAAATATGAGCAAGTTCGCAGACCTAATCCAAACTCGATGTGAAGCTTGCCATCTAGCCATAGATAGGGAAGAGAGTTATGCCGTGTTTACCATGGAGGATTGGAGAAGCCCATTCATGGGATACTTGACAGAAGGTGTCCTACCGCAGAAGCATGGAGAAATGTATAAACTCAGGAAGTTGGCAACCCGTTACTTCCTACATGAAGGAATTTTTTTTAAGAAGGGATACGACGGAGACCCATTGCGATGTTTGGGGCCAGAAGAGGCCAGCAAGATGTTGAAGGAAGTACACGCAGGAGAATGCAGAGAGCACCACGGAAGGAAGAAGCTATACCAATGTATATTACAGATGGGCTACTATTGGCCCACTATGAGGAGGGATCCAGCAGAATTTGTAAGGAAGTGCCATGGCTGCCAAGTACAAGCTAATTTGATCCATACCATCCGCAAAGCTTGCAGAGCATGGTCATCCCATGGCCATTCCACACCTGGGAGCTTGACTTGGTAGGACCAGTCAATCCACATTCCAATGGGTACATATGGATCATTGTGGTCACAGAGTATTTCACCAAGTGGGCAGAGGCAATACCACTCCACAAAGCCACTAAAGGAGCTATAGCAAACTTCATTAAAGAAAAAATAATTGTTCGATTTGGAGTACCCCACAAAATCATAAGTGACAATTGTACACCTTTTGTAAACAAGAAGGATGCTGGAATTCTACCAAGTGAAGCATCACCAGTCATTGCCTTATTACCAGCAGGGGAATGAGCAGGTAGAAGCAACAAACAAAACCCTCATTAAGATCATCAGCAAAATGAGTCAGGAATACATTAGAGGTTGGGTGACACATCTCCCAGACGCACTATAAGCTTACCGAAGCTCACCCAAATCTGCAACATGATTTTCCCCCTTCTCTTTAGTATATGAGATAGAAGTGGTGAGTCTCGTGGAAGTAATGATACCATCCTTGAGGGTTATGCAGATGTAAAAGAAGGAAAAGGAGAAGGAAGTTTTTACGGCAGAAATGTGTGAGGACCTGGAAGGGTTAGATGAGAAGAGGGAGGAAGCCCAAGAGCGTAGCCATAGATACAGGCAAAGAATGACCGAAACTTATGGTAGGAAAATTAAAGAAAGAATGTTTACAGAAGGACAACTCATGTTGAGTACAATAGACCATGTCAGGCGAGGTATGGTAGGACCATATAAATTCTCACCAAAATGGGAAGGACCCTTCGTGGTAAGGGAAGCACATGCAAGTGGGTATTATTGCCTAGCCCAGATGAATGGAAAAGATTTGATGGATCCCACTAATGGAAAGTGGTTAAAACGTTATTATGCGTAGGGAAATATTATGTAATCATTCCTTTTCTTTCTTGTTTTTTCTTTTTCCTCCAAGTGACCACCCTTGCAAGGGATATGGTGTCACAAGAAAGCATTGTAGCGTGTTTTACTTGTAACTCATATTTAAAAGCAAAAAGCAGAAATAATGAAGATCATGCATGAAGTATTAGCAGAAATATACTGTATCATAAAGCATAATAATAGCTGTAGCAGATGTAGCATAATAGATTACAAGCCTAAAATGTATAAGTCATACTAGACTTATCAAATAAGTCATAAGTGTTGGAGAAATAAAGTGTATTGTGGAAAGAAGGGAGGAAAGAAATAAACACAAGAGAAGGAAATAAAGCTATATCATCATAAGAGATAAACATCTAAGTGATCAAAGGCCTAAAATAAGGGTTTGGTCCTTGAAGTGGCTAGAGCCAGTGACACTGGAAAGAAGATGCTCATGACGTACCTCTAGGTCTGCCACCTCCTTCTTCAGATTCTCAAAGCAAGTGTTAATGACGTCCACAGCAGGCTGGATATTCCTCATGAAGAAGGCTTGGGAAATCTCTCATAAATGGTCCAGCAGAAACACCATAGCAAACCTAACACGAATCAACTCCTGAACCGCAACCCTCCATGAAGGATACTATTAGTAGAAACCGTGTCGATGAGGTTATGCTCAATGTCGTTCATCACGCATCCTAACAACTTGAGGAAGTGCTCCCTCACAGAACAACTAAAGGGGAATCCTTGCATGATGTCCCTACGGTTGCTGTAGACAGCCTCGAAGCATATAACGCACTCCTCAGGTACCTGAAAGCCATGGAAGTCAACATAAGGAGATCCAGCACCCTAGAAGTCTACTGGGTCGAGGTCATTGGTCTCGGCCTGCTCAAAATGGACAAAGAATGCAGCGGCCTCACTCACAGGATCAGGAACGATGGCAGAACTGCTACCAATCTCAAATCAAGAGGTCAGAGCCACCTTGGCGGGAGATGAACCTGAAAGAGAATATAAGGCACAGTATAAGCCCTTAAGGAGAAAAGAGATGGGTGCAATGACATAAATTCTGATCGAAGATGGTATGAAGGTAAGGAAATTACCAGGACCAGCGGTGTTATGGGTACTGCAGGAATGGGGGCTGTAGGCATTATAGGACCTGCTGCAGCCTTGGACTCCTCAGGCATGTCCGTGACTATGTGGTAAGAACAATATGCAGAGTAAGTAAAAGGATGCGTTAAGAAATGGCAGGAAGAAAAAGAAGAAGAAGACATAGCAGAGATAAAGGATACATACCCATAGCCTTGGCCCCCTGCTCATCATCGTCACTAGCCTCATCAGAATTAGAAACTCGTGTTCTCACGACGAGCTCATTGTCAGAATCTTTAAGGACCTCCTCAAACCTCTCATTAGAAGTCAAGTCTGCGTCAAGCCTTCGGGTGGCAGAACTAGGGATAGAGGACTGGGTGACAAGCAAGGAAGAGCCATCCTTCATGGCCTAGGAGAGGGAAATGAAAGAATTGATGATAGATATGACTGGAGGAGTAGCAGGAGAGGTGCTTTCGGTCTGGGACACCCCTGCAGGAGTGACTCCCTTTTGGGGAGTAGGGATCTCAGTAGGAATAGGAGCGGATTCCCCAATAACAACCCTTTTAGCCTGGGTAGTCTCCTCGACAGAAACAATCTCGGATGGAGGGACTGAAGCTTCGGCTGGAGCTCCTTGTGCAGTAGCAGTAGAGGTAGAAGCCATGGCCTCGGCCATGGCATCTGTTCCATCAAAGAAGCCCTCCATAGGTGCACCAACAATGGTAGGAGCTTCCTCGCTTATAGGATGATAAACAAAAATCGGCTCGGGATCAACCTAAGGAAATGATGTTAAAGCGAGAAAGAAGATGAACAAGCATGCAAAAAAGAAAAAGAAAAAAAGAAAGATATATGGTAATATACGACAATGACAAGAAACAGGGATACATGCACGAATAAGAAAGGGAAAGGAATGTACCTCAACCTCGGGCTCATCGAGCAGTATAGGGCGAGTGGCTGAAATATCCTCCTTGCACTTAGATTGCCAGGTAAGGAGAGAACACGTGCACAAAGTTAGCCGCAGGAATGCCTATAAATAGCCAAAGTATAGAAGGAGCAAAGTTTAGAGATAAAATACTCTCTTTTCAGCAGTGGCAGATGGGGCTTGTGGAGATATCTTCCTTTTTCTACCATGGGTCCTTCTGGAAGGAGGAGCATCCATGGATGGCTTTGGTGTAGGAGGCTTAGGTTTGCCTGTAATAGAACGCTTACTGGAATGGGTATGAGCAGAAGGAGGGAGAGAGCTTTCAAGGACTATATTGCCGATAGGGGGAAGGCTTCCCTTATATGGGATGATATCAGAACAAGTCTTAGAAGAATCATCACCTTTCTTGGCGGACTTAGGCTTGGCGGTTTGAGATACCAAGCCCTTCTTTGTAGGCGCAGGAAGGTTCACCACCTTCATTTTCTTCTCCCAACCAGGAGGAAATTCACCAGCATACCAATACCACTCCTTCTTATTCTCCTGCCATTCGAATATGGCTGACCTACTCTGCTTTCTAGCATATGCCACCACAGACTTGGTGGGAAGTAATAGTCACGGGTTTGCAAAAATGATGGCATGTAGACCTCAGGAGGGACAAGAGAGAACCCACAGCTACCCAAAAACTCCTAGCCAAAGGAAATCATCACGTCTTGCCAATACCCGTGCATCTGAGCAATGCAAAGACCCTCTCTCTGGGAACTCGGAATAGTGACTGCTCCAAAACTCAAAGGCACTAGGGCGCAAGAAAGGGCAGATCGAAGTAATAAACTCCAAGATCATAGTAAAATCATCGGGTATGTTCTGATCAAGCCCAAACTGTCTCCTCACTCTATGGGCAGAATAATGAACATAGTGGACGCCCTCATCAGCCAGATAAGGCAACCACCCAGCATTGGTGGCTGCCAAATATGTAATTCCCCTCTCATCAAAGGCAGTCAACGGGGTGGTGGTCCCAATAGTGGCTATGAAAGGGCCCATCGCTGAATCAGCACAAGTAAATCCACTGCCCAAGTCCCTATAAGCCCTCCATGAAAAACCAACCCCCTTATCAAAGAACTCCACAGCAGGATGTCCAAACGGCTTCAACCCAACCCAACGATAAGTTAACGGGAAATTAGTGGAACCTGCCTGCCTTTCATCACTTTGCAAAATGTCCAATTGAATGTACAGATGACCCAGAAACATAGGGGCGAATGACAAACTCACTCCAGTAGAAATCTTTATGGCTAACTGAAAGTAAAGGAGTTTTACAGCGTAATGTGGATGCAAACCAAAAACAAACTTAGAAAGCCAGAATGTGATGAAGGCAGCACAATGGAAGGCGGTAGAAGCCTTCGAGAAAGCCCCAGCCCAATGAGACAACTTCATATTCCCGCTCATCCCTTTCTTCAACTTGGTCTCCACGGCCTCCTCCTCGGCGGAAAGCTCGATGTTGTTTAGGTCTGTGTCACCAAGGATGGGTAGCAAAAGTTGATTTTTCATGTCCTCTAAAGTCACAATGATCTCACCGCAAGAAAGGAGGAAGGTATGGGTGGCACTACACCATCGACGGACCAAGTGGTGGAGATTGAACAAATCTCGATAGTTAGACAAACACCGGGAGGAAACGATGGCCTTTAATACACCATCCTACTGTAACGCCGCCATAAAACCCACATCAGACAACTTCGTGTTAACCCACTCTTTCCAATCCATTGACGTACCTGACCCAAATTCGAAGAGAATGGGCACAGGTAGTGAGGTCCCTTGGCGGATGTCAAGGCTGGGAATAGAGGAAGCTAAAGAGACTTCAGAATCACAGTGACAAAGAGAAAGCCATACACGGCCTGGTGGAGGAGGCGAATAGTCACTGGACACCACGAGAAAGTGAATGTGGGTATCATACCACGGGTCGATGAGAGGAAGACATTCACTATAAGGATTGCGACCCCCTTCCTCCTCCTTGAAATGGTTCGATTTAGAATGGAGAGCCTCTCCACCCATGGTCTTGGCGGGTGGATCATTGGTGGCAACCTTCTTCCCTTTACGGTGGGAAGAACTCTCACCCTTCGTCGGCAACATGGAAGACAGATTGAATGGAAAAGGTAATGGGTAAAGAAATTTTGGGAAGGTGAGATGGTGAAGCGAACAAGAAAAGGAAAGATTGTGAGAAAGTGGGGAAAAGTATGAGGAAAAGAAAAATGAAAATGCTGAGACAAATAAAAGCGATGTGAAGGGAGGCAATAGGTTAGCCGTCAAAAGAAGCATCGCATTAATGAAGCAGAGGTTGTGTTTCAGGATAACTGCTAAACTGAGAAACTCGAAGAGACAACTCTATTCATGGCAGAAAAGGAAACAAGGTGGGGTCTACTATTTAAAACACTCGTGAAAAAAAAAATAACATGAGCATTCGCATATGAATTGCAGGAGCAATCTATATGCTCAGGGGGCTGAATGTTGATGCCCATTTTTTGACAAAGGGCCCAACAACAGAAGAAGCCCAACAATAGAGAAGGTGAGAAGGAAATGAGGGGCAAAATGGTAAAAAAATAAGGAAACAAGCCCAGTGGGCTGAAGCAGTAGGATTGATGGCCAGCAGGCCCACGAAAATAAAAAGAGGTAAATAAGAAGTAAATGGGTCGAGGAAGCCTAAGGAATGAAGTAGTAAGCCCATGGGAATAATAAGAGATAAAGAGGAAGTAAATGGGCCGGGGAAGCCCAGGAAATGAATTGGTAAACTTAATGGGCTAGCTTAATGGCCAATGCCAATAAGCTCAAAAGGGTAATAAGAGGTAAAGATGTAGTAAATGGGCTGAGGAAGCCCACATAATTTAGCACAAAGCCCATGAGAGTAAAAGAGGTAAAGAAGAAGTAAATGGATCGAGGAAGCCTAAGGAATAAAGTAGTAAAATGGGGTGGCATGACAAGAATGTTGGCCAACAAGCCAAAAAGAGGTAAAAATGTGGAAAGTGGGCCAAGGAAGCCAAGAGCAAAAATTTGATAAAGAAATGGGCTGACACAGTAGGAACATTAGCTTGCAAGCCCACAGGGTAATAAGAAATAAAAAGAGAGGTAAAGTTATAGCAGACACAATGAAGTGATATGGCAGGATTAGTGGCCAAAAGACCCATGGTCATAGAGAAGAAAAGCATGGGCTAAGTAGGAAGATGAAGGCTTTTGCCCAAGCGATACCTAGTCCAAGAAAGGATGAAAGGAAGAAAATATGAGCCTAAAAACCCGCACATCCTTCATGCCACAAAAGATAAACATCAACTAGTACGTACAGCAGAATCAAACAAACGCAAAGGCAGCAGAAATGGTGTGAAGGCTAGAAAGAAATAAATTCAGACGAAGTGGAGCATGCACAAAGGGCCAGGGCACCTCCTATTTATACCTAGCCAATACATGGGAGGTGGGCCACGGATTAAGGTTTTCAGAGGGTATGGTTTGGCAGTGGGGAGAAAATGGGGTCTATTCTAGAGTTCCCGCTCATGCTTCTTTGGGAGAAATTTTTTGTTGGGATGACATCCAGGGACGGACCTAGGTGGGGGCCTAAGGGGGCAGGGGTCCCCCCCTGGGCCGAAATTTTTTTTTTTTAGTAGGTAAAATTTTCAAAAAAAAAAAGACTTGGGCCCCCCTTACTTTGTAGCTCAGGCCCCTCTCCAAAAATCATGAACCATCCCTATCCTAGGAGGCAAGAGCCCATGTAAATCTAAAAAAAAAAAAAAAATGTAAAAAAGAAAAAAGAAGAAGAAAACTTAGCAGTCCAAAACCAAATGGAAAAAGCGAAAAACGAAGGAAAAAGAAAAGAAAAGAGAGAGGCGAGAAAGAGAAAGTGAGAGGCGAGACTTAGAGAGTATTAGAGTAGAGACCCATCTCGGCAATCTCGCTGCCTACTCTATGACGCCACCGCTCACGCCGTGACGGCGCCACCACGCGAGAGAGACCCATCTTGCTGCCCACATTGCCACCCATCTCACAGACCCATCCCTGTCAGCTATCGCATACCCAAACGGGAGACAACCACACCAACGCTGCCACGCGAGACCTATCTTGCCGCTGGTTGCTCGATTTGCCTAGCCTGGCTTCATTGCTCCAGCCTTCACAGTTCACAAGTATTTAATCTATCATTTCCTTCAAAACCTAATATAATGTTTGTGAATCTCAGAATCTAACAATCTGTGCTTATGGAATTGTGGTGTTTGTGTTTTCACTAATGAATGATGAACTGATGTTGGTGATTGTGAATTGAATCTGTGCCTGACTGCCTGTGGTTTTTTTTTTTGGTGGCCTTTTGGCTTTGTGGCTTTCTGTCACTCTATGTTTGTCTCTTATATTATATAGATAAGAGAGACAGAGAGAGAGAGAATAGAGTTTGCAGAGATTAGAGAATATATTAGTGTAGTGTTTGACTGTTTGTTCTTTGTTAACTGGTAGTTGGGCAATAATAGGGACAAGTGATAGAAAACAAAATGGTAAAGTTAAGAAATTTTTTTGTTGGTAGTGCAGAATAAATTTATAGTGTCGGTAGTGGGATTGGGTCAGTGTCAGAAATATGGAGACAAGACAAAGACAAAGAGATAGATAAAGGCAAAGACCAAAGACAAAAGGAAAAAACAAATCATATAATATAGAAAATTGTCACATAAATTTAAGAAAATAACAGTGATTCACTTGCGCCTATTGTTAACTCATAATGCTAAATTAGATAAATTTATAAATTGAAAAGAAGTGAGAAATACTAAATTTATAATTAAATGTATCATGCATATTACCTAGATTCTAGTATTTGTCTTTAGTTAGTAACAACAACCGTTTGTGAGATAATATATGTGATTCTTATTTTATTTGTAGATCATGAAAAAATTAACTACAATGTTTGATTTTTTCAAAAGAAAAGATTCAAATTCTTCAGAAGTCAACATAGGATTGCCAACAACTAATGTTGCTATTCCAATTCCAGAAAATGTGGATGTTCCAATCCTAGAAAATATTCATTCCCCAATTCCGAAAAATGTCAATGTTCCAATCCCAAAAAAATATTCATTCCTTAATTCTAGAAAATGCAGATATCCCAATTCTGGAAAATAACCATATCTCTCAAACACAATTTCAAAAAGTCGATCTTGATTCTTTGGATTATGATCCCGGAACACGCAAACAAATATGTGAATATCATGTTAATCACATTAAAAATAGTCCGCACCAACCTCCTCTAGAGACATATAAAAAAAGTGGAAAACACAATCGTAGCTTTCAAGCTTCTTGGTTTGAATATTATTCAACATCGCTTGAATATTCTCCTATGAAAGATGCAGCTTATTGTCTACTCTGCTTTGTCTTTCATAATCCAAATGGGGTTTTGGCACAAAATACATTCATTGTTGGTGGATTTAGAAATTGGAATAAAGTTGGGGGTAAAAATTGTTATTTTCAAGGTCATATAGGAAAAGATCCTAACTCAGCTCATAGAGTTGCCGAGCAAATGTATAAGGATTTGATGAATCAATGGCAGCATTTACAAAGGGTAGTTGATCATTTCACTATTGAACAAATTGCAAATAATCAGTTGCAACTGAAGGCCTCAATTTATATTGTCCGAAATCTTGCCTTTCAAGCTATATCGTTTAGTTCATCTAATCGTGTGAACTTTATTGAAGCATTGAACATTGTCACTTTTTGGAATGAGAAGGTTGCTGACATAATAGAAAAAGCTCCCAAAAATGCAACCTACACATCACCTAAGATTCAAAAGGAAATTCTACATGTTTACTTAGTCAAAGTGAAGAAGGCAATTTGGGAAGAAATTGGTGATGCAAAGTTTTGCAAAATGGTTGATGAAGCTCATGATGAGTCCATGAAAGAACAAATGGCTGTGGTTTTTAGATATGTTGATAGAGAAGGCTTTGTGAAAGAACGTTTTTTTGGACTTATTCACATTGTTGACACTGCGCAGCTTTGACTCTAAAGAAGGGGATATATTCTTTGTTATCTCAACATTGCTTAGATATACAAAATATTCGAGGGCAAGGATATGATGGAGCAAGCAACATGTGAGGTATGTGGAAAGGATTACAGGCTTTGATTTTGAATGATTGCTCATATGCTTACTACATCCATTGTTTTGCACATCGCTTACAATTGGCATTAGTAAAAGCATCAAAACAAGTTGTCCCCATTAGTGGGTTTTTTCTTAAATTGCTTTTGGTGATCAAAACTATTAATGCTTCATGCAAGCGTAATGAGCAATTGAAAGTTGCCAATGCTAATGAAATAGCACGTTTGATTGATCTTGAAGAACTTGAGATTGGAAGTGGACTTAATCAAATTGGCACTTTATAACGACCTGTAGAAACACGTTGGAGTTCACATTTTAGATCAGATTCTAGCTTATTAAAAATGTTTACTTCAACTGTTGAAGTTTTACTAAATATAATTGATGATGCAAGTGATGGAGAACACCGGGCAGAAGTAGAGTCAGCTTATGATGGTTTAACTTCATTTAAATTTGTCTTCATCTTGCATCTTGAGAAGGAAACTATGGAGATCACTGATAAACTTAGTCAAGCTTTACAAAGCCAATCTCAAGACATTTTAAATGCCATGCATTTAGTTTCATCTATAAGCCAAAAATTTAGAGATGATGGATGGGATGGCTTACTCACCACTGTGATACAAGATATGAATGCTTGTTATTTTGGGAGGCGAGGTCGAGCTCGTAATCAACAAGATAACGTTACAATTGAGCATCATTATCGAGTAAATATTTTTTATGTTGCAATAGATTTTCAACTATAAGAACTAAATCATTGGTTTAATGAAGATGCAATGGAGTTACTTAGGCTTAGCTCAGCTTCAGAACCTCGAGAGACATTAAAATCTTGCAGAAGTAGTGATCTTTGTTTGTTGGTAAAGAATTTTTGTCCACAAGATTTCACAGATTATGACAAACAAGTGTTGGAGAAGGAGCTTTATCATTTTGAGCATAATGTAGTCTAGAATCTAGAGTTCAAAAAGTTGAACAATTTATCTAAGTTGTGTCAATGGTTAATAAGAATTGGAAACTCAGAATACTACAAACTTGTTTATAGAATGGTGAGACTTGTGCTTACTCTTCCAGTTTCTACTGCTACTACAGAGCGGGCATTTTCAGCTATGAAAGTTGTCAAAACTAACCTTTGAAACAAAATGGAAAATGATTTTTTGACGGACTCTTTGATTTTATACATTGAAAAGGATATAGCTTCGACATTTAGTTTGGATTCAATCATAGATGATTTTGAAGATTTGAAAGAGTGTTGAGTTCCCTTTTCATAGATCATTGTATTAAGAAACAATAGTGTTTCGTGTCTTTTGTTTTTGTTGGTAGATGATTGTATCTTAATATATTAAGAAACAATGATTTTTGAGTATTTGTCTTGGTTGATAGTTTATTAATACTATATGGATGCTTATTTGATTTTTTTTTTTCGCTTATCTTTGGCCCCCCCAGCTTGAAATCTTGAGTCCGTCCTTGATGACATCTCACTCAAAAGAGGTAAGTATGGGTTGGGACCACTTGATGCATGCCATAGAGGTAGGTGATGAGGTAGTAATCCTTATCCAGATGAGTGAAACAAAAACAGAGAGAGGTAAGAAACAAGACAAGTAATTTTGTCTGAGAATGGAGAGTTGTGCAACCAACACACTTTGAGTAGAGGTAGTGGCTGGGCAGCCGATAGGCTAGTGGGCAGTCTTGGAGGGATACCCATAAGGAGCCAAAAGCAGTTGAGGGACAAAAATGGTGAATCCCACTGTGGCAGATGGTATAAAAAGGGGGTAGTTATGAACAATGAAAGGGGGACAGACAAAGGAGAGATAGAAAGAAAGGAGAGAATAGAAAACAAAAGAATACATGAAAAAGCTAGAGAGAAAAGAAATAAAGACTGGAAATAAAACCAGAGAGGCAAAATGAATGGTAGGAATAAAGGCATGCATCAACATGCCACCTTTTCTCTCCCTCTTGACAGACCCACTCTACGAAGATTAAGAATCGAAGCTCAAACCATTTAGGCCCTTTCTCCAAAATGTGTAACTTCTATGGCAGGAGCCTTTCTTGAAGTTACTCGCGTTGGAGATTGGTTCCCTTCTTGGGTCTGCTTCTACTGAAAAGTTCAGCCTATTGTCTGGTAGACAAACTTTTTCCTTTTTCTTTACTATTCGTAATTGTTGAGTGGTTCACCTACTGTTCAGTTATTGAGTTATTTACCTTTTCTATTGTAGTATTATCTCTATTTGCTGTATTATTCTATTGTAACTCTGTTAACCATTTCCTCGGCATTAGTTTTATTTATTCCATTTAGTATTGTAGTTACCTTGCTGTTCTGTATTATTGCCATAACATTTGTAATAGTTGTTCCCATTGTGGCCATGCCATAAGCTCAACCCACAGTTCTTAAGCATAGCCCCAACAAGGCCAGTCCCAACACTCTTACCTCAGACTAACGGGCCGCAGTGCAGCAGGAGGGGTCGAGGCCCAACAACGCAAAAAAGACCCACCACACCCTCTTAAGCAAAAATTCTTAGTTCCACCTTTGGTTGGAGGAATGGAAAATGGGAGGAGAAAAATTTTCTTTCTGGGCCCACTTTTTATGAGGATGGAGTTTTCTCCTCAAATTGAGGAGAAAATGGAGGAGAAAGTGGGCTTTATGATTACCCCATCTGTCCCTATCCCCCCCAAACAAGTTGGTTTCTTTTTTTATTTTAATTTTTTTATAAACTATTTAATATTTTTTAACATGTAATAAGAGTATGAGAGTAAATTTATACAAACATCAATTTCTATCATTTCATTTTTTTAACCAAATAAAAGAGTTTTTCACTCCAATATTGCACCCCAACCAAACACGAGAAAACATGGAAAAGTGGAATGATAGAAAATAGTGGGAGGATGGAAAAGTAGGACGATTGAAAAAATTTAGTTTTTCTCCCAGGTATTTGGTTTTAGGGATGAAAAAGTGGAGGGATGATTTTTTTTTTGTTTAATTGAGGAGAAAAATGGGAGGATATAAAGGTAGTTTATATAAATTTACTCTTTTACCCTTATTACATAATATGTAAGAAATAATTTCTTTGTACTCATTAAATAAGAAGAAAATATAACTTATTATTAATTAAAATTAATAAAATAACATCTTATAAAAATTAACATATCATACCTATAAACTTATATTATTTTTCTTTGTTATTATAAATTATATTATATTGCTAGGTGGAAAAAAAAAAAAAACATAAAAACTTGGACATGTTTTTTTTTTTTTTTTCATAACTTGGTAGACTATTTGTATTTAAGAAGAGTGAGACATATTGGGTAGCATCTGAGTAGAGAAGTGGAAAAAGAGAGGAGAAAAGAGATAAAGAATTGTGTGGTTCTTGGTTGAAGGTGATGAAGAATGGGCTAGATGGGTAGGTGAGAGTTATTAATAATGGAGTTAAATTTGTAAAATTAGTTGGCTTAACCCAACAATAAGTTTTCAGCGGTGTTTTCTCTCCATTTTGGAGAGATCCATTTTTGGTGGGCTCGGGGAGAAAATGCCTTGGTCCCACCAAAATCCTTCTTATTTTCCTTCCTAACCAAACAACTCCAAAAGTTATCTTCTCACTATTTTCTGTCCCTCCTATCTTCCTTCCAACCAAATGCATCATCTTAGTGTAAAACCAAACAGGTTATAAGAAAGATAACAAGGAGAAGATATTTGTGCGTAAGAGCTTGCCGATGAATGTGAAGGTGGTCGAGATTGGGTTTGTTTGACAGGTGATGGAGATTGTTTGGGCCATGGCCCCTGGGAGAAGTGAAATTTGTTTGTGGGTTGACATGACAATTCGACTTCCACGATTGTTGTTGACATGTTTTTTTATAGTAAAAAATACTTTTAAGTCCCTATTAGTGTGGGTTTGTTATCATTTTGGTTATTTGTGTTCTAAAATTGTTAATTTACACCCTCAAGGGTCTCAACTTTGAGAGGACATTCAATATGTCCATTCCATTCATATATGTTAATTTTTTGCTGTTCTCTTTATTATTTCTTTTTACCCATTATTACGACATACTTAACTTGGGAGAAAAAAAGAAAGAAAAATAGCAAGATGTAAAGTGGGTTTCACATGGATCTGTTGGGAAGATAAACACCTTGGGGAGTTTACTTGAATAATTAATATAACATATAGAGATATACTTTTACCCAAAAGGCCCAAGCTAGAAAAAAAGGTCTAAGCCCAATGGGTATGTGTTCAATTGTGTTATATTAACCACTCATTCTTCTCGTTATTATTCAGTGTGAGACTTTATTCACACGTGTATATCCAATAGGATTAACCTAGTATTGTGTGAAACCCATTTGCTTGTGAAAAATGAGAGAGATGGGGGATTGTGGGAGAAATTGTAAGTGAATTGCAGTGGTGGAGGGCTTGGGCTCAAGCTTAGGTGTGGAGGAGGTTCATTGGCTTGATTTTGCCGAATTTTTTTTTTTGATGAACTAAAAGAAGGGTCTTGCATGTGTTTATTAACCCTAGTCTACTTAAACCCTGGGACACATGGCGTGGGACCACTCACAAAAGTTGGGGCTACCACTTACCAAATGTTACAAACCCATAGGTAGAACTTACTCTTGAAAACCGGCTTGCAAGGGGAGAGTGTTCAAGAACTTATAAACACATGATTAAGCTTATACTTAATTCATGTGGGATACTAGGATCATAACACTTAGTCAGACATGAAAGTTTGAGAGAAGCTCCTCCCAAGCCCCTCAGGTGGTGATTTCGTCAGATGTGGAGCTCAATGATACTTATTTTAAAATTAATTACGAGTCTACCCGTTTGTTTCTCCACGTTATTTTAGGTTTAGTGTTAGATTGTTGGTTTTCTAGAGCTTGAAGGGTATCTTTGAGACATGTATAAAGAGAAACTAATCATTGTAGAAATAATTTAACTGTTATTGTATGCAGATGGAGGCTTAATGCGTGTTATTTGATCATATTGTGATACATAATATTTTGATGTGTTATGGGATGTAAAATAGTTTCCTATCTCTCGTAGGTTTAATCTTGTATCTTTTAAGTGTTTCTTTGGATTGGTTTATTTTCATTAACTTATATATATATATAAATATAAAATTTCCTGTTTATAAAAAAAAAAAAAAATGCACATACACTTATTTATACTATTTTATTACTATTTAAGGAAAAGTCAGAAAAAAAGAAGAAGAAGAAAAGACCAGTTTTATCCTTTACAAATTAAATCTCATATTTTAAAATGTGTCACTTTAAAATTAAACCACAGATTTATTGTGCTAAACAAAACCTACCTATGGTCTTAAATCTGTGGGGTTTGAAGTGACATGTTTGAAAGTATAGGATGTTCAAATGAGATTTAATTTGTTACAAGGATAAAACCATACGATATATATTTGACATTTTTAACTCTTTACCACAGATTTTCATTATTGTACAAAACAAAACCACCTATGGTCTCAAATCTGTGGGGTTTGAAGTGACATGTTTGAAAATTATGGGATGTTCAAATGAGATTTTGCTTCTTACAAGGATAAAACCATATGATATATATTTGACATTTTTAAATCTTTGATTATATATATTTTTTAATTTATAAAAAACTCTTTGATTTTGAAATTTAACTCTTGAACAAACCGCACAATAATTGAAGTTGTGATTACATGGGTGACTGATAATTATTTTTTTAAAGGGTCATGCTAACGAGTGCCCTAAGGGCACTTATTAATAATCAATTTTAGAAAAGTTTAGATACCACTTTTATGGGAAATGAAAAAAGCTGTCAAAATATTAATTACTTAAAAAAGAAAAGAAAAGGAAAATGGCTTTGTTTAAGACCGTTAATAAGTGCTAGTGTATGGGTTAATGTTGAGTTTTTTATTTTAATTTTTATTATTGCAATTAATCTACCTTTTTTTGGAAACTCACACAACATTAAATTAAAGTGGAGTTTTTGTTAATTTTCTTTTGCTATTTTTTAATATAATGTGCATTTGGATATTGCTTATTTTGCTGAAAATTGAAAACTTATTGCTGAAAATACTGTAGTAAATTTTTTATTATTATTGCAAATTGCTATTCACGCGTTTTTATCACTTGAATGGTCCATAAACAGTGCCATGGGACTAGCAAAAAAAAAAAACGCGACCTACTCAAATGCAAACGCAACCGCTACACAAACGCACCTATAGTGGAACCCAATCGATTCTTCGACGAGTGCAATTCAGCATCTGATAAACATATTTGATAAGTAAAATGCGCTTAGCAGTAAAGGTTGAAAATTATAAATAAAAAAAGGTGGATAATTATCAGCCCAGTCAGAAAGTATCATGGTTTCATTGTCAGGAAATTAAGTATATGGTTTACCAATGGACATGCTTTCATTGGCCACATTTACCTATGATGGTATTTAATCAAATTGCTGACAGCAAAACCCATGCTGAAATATCAACTTCACTTTAATTTTCTTAGAACAAGAGCAAAAGAGACGGGCTTGATTTCTTCTTTAGCCATTTCCTCATCCAACATTCTGCCGTAGTTGTAAAACAAATTGTCCAAAACCCTTTCTCCAAAATGGTGGCAAATCATTGATTCTTGGATGGCCCTAACTGCCATGGCAACCGCTGTTCCATAGCTCACACCATCTTTGTCCTCCCTCTCTATTTCAAACATCTCAAGTTGGTCTAACCCAAAAGAACCTTCCTTTCGTACTTCATCTTCTATTTCATTCTTTGATGGTGCATAGAAATGCGCATCATAAGAATCAAGATTCTCTTCGTCAACTTCTCCCTTTAAAATTTGACCCCACCAAAAAAACAAAAAGGTTAATAACTTATGTGTGTTAGAGTTGGTGTAGACAAAAATGCTAAAATTGTTACAAATTTTATTACGTAAAACTTACAAACTGAAATAACAATAAACATAATTAATGAGTTTTAGTGTTTGAATTGGTTTTTTTTGTTTGTTTGTAATTGGTGACATTTCAGTGTGTAAACTTTACTCTATCTCCATAAGAACATAATTTGGGATTTAATGGCCCGAACGTACGTACCTCTGAAACCAATTTGGCAAAGGAGAGCGAGAGAAGTTCCCATAAGAAAGAGTTGCCTCTGTCAACATGATCTTGACCTTTCCTACCAAGCAAGATCAGCACCATTTGTCCCCCGACAACTAGCTCATCAGACCGAGAGCGAAGGAACAAATTGAAGTCCTCCTGGAATTGCTTAAAGTATGCCTGGGACACCTGTGCGGGGCTTGATTCAGAGATGTAAATATGGCCTTTGTTTATTGATCTGTCCTGCTCATCTTTAAGACCTGGAGGAACCTGCATGACTTTGCTGTTAATAATAAGCATGCTTTTTGTTAAGATATCATGGCCCACTCGATCCCTAGTCAAGCCCAAATTCAAACCTACTTAGCGTGCAAACGAGGAAATCCTAATTCTATTTGTACTTCAATTCTTGTACGAAGAAATCCTAATTCTATTTGTACTTGATAGTGAATGATTTAATCCTTTATATATACCCTATTCTAGTTTTCTTGAACCATATTGTTCATTGTAAAATATGGAGTTTAAAAATAAAGCTGAGTCTATATGAACTTTAAAAACTTTATAAGTTGTCAAGTGGAACCACATAAATTTCATTTTTATTATATTCTCATATTAAAGTTTGGTAAAGCGATATATTTAGTCTAAGTAGACTCTCTAACTAAACAGCGTAAATTTGCCCTCAAAAAATAACTAAACAACGTAATTTTTTTTTTCATTTTCATTTTCTTGATTCAGCTTTTTCTTTCTTTATAATTTTATTTTCTCACACTTTCATAATCTCATTATTTCTGAATTCTGTTGTCGAAAAAGGGAAAATGTAAAAGAGAAAAGTAACTTCTCACCCTGGAGAGCCAGTGCAAACTGTAGGATGAATAGATGAAGTGCAAAGAGTTGTTGGGGAAAAGTCTTCCATAAAAAGAGCCAGCATAACCACCTATGAAAATAAAGGGACACCCACCATTTTTTTCTTTTTTAAGCTCCCTGTAGAATTCGGGCAAGGCCTTAAAGATTGAGTTAAAGTCATTTGTTGGAAGATCATTTAGGTAGACACGAAACTCTGGTGGTGGGTGCAAGATTTTGCGGCTAGTCCTTTCAACAGCTTCAACGATATCTTTGATGAAGGTTAAGGTATTGGGTCCAGAAGAGCAACCAAGATCAGCTATGCCTAAGCTCTTTGGAGTAGTTGTAAGAAAAAGTTCTTGTACTGTTCCCATAGTTATGTGCTTCACTATATCAGATGCCTTCTTCTGTTAGAGAACATTAGAAAAGAAAAATAAGGTAAAGTAATACAACAACAACCAAAGCCTTAGTTTCAAAATTTTGAGATCGGCTATATATTCTCAACATATTAATTAGGGTCGGTCCTATGAATAAACACTAGACAGAAAGTCTAAAAGAAATGAGAGGTAAACCTGGAGTGATGAGTTATTGGCATAGCTGGTGACACCAACACCACCAGTCATGTGAAAGACATTCTCCACATCCATGTGGGTTAGAATTTGCCTTTCTTCTTTGCCTTGAACTTGGATGTGTTCTGGACTTTGGTCTCCTTATAAAGGCAAACTTTAATGATGGGATTTCTTTGCTTTTTATCTGTTTCATTAATTAATAGATATATTACTTATCATGGTTCGTGCACTGGCTATCATGGTTCATGGTAGTACAAATTACATTAGAATCGAGTAAAAAAAATTAGTGTTGTGGCAGGGTATGAGCCACACAAATCTTGAGTTTGGACTTTGGACTTTTAACTTATGCATGTCTTAATACCTAACTTGTTTTAGGATTTAAATTGACAGAATATTTGTGACAACGAAATTTTGAATTAGGATTGTAATAATATGCAAAAAAATAATTTAATGTGAAGCTACTCAAAATACTCCATTTAAAAAAACCTCCCTCAAGCAAGTCACAAAATTTTCAACTAGGGATTCTACCTGATGGCTGCTTGAATAATGCTCAAGCAATCTTGCTGAAGGAACAGCATTTATAGCTTCTTAAATACAATCATTTATAGCTTCTAAATTTGTGATGGTTGGAAACAAGTGAGCATGCAAAGAATTATATAAAAAGTTGAAACATAGGTACAGTTGGTAAAGTACTTTAAGTGTACAATTTTGCAGATAAAATTGCATTTAGAGCATTCTTATCTAAGGTGCTAAAAATGTTAAATGCTATTTTTTAGCACCTCAAATGATAAAAACACACCTACATTAAATATGTTAAATCTTAAAAATTTTAGCGTTGAGTTATAGCGGAATCTCATTTTTGACACCCTACTGTAGGAAGATGCTAGAGTTTTTTAATATATTTTTTTCTTTTTCTCTTTCTCACTCTCTCTTGTGCTATGCCTTTCTTCTCCACTGCTTTCCTCTCTCTTTCTTTTTCTCTTTCTCTTTCTCAGACCACCATATGCTCTCGTTTTCACCTTCTAAACTACCACCTCCACCGCGAATCGAAGCTCTCCGACGATAGATGCCGCAAGCTCCACCTCCACGTTTCGAAAATCCTTAACGAAATGCAAACGAGGACGATGTTTTTCCGAGACTGAAACAGCACGGACGGTTTGGGGTTCAGTTTTGAGATTGTATGTACTGTGATGACTTCAACTTGAAGAAGAGGTTGATGGGTGAAGACGTGTCCAAGATTTTGGCTTTGCTCAAGGTAAACAACCGTACAAATAGACGTGTCCAAGATGTGGAGGGAGAGGATGTTTTTGATGGTGTAGATGGAAGGGTCGGTGGAGAGGAGATCGGACATGGCGGTGTTGTTGACAGCATAGACGGTTATGGTGGTGCGGTTGTTGATCTCGCTGGCGAGGTGTGTGAGGGAGAGGTAGTGGTTGAAGGTCGAAAAGTCTGGGTGCTGAGTTGATTTGTGGGTTTGGGTTGATTCGGTGGCTTTGGATGTGGAGATTTTTTTTTTTTTTTTTGGCTGTTATTTGTGGTTGCGGTGGATTTGACTGCTAGTGGCGGCGATGGTGGGTGGATGTGGTGGTTGTGGTATGGGTGGATGTGGATGTGGAGTTTTTTTTTTCTTTTCTCTGCTGTTGTTTGTGGTTGCGGTGGATCTAGCTAGTGGCTGGTGGCAGTGATGGTGGATGGATGTAGTGGTTGTGGTATGGGTGGGTGGATGTGGTGGCTGGCGGTGCTGGGTTGAGAAAGAGAGAGACATAGGAGAGAGACATGGAGAGAGAGGAAGAATAAAAAATGAATAAAAAATGATAAAGAAAGAATATTTAAATGAAGTGTTAAAAAAATATAAGTTTTGATGTAAGAGATGTTAGGTTCTAAAGGTTTAGGAATTTATGTATTTAGAACTCTAATTTGTAAGATTGGCAAACCATGATCAAAACAACATGTTTAGACTTGTTAAAGTATGCTCAAAGTTGATTAATTATTGTAAAGTTGGAATCGAGAGACTGAAGATGCATTGGGGCATTTCGGTCTGGCTCGATTGATCGAAGAATAGATTCGATCGATCGAAAATCGATCAGATTGCGTTTTTCTGTAGTTTTCCAACTCAGCCCTGACTCATTAAACGTTTAGGGTTTTATGTTTTTGCCCTAGGTATATAAGGCAAAACCCTAACCACGTTTTTAGTGTTGCTCCAGTTGTATTGTTGCTCATACATTGCTGTTTTGTGTAAATCTCTTGTGAGATCTAGAGGAGCTTTCCTTTACACAAAGCTTAGGGTTTTCTAGATGGAGATTACTTCAACATCTTGATGATCAACTTGGTTGCTGCCTTTGAAGCTTAAAGAATATCAAGCGTGGGTGCTTGTAGCTGATTGAAGAATTCAAGAAAGAAGGAGTCCGTGGATTCGGAGCTTGCACGGGGTCGTGTCAGTAAGTTCTACTGGTAGGTAGCATTAGGAAGTCGAGCGGGGAGCTTGTAAGTCCTTTTGTATGAACTTCAATTCTTTCATAGTGAATTCAGTTTTGCCTTGAGGATCGGTGGGTAAAATCCTCCCCAGGTTTTTTACCGGTTTGGTTTTCCTGGGTGATCATATCTTGTGTTATTTATTATTTTGCTGCTATATATTCTTGATATGATTGTTTGATTGTTTTAACCTAGAATTGCTTAATTTGACTAAGTAACAACTTGGCTAATTAACTAGACTACTCAATCTGGTTGTGTGTTAAGGGGTCTAAAACCATTCAAGTGGTATCAGAGCGGGTAGCTCTTTTGTCTGAGATTTTTTGATCTCTGAGCTGATCCTTGACCCCTGTTGTCATGGATTCTTGGAAAATCTTTTTGCTTATTTGTCAACTTATCTACTTGCTGTCTTTGCCTTTTGTTGTTTTTGTTAAATCTTTCCTTAAGTATCTTGGCATAATCACATGTGATAAGAATTATGTATGTTATACTGCTTTAACCACCTTAAAGGCACGTGATTCTTGTCTTTGGTATTTGGATAGTGGTTGTTTCAGGCACATGATAGGAAACAAAGGTTTATTCAAAACACTCTTTGAAGGAAAGATTGGGACAGTCACTTTTGGAGATGGAAGTAAATCTGTGATCAGAGGCATTGGTACTGTGGACATTCCAGGATTGCCAGTGTTTGAAGATGTTTGGTATGTTGATGGATTGAAGGCCAATTTACTCAGCATAAGTCAGATTTGCGACAATGGATTAAATGTTCTTTTCACCAAGTATGAATGTGAGATACTTGATGGAGGAGGTGACTGTATGTGTATTGGTATAAGGACAGCTGACAACTGTTATGGCATAACACCAAGTGTAAACAACAAGTGCTTTAGTGCAAAGATTGATCAAGTTGATTTGTGGCATCAACGGTTGGGGCATGCCAGTCATAAGCAGTTAGAGAAGATTTCCAAGTGTGAGGCAGTTATCGGTTTACCTAAATTTGAGAAGATTGATAAGTGCATTTGTGGACCATGTCAGATAGGTAAACAAGTAAAATCCAAGCATCCGTCTGTGACTAGTGTTCAAACTTCAAGACCTTTAGAGTTATTACACATTGATCTCATGGGTCCTGCCAGAGTTCAAAGTTTGGGTGGAAAGAAGTATATTCTAGTTGTTGTGGATGACTTTACTAGATATACTTACGTTGTGCTTTTGAAGGATAAAGCTGAGGCTCCTGAGAAGATGATACATCTATGCAAGAAATTGCAGGTTGAGAAAGATACTGTGATAGCCAGAATCAGAAGTGATCATGGAAGAGAATTTGAGAATACCAAGCTGGCTACTTTTTGCAATGATCAAGGCACTCACCAAGAGTTCTCATCACCCAAGACACCTCAACAGAATGGGATTGTGGAGAGGAAAAACAGGGTTGTTCAGGAGATGGCACGAGTCATGCTACACAACAAAAAGTTGCCAAAGTCCTTCTGGGGAGAAGCAGTCAACACTGCTTGCCATACACTCAACCGGGTGTATTTTAGACCTGACTCCAAGAAAACTCCCTATGAACTCTGGAGAGGGAAGAAACTTGTTGTCAAGTATTTCAGGATATTTGGCAGTGACTATTACATTCTACGTGATAGAGAGAACCTAGAAAAGTTTGATGCAAAGAGTGACAAAGGATACTTTCTAGGATACTCTTCCACCAGTAGAGCTTATAGAGTGTACAATCTGAGAACCAAAACAGTCATGGAATCTTCAAATGTTGTGATAAATGATGAAGTGTGTTCAGAAGCATCTTCAGAAAGCACTGTTCCTGCTCAAGATAAGTCTTTAGAAGTTAATGATTCTCTTCTTACTAGTATGTTGGGAAACATAGTGAGGAAAAGCTGTTGGTGTTGAATGATACAGTCTCAGTACCATCAAGTTCAGAACCATCCACTCCGGTTCATGACACTCGACAGGTACAAAGTGAGCTCAGTCCTCCATTTGAACAAAAAGGTACCACAACATCTCTTGTTAAACATCCATCCTCTAGAGTGAGATTGAATCATCCTTCCACAAATATATTGGTAAGTCTGAATGATAACATGAGATTGAGATCAAAAGCCTTGAATGTGATCACTCACTCATGTTATCTGTCCCAATTTGAACTGAAGAAGGTAGATGAAGCACTTCAAGATGCTGATTGGGTAAATTCCATGCATGAAGAACTTCATCAATTCGTTCGGAATGATATGTGGGAATTAGTTCCTAGGCCAGAAAGTGTAAATGTGATTGGAACTAAATGGATCTTTAAGAACAAGTCAGATGAACATGGCACCGTGATTAGAAACAAATCAAGACTTGTTGCACAAGGGTACACACAAGTGGAAAGAATTGACTTTGATGAGACCTTTGCACCAGTTGCAAGGTTGGAATCCATTCGGATACTGTTGGCCATTGCAAGTCATCTAAACTTCAAGTTGTATCAAATGGATGTCAAAAGTGCTTTCCTAAATGGGATGTTACAAGAAGAGGTGTATGTTGAGCAACCTAAGGGATTTGTGGATCCTCACAGACCGGATGATGTTTACAAGTTAAAGAGAGCTCTCTATGGTTTGAAGCAAGCTCTTAGGGCTTGGTATGATACATTGACTACATATCTCACTGAGCATGGATTCAAGAGGGGATCTGCAGATACAACTCTCTTCATAAGAAAGGATAAGACTGGTTTTGTTGTAGCTCAAATTTATGTTGATGACATTGTTTTTGGTGCTACTAATGATTCTCTTGCTCATTCTTTTGTAGATGAAATGAAGGCAATGTTTGAAATGAGCATGGTTGGTGAATTGACTTATTTTTTGGGATTGCAGGTGAAGCAAACAGAGTCAGGAATCTACATCAATCAAGCTAAATATGCAAGAAATTTAGTCAAGAGATTTGGATTGGACAAGGCTGCTCATGCTAGAACACCAATGGCTGCTAATGTGAAATTAACAATTGATCCATCAGGTGAGTCTGTTAATGTTACTTTGTATAGAAGCATGATTGGTTGTCTCTTATATTTAACTGCTAGTCGTCCTGATATCTCTTTTAGTGTTGGTGTTTGCTCTAGATTTCAGTCTAATCCTAAGGTTTCTCATTTAAATGCTGTTAAGAGAATTATCAAATATGTGAGTGGAACCTATGATTATGGTTTGTTTTATAGCAAAGAGTCAAATTTGTCTCTTGCTAGTTTTTCTGATTCTGATTGGGCTGGGAATGCTGATGATAGAAAAAGCACCACTGGGAGGTGTTTCTATGTTGGAGCCAATCTTGTGGCTTGGATGAGTAAGAAACAAAATTCTGTTTCTTTATCCACTGCTGAGTCAGAATATATTGCTGCTGAGAGTTGTTGTTCTCAGCTTCTTTAGATGAAAAAACTTTTGAGTGATTATGGGATTCCTCAAGACACCATGATTGTCTATTATGATAATTCTAGTGCCATAGACATATCTAAGAATCCAGTTCAGCATTCTAAGACCAAACACATTGAACTTAGATATCACTTCATTAGGGATTTGATTGAAAAGAAAATTGTTATTCTTGAGTATATCCCTACTGACCGTCAAAATGCTGACATCTTCACCAAACCTCTTGATGGAAGTAAGTTTGAGACACTTCGTCAAGTCATTGGTGTGCTTCGGTGTCCCTAGTCTCTTTTGGCTTTCATGGTCCTTGTGCTTCATTGCTCATTCCTCTGTGACCATTGTTCTTTGGTTTTTTGTGTTTCTTTTGTTTTGTTTCTAGGATTTGCATTGCATTACATTCATGCATTTCATTCTAGGATTTATTTGTTTTCTCTTAAATAAAAAAAAAAAAAAAAAAAAAAAAAAAGAGAAAGTAAAAATGTGTTTGACATTGTTTTCTTGGTCTTTGAAAACAAGGTTGGTCAATTTATTTACACATATCATGTCCTATGTACCTTGTTTAGCTTTGATGAGCTTATTTATTGCACTTGACTAGTTGAAGCTTTGTAGTGCATGTTGTGTGGGAAAGATGTTTATGGTGTTTATCACTTTGTCTTAATCTTGAAGTCACATGTTATTTGACTGTCGGACTTGATTCTTTTGAGAAAGGCATAAATAACCATCTCACCACTGTTCACTAGTCAATCATGAACACCTTAGTGCATATCATAAGATTTTGTGCTCGAGAAAGTGTAGCACATGCACAAAAAGAACATAAGGTGATGCCTCGGCTTAATTGCTTAATGCTTAAAATTGGTGTGTACTATTAGGCTTGATGCCATCTCACATAATTACAATTGGTGTGTACCATTAGGCTTGATGCCATTTCACATAATATATTTCACATTATAATGGGGCAAAATACAAGAAACTTACATGATTGCAAGCTTTTGTTCTAGGAGATGTGGGAGTTATAGGATGTAACTCTTTAGGTGATAGTCTCTTTTGAATTTTATGTGATGGATTGTGTAGACTTTGTGATTGATTGCTATTCACATATCACCTCACATGTTTCTCAAAGTTTTTTGCTAGTTGCACACACTACACAAGTTACTCTTTGATAAACTTTGTACATGTTATTGTGTGTGTTTTTGGTCTGACCAACCAAGTTTGAAGATACTTTGAGAATTATGCAAAACATTTTTTTTGCTTGAGAATTTAAAAAGAGAATGGCTGAAATTTTCTTTGGAGAAACTGGGATTCAAATTGGGTTTTTGAAAAATCATTCCATCTCATACTCATGCATTTTGTTTCTGTATTTTAATGCTTTGAGGAGTTATTTTCAAAATATGGTTTGTGTTTTTCAAAACTGTGATTTTTCTCAAAAATTTTGTGAGCCTCTGCCCATTTCGATCGATCCAGTCTGATTTTCGATCAATCGAAAAAGTGCTCTAATTTGTTTCAAAATGACTGTTTGATTCGATCGATCGAATGTATTTTTTGATCAATCGAAAGTCGCGAATCAGGTTTTTAAAAACACTGTTCTTGACTTTTTCAAAAGTTTTTCAAAGTCTTTTCTCTCTCTCCGACTTGGCAAGCTCAACTATTCCAATTTTTTGTCGTTTTTCCTCCGGATTTTTTTGCAAGAAATCTCTTTCCTCAAGCCGGTATGTCTATCTTACCCCTCATTTTTGAGTTTATTTACATATTTCATGCATTTTTCATGCATTTATGCTCAAAATTTCGGACCCTTTTCTTTTTGGGTTTGTTGTTGATTTAGGCCCAATTTTGTGTAATTGATCAATGGGTTTTTGTGGGGACACACTATAAACATGTTCTTAATGGTTAAATTTGATCAATTTTGGGTTTTGTGAAAAATTTCAAATTCTAGGGTTTCTAATTGATCCGAATTGGGGATTTTGTTCAATTAAGGTTTAATTGATGAAATTGGCTTGTTGTATTGATGAAATTGGTTATTCTAATCTGTTTTCAACCTTGTGTAATGATCAATTCATCAATTTGTTGCAAAATTTTTCAAGTGGTTTTCAAATTTTTAGGGTTTTTGTTAGAAACTCTATGTTCGAGCCAATTTTGTGTAATTGAACTTAATTTGAACTGTGTTTACTGCATTAGTTCATGCATCACAACATTGTTATTGTTCATGCATCATATAGATTTTTGTTCTATATTTTTTTGTGCTAACTTGCAGTTTGCCCTTGGTTTTGTTTTCTTGTTCTTTTGGTTTTCACTTTGTGTCTCTGTCCTTTCCTTAGCACTATGCCTAGGAAGACTAGAGCCCGTAGGAATGTTTCCTCACCTTCTCCTTCACCCCCTCCCTCCTTTGACCGTGAGAAGTTTTCGAGTGAGAAAAACCAAGAGATTTATGAGAAGCTAAACATTAGGAGAAAGATTTGGGCTGAGCGTTCTGTTCTATTAGATGAACTTGATCCTGCCATTAGGGCAAACTTTGAGCGTAGGGGCTGGTTACCCTTGGTGGATATTTCTGATCCTCCTCCACCTTCTGCCTTGATTAGAGAGTTCTTTTCGAACATCTCTATCCGCATCTATGATTCCAACACTTTGGTAAAGAGTTGGATACGAGGCGTAGAGTACACCATTACTCCTAAGATAGTGGCTGATGCTCTAGGGGTACCTTTGGTCCAGAATCCTGTCTATCCTTATGATGAGTCTCCCGAGTTGAGCGATGTCTTGTCTTACATCACTGGGACTTCTGTCCAGTGGGGTTCTGATCCTCGGATCACTTCTGCTGAGCTCTCCGGGTTGCACTATCTGTTCTTTAGGATAGCCTGTCATTCTATCTGGCCCATATCTCATGTTCACACCATTCCTCTCGAGAGGTGTGTATTTTTGTACGCTCTGGTTACTGATGCTCCTATTAGTTTTCCTCATCTCTTTCTTCGTTCTTTGAACGATGTTTATAGGAGTTCATCTACTGCTCATGCTTTTGTACATCTTATTTTCATTCATAGGATTCTCCTTTATCTTGATCTTGGTGGCTTCCCTTCCTCTGAGCCTGTTCATGTGATTGCTCCTATAGGTGCGTCTTTTCTTAGACAGAGGGCCGCTCATCTTCGAGCTGGTTCTAAATACCCTAGGTCTGAGCCGTCTAGTAGCGCACCTCCTCCTTCTTCTTCTACAGGTCTTGCTGGTGAGGATGTTCCTGATCCAGTTGGTGATGATGCTGCTGCTGCTGATGTTCCTCCACCTCCTTCGACCGACTTTGATGTTCGTCGTACCCTGGAGACTGTCATGACCGTTCAGGCGGCTCATGGTCAGATTTTGGTGGACTTGCTAGATGAGTTTCGTGCTCTGCGAGCCGACTTTGCGCGTCTTCATTCACCCTCACCACCTCCTTTTGATGGCGACTTGTGATTGCCCTTTGGCATTCCGTCACAAAAAGGGGGAGTGGTGTTTTTGTCTTGTAGAAGAGTTTTTGTTGTTAGGGGGATACTTTTTGTTACTTTTTGTTGTTGAGGAGCTTGTGGAGTTTTTAGATTGTATCTAGGTGCTTCACTTTGTATATCATTTTTGGGGATATTCATGTTAGGGGGAGTAACATTGATTGATATACATGCTATATTCATTGATTCTTGTTGCTTTGTGATTCACTTCTTATTGATTTATATTTATGAGTTGTTCATTCATATATGTCTTTATTTTGTGTTGTGTGAATCCTACAAGAATGTTATACCTGTTTTTTTACTCTTTTCTGTCACACATGCGTTTATGTGTTTGTTGTTTATTTCAGGAATATACAGGTTAATTCAACAAAGCTGCTGTCTACATTTGCAACCGATGGATAGTAGTTAGGGTTGAATTTGAGTTTATGAGCATTTTTTTTGTAAAGGGCTTTTTACTTGTAAACTTTGAGCTTTTAATTAGGGTTTTGTCACGGATTGCCAAAGGGGGAGTTTGTTAGGTTCTAAAGGTTTAGGAATTTATGTATTTAGAACTCTAATTTGTAATATTGGCAAACCATGATCAAAACAACATGTTTAGACTTGTTAAAGTATGCTCAAAGTTGATTAATTATTGTAAAGTTGGAATCGAGAGACTGTACATGCATTGGGGCATTTCGGTCTGGCTCGATCGATCGAAGAATAGATTCGATCGATCGAAAATCGATCAGATTGCGTTTTTTTGCAGTTTTCCAACTCAGCCCTAACTCATTAAACGTTTAGGGTTTTATGTTTTTGCCCTAGGTATATAAGGCAAAACCCTAGCTACGTTTTTAGAGTTGCTCCAGTTGTATTGTTGCTCATACATTGCTGTTTTGTGTAAATCTCTTGTGAGATCTAGAGAAGTTTTCCTTTACACAAAGCTTAGGGTTTTCTAGATGGAGATTACTTCAACATCTTGATGATCAACTTGGTTGCTGCCTTTGAAGCTTAAAGAATATCAAGCGTGGGTGCTTGTAGCTGATTGAAGAATTCAAGAAAGAAGGAATCCGTGGATTCGGAGCTTGCACGGGGTCGTGTCAGTAAGTTCTACTGGTAGGTAGCATTAGGAAGTCGAGCGGGGAGCTTGTAAGTCCTTTTGTATGAACTTCAATTCTTTTATAGTGAATTCAGTTTTGCCTTGAGGATCGGTGGGTAAAATCCTCCCAGGTTTTTTACCGGTTTGGTTTTCCTGGGTGATCATATCGTGTGTTATTTATTATTCCGCTGCTATATATTTTCATGATATGATTGTTTGATTGTTTTAACCTAGAATTGCTTAATTTGACTAAGTAACAACTTGACTAATTAACTAGGCTACTCAATCTGGTTGTGTGTTAAGGGGTCTAAAACCGATCAAGAGATATTGTAAAGTGATGTGTTATATGTTATAAAGTTAGTGTTTTAGATGCTAAATGTTAAAATTTTTAAGATGTTTGATGGGAATGCTCTTATAGTTTCTTAATTTGTGTGCCATGCAATTAATGTTACCATTTATAGCTTCTTAATTTGTGATGGTTGGAAACAAATGGGGTTACAAAGATTCGTACAAAAGTGGAAAATTTAGCTACATGTAATAAATTGATAGTTTATTTGTTTCAAATTTTATAAATATTGTTCCATTACAATGTTTTATTAGAGTGAATTTAAAATATTTTTTATCTTTTAAAAATGTCTTATTAGCGGGTGCTTTTAAGACATTTGATAATATATTATTTTAGAAAAGTTTTATACAATATGGAAGACTTTTTTTATGATACCGGCTCATTTAACATTAAATTTCCTCCAATTCTCTCACATTTTTAACCAGATGGACACATGGCAACTACAAAATCTAATGGTAAAAAGCAACCCATGTCACAATATCCAGGGACGGAACCAGGATTTAAACTTAGGGATGGCCAAAAAAAATTTTGTTTGAAAATTTTTAGAAATTGGTACATTAATACTAAAAGTTGCATCATCAATATTGGCTCTCAAATAATTTGTATTTTTTCTTATAAATAAATCGAACATTGTAATTGACTTCCCCATAATCTAAAATAAAAATCGTATTAATTATAAGGATTTATAATCAGTACTTTTGTAACTCAACTAATACTTCCTAGTTCTTAGTGTGTCCAAACAAATACATGCAAGGTTCGAATCCCCCCTTCTTCTTGTTGTAGCTGTCAAATCATCTATAAAAAAATTATAGGAATTTATCACGGTTTTAAAATTACGATTGCAAAGAGAACTGAAAAAATGAATGTTTCTAAACTTCTAGGTTCTTTGGTTTGATTCAAGTTGGACTGATTCTTTAATCTTTTCTCTGTTTTAAAATTTATTTATTTAATATTTTTACAATATTCTATATTAACCTATATTAATAACTACATCTTAACCTATCCCTTTTTTCTAAGTTCTAACAAAAGGTTTACTCTTTATAAAAAAGAAATAAAAAATAAAAAATAAATAAAACTATAGGTGTACTTGCACCCCTGTTATTGGTTTGTTAGAAGGCACCATGATTTTGTGGCTACTTGTAAAAATTTTCACCGATAGTTTTGGAATAAAAGTTTCCAATTTCCACCTTTATCACTTACAGATTAAAGAAAGGCAGAGTAGTAGCCACCTCACAAGTCACAACACACCACAAGGCAAAGAAAAAGAGAGAGGAGGGAGAAAAGATCATATCAAAGAAGGAAGAGAGATCCATCCATGAGACCAAACCTTGTCTAAAGGTTTTTTTGTTATCCAGTTTTGTGAATTGTCCAAATGATTGTCTTAAAGTTTTTGTTTTTCTTGGGCAAACGGAATGCAGGAATGGTCAAATAAGTTTTCTGTTTTGATTTCATGGGCCAATTTGAAAAGTATATTGAGGGAGGGGGGGCCAAAATATAAATTATAGGGACAAAATTCTAGACTTCTGTGTAGATATACATACTAATCTTTGGTTTTTCAAAATCTTGGGGGGGGGAGGGATCGCTCCCCTCTGCCCATACATAGGTCCGTCACTGACAGTATCACTAATGTTGATCCTTGATACAAACTTATAATCCTAGGAAACTCGCTTCCTCCCCTTGTTCTTGTACTAGATACAGTTCCATCATACATATCTTTAATTAACTTAATATAATTTAGAGTAACTCATTTCTTTTCCAAAATCACCCACTCTCAAAGTGATTTAACTGTTCATCATAAGCTATGGGTTCCTTTACAAATGTCACATACTTGTGTCACCTCGCTTAACTTCCTAAGTAAAGTGTCTTGTTGGCCATTTTCATTTTCTATGTCTGACATGGGGTCAATGGTGGAAAGAGTTTTGTGTCTTAATTTCCCACTAGTAGTCTAGAAAGCGACTTTGAGTTTATCAAATCAGTTTTCACTTTGGTTGAAAAATAAGATTCTTTGCTTCTTGCAAAAAGTAGCACGGGTGCTGGACACGTGTTAAAGGAGGGATACACATTTAGTTGGACCCGGTTTTTTCATTGTGGGAAGGCCATGTAGATATGGATATAGTGCGTGCCATCAAATTTTCAATTGGCAAAGTTCACTCTATATGCATGAACTTGAGGAAATGGGGCTCCAATTTGGTCCTTGTAACAATTGAAGATATTAGAAACAAACAATCTAACATTTTATGGAAAATTTATTGGGTACTTCCAGAGCAATGCTCCTTCCTTTCACATTAGGAGTGGGTCCCATAGTGAGACCTACTCTCATGTGAGAAGAGAGAAGGGAGCATTGCTCTTGGTGTGCCTCTTTATGAGATTGAATTTGAAAGTGCATGGGTGTGTGTTAGGCTGTGAGTTAAATTTGATTAATTGACCCATTGTTAAGTACAATATAGAATTCACATTGTCTACAAAGAGCAATATTACATCTACAAAAATTTTCACAATATTTTTAAAACATTTAAATTGATAAGTTTTTACTAATTTTTATTTAGATCCGCTATTAACATAATTTTTTATTTAAAATTAATAATCTGCCACATTAACCTGATGTAAAATTTGTCGTTAATTTTGGTGTCTATAGACTTTTTTCTTTCAAAACCAGATCAAATAAATGTACCTAAACTTCTTCAACTCAAGTATCTCCTTAATGTTCTAACTTTTTTTTGAAAAAAAAAAGGTACTTCCTTAATGGTTACATGTCAATTTGGGTGGCAGGAATATGTACCCCCACCTACATGTTTACATAAACTCTCTTTTTGACTACTTTATATGTCCATTTCTTTTGATTGAAAAACTTTTTCGTTTGTAATATTCAAGTAAAGTGTACATTGTACTTAAAATATACTTTTTTTGTTTATTAAAGTAGTAAATTTTAGCCACATTGTGTACAGTTTACATATAATTGTCCTTGTTTATTTATGTAGAAAATTTTAAAGTTTTATTTATTTATTTATTTTATAGGAAGATAGTGAGGGATGTGAAAGGATGATGAACTACAAATATATGGTACCACAAAGAATACCACTATTGTTGAACTATCACTTAAACTTCAAATTTAATTTTTTTAGGTACAATTATTTTGGGTACATATTTAGTGCCCCAAAACTGGAGGATCAAACTTTGAATATCCTATTTAGGAGATGACAAGAAGTGCCATATGACAAAAAAAGGGTCATTAGTTATTATAATTTAACTAATTTTAAACAAATAAGTTTTCAGTAAAAACCTTTAAGCAAAAAGACTAGTGTGTCGAAACTGTCTTTTTAACAAGATAGGGGTAGAGAAAAGAAACTGTAGGAGTGTAAGATAAATTGAATAAAAGTATATTCAATTCTTTTCAATTTATCCTCTACCTCTCTCCAAGGCGAGTCCACACAGCCGGAATCAAGATTTTCTCTTAGGGAGGACAAAGTCTGAGCAGAAAAAGTTTTAGCATGTGAGAATGAGAATAATTTCTCCATTACAAAATCATCTTCCATTTTACTGTGAAGGCTTGTTTTGGCTTCTGAATTATTTGCATTTTTTCTTTTGAAAAAAATTGAAATATTGTAGTTGATTTTTCCCTAATCTACCTATCAAATAAAAATAATATTTTATAATCTCATTATATATCTAATATTCTTCTAACTGAAAAAAATAATTAGTGCTTATGTGTATCTAAGGGGGAAAAAAGTCACACACCTTAACACGTACGCATGCAAAAAAAAGTTCTTAAAAACAAAAAACAACTGAACAATCCTTTACGTGGAATCATACAACACAATAACAATCTTTCTTTAGCTGTGTATTTTGTTTCCTGTTCTTTTGTTCGGGTTAAGAGAACCTGCAATGGTACTTACCTTTTGCTATAAAAAAAAAAGAGAACCTGCAATGGTGTAGCTCACCAACCAGTTAAGGTATGCATGCTTTAAGTACTAGATTGTCTTTTTTCTTCAATAAGGATAATCTGCCTCCTGCCTTGACGGCTATCTGTAAGGCTGATTATCCCCTGTGTTCTTTCTTTCTTTTAGTAATGAATTGCAGTTTATCCAAAAAAAAAAAAAATACAACACAATAACACCCAAATTCTGAAATACGAAACTTTTTCTACTTTGGGTCTCAAAGTAGTAAATGGTGAAACTATACCAAAGGCAGAGTCATATATATAATCCAATCATAGAGTGACAGAGATACAATAATTTGAATAAAAAAGCTAAACAATGAAACACGTACAGTCGTCATAATTTTATAGCCATGTTACAATCACAAACATTGTTTATTGAGATTTGACAATTAGATAAATAAGAAATTATTCCCATAATCGAGAGAGACCAATAAACTTTTGGGTTAACTTTCAATTTTGGAAGGGGCCAAGTACAAAATTTTAAATTATATATATATATATATATTATTTTAAAAAAAAATAAAATTTCAAGGGGCATGGCTCCTTTGTCTCACTGTGGTTCAGTCCCAACCAACAAGTCCAAGTTTTAAGTCGTCACAGTACGTTTGGATGAACTATTAAAGCAATTGAAAGAAATGATAAGAGAATGATGTATTTGGATATATGGCTTTAAAGCAAAACATTTTCACTAAAAATGGACAAAACACATCTTTCTTTAGGTTGTATTTGGGTAAAGTTGTAAGTAGAATTTGGGCACATGATAGAATTTAAAATTATGTCATATAAAATTCCTTCTTTAGGTGTGCTGGGAAAATAAAGGCCTGTTTGGTAATGCTGTTCTAGTAACGTTGTTTAAGTATTATGAAAGTATGTATGGGTTAAAAAGTATTGTGAAAATACGTATTGTGTTTGTTTAAACAACACAACCAAACAGACCCTAAATTCCAAATTTCTGAGGGAATTCTAACTGGCATTGGAGAGTTAGAGCATTAGCATTAGTGATGCCAAAAGTTTAGCAATTTGACATTACAAAAAGCTACTTTATTTATTTTATCACCTCACTTTACAAAACATCCAACATTAGTGATTTTATTTTAGCACTCAATACAATAAAATAATATATCTATTACAATAAACAACAACCACCACCACCACCACCACCAACATGGTAAAATAATATAACTTTTTATAAAATATTATTTTTTTAACCATCTTAGCTATAGTGCACAATCATTTTTAGCTACGCATTGTAGCTCAATAGCCAAAATTTTTGGCTTTCCCTCCACCATTGCAGCATGCTTTTTAGTATTGGTGGTGCTAAAAATAGTAATATGATTTTTTAGCATCACCAATACTAATGCTCTATTTTTTTTTACAAATGCTATATAAATATAAAAGAATTATTCTAGGACCACAATTTTTATACTACACTTTTTTTCAAAATTTTGACGTGGTACACAATGAATGGTCGCCTATAATTTTAATATGAATCCATCATTTTTTCTCCACAATTCACAGCCTATTATATCAAAGTTGTTTCACAAAAATTTTGTTCACATATTTTCTCTTTGTAATATCTCCACAATATACTTTATCTTTATCTCTCAACCCTTCCCCTCTTATCTCTCTTCCTTTCTTCAAAGCACAACCTCCACTTGAAAAGAAGTCATCCTCATTGAGAATCAGATTCCTAGAGAAATTATGGTGTCACTTTAGATTTCGTCATTATTCTATATTCTCCATTTGCAAGATAATCTCTTCTTTGAATCAAATGAGCCTCTGATTTAGTATGTTTGTCTATTTAGAGTAATTTGAATATTTGAGGGGGAACAAAATTGTGAATTCTATGAAAAAAATTCAATAAGGTTTGAAAAACAAAAAAAAAGAAAAGAAATAAGAATTCAGAGGGAAGAATTGTCATATTTATTTAGAGTCTATTGGACCCAAACATGTTGTAAAGCCCAAACTCAAAAGAGACCTTATGGAAGATGTTTTTATACAACCCCTTCGGCCTAATTTTTCAAATTCAGTCCTACAGCCTTATAGCTAGGCTTCTCCTCTATCCTTTATAACTCTACCCTCTTTATCTGTCTCCTAGATAATGGTGTCACTCTTTTACTTTTATATGTTGATGACTTGGTTATCACTGCAATGATCTTATGGGATTAAGGAACTCAGATGATCAGTTAGCCCCGGGCATTATTAGTTATTTTCTTGATTACAAAGTCATTTCGTTTGATCTTGGCTACTATCTCCCTCAAGGAAAAAAAAAAAAGACTCATATATCTCGTGTGAGTCTTATTGATTGCAAGTTACCTATTAGGTCACTAGACCCCAAAATTATGTCTCATGCCACAGTTGGTAATTTTGTATACTTAACAATCACCTGTCCTGCATTTCACATGTTGTGCATCACGTTTGTCAGTTTATTCACTTATTGGCTTTTCTTTCCTTGCACCAATAACCAAGTATTATGTGCCTACTTTGATGTTGACTAGATAGGAGACCCCAATTATTGTTAATCCACTACTGGAAATTGCTTCTTATTAATTAGGGGAGTAATTGATTATGCTCTTTTATCAAGGACATGAGTGTCTTTATTGCTAATATTATACTCCTTTATTATGATAATTAGAGATTTAGAATGTCGTTCAAATTGTTTATAATAATGTCTTCTATGAACAAACAAAGTATATCTAAATTGACTTTCATTTCATTCTCACTACTTTCAATTCATTGGCTTTTCCTATTCTCCATCTTTAATTTGTATCTTCTAAAAGAAATGAAATTAATATTTGATCTTTGATTATTGATAATGTTAAACGATGGGATTATAAAGTGATTTTTCATGTAAATACAAATTTATTAAACGATGTAATTGAAAAAAAAAAAACTAAAGTGATTTAGTTTTTCCTTGCAGACATTAATTCCTTGATCCAAAAACAATGTTAATTACTAGTTTTTTTTTTTTTTTTTTAATAAAAAAACATGAATAAAAGGTAAAGAGTATATATGTACATATTACATCCATTTATTATAAACTTCCAAACATACTAAAACAACCCAATCCTTTTTATTCCATCTAATTCCTGTTTATATATTCCTTTATAAACTCAAAGGCATTGTATGAAAGAAATTCGAAGAGGAATTAGAAAAAAAATAATAGTTCTTGGGTGGAAGGACAAAAGCGGAAGAGAGAAGAGCTTTTCCTTTTGAGTTTGTCAATGTCCATTACAAGCAGTACGGGCATATGAACCACACAAAGAAAGAGAAGCAGAAGAAAAATAATAAAAGAAATAGGATAGTCAAGACATTTTAGATGAAGCAGAATAATAAGGCCTTTGATCTAGCTATTGCTTTTTCTTAGCGTTTGTTTCTTTCCCATATATATAATGCGTTTGGCAATTATGTTGTTTGCTTCTGTCTTGTTGGTATTAATGTTTAAAGTCCTGACGCCACCGCCATTGTGACAAAAACTAGAAAGCACTTCCGAGAAGCAAAAGTTTCGAGAAAGTAATGATGAGACTGTGTGCATATATGGTCATATATGAGAAGTGAAAATATTGTATATTTCGATTTTGGGCTACCTCACGCTCACGGTGAAACTAATCCAAGTCCTCTTTTAACTTTGTCAATGTCCATTACAATCAGTATATATACACGCATATGCACCGCACAAAGATGAGCACATGAAAAAGGTCTAGGCCAGACCTTTTAGATGAAACAGATCTTCTGGATATGACCAATACATCTAACTTGCTTTTCTTAGCTGTTTTTTTCTTCGCATTATACTATGATCATTTAGTTTAGAGATGCCTCATGAGTATGCTATCACAAAATCAGGCAGTGGCTTTCGTTACAAGAGCAAGAGGAACACAATTTTCAGTGGCTAGAGATCATTAGGGAATAGCAACCAACAAAGGTGTGTGTTTTTGAAGTAGCTAAAAGAGGTTCGGAACCTTTTTTAGATTGTTGGAGTATTATTTTGTTTGATCCTTTGGCCTTTGGGTCCCAAGCTAGGAACGGGCTATTTTTAACTTGGTGTATGCGCGTGTCTATACAAGTTTCTCAATGATTGGTTCTGAACTCCTTTTCATGTCAAATTGCTAGAAAGGAGAAATTGTAGGCAAATGAGAACAATCCAAGCCAAACTTTCATAGGCATTATTTTATTACATAAAAAAGCACTTGAGAATAACATACCAACAGTACTTCGTGCGGGAATTAGAAAAAAACTAGTCGCTAATTAACTTGTGTTATGTACAGAAAGACTACTTAAAGAGATTTTTTAAAAATTAAAATAATATTTTTCAATAAATTTTTTCTCTCAATCTCTCACTTAGTAATAATCTTACCCCTTAATGTTTGAATGTTATCAAGTTTATAATTTTCTCCAATATTTTATTTGTCCTTGCAAATGTATATTAATACAAAAAACATAATTCATAAAAAATTTCATTGTAAGAAGACTACTATTATAATGTTGCATTTTTGGTTTTTATGATTAAAGTTCTAATGTACTAAAAATACAAATTATGTTGAGGGCCTAGTATGCCTAAATGCACATGAAAAAGAAAAAAAAGAAAAGAAAAAAGAACAAAAAAAAGACCAGTGGAAACTAAACCAAGAGGCACAAACCATGAAGTTGACTTAAACTAATGCATAAGTGAGACATGTTGTCAAACACAAAGTGTACATTGCAAGAGTCAATTTCGTATTAGAGACGATTTCGGTTTACCTAAGGGAATGATATATATCAGAATTATTGCTATATATATATATATATATATAACACTAAACTAATTATTTTACAAAATGCTAAAGATACAACAAATTAATAAAAAAACATTTTGTGGATTGATGTGACAATAATTATGATTGGTAAATGACATTATCATAATAAATAATAAACAAATATCAATTTTTTTTTTTAACTGGTGACATTAGTTTCTAGAGGTTAAGTGATGAAATTTGTTATATCTTTAACATCATTTATATTTTTTTTACCCTAACTATCCTACTAACATTTTTTTAACCTTTCTTAGTCAATTTTTTTTTTTAAAAAAAAAAATCCTCCACATGTTCCCACTGGGGTTATTCCAGCTTGAAAGGCCATAGTTTTTTGGATGGCCATGGTTGTAATAAAAGATGCCCACACCATCAATGCATGTTGATGCTTAATTATTGGCCTCTCTGAACTCTCTTTCATGGTTAGTGTTGAGGTTAGAGATTTAGTTATCCAAGGAACTTTTATTGGAGCCCATTAATTCATGTACAGTTGGCTGTACATAATATCTTTTACACTTAAAGCCCCAGCACCTTGAAGAATTTCCCCAATCTCCATATCCCTCAAATCTCTGAGTCTCTGTATCAGAATGTCTAAAGTTGTAGGGCCAGTGCAACCAAATTTGAAAAAGAAAAAGAAATAGAGAGAAGTGGTCACAGAGAGAAACATATCTAATTCAGAGAAGAAACGAAGAAATAGAAGATGGAGGAACACATATAGTAAATGAAGAAAAAGAAACTAGCGGCAGAAGAGAAAACACAAAATAAAAAGAGAAGAGACTGCGATAGGAGAGATAGCCCATACTTCTTCCAATAGATCAGGTTTGAGATAAATAGAAGAGATTGTATTTGCACCCAGGAGAAGTTGGGATAGAAAGTGACAGAGCGGAGGGCTTCTGGCTATGAACAAAGACACAGATATGAGAGTCTAAAGAGGAGAGGAAGAGAGGAAGAAAAAGTATCAGGATTTAGAAAAGTGTAATTACGTTTTTTTTTGTTTTTTTAATATTGTGCTGACGTGAAAAATTATGGGAGTTTCAAAAATTTCGATTATATATATATATATATATATATATAGATAAAATACAAACTTGGCCTACCACCTTACTATTGGATAGCCACACAGGGCTGGCCCAAGTGTTTCGGAGGTTTAAGGCAAAATTTTCAAATGGATACTTTATGTTATCACTTAAATAATATTTAATTAGCATTTTATATAATAATTTTTTAAAAATCCATTCTTTTTACTCTTTAATATGTTTTTTTTTTTGTTGAGAAAATGCTAAAGTTATAACAAAATTTACTACAAACTAGTGTTGTAATAAATGTGATCAATAACATGAGCCTTACAAAAATACTAGAAATATTATAAAATTTCCAACATGAGAATTACAAAGATATATCACCAATCACAAAATATTCATTAAAAAATGCATTCAATAGTTTGTTAAAATCTACCTATCATATTCATTGTCACATCAAGTTATAAAAGTTATGGAGACCACCATGCATCCTTGGTGTTGTGATCACTCCACAAGTATAAGTTTTTGTGGGGTGTGGGGGGCAATGACCGAGATTTAAGTCTCTAGAATAGAAGAGAGTTTCGCATACATATACACTTAAATTAGGTTAGAGTATAATTTTTATCTTGCATAAAAATAATTAAATAAATAAAAGTTATGTAGTAAAATTTATAGTATTTTTAACATTTTCCTATTTGAATTACTTGTGATTTTTTTTTTTGATAGGGAATTACTTGTTATTAGTAACACGTCTATTTGTAAGACCTATTTATTTAAATTTGTCTTATCTCCATCTCTAGCATTACTTAATTCTTTGAGCCTTCTTAATAGTGAAAAAAAAAAAATGTAAACTAAAATGTTTTAATATCTCCCCAAAATATTTATATATAAAAAAAAAAAAAAAATTTGCCCTCAAATTTGTGGCCTTCTCTAGTAAGGGGGCCCTAGGCAATGACCTAATTGGCCTAAGCCTAGGGCCGGCCCTGCAGCCACACACACACATGTATATATATATATATATCTCGCAATCTTTCTTTTCTTGTCAAGGAAATTGTCAGATTGATATACTAAATCTTTTCTTTAGAAATGCGACCATCAATAATTTTTCTATATCTTTGGAAAACCTCGTCGATTATTGCATTTCCAAAGTGAGTAATAAGTAAGGAATTAGCCACAACTTTCATGTACTTTACCACACCATATCTATTGAGTTTTGTATGGAAGATACAGTCGTTTTTGTATTATAGAACTAAGCTACAATCGTTTCCTTTGTGCTTTGTAAGTATAGAATTAAACTGCAAGTAGCTTAGTCTCAGAATATGTTTAGACAGATACAAAACGACTGCCGTTTGTACATTCAGGCTAAATGTGTTGTTAGTTTCTATTCCACGTGTATGGCTTAGATTAGTTAGGAAGTTAGTTATTCTGTTATTCTATTTTCTGTTTCTTCTCATCTTTCCCGCCTCCTCTGTTCTATCTATATAAAGAACAGAGCATTGTAAACTTAATTAATTAATTGATTCTACAAGTTTCACATCTTCTTTCTCTCTGAGTTTTTCCTTTCTGCCATTGATGAAATTGTGGAGCTTGTGTAGAATTCAACATGGTATCAGAGCGAACTAGATCAGAGATCATCCAAGTATGGAATTCTGAAATTTCCTAGTTCAATTATATTCTTTCTTGTCTTCTTAATGCTTCTTTCAGATCAACTAGAAATTTACTTGTTGTGTTTCTGTTGATTCTTGCATTAAGTTCATCATCTTCAAGGTTTTAATTTCTTTGTGTGTTGAAACCTTGATTCTCTGTTTCTTCTGTTCGTAATTGAATTGAAATCTTCAATCTTAGGGTTTCAGTTCATTGTGTTTCTTATGTTCTAGAGTTGTTCTGTTTCGAATTCATTGTTTTCTATTTGCAATCTCATCAAGGTTGTGAATTGCAGATTAATTGTCACACAGAAATCAATTCTTGTTTCTTGGAGAATTCTTGAGAAAACCAATTCGAGTTTTTTTTTTTTCTCCCAATTCTTGGTTTCTAGTTACTTGTGATCTTGATTCTTCATCCTTCATTTGTTGAATCTTCATTCTTTCTCTGTGATAAGCATGACTGAGAGTACCTCTAGTGCTAACCATACTCCTACCATTCAACCTTGGGAAAACATGTCTAGTCCCTATTTCCTATCCAGTGGTGATAATCCAGGAGTTTCTTTGGTAGTTCAACATCTCACTGAAGATAACTATAACACCTGGAGTAGGGCCATTCTTATTTCTTTGGATGCCAAAACTAAATTGGGCTTCATTGATGGCTCTATCCCTAAGCCTCAATCTGTTGATCACCCACATTACACAGCTTGGAATAAATGTAATAGCACTGTCCTGGCTTGGCTATTCAATTCTGTTTCTAAGGAGTTGCAATCAAGCATCGTTTATTTCAAGACTGCCAGAGATGTTTGGGTTGATCTGCAAAACAGGTTTGGGCAAGGAAATGGTCCTACAATCTTTGATCTAAGAAAGGAGATTAGTTCTTTAGTGCAAGAGGATTTAACCATCAATGCATACTATGCCAAGTTTAAAGGTCTTTGGGATGAGTTTTCTAATTACAGGACATGTACTTGTGGTCACCAAGTTGAGGAGTGTACCATGTCTTTCTTAATGGGGCTGAATGAGACATATGCAGCTGTCAGGGGCCATATTCTGCTTATGGAGCCTGTGCCTTCATTAAGCAAAGTGTTCTCCCTTCTACTGCAAGATGAGAAACAGAGAAAAGTAGGTGCTGGGAAGAGGTTGTTGGCTGATACATCAGCAGCTTTGGCAGCTTTTGGGTCTAAACCTGGGAACAAGTTTTTTGTTAAGTCCAAAAATGGGAGGCCACAATGCACTCATTGTGGAGCTATGGGGCATGTTATTGACAAGTGCTTCAAGTTACACGGATATCCTCCTGGATATAAGTTCAAAAACAAAGGTGCTCAACCTTTTGCAAACAATGTTGTTGCTGCTGAAAGTCCTCTCAGTGAACCTGTTGCCCTCACCAAGACTCAATACCAACAGCTACTTGGTTTGTTGAACTCTCAATGCCACTTTGGTACCCAAGCACCACCAGAGGCATGTTTGGAAAATGCTCATCAAGCTGCTACTATCATTACTCAGCCTTCAATGGATGTTCAAGCCCAAACCGTATCAGGTATAGGTTTTTCCCCTTCTTTTAAGCATTCAGTGTTTTCTTCTAGTGTCAATACCTCTCATATTAGTTCATATGATTGGATTCTTGATAGTGGTGCTACTGACCACATGGTACATTCCATCCATTTCTTCACTTCTGTCACTTCTTCAACTCAAATGTCTGTTAGACTCCCAAATGGAGAAATGGTTAAGGTTACTCATGTTGGAACTGTTAAAATCTCAGCCACACTGGTTCTGGAAAATGTTCTTTGCATCCCTTCCTTTTCTTTCAATCTTATTTCCATAAGCAAACTAACCCAAAATCCTTCCTGTTGCTGCATCTTTCTTTCTCATTTTTGTTTTCTCCAGGACTTACTGCATTGGAGGATGATTGGGTTGGGTAAGAGACATGGAGGGCTATACACTTTGCAGTGCATTGATTCAGTCACCTTACCATCTTCTGTTTCTGAGGTTTTGTCCAGATTTTCTTCCTTTCTTTGTAATAAAAGTGTCCATGTCTGTAATCTTGATTCTCCTACTGTTGTTACTGCTTCAAGTGATGATGTTAGGTTGTGGCATTACAGATTGGGCCATCCTTCTTCACAAAGATTAGCTTTGCTGAATTCTATTGTACCTAATCTGATTTCTTGTAATAATAACTCTTTTGATTGTCACATATGTCCTTTAGCTAAGCAACACAGATTATCCTTTCCTAAATCCACAAGTGTTTCTTTGGCTTGCTTTGATTTAATCCATGCTGATATTTGGGGACCCTATTCTACTACTTCATTAAATGGCTCAAAATATTTTCTCACCTTGGTTGATGACCATAGTAGATGTACTTGGGTTTACTTAATGAAGTCCAAATCTGATGCTTCTTCTTTAGTTCAATCTTTCTTTCAAATGATTCTTAATCAGTTCAAAGTTTCAATTAAGGTCATTCGGAGTGACAATGGTCCTGAATTTGCTCTTTCCTCATTTTATGCTTCAAAAGGTATTATACATCAGCTGTCCTGTGTTGAAACTCCACAGCAAAATGCTGTTGTTGAAAGAAAACATCAACAATGCACATAAAGCTTTCTTATTCTAACTTGTCTAATGCACATAAAGCTTTCTCTGTTGCCTTGTCTATTGCCAAAGAACCCACCTCATATGCTGAAGCTTTACCTGATCCTTTGTGGCAAGCTGCCATGAAGGCTGAGCTTGATGCCCTTCAGGCTAATCAGACTTGGGTCATGACCAAACTGCCTCCTGGTAAAGTGCCTATTGGGTGCAAATGGGTCTACAAAATCAAGCTTAAAGCTGATGGCTCTATAGAAAGGTACAAAGCCAGATTGGTTGCTAAAGGCTTTACTCAAACTGAGGGAGTTGATTACTATGAGACTTTTTCTCCTGTTGTGAAGTTTGTTACTGTTAGGACTCTTTTGGCTATGGCTGCTGTGTATGGTTGGCATTTGTCTCAACTAGATGTCAACAATGCATTCTTGCATGGGGAATTGAATGAGGAAGTATATATGGTTCCTCCTCCTGGCCTTGGCAGCAAGGGGGAGGTATGTAAACTCACTAAATCTCTTTATGGGTTGAAGCAGGCCAGTAGACAGTGGTTTGCTAAGCTCTCATCCACTCTCCTTGATCATGGTTTCATTCAATCTAAATCAGACTACTCTGTCTTCACTAAGGTTAGCAAGGGTTCCATTCTCATTTTGCTCGTTTATGTAGATGATATCTTGATAGCTAGCAACAATGTGGAAGCAGTCAATACTTTCAAGGTTTTCCTAGATGCCAAGTTCAAACTCAAGGATCTTGGTACCTTGAAGTATTTCTTAGGTCTTGAGGTTGCAAGAACTGAAAAGGGCATTAGTTTGTGTCAAAGGAAGTTTGTTTTAGAGCTGCTATCTGATACGGGTATGCTAGCAAGTAAACCTGCAAATGTGCCTATGGATCAATCAGCCAAATTTAGGAGTTCAATGGGAGAGGCTGCACCAGATCCTTCTTTGTACAGAAGAATTATAGGCAAACTTCTTTACCTGACTCTAACCAGACCTGACATTTGTTACTCAGTGCACAAACTGAGTCAATTCATGAGTTCTCCTCAGCTTCCTCATTTACAAGCTGCTTATAAAATACTTAGGTATCTTAAGAAGGCACCAGGTCAAGGTCTATTCCTCTCTGCAACTTCTGAATTGAAACTCAAAGCCTATTGTGATGCTGATTGGGCTGCTTGTCCAGACACCAGAAAATCAGTTTCAGGCTTCTGTGTTTTTCTTGGCAATTCTCTTATATCTTGGAAATGCAAGAAGCAACAAGTAATTTCCAGATCATCAGCAGAGTCTGAATATCGTGCCATGGCCACTGTCACTAGTGAACTTGTCTGGTTGGTGGCTCTACTTGGAACTTTTGGTTTAGATCACACTTATCCAGCTTCTCTGTACTGTGATAGCAAGGCAGCCCTCTACATTGCTGCCAATCCAGTTTTTCACGAGCGTACAAAACACATAGAGGTTGATTGTCACTACATCCGAAGTAAAATTCAAAGTGGAGTGATTAAGACCTTTCATGTGCCTACCAAACATCAGATTGCTGATTCCTTCACAAAGGCTCTTGGACATAAGCAATTCTACTTTCTCTTATCCAAGATGAACCTGATCAACATCTATGGTTCATCTTGAGGGGGAGTATTGAGTTTTGTATGGAAGATACAGTCGTTTTTGTATTATAGAACTAAGCTACAATCGTTTCCTTTGTGCTTTGTAAGTATAGAATTAAACTGCAAGTAGCTTAGTCTCAGAATATGTTTAGACAGATACAAAACGACTGCCGTTTGTACATTCAGGCTAAATGTGTTGTTAGTTTCTATTCCACGTGTATGGCTTAGATTAGTTAGGAAGTTAGTTATTCTGTTATTCTATTTTCTGTTTCTTCTCATCTTTCCCGCCTCCTCTGTTCTATCTATATAAAGAACAGAGCATTGTAAACTTAATTAATTAATTGATTCTACAAGTTTCACATCTTCTTTCTCTCTGAGTTTTTCTTTTCTGCCATTGATGAAATTGTGGAGCTTGTGTAGAATTCAACAATATCCATCATTACTAAACCAAATATATGTGTTGAATTCACCATCATAAATTTTCCAGTTGACTTCAGAAATTTCTAGGCGGTCAATGGAGATATCTTCTTCTTTTGAAACTTCAAATTTCAATATAGACGAGTATGATGTGTAATGAGGAATGTTGAAGGAATCCATTTTATCTTCTTCTTTGAGTCCCTAAAATGCATATTCTATGCTTTTAGCACAATATATAAACTTAATGCAAATTTGAGAAGAGTTATTTTTTCCCAGTACAAATTTGCTCTTTATAAGTTTGTTTTAATTATAATTAATCTATCAAAATATAAGGATAACACTACAAAAAAACAGGGCTATCCCAGCGTTTTCAAAAGCGCTGGGATAGCCCCAGAAAGCGCTGGGACAGGGCCAAAAGTCCTATCCTGGCGTTTTTTTTCCCAACGCTTCAAACCGCCGCGCGGTGAATGTGGGTATAGGGTTGCCGGACCTATACCGGCGCTTTTCAAAAGCACTGGGAAAGGCATATACCCTATACCAGCGCTTTTAGAAGCGCTGGTATAGGTCTTGAATCAATATAATTTAAAAAACCTATACCAGCGCTTTTGAAAGCGCTGGCATAGGATGTACCTATTCCAGCGTTCACAAAAGCGCTGGTATAGGTCGTGAACAAGTATAATTTAAAAGGACCTATGCCAGCGCTTTCAAAAGCGCTGGTATAGGTCCCGTTTTTTTTTTTTTTTTTTTTTTTTCGCACCTGTAATATACCTAAAATACATATTTTCCAATACCTATTTTATAGCAACAGTAATGAACTACAATTCACATTTTCCAATTGCAAATACCATACCACATTATACCAAAAAACTAAATATATTTAATTAAATCCTTTCAATAATTACATCCCAAATGTCTAAAATTTTATGCACAAAATAATACATTCTAAACAACTATATACAATGTCCTACACAAAAGAATACATTCTAACTATATAGAATGTCCTGCACAAAAGTATACATTCTACTACATATCGCCTACTCCAAAATAGGTGCCCAAAGTATCGCCTACTGCATATCATCAGATGATAAGCGCTGAGCACCAGGAGATTGGATATCCACTGCAGAATCACCATCACCATCCTACAAATTAAGAAACACAATGGATTAGTGTACTAAACAACTAGTATTACTACCAAGTGCCACATTAGCAATTAAAACACACTCAAAATGACTGATTTCAGTTAAGCATATTAATTGGGTATTAGTCTCAATAAATTTCTCAAAAAGTGATTAGTGAGCAATTTATGCAAAAGATTCAATAAGTGATTACTTACACATATTGTGTAAAGCCTTAGAGGTTACATTTCTACTTGATATTTCTATGTATTTTATATGTTACAATGAACCCTAAACTGGTAGATATAAAGATTAGGGTATACATTAATGGAGTTGAGAAGGTGGTAGTTGGGAGTTGAGGGGATACATTAACCATGAGTGCTAATAAGCATTCTACAGCAAAGTTCCTCTACTTAGAGAGGCAGGGCAGCAATGTAAAGGCTATCACATGGTAACTGAAGCTGCAATCATGTCCTAAATACCCAACCAAAAATCAAAGAACAAACACAAGACTAGTCTTTCACAAATCAGACATCCAGTCACCAATATAATATAAGCAAATGCAAGTGATAATCCAATACAATTCCTGCAACCTTTTTTTTTTTTTTTTTTTTTTGAGAAGCCAGTTCATGCACATATTATGGGGGTACCCCATGAATGTTATCATTGATTATAGGCAGCCTTCTTTCAAGCATTCGTTCCTATTAGTTCTCAAGCCCAGTAAGCACTTGCTGCACTTCTTGCCATATATTTAGAACTTCAGAATATTTTTATAATACAGTGCAGTAGTAGATACAGGCATGTGATTTTCGAAGCCTTGATTTTGTAAAAAGATTTACAGAAAATAATTTAATCAGATTCCGGAAAACTATTAAGACATGGCCACCCAATTAACCCATTTCACAGCAAAATTCATCAGATCAAAACTCACTAATCACCTACACACTCAGACACACACAAAAAAGCACCATATTCTATCCACTAACCCATTAACTTCATAAATTATCCATAAACCATTTCTAAACAAAATTTCATCTGATTATTTTGCATCACAGAAACTTCATGACAACTCACCAATCACCATACAAACATGAACAAAAATGCACATACTTTGTATTCAAACTGCTTACCATAGACATACTGGGAAACGATGGGCACAGTCGGTTCAACATCCTCTGCATTAACTGAACTTGAGCTTCAAGGGCATCAACACGATTGCATTTCTCCTTCATTGCTTCTAATTGAGTAGACAACTCCATAACCCTTTGGTCGGTTGCAGTAGATGTTGGAGGTGGCGTACTGTCATCCATTGACCTTGCACGATTGCCAGAAGGGGTTGGACCAAAGCCTAGCCCTCTGACACGGCCACCTCTCTCTGCACCGATGACCTGTCCAAATGCATCATCGGGCCGCCAAAGTATGTCAGCCTCAATGTCGTTTCCCTGCAACTGTGACCCCTCTGTCATAATACGTTTCATCTTTGCCTAGTAATCACAAATAAACAAAACAACATATTAGCAACGAGGGTAATAATACACATGCCAACATGAGTAATATGCTTATATATATATATATATAAAAGTTGGGTTGGAGTTATTATAAAAGAAACAAAAAAAGTTGCGTTAGAGTTATACCATGCATACTTAGAACCCAAACCATATATATTGTGTCCTTAAGAGTTTCCATCAAATATCTAAGCATATCAGAAATTAAGAACCAACATGTGAAGAACTACAATGTTTTGAACCTAGAAGTTTCCTAGATCATATACAAACACATTTAAAAAACAGTTGTATAAACCCAACCCAAGAGAAGGGGAAGGGGAAATTCAAACAAGTCTGATTTTCAAGAAAAGATGCTCCCCAAGTTTGTCCTGGGAAGCTTATGTACAATACTTACCAGCAAGGACGTATCTATTACTTTTCAAGTGTTTTTATTTATTTATTTATTTTGTTGGCCTCCTACCGTCTAGTTGGAAAATTTTGCTTGTGAATGGCCAACAGAACTTAATTCATATCACTAAAGCCACTATACCTTTAAGAAGCAGCCTATCATCCCCAGAGAATATTCTTCTCCATACGCTTAAGATATATTTTGATGGTGATGACTGTAGCCTTTAGCATGCTCTATGGAATTTCAAAAAACATATAAATGGAAAACATAGGAAAAGTTTAGACATCTGCCTACCTATGTTTTTGGTGGACTTTAGGATAGGAAAAGTTATGACCTTGGGGTTAGTCATGGTGAGGACGGCTTTAGATTTTGTATATTGAGTTCTTTGAGTGTATTGACTGATGACCCTTTCTTGTACAAGTAGCATCATAACTCAAAAACTAAAGTAGTGAACCAAAGACCTAATAAAACCCAAATAAAGACTAACTTGACTCAAATAAATAAAGACATGAAAATTAGAATCTCTTAGAAAATTTTAGACTTTACTCAACTACCAATACACCCTTACTGGCAGTAGTTGTAGAAAATTATAAACCTGCCCCTCCTTACAAAATCAACAATAACTTGTAAAATTAAAAACAACTTAAAAACTATTTTAAAACCTAGAAACCAATATCAAGGCCTTTAAAACCATAAGACACTTGCAGATACTGGCATTGAAGATATAAAGTTACCCTTGCTTGTCTTTTTATTAAAAAAAATGTAAACTATACTTATAAATGAAATGAAGAGCATCTGAGTAAAATCCTCAATATCTATGGATCTTTTAATAAATAAAAATAATAATGTTATAAACAAAAGTTTCCTAACATTGGACGACCCTAATCTAATCTAATCTAATAATGCCAACAACCTAATCAAGGACAAGGTTTGGCAATAAGAAACCATCTCCCCTTTAATTAAAGTCCCTACCATGTGACGTTAATCAAAGAACTTCTTTCCAACTCAAAATACAATACATTCAAATTACTAATATAATTTGTTACAAACTTACAATGTTCGCTTCCGCAGTGGCATTCACAACAGTACCATCACGGTGAGAATACGCCCACTTCATACATCTCACTTCTCTCTAGTTGCTTGCCTTTCTTTTTTGCCTACAACATGGTCAGTACATTTGGCATATTAAAGCGAGGGTGTCAATTCGATGGCGTTGAATCACATTTATTCCTACTTTAGAACGCAAAATAATATAAGCTTTGTTATTTTAAACATGTTATTAATATATATAATATTGTTCTTACAATGCTATCCGCCGTCTGGGCCATGCTTCTGGATCCCAATGTATGCAACTCTTTCTGCTTCCCACGCCGCACTTTGTTATCTTTCGACAGCTCCTACAAACATTTGAAGAAAGTCACTACCAATTACAATAACAAGGTAATATATAATACTCTTGAGCATGGAACCTATAAAAGCAAAACATCTATACTACTGTAACTATTACTACCTTAAAATCGTCAGAGAACCAGTACTCCACCAAGCCATGAAATTGAGTGGCATCAACCTCCAGCAGTGATAGTTGAAGTAAATCTTCCTTAGTTGTGTCCAGTTTGTAGTACTGCTCCTTCAACTCTAATTTGTGGCCCCTCCACAACTTCCCAACTTGTGAGAGTGCCCATTTCCTTTGGTTGGCAAGTGGGATGCGGTTTGTAGGAATTACCCATCGTGCCTACCATGTGTAAAGTTGAATTAACTTTAAAATGTCACATTTTTAACATAATAGCAAACTGATATAAAGCTTTAAACAAGTAATAAAGAGTGAAGAATTTGAAAGAGAGAGAATTTGATACCAAAATGGTGTAGTTTTGAAAGAGAGATAGAACCTATTCTTGTACTTTGCAAAAGAAAATATTATAAGACATTTCAAATACTCAGTAAGCCCAAATTCTGCACATATCTACAAATACATATATACAAATGGACTTCGTACTCTGGTTCTATCAAAGATCCAATACACCATTATCAAGCCATAAGTCACACAATTTTTCCACAAGCAATGATATTCGTAACTTGAAGATACATTAACAAAGATCATTTCTAGGGCTTGACAAAATCTCCTCAGTTAGGACATATCTCCTATATTAAACGACCTGCAAACTCAACAAAAACAGATTATCAACAGTCCTTATTGGCCAAATGAAGAAATAGGGGTTTCCAAATTAAAGATAATTAACTTCAAACTTTAAATAAAGTCCTACCATGGAAATTAAGATATGCAAGCTCTTATGCCTATGCCAACAAAGGAATTTGCTAACCTATTTCCCACTGCTATTCACCATCAACTTGTGCCTCTTTACAATAATTTCTGCTTTTCTCAATTAATTCCCTCTTCAACTAAAAAACACTTAAGTAACGCATGTAACAGGGATGACACTTTCACGCCACTAGCTGCCTCCATTTCAATACAACATTATTGGGGGGTGTAGTTAATTTGCACAAGATTTCACCATTTCAAGTCCATGAAGGTAATCTTTTTTTCTTTTTTCTTTTTTTTTTTCTCTTGGGGTCCTTTTCCCCCCTTCGGAAAATGTTTGTCAAGGAACTTTTGAAGACAAACAGATACTAAACACGAAAGAAAGAAAATAGTTGTATCCATACATATAATTAGTGGGTTTATTTTACAAAGAATCTTAAAGAATATCAACATGTGATCACTATACAAAAGGTCCCTAAAGAATGCTCAATTAAGTGTTTATCATTAACCAATGCAACTAATAACCTTCCATCATATAAATTTATCTAAGACTAAGAAGAAGGAAAAGAAAATTGAAACTAGCATCAAATAAGCACATTCACAGTTAATTATGGAAGTGATGCAAGACCATCTGCAATAGTACTTTTTGTAACAAAATTTCCAGTAACTTTTGTAACAATTAGGGGGACCTATCCACACCAAACATCAAACAAAAACTGGGTGCAACAACCATTCCCTGCCACTAGTTAGTTCCTAGGGTCTTTTGTAACAATTAGCAAAATTGACAACTTTTTTGGACAAAGTTAGTTAGGAGGCTGTTAGTTAATAGTTACTAATCAACCAATTAATTAGCTTCGCTTGCACAATGTACAATCATTTCTTTTTCGATAAAAATTCACTAATATATATGTATATATTTATTGATATTGATATCATTAGAATCATAATGCAGGTTGAATTCATATCTTGGAACCATTCAATTGAGAATCCTGCACACTTTTTTTTTCTTATCTTTTTCGAGTGATTTCATATACTACAAATAATACATGCTATTTTTTAAACCATTTATTTACTTATTAGAAAAAAAATAAATAAATAAAAGGAATGAAATAAAATTTAAATATCAAACAGAGTCAAATGAAATAGGAATGAAAGAAATAAAATCCCCTTACTTGTTAAGCTATAAAAATGATTGGATTTCATGATCAGAACAAGAAGCAAATTAACATTAATATTTATCTCATAAAGCATAGTTACAATAAATATGTTTCGAGAGAAGGGAAATGGAGAAGTTGGAAGGATCAAAATGGAAGGATCAAATGGAGAATCCTTCAATTCTCTTTGATTTTAACTCAATGTGAGACATATGTCGCATTTTTTTGTCTTTTGTTTTACCTAATTTCCTAAAGTTTTATCCTATTTATTTGGTTATTGTTTGAGCATCAATCATTAAATAGAGTTAGACATGAATTTTTATTATTTTGTATATCATATATGAATTACACTCAACAATAGCACACTTCTGTTTTCGTTTAGTACAGTTTCATTTGAAGTTCTGCATATTGGACAAACTGCTTCAACATAAACACCACGCCTAGATAAATTGTCCATTGCAAGTAAAGAATTACTCAATGATCTCCAAAGAAAAAGTAAGACATTTTTCCCCTTCACTTATTTTATTCTATTTATGCCTCAATAATTTTTATTTTGTTGGTCTTTTTGCTTCTTTATTTATTTTTATTTATCCGTATTGCTCATATTGTTAATTGGGAAACTATTGTCTACCATTCTCTTTGTAGTTTAAGCCTTATTTGAAAAATCTTAATTAGGTGAACTAGATAGGAAATATCATGCTAAGCAGGTTTTTTTTTTTTTTTTTGTGCTACTTATTTTGGTTTGTTAATAATAGAGAGAGAGAGAGGTTGAGATCAAATAATAGAGATTATTGTTCACAACTAAAGGCCAAAATGGATGTTACTATTGAAAGGTATCACTTCTCAATTCTCATCATATCTCAATGCTAATGAATTTATTTATTTTATTTATTTTTTTGGTTGGGTGAAAATCACTCAAGTTTCAGTGTCTTCTCCCATGCTTTCAAGGACAAAAATTATATTTTCATGTATGTCTCTCTACTTTATATTTTTAAATGTTTAGTTATTTAGATTATTCTTAATTACTAAATTCAGGTTTCCACTTAAATATGCTTTCAATCATTTTTTTAGTAGCTTTTAATTATTAAATTCAAGGTTTTTCCATTTAAATATTTCTTGAGCCTTAAATCTCAATATATTATGAAAAATCCTTTTATATTTCTTTTATGTATCTCATTTTATATTAGTTATTATTAGTTATTATGTAGTTATCTACCATCTTTCATTCAACTATTTTAGACATATATATATATATATATATATGCTTTTAAAACACTTTAGGCTCACACAATAAGCATTCATTATATAACTTAAAAGTAAAATATTCATTTATTTTTTATTGTTTATTTGATTATTTAATGTTAAGGAAATTAATAAAAAAATTGTTTACATTTGAATTTTAATTAAGCCGTGCATCGCACGGGCATAACACTAGTATCAAAAAAAATACCAAGGGGATACTGATAACAAGGGAAACAAATGGTGCATCTTTTGTCTTTTTCCTTTCTTTCTTTTTTTTAATAATTTTTTTTAGAGGTAAAAGGTAGAAATTTTATTGATGATAAATATACATAACATGGGACAACTTTGACTATTCAATACAAACAGCCAGAGCCATAAACAACCTATGACCATTACAATACACAGTGCAGGAGTTAGTTCTCAGTCCAGCAAATATGCAAAAAATACAACACAGAGGCCATTGACATACATTACAAAAAAAATAAATAAGTAAATAAAATAATAAAAAACCCACAAAGAACAACACAAGTAGACCATTCAACTATCTGTTTGAGCAGCAAATGGTGTCTTTAATTTAAAGACACCATTTGGTTGTGGTGTATAACTCAGAGTAAGTTGAATAGTTGGTATATTATATATACCCTCTTCCAGTCTAATATTAGTATCTTAATATTTCTTTCAAATCGGTATTCAGCTTCCTTTTTGTAATCTTGACATTTTTCAGGAAAAAAAATTAAATAAAAAACTTCATTTTTTTAACATTAAATATATTTGTCCATATCGCCTCAAGTTCTTGTTTGCGTACTTCCTCCTTTCTAGCTTTTGATCTAGCACTTCTTTGCACCTCAAAGATCACAGCAACTCCTGCAACCTATATAGGCAGAAATTAGATCATGAAGCAATAACAAAGTCTTAGTCCCAAAATAATCTGTATCTTTTTTCATAAGCAAAAAAATTATTTCCGATAAGTGAAAGGATCTAAATAATTTTTTAATTATCTTGGAAGTAGGAAATTCAGAAATAACAGTATTATAAAACAGATATGAAAAAAAGAGACATTCCGAAGTAATAAATAAGGGCTCTTAATTTCTCCTAAAAGTTAAGACTTAAGAGATGACTAGATTTGAAAATAATTACCACACTTACCTCTAAAATAAAATGAGAGATAAAATGATAATAAAGCTGACATTTGATGGCAGATAAGACAACAAACAATATAATAGAAGCACATCTTGGCATTAGATGAAGGAATTCTTTCTCAACTGTCAATAACTAACTTTCTTTAATGGATTTCCATGGGTCCAAAATAAAAATTCTCTATTCTCTAATTTTAGCTTGCCACGTGTCTTTTTTTTTTTTTTTTTTTTCTTATAAAATAATAAAGTATTCGAACGAAAAAAAAAAAAAAAAAAAAATTTTGACACATAAACTACTTGGTAGAGTATAAAATGAAAGGCTTATAGTGAGATAGAGGATGTTTGCTCCATGAGTTTGATCTGAACCTAATAACTTTACACACAAAAAAAATAAGAAGAAGACAAAGATTGAACTTACTCTATACATATTAGCCATGGTTAATCATCAGCCACCTACACAATAGTTAACAATAGTAATTTCCCATTTTAAAAAATTAGCATCTATGAGAGACTGTTGCCTTTTATTTGAAATATATATATTTAAAATGAAAGAACTTTTGAGATGTCACAAGGCTTATTTATATTTATTTAATTAATTTTCTCTTTTCGTTAGCCAAATAAGACCAATTTTGTTGTGGTGGGTCCATTGGTTCACATCAAGAAGGCAATGACATTCAGGTCCTTCACAGAACCCCCATACATTTTTTAAAAAAATTTTATTTATGAATATTTGACAGAAACCATGTCTTCTTTAGAAGGGCAAAATTGTCAATTAACAAAAACACAAATTGCCAACTGCCATGTATGAGAGTTAATACTATGTTATCTAACCCATTTGACTTTTATACTGGGTGAAGGATTGAGTGGGTACTATAGTGTATGGATGTACTAACAGTGAAAGTTGTGGATCTCATGGAGCAAGACAAATGAAACCAAGATTTAAACTTGAAATGGTCAAAGCTTGAAACAACAAAATTTAAGGAGAACCCAAACAAGCATTGATTCCATATTAATAGCCTATATAAAATTCAATAATAAGTAGTGCAAATATAAGAAGGGTTGTATTGAATCTATAAGGCACAAAAATATACAAAGCACCTTCAACGTATAGAATAAAAGCAAAATTTTTTATTATGTAGAGGCATAATATAAGATAAAGTGTGCATGCAACCTTGTTACATGTAATCAAATTAACAAAATGCAAGGAATAGTGAGAACCAAAAGAAGTCTTGGTATGCCTTTCCATTTCAATATAGTAAGAATTTGACGTGATCCACATTTTAAAGAATTTTACAAGATTTTGAGTGTTTGATTTTAGTCAGAGAACCTAATTTTTGACTACGTGTGCAAACCCAAAATTTTTGGTGGGAACCCAAATAGTTTTAGAGGGAATTCAGTATATTTTTATTGTGACAAAATTTTGACCTATTATAGCGGATTTAAACCCGCTGCAATAGAGAAAGAGTAGGCTAAGGTTTATTATGACAAGAATATAACTTGTTGTGGTGAAACTCAAGCCCGCCGTAATAGCTCTTTAAGGATTTTTTTAATAAAATAATATTTACTACTTCAAATTAATAAAATATAATTTATTAATAAAAAAAATATAATTTAATCCTCCAAAATCAAATTAACAAATATATAATTTAATACTTCAAATTACTAAAATAAAAATTAATACTACAATTGTCAATTTAACGACACTTACTAATTAATAACAATATAATTAATACTTCTAATTATGTAAATATATTTTAATATTACAAATTAATTGAGTATAATTTAATAATTAATAAGATTTAATATAAAACTCACTTCTACAAAGCAACTGTACGTATGTTATTTATTTATTTTTTCCTTTTAAAAAAAGTTATCTTTAGATCAATTTTTTTTTAAAAACATCCTCAAGTTTATTTAAAAAATAAAAACTAAATAGATATATGTTACAATTTATTTAAACTATTTTCTTAACTTCCTTTTAAAAATTAAAAACAGAAAACCTAATGAAAAAAAAAAAAAAAAAAACCCACGTTTCTATTAAAAAAAGCTATCTACCCTGTGATTAAGGTTTATCCTTTAATTTTATTTTTTCGTTATCTATTTCATTTTTTTTAAACCCATGTCTAACTTCCCCTAAGTTGGTTATTTTTTTTTCTTTTCTTTTTATTTTTATTTTTTTTGATACAAGATAAAATTCTACTCTAGCCTAATCTAAGTGTATATGTGTGTGAAACTCCCTCCTGGAGACTTAAACCCCGGCCCTTGCCCCTCACACCCCACAAGCATTTATATTTGTAGAGTGACCATCTCACCAAGGGTATGCGGTGGTTTTTTTTTTTTTTTTTTTTCTTTTCTTTTGATTTCACGTTTCCCTTACTCATACTCCCTTCACTTTTTTTTTCTTTTCAAATCAATTCTTCTTTATTTATTTATTTTTTTAATTATGAAAGTTCTTCTTTATTTTTCATACAATAAAACTATCACTATAACTTTTCATCTATATCCCTTAAATTTAGACACTACTACTCCCCTGTTGGTTTTCAAATTACTAACCGTATCACCACAATTTGGTTGGATCATTTTTCTAAATGAAAACTCCCACGTAAAACACTATCTACAAATAGGACCGCACTTTCGGTACACTTACGTTGATTTTCAAACTCAAATTACTTCTTCTTCAGTTCTCCAATTCTCTCAATTCTGTTAATCTTCTTTTTACCATTATCATCATTTTTTCTGTTTGCTCTACTCAAAGTTGCTCCTGCATGCTCAACGGTATGTGTATGTCAATATATTTTGGTCTTTTCTATTTTGATTTTCTAATTCATGAACAACTTCTTATTTTCTAGAAACAAATAAAATATTTGTGTAAAATAGCCCTTATATTTCAACCTCACCATTAATTTTTTTCACATATTTCTTCAAGGACCGTGCATTGGGGTGCCTATCTTTAAGATTTTGGTATTTAAACTTCAAGGAACTTGCACTAGGGTGTTGATCTTCAAGATTTTCATGTGTTCTGTCCTCCATCTCCAACGAACTATTTGGATTTTGGACTTGAAGTGTAGTCAACAACAAAAATGTAAGTATCTTTTATGACCTCTATTTAGAACGCCTCACACGTATTGAATTCTATCTATTACGTTTGCTTTTATGAGATGTTATTTAGTATTTGCTTTCATATATTTGGTTTCCTTACTTTGTTATCATTATCTTTTCCATATCATTATCTTATCTTTAAAATAAAAAATAAATAAAAAAACACACACACACACACACACACATACACACACACTTTTTTGTAAATATCCTATTATATGAAATTTAATATTGTCTTTTTTTTAATGTGAAAAGTTTGTGTCTTAGCATAATGATAAAGAGGCTCTTCTATTTATTGGGTAAGAGTTAATTTAGAGCATTTTTTGTGATTGAAAAATGTAGTAATCCCAAAGTATAATAAATGCTCTAAATTAACTCTTACCTAAAAAATAGAAGAGCCTCTGAGCACACGCGTGAGCACGTGCTCACAGGCTAGTATATTGTACTGCAATGTAAATGTAAAAGTTTACATATGAATTACCGTTACTCGTGTCTAGCTATTTTGATATTGCCCTTAGGATACCTATGGGTCAAACCTGGGCCGAATGGTGGGAATGCGCGTGTCCTTGCCGCTAGGATACCTTGAACTTCTTGATATAATTTGTTCAATTAGGTTTATGAACATATTTTATAAATAAATATTTCATAAATAGTAATATTTAATCTTTAATACATAAATATTTTATAAATAGTAATATTTAATATTTTATGGATTAATTTATTTTAAAATTATAAATAGTAATATTTAATATTTTCTTGATTAATAAGATTGAATATAATAGTTCAAATTAATAAAATATAATTTAACAGTACAAATTAATAAAATAAATTATATTAATTAATAAAAATATATTTTGGTCATTTTTTTGTATTCGGGCGTTCTTTTCTTCATTTAATAATTAACAAATCCCTAGGTGATTTTTATAGGTTTCGGGCATAATTTGGTCATTTTTTTAGATTTCGGGGGTATTTTGGTCATTTTTTGGGTTTTGGGGGTATTTTAGTTATTAAACAAATTTTGAGGGTATTTTGGTCATTTTTTGGGTTTTGGAGATATTTTTGGTAATTTTTATGTTTTTGAGGTATTTTGGTCATTCTTTGGGCTCTGGGGGTATTTTTGCAATTTTTAGGTTTCGGGGGTATTTTGGTCATTTTTTGAGTTTCAAGGGTATTTTGGTAATTTTTTTTTAGTTTCAGAGATATTTTGATCATTTTCTAGAAATTTAGACTTTAAGTTGTTTATTTAAATTTCAGATGGGTTTTGGTGGGCATTAGTGGGTTTATCCATTAAGACCCATATAATTAAATAAAAAAAATATACTATAGGTGACCTATCCCAGCACTTTTGGAAGCGCTGGAATAGGGTCACCCTATTCCAGCACTTCCAAAAGCGCTGGGACAGCCTCTTTCCATTCCTTTATGGAGGGAGGCCTGTCCCAGCGCTTTTACAAGCGCTGGGATAGGGTGACCCTATTCCAGCGCTTTCAAAAGCGCTGGGAAAGGCTTCCCTCCACAAGGGAATGGAAGGGGGCTATCCCAGCGCTTTTGGAAGCGCTGGAATAGGGTAAACCTATCCCAGCGCTTTTAGAAGCGCTGGGACGGCCGCCTTCGATTCCCTTATAGAGGAAGGCCTATCCCAGCGCTTTTAAAAGCGCTGGGATATGGTGACCCTATTCCAGCGCTTACAAAAGCGCTGGGATAGGGTGACCCTATTCCAGCGCTTCCAAAAGCGCTGGGACAGCCTCCTTCCATTCCTTTATGTAGGGAGGCCTGTCCCAGCGCTTTTGGAAGCGCTGAGAAAGGCTTCCCTCCATAAGGGAATGGAAGGGGGCTGTCCCAGCGCTTTTGGAAGCGCTGGAATAGGGTCACCTTATCCCAGTGCTTTTAAAAGCGCTAGGACAGACATCCCTCCATAAGGGAATCGAAGGAGGTCTGTCCCAGCGCTTTTATAAGCGCTGGGAAAGGCTTCCCTCTATAAGGGAATGGAAGGAGGCTGTCCCACCGTTTTTAAAAACGCTGGGATAGGTTTACCCTATTCCAGCGCTTACAAAAGCGCTGGGACAACCTCCTTCCATTCCCTTATGGAGGGAGGCCTTTCCTAGGGCTGGGACAGGCCTCCATCCATAAGGGAATGGAAGGAGGCTGTCCCAGCGCTTCTGGAAGCGCTGGAATAGGGTCACCCTATCCCAGCGCTTTTAAAAGCGCTGGGACAGGCCTCCCTCCATAAGGGAATGGAGGGGTCTGTCCCAGTGCTTTTGGTCTTCCTGTACCAGCGTTTTTGAAAACCGCCGCTATAAGCCGCTTATTGCAGCACTTTATGAAGCGCCGGTTTTGAGACGCCGTAATAGGGTTTCCTATACCAGCGCTTTCAAAAAACGCTGGTAGAGGCTTATCTATTACAGCGGTTTTTAAAAACGCTGGGACAGGACGATTTTTTTGTAGTGTAAGAAGAATGATTATGGGATTAAGATATGGAGCAATATATCAAAATTTGTTAGGGAATTACACCAGATGCAATAGTTTTAACGGGTTGTGATTAAAAGTCAAAAAGTCAACTTTTAATCTCAATCATTGAATAAAATAAAAGTACAAAGAGGTAAAAGGGTAAATAAAGATAATTAAGTGAGAAATATTATGAAAGGGATGAGAGGTATTGCACTAGGTGCAATACCTAGATCTCAATCCAAGACCATTTGTTTTACTTGTAGTAAATCGAAATAGAAGGATAAGAAGAAAGATCATTTGATTAAGCTACAATGCAATATATCAATATTTGCTAGGGTATTGCACTGAGTGTAATAATTTTGAAGGATTGAGATTAAAAGCTAAAAAGTTAAATTTTAATCTTAACCTCTTAATAAAAGAGTAAAAAAAAAAAGGTAAAAAAAGGTGAAAAGTGAAATTTTTTATGAAAGGGATGAGAGGTCTAGCATCAGATCTCAATCTAAGATCATTTGCTAATAACCAAGAGAATTATGGTACATTAGTACTATCTGATCCCATTGGGAAAAGATGGGTATGGATCTCTCATCTCTGTATCGGATCTTAATCTAAGATCATTTGTTAGTAGCCAAATTGGTCATTAGTATTAATTGTTTGATCCCATTGAGAAAACTTGTGTTTCAATCCCTCATCTCTCACTTTTTATAAGGAAATAAAAAAAGATAGCTAGTTAGTAGTCAATTTCTTGTTAGTACAAGGTTAAGAAACTCCTTTTTGGTATGTGTACAACATATTTTTCAAAAATCAATTATATGTTTTTGTTTTTGGATAATTTGATACTTGGAAAATAGTAATTTTGAATCTTAAATGTCTATGTTGCAAAAGGTGTCAGTCAATTGAATTATAAGGCTCTTGACAAGATTATGAACGGTTTTTAGACCCCTTAACACAACCGGATTAACCTAATTAATTAGCCAAGTGATTAACTTAGTCAAATTATACAAATCTAGGTTATCACAATTAAACAAGAATATAGCAACGAAAATATAAATAACATAAAGATATGATGACCTAGGAAACCACACGGTAAAAACCTGGGGATGATTTAACCTAGCTATCTTCAAGGTAAACTTGAATCCATTATCTTGAAAGAATCGAAGTTCATACAATAAGACTTACAAGCCCCTACGCTCGACTTCTTATTGTTACCCACCAGTAGAACTTATTGACACGACTACGTGCAAGCTCCGAGACCACAAACTTCTTCCTTCTTGGATTCTCCAGCAAGTACAAGCACACCCGCTTGTGCATCTTTAAGCTCCAATGGCAGCAACTGAGTTGATCATCAAGGTGTAGATAACATCTCCTCCTTGAAAACCCTAAGCTTTGTGTAAAGGAAAGCTCCTCTAGATCTCACAAGAGATTTACACAAAACAGCAATATGAGCAACCTCTAAAATGTGGTTAGGGTTTGTCTTATATACCTAGGGCAAAAACATAAAACCCTAAACGTTTTAGGAGTTAGGGCTGAGTTGGAATTCTGCAGAAAAAAGGCATCTGACCCGATTTTCGATTGATCGAGCCTAAGTTTCGATCGATCGAACCAGGCCGAGAAGCACTATTAATTCCTGCATCATCTTGTTCCAACTTTACATAAATAATACAACTTTGAGCAAGTCTAAACAAGACTAAACAACCTGTTTTGATCATGGTTTGCCAACAATACATATTAGAGTTCTAAATACATTAAATCCTAAGTCTTTAGAACCTAACAGATTAATTATATATTTTATTATGGAACATATTTTATTGAAGGTAAATAAAAGAATATGATCTTTTTTCCTTAGATGAATCTAATTTTGTTCTTAAGTTTCTTAGATGAATCTAATTTTGTTCTTAAGTTTCGATCAATTTATCAAATTTTAGATTAAGTAATCAAAATTTAAGAAATAATTAGTTATATGTCTACCAATCATAATTAAGTGCAACTAATAATAAGCTTTCCATCATTTACTATCGAGAGTTGCATTTGTTGTAGCATATGTCAATGTTATCTTTTAGACCTTGTCATTGAGTGCCATAGCCATTAACTCCCAAATGTAACAACACTCTTTGCTAGATGGATCCTCGTTTCTTCTTCCCAAAAATGTTAATACCATTCTTCCTCAAGCCACCAAATCCTCCGCATGATACTTTAAAAACATTTAAAAATCTCTTTGGAATTGCTCATGGTACGCTTTAAGTACACATGGGGGGCTTATAGATGCCATATAAATGTTTCCTTTGTTATTATCCAGCCCTTTCGGGGCCTAACGTACAATAAAATTAATATTTGTTAATGTGTTTTTTAATGTGATGCCAACAGAGTGTGAACCATATAAATTTATCGTGGCATAGACCTTAAATAGATAACAATAAAACAATACTTTTGATGCAATAACTCAATCCACTAGCTAGAAATGGCGTAGCCATGTTGGGGCCAAATGTTTTTAGAAATATTAAGTATGTAGCCCTCAAAATTTAAAATAAAAATTATACGAATCTTAAAACTCAATTAAATATTTATACATTTAACAAAATTATTAATTTTTAAAAATAAAAAATATGGTTTTTGTAAGAAAATTTAAAGATATTATTATTCATTTAAATAGAGTCACAATTTTGTTAGTGATAAGTTATATATATATAAAAGCCCTTAATCATTGTATTTAAGGTTAATGGAATATAAAGGTTAATACCTTTCAAGTGACCTCAAAATGTCTTTTGTTTCTATATATAAGGTTAATGTAATGCAAAGGTCATTTTTCTGTGGTTGAAATATAAATTTACTCTCTTCACATTATCAATGAGGTTTTCTGCTTGCTCCTTTTTGTTTAATTGAATGGATACTAATTTTATTTTTCACAGTATATTTAGTCTTGAATTTTAGTATTTTTTTTCTTAAATTTTTTTTTTAATAACATTGGTTCATTGTTTATATTATGATCGCCAAAACTAAAATCCAAAACAACAATATTGTTGTATTCTCTCCTCTCACATAATAGTCGGTGTATAGTAAAATTACTTCTAAAGTAAGTTGGATTTAACCTCATCTCAAGTGATAATGGATATTGTAAGGACCGGTTTTGGGCACTTCTATTACTGAGAGAGTGGACCCAAGCCCAGCTAGCCCTGCAATGAATTTATAGAGAATGGGTTCAAGAACTAGGCCCTAATGAGGAGTGCAACGGCCATGCATGGTCACACGTGAGTCTAACATCTTAGACGTGAATTGGGATGCACAATAATGCTCCTCGGACTGGCCTTTCAGAGCTTGGAGTTCTTATTATTTCTTTGAAGAATGGTTACAAGGTTTGAGAGAATACAAGTCGCTACAGTACTTCCTAATTCTGGTTTTCTCCGTCCGTCCCCTTTCAAGAGGGACTCCTTACATTATATACATCTCTCTCAGTTGATCCTAGCCCTACATTTGTTGATCAGCTAGGCCACCACTTGAGAACCTGTCCCATCAGCCGCATTCCCATTCCTCCTGTGGGTTGCAGCGCCCAAGACAGCACTGTTCAGGGGTCCTATCCTCATTAATGCGGCCAGGGCGTTAGTTGAGGGCATTTAATGTGGAGGTGACAGTTCATCTGGGACTTGCTCCTCCACCATGCTTCCCTTGCTGGCGCTTGGTACTTGCTATTTGCTCCTTGGATGCTCAGGGAGACTCTAATTTGATGGTGTGCTGCTTGTCCACTTTCTGATCTCGGACGTCCGAGGAAGTTATCATCCTCGGCACTGTTTCCTGGGCAACTGGGCTTTACACTTTCGTCCTCGGACCTTGGACGCATCCTCGGCGTGGGCCTTTGGGCCTGGTTCGAAGTGGGCCGGGGTTGCCTGACTCTTTCTGGCCCCACAATAGCCCCTCAAAATCTTGCTGTCCGCATCCTCGGGCGGAAAGGAGGATTTTGACATCCTCGGACCTACTCCGTGTCCAATCGAGTCTTGTCCCTCGTCAGTGTTGGAGCCTTTTCATCTGCCCAAGGTGCGTTACTGACGCTTCGGTGCGCGTAACGTGTCCTTCATTAAATTCAGGCGGCTCTGTGCTCCCCACGTTCAACGGGAGGATGATAATCCAACGGTGGGGATTCGCCTAGCATTTATGGGCGGGAAAACCCGCGTGGCTCTTCGATCTGGGGTATAAATACCCATTCGAACTGCTTTCCCCTTTTTTCATTCGCAATCAAGAGCTCTTGCGCATTCATTCTGAGTCCAGCCAAATTTCCACCTACATCTCCAGCATAAAAAGCCTGTCCGAGGAGTTTCTCCTCATTTCTGTAAGTCGCTCTATCCCTCTCTGAGCTTTCTACCTCTCTACTCCTTCCTCTCTTTCATTTGCTCTTTCTTTAGTTCTCTTAGACGTCACTTGGGATGGGTAGACTTAAGAAGTATGTTTATACTGAGGAGGTGATAGAGAAATTCATCGCCGACTATAAGATACCTGCCAACGTGGGCTTGAGGTATTGTGAGGAAGGGGAGTGGCTCCTTCGGAGGCAGGAGGGCGAGGTGGTGATACCCATCATCGCCTTCCTCAAAGGTGGCATGCGAATCCCCATGGGGCCGGTGACGAGGGGCTACCTTTCATACTTCCGGTTAACCCCCACCCAGTGCGCCTCCAACATCTTCAGAATTCTGGGTTGTGTGGACGCTCTGAACGAGAAGATAGGGCTAAGGTTGACCCATCACTACGTGAACTACTGTTACAACCTTCAACACCTGAAGAACAAGTCGTACTACATGAGGACAAGGGACGATAGGGTCCGGCTTATCCAGTGCCTCCCGGAGTCCAGCAAGGGGTTGAACGAGGATTTTCTTATCGTGTCCGGAGGGTGGCATGATGGCCTTCACTGCCCGACGACGGAGGGGACACCAGGTGGGGCAGTGGGAGTAGGAGGGGGTTCAAAGATTTTAGTTTGTTTCATGCGTCATTTCTTTTTTGCACTGTTTGGTTACTAACGTGAATGTGTCTTCTTTCTGCAGATCCGCACGCCTACACGCGCCACTTCAGCCTGATCAACAGGGAGGATTTGCAGAAAGTGCTCAGGGCGGCGGTTTTCGAGAACGAAGCTGACCATCAAGTTAGAGCCGCTCACAAAATCTTGGGGTACACCCCGATCCAAAAATCGTTCGCGGCTCCAAAGCACGTGATCAAAGCAAAGGATCCTTGGCTGCAGAAAATAACTGTGACCGAGGACGGGTTCCAGTTTCCCGAGGATCCCTCCACTTCAGAAGGCGTCACACTAGCAGGCCCCTCTTCCTCCCCCAGATTCGTAGAGCCCTCAGAAGAAAACCCAGAAAAGGAAGAGGAAGTTGCCGACTTTGGCCCTGCCGAGGACGCGTTTAACGTGTTTGAACAAGCCCACCAGTCCGAGGACCCTTCTGGAGACTTGGGTGACCCACACTTGACCGAAGCGGACTTCCTAACATCAGAGTCCTCTTCTTAGCTTGAGATGGGTTACAAGAAGAAATCCCAAGCTAGTCTGCTCGACCTGATAGAAGGACAACTGGGGAAGTCCAAGCCAAAGCTTCCTCCTCCTTCTCCTAAGACTCGTCCTGCCCAGACCAGGTCGGCCTCTACTCAATCTAGGCCTCCTCCTCCTCCGCCTCAGACGAACCCGCCGTCCAGGCACGAGCCCGCTGATCCTAAGCAGAAAAAGGATAAGGGCAAGAGGCCTATCGAGGACAAGTCTGGGCCCACGCGGGAGGGGAAGGACACTCGGCGGCCCTCAAAGCAGCTGAAGATAGGCCCCAAAGGCCAGGACAAACAGGTCGATGCCCAGCCTGAGATTCAGGCCTGGCTTCCCGCCCCAATGCTCTGTGGGGCACCTTTGAGGGATGACTCCTCCCTCAGGGATTTTAGAGAGGGCGAAGGTGCGTACGTGGCCGACGCGGTGGAGAGATGCTTGTTACTTCCTGCGGACATGGCGCAGCTGGGGACCATGAGGAGTAGGGAGGTCTTCCTCAGCCTCAAGTGATACCTGGGAATGGTAAGACCCTCAACACTTGTGATTTTTCTGGCTTCAGTTTTTTCTGCCTTCCTTTCTTTTTTGAGCTCGGCTTATTATGTATCCGTTTTGTTTGGCAGGCTGTCCAGGCCACCTATAGGCTGGAAGAGGCGGCCCATGACCAAGGAAAGGCCATGGACGCGGAGTGTGAGAAGCGTTTGGAGGCCACTCGGACCCTCAAGACCTCCGAGGACGACCTCGCCGCAGCCAGGGAGGAGCTAAAGGCGATGACCAGGGCTCGGGACAGCGCGGTGTCAGGCCTTGACGGCGCCCGGAGGCAGGCCGAAGCTCAGACGAAGCGTCTGGGTGAGGTAGAGGAGCAGCTGAAGATCGCCAAGGAGTTAATAACTGACCTGAAGAAGGAGATGGCTACTGCTGAGGAGGCCAAGAAGGTGGCTGAATGGGCCAAAGAGGAAGCTGTGAGGGCCAAGTTTGAGGCAGACCAAGGTAGGGAGGAGGCCTGGGCCACTAAGGAGGAAGCTGAGGAGGCAGCTTATGCTGCCGGGGCAATTGAGACAGCAGCTGCCTACAAATCCTAAGTCCCTGAGGCATGCAGGCGCTACTGCTCCCAGACTTGGGGTGAAGCCCTCAAACAAGCTGGGGTGGAGGCCTCGTCTGACCTGTGGAAGGAGGAGAGTGTGTACTACCCCCCTGCCATCCGCGAGGCTGCCCAAGATGGCTCTGAGGTCGAGGAGGCTGCTGAGGAAATTGCTGCTACTCCAGGTGAGGGAGCCTCAATCGCTAGACCTATTGATAGGCCAGTTCAAGGGAGTGATCCTCCCAGGGTGGTTGAACTGAGTGAAGGCCCTAATGAGGAAGCGCTCCAGCAGGTTGCAAAGCCCTCCTTTAATGCCTAGGTTTCTTCCTCCGGGGAAGTTGCCATTCCTGCCGTGCCTCTGCAAGCCATCCCACTTAGTCAGAGCTCAGAGGGTCCTGAGGCTGCCATGGTCCAGCCACCCACTGGGGCGGGCAATTAAATAGAAGGAGTAGGATCCTTGGCGCCTCCGCCTGCTTTGCTTTATTTTTGCATCTTTTTACTTCCTTTTTTTTTTTGTAAGGTGACTCCTATCATGTAATTTTTATGGACTTAATGTAATGGGAGCTTTATTTCTCTATTTATTTGTTCTGGCTTTTTATCCATTTGTGCGCTATCCATTCTCTTTTTCTTTGCATAACTTTAACATCAATTATATCCCGGCCAATCGCGGCAGTAGTTGTAATAATGTGAAGGCGTGTATGCATAGGTGGACCTTTCATGTCCAAAGGACTAGGTAGAATTTCTTTGAAGTAGACACTTAGCATCTTTTTGAAGTAGTTAGCTTCCCCATAGGATTGAGTCCGAGGACCATGCAATGCCTTGGTTCTGCCTAACACTTGGTCTTCTGAAGTAGTTAGTTTCCCCATAGGATTGAGTCCGAGAACCATGCAATGCCTTGGTTCTGTCTAACACTTAGTCTTCTGAAGTAGTTAGTTTCCCCATAGGATTGAGTCCGAGGACCATGCAATGCCTTGGTTCTGTCTAACACTTAGTCTTCTGAAGTAGTTAGTTTCCCTATAGGTTTGACTCCGAGGACCATGCAAGACCTTGGTTCTGTCTAACACTTAATCTTCTGAAGTAGTTAGTTTCCCCATAGGATTGAGTCCGAGGACCATGCAATGCCTTGGTTCTGTCTAACACTTAGTCTTCTGAAGTAGTTAGTTTCCCTATAGGTTTGACTCCGAGGACCATGCAAGACCTTGGTTCTGTCTAGTACCCAGGTATATTTGAGTGGTTATTTTCCCCATAGGTTTGAGTCCGAAGACCATGCAAGACCTTAGTTCTGTCTAACGCTTCTATTCTTCTGTAAGTAACTAGTTTCCCCATAGGTTTGAGTCCGAGGACCATGCAAGAGCTTGGTTCTGTCTAGTACCCAGGTATATTTGAGTGGTTAGTTTCCCCATAGGTTTGAGTCCGAAGACCATGCAAGACCTTGGTTCTGTCTAACGCTTCTGTTCTTCTGTAAGTAACTAGTTTCCCCATAGGTTTGAGTCCGAGGACCATGCAAGACCTTGGTTCTGTCTAGTACCCAGGTATATTTGAGTGGTTAGTTTCCCCATAGGTTTGAGTCCGAAGACCATGCAAGACCTTGGTTTTGTCTAATGCTTCTGTTCTTCTGTAAGTAACTAGTTTCCCCATAGGTTTGAGTCCGAGGACCATGCAAGACCTTGGTTCTGTCTAGTACCTAGGTATATTTGAGTGGTTAGTTTCCCCATAGGTTTGAGTCCGAAGACCATGCAAGACCTTGGTTCTGTCTAACGCTTCTGTTCTTCTGTAAGTAACTAGTTTCCCCATAGGTTTGAGTCCGAGGACCATGCAAGACCTTGGTTCCGTCTAGTACCCAGGTATATTTGAGTGGTTAGTTTCCCCATAGGTTTGAGTCCGAAGACCATGCAAGACCTTGGTTCTGTCTAACGCTTCTGTTCTTCTGTAAGTAACTAGTTTCCCCATAGGTTTGAGTCCGAGGACCATGCAAGACCTTGGTTCTGTCTAGTACCTAGGTATATTTGAGTGGTTAGTTTCCCTATAGGTTTGAGTCCGAAGACCATGCAAGACCTTGGTTCTGTCTAACGCTTCTGTTCTTCTGTAAGTAACTAGTTTCCCTATATGTTTGAGTCTGAGGACCATGCAAGACCTTGGTTCTGTCTAGTACTTAGCCTGGCCGTCAGGACGCGAGACACATAACAAACACAATTCTGATAGGCTAAAAATCAGAAAAAAGAGACTCTTTCATTAATAGTAATACCTTTTCAGGTTATTTACATTCCATGGACGAGGTACAGGTTTGTCATCTAAATCTTCTAAATAGTATGCTCCTATCCCTGCTACTGAAGTAATTCGGTAGGGCCCCTCCCAGTTGGGTCCCAGCTTTCCCCAAGAAGGGTTCTGGGCAGCTCCTACGACTTTTCTCAGCACCAGGTCCCCCGATGCTAGTGGTCTGAGTTTTACATTGGCGTCATATCCTTGTTTGAGCTTTTGCTGGTAATAGGCCAGCTGGATTACTGCTCGCTCTTTTCGTTCATCTACCAGGTCCAGCCTCCGCCCCAGCAGTTCATCATTGCTGCCTGGAGTGAAGGAGCTCGTCCTTAGCGTCGGGAAGTTTGTTTCCAGGGGGATCACCGCCTCGGCACCGTAAGTCATGGCAAAAAGTGTTTCCCCCGTTGATCTCCGGGGTGTAGTCCGGTACGTCTAGAGGACGTGGGGCAGCTCCTCCGCCCATCTTCCCTTGGCATCATCCAGTCTCTTCTTAAGCCCATTGACGATGACCTTGTTAACAGTCCCGGCCTATCCGTTTCCCTAAGGGTAGGCTGGCGTCGAGTATCTGTTCGTGATCCCAAGTTCACAACAGTACCTCCTGAAGGCCTTGCTATCGAATTGGAGCCCATTATTAGATATGAGGGTATGAGGGACCCCGAATCGTGTAACAATGTTCCTCCCAAGGAATTTCTTTATGTCTACGTCCCTGATGTTGGCCAGTGGCTCGACCTCGACCTACTTGGTGAAGTAGTCCGTGGCCACCAACAGATACTTCTTATTCCCTAGTGCTCTGGGGAAAGGTCCTACAATTTCCAAGCCCCATTGGGCGAACGGCCATGGACTGGACAAAGGATTGAGGACCCCTTCTGGCTGATGGATATTTGGGGCGAGCCTTTGGCACTAGTCACACTTCTTGACATACTCCTGGGCCTCTTGCTGCATCCCCGGCCACCAGTATCCTTATGTGACGGCTCGGTGAGCTAGGGATCTCCCCCCTATGTGGCTCCCACAGATTCCCTCGTGCAGCTCTTCGAGCAAGAATTCTGCCGCTTCGGGGTGGACGCACAGCAGATATGGCCCAAAGTAAGAGCGCCTGTATAGTTTGTGATCCTCGGACAACCAGAACCGAGGAGCTTTCCTTCGTATCTTTTCTGCCTCTGACCTCTCCTCAGGCAGGACATCATCTTTGAGGAATCTCACTATGGGGTCCATCCAGCTGGGACCCACTTCAACCTGATGGACGGGGAGCGCTCCCTTTGGCACTTCGCTCGCCCTCTCTAGACGCTCGACAAGTATGATCCGAGGTAGAGCCTTTGTCGAGGAGGTTGCCAGTGTGGCTAATGAATCGGCATGGCTGTTCCCACTCCTAGGAATATGAGACAAGCTGAAGAGGCCAAACTCCAACTGCAAGCACTTGACCTGGTTCAGGTATTCTTGTATTCTCGAATTTCTAGCCTCCATCTCCCCCTTTACCTGTCCTACCACCAATCTCGAGTCTGAGAACATCTCTATCGACTTTCCTCCCATCTTCTGTACCATGACCATCCCTTGCAGTAACGCCTCATATTCGGCCTCGTTGTTTGTGGCCGTGAATCCGAGCCTTAGGGACTTCTCTATGACATGATCTTCAGAGGATACTAGGACTAGCCCCACTTCGGACCCCCTTTGGTTTGCCGTGCCATCAACATATACCTTCCAACATGGTGACTCCGGAATGGAGATTGCCCCAACCGACTTCTCATCACAACTCTTCTCCTCGGCTGTCACTTCTACAGCTGGTTCAGCGAACTCGGCCGTCAAATCTGCCAGAACCTAGCCTTTTATGGAGGTCCGAGGCATGTATTTGACGTCGAAAGCCCTCAGAATTGTGTTCCACTTCGCGATTCTTCCTGTGTAGTCAGCGGTACGGAGTACAGACTTCAAGGGCAATCGGGTTAGGACAACCACCGTGTGAGCTTGGAAGTAATGGGGGAGCTTTCTCGTGGCGTGGACCACAGCCAGTATGGCTTTCTCTAAGGGTAGGTATTTGACCTCCGCTTCGTGCAGCGACTTGCTGACGTAGTAAACTGGCTTTTGAACGCCATTGTCTTCCCGTACCAGTACTAGGCTCACTGCGTGGGGCGCCACAGCAAGGTATGCGTATAGGACCTCGTCGGCCTCGGGATTGGACATGATAGGCGGCCGGGATAGATACTCCTTGAGTTGCTGGAAAGCTACGACACAATCCTCGGACCACTCAAATCCTTTCCACTTGTTGATCAGGAGGTAGAAGGGCCTGCACCTGTCAGCCGACTTGGAAATGAATCGGTTTAGCGCCGCGATCATCCCAGTAAGCTTTTGGACCCCTTTGGGGTTCTGCGGAGGCTTCAAATTGTGAATGGCCTTGATTTGGTCAGGGTCGACTTCGATCCCACGGTGGGTGATCATGTATCCCAAAAACTTGCCAGAGCCTACGCCAAACGAGCATTTTGAGGCATTTAGGCGCAGCTTGTGCTTTCTCAGGACGTCAAACGTGCAGCCGAGGTCCCCCAAGTGTTCGGACACCACTTTACTTTTCACCACCATATCATCAACATAAATCTCGATATTTCTGCCCAACAACGGCTCGAACATTCTCGTCATCATCCTCTGGTAAGTAGATCCGGCGTTTTTCAGGCCAAATGGCATAACCTTGTAGTGGTAGTTCCCAATGGGCGTCACAAAGGCTGTCTTCTCTTGGTCCTCCAGAGCTAGTGGGATCTGATGATAGCCCTGAAAGGCATCTAGGAAGCTCATCCGAGGATGGCCTGCCGTCGCATCTACTAGCTGGTCTATTCGTGGCATTGGGAAGGGGTCTTTTGGGCACGCTTTGTTCAGGTCCGTGAAGTCTACGCAAACCCTCCACTTCCCACTTTTCTTTTTGACCACCACGGTGTTGGCCAACCATTCGGGGTAAAAGACTTCTTTGATAGCCCCCGCGCGCTTAAGCTTATTGACCTCTTCCCTGATTGCATCAGCGTGCTCCTTTGACGGGCGCCGGGGTGGCTGCTTCTTGGGGATCACGGATGGGTTGACGTTAAGGTGGTGACAGATGAAGGATGGATCAATCCCAGGGGCATCGCAGGGGTCCCATGCGAACACGTCAAGGTTCCTTTTGAGGAACTCAAGTAACTCCTCCTCCCGGGGAGGCAGCTGGGCCCCGACCTGGAAGAACTTCTCCGGGTCATCGTCAATTACCACCTTCTCCAGGTTCTCACATTTAGCATCCTCGGCAGCTGTATCAGGAGGCCCTGTAGCATATCTTTCTCTACCTGCTTGTATTTATCGATCCGATCCATCAATTGCCGCACGCTGGTGGCGGGCTTACCGGTTAAGGACTTCCTCAGGCCGTGCCCCATGGGTAGTCCATTCTGGAATGTGTTGATGGCGACAGCGTCATACTTGCCGTCCAGCTCGTTGTAAATCTCCCAGTACTTGTCCGAGTAAGCCTTGAGGGTCTCCCCGTCACGCATGGATAGGGACAGTAACGCGCTCATGGGCCGAGGAGGCCTGTTGTTCGTAACAAAGCGGGAACCAAAAGCCTGGGTCAGCTGCCTGTACGAGTCTATGGAATTCGTCCTTAGACCGTTGAACCACCTCATTGCCACAGGTCCCAAGCTGGATGGGAAGACTTTGCACATCAGCGCCTCGTTCTTAGAGTGGACAGCCATCCTCTGGTTGAACTGGCTCACGTGCTCCACGGGATCCGTTTTGCCGTTGTAAGCAGTGAAGGTTGGCTGCTGGAACCGCCGAGGGAGCACTGCCTCCTCTATACGACGCGTGAAGGGCGACTTGGAGAGCCGATCTAGCGTCTTGCTCATGGCGTCACCCCCTAAGCCCCTGGGAGTTGGGCTGTCACGCCTACGCCTCTGGTAGCGCTCCTCCTCGTGGGAGAAAGTCTCGCTGGGGGGTGTTCTTGACCTTTGCCTGTATTCGTCATCACTTTCGTCGTCAGAGGGCAGGTCAGGGCTGGGTTCGGACTATCTTCGCCGCGCACGGCGCAGCTTCCTCTTCAGATCATCTATCTAGCGCTGCATGGCCACCTTATCATCCTTTCTCTAGGAAGCGTGGCTATGGGCCTCTTCGGATCGCGTGGCGTGGCTATTGTCGCGCTTCTGGGGAACGTGCCCGTCCCGGCGGGTTTGGCTTCTGCTCGCTGTTGAGGTATGCACGCTTCCTTCTCGAAATCGTCCGTTCTCGTTCTGACCGCCCCCGGGGTCGCCATAGTTACCCTGGTGCCGGGATTTAGCCAGTTCATGTCGATGGGGATTTCCTTGGTGAGGGCCTGATCCTACCATGCTTGGCTGTTGTCCTTACTAACGCACGAGTTCTCCCCACAGACGGCGCCAATTGTAGGGACCGGTTTTGGGCACTTCTATTACTGAGAGAGTGGGCCCAAGCCCAGCTAGCCCTGCAATGAATTTATAGAGAATGAGTTCAAGAACTAGGCCCTAGTGAGGAATGCAACGGCCATGCATGGTCACACGTGAGTCTAACATCTTAGACGTGAATTGGGATGCACAATAATGCTTCTCGGACTGGCCTTTCAGAGCTTGGAGTTCTTATTATTTCTTTGAAGAATGGTTACAAGGTTTGAGAGAATACAAGTCGCTACAGTACTTCCTAATTCTGGTTTCTCCGTCCTTCCTTTCAAGAGGGACTCCTTACATTATATACATCTCTCTCAGTTGATCCTAGCCCTACATTTGTTGATCAGCTAGGCCACCACTTGAGAACCTGTCCCATCAGCCGCATTCCCATTCCTCCTGTAGGTTGTAGCGCCCAAGACAGCACTGTTCAGGGGTCCTATCCTCATTAATGCGGCCAGGGCGTTAGTTGAGGGCATTTAATGTGGAGGTGACAGTTCATCTGGGACTTGCTCCTCCACCATGCTTCCCTTGCTGGCGCTTGGTACTTGCTATTTGCTCCTTGGATGCTCAGGGAGACTTTAATTTGATGGTGTGCTGCTTGTCCACTTTCTGATCTCGGACGTCCGAGGAAGTTATCATCCTTGGCACTGTTTCCTGGGCAACTGAGCTTTACACTTTCGTCCTCAGACCTTGGACGCATCCTCGGCGTGGGCCTTTGGGCCTGGTTCGGAATGGGCCGGGGTTGCCTGACTCTTTCTGGCCCCACAGATATAATTAATCACATTAATCTTTTTTTTTTTTTAAAAATAAGTTACCTGAGACAACCGGTGGAGATTATAAGAAGAATGGACAAAATGCATACTATGGCCAAAATAGGCTTTTACCCCTTTCTCACAAACTTTCTAGCAAAATGCCCCATGTCTGAAACTAATTAGGGAAATGTCTCTATTTTGAAACTTAATTTTCTAAAAATCGAGTTTCAAATGTAAAACTCGATTTTTGGAACATCAAGTTATAGCGAACGTGGACTTAGAATTTTTTTTTTGGAACTCGAGTTCCATGTAAACTACTCGAGTTCCAGAATTTTTTTTTTTTTTAGTTCCCTATAACTTGATTGTTTAAAAATCAAGTATTAAATTGAAACTCGATTTTTAGAAAATCGAGTTTCAAAACAGGAATATTTCCCTAAATAGTTTCAGGTATGGGGCATTTTGCTGAAAATTTTTGACAAAAGGGGCAAATGCCCATTTTCTCCTGCATACTATTGCTCGGAAAAAGCCTACCATAAAAGGAACCAGGAGCTCCTGAGAACAAACATGGACCAGTGCCAGACCCCAGTTGATAGCTCATTTTTTTCTAGAAGCTTGGTAATGACTTGAAAATAGTATTAAAGTCATTTCCTGGAAGGTCATTCAAAAATTCTTGATATTCAGGTAATTCATGGCCTGGCTTTTGGCGAAGCTTGTCCACTTCCTTGATAAATTCAGAAACCACGAAAAAAGTATTTGGTCCAGAAGAACAACCCAAGTCAGCGATGGCTAGGCTCCTTGGCAAGGTGCTGCAGTAGAGATTGGTTATAGCTTCCTCTCTAATGGGTTTGGTCATGGATATTACTTTTTGCTGCCCAAAGTCCAAAACAAAGAGTTTGAATGATTTGTGATCTATATTTTGCACATGCTGTGCAAATAATTGACCCTCATCAATGAACTTTACCATAAAATACAAACATGGTAATTGCAAGATAGAGATGAACTGGGTGTAAAAATTATGTGCACATGTTACGTCTAAAGTACATTATTCTTTTGTCTTTCTCGTCTTCCACGAAAGTGGACAAAAAGCAAGTATAAAACTATTTACATCTAAACTAGAAATTGCATGCATAAGAGAAGATAGCGGAAGCAAGCTAGGTGATATTGCTTATGTGTGATGTCATTCAGTTTCTTGTTGTGGGTAGGTATTCATACAAATAATATGGTACTCTACCCTAATTAAAAAAAGTTATCTAATAAAAAAAGAATGACATAAATTAAAAAAGACTTGAAAAAACTAAATTTTACAGCAAGTGATTTACTTTCATTGATATGAAATGCCACATTTTGTGTTTTAAAAGTACTTAATAAGTACGGTAATGATGAGCACGTATATATACTAGATTCAAATTTTTTAGTATCGAAATTTTTCCTCCTGTAATTTATGACAAAATACGGCACACAAAATGCCTATTTTTTTTTTTAACTTGGCATTGGTCTGAATTGAGCAATCTTTAAGGGTGTGTTTGTTTGAAGGTGAAATAAGGTGGATAGAAAACTTTGAAAAGAAAATAAAAATGAAAACCTTTTTAGTGTGTGTTTGGTTGGGTAGAGAAGAAGGAAAATAAATAGTGGGACTCAGACGTTTTTTTTTCTGAACCTACCAAAAAGTTTTCTCCCCAAAAAATTGAAGGGAGAAAATGAGTTGCTTAATGGACGAAAGTGACCATGTGTACTTGCACATGGGCAATTCATCCCGTTCCTTTCTTTTTCTTTTTTTGTGCTTTCCTATGCATGTTGCATTTTCCTCTTTATTTTTTATTTTCCTAGAAGTTGCCTTTTTTCTTTTTCATTTTTTCATTTTTTTTTTGATTTCCTGAGTTGTGGGTGTGATAGTTTTTTTTTTTTTTGTTTTTTGTTTAGCTAAACATGATTTTTTTGGGACATGATTTTTATTTTTTAATAAATTGGGTGATTGGTTTTTTTTTTTTTTTTTTTGGTCACTTTTTTGTTTTAATATGCCATCATTTTTTTAACAAGGGTATATGAGTAAATTTATACAAATTCATTTTTTCCATCCTCTACTTTTCCACTCACAAGCAAATAAAAATGAGAGAAATTAAAATATTTTCTATCATTTCACTTTTTCATTCTCCCACCATTTTTTATCTTCTCACTTTTCTACTATTTCAACCAAAAGAACCCAAAGTTAGAGAATCATCTACCATCGGTATGTAGTTTGTAAATATTCATGGGAGGGGGTTGGTAATTAATTAAGTTTACTTGAAGCAAGGAGTTGTTTGCATAACTTGTTTCTTCTATTCCTCCATTCATGCCGAGCACTTGAACAACCTCTCTCTCTCTCTCTCTCTCTCTCTCTCTCGTTTAAGGTGCGTTGCTCAGTGAGTTTGAGTTGATTGTGTTGAGGGAAAGGAGTGTAGAGATGGGGCGGAGGTAGGGGGGCTCGAGGGGGGGCAGTTGCCCCCCCTGACCTTCCACAAAAAAAAAAAAAAAAAAATCCTATATAGTATTGCAATTTACAATACCTGCCATTTTGACCTCAAAATCCTTAAAAAAAACATTTAAGACCTTTTATATCACACTAAAACCCTAGCCTCCTTATTGTTTTCTCTTCTATCTTAACTTTTTCACAATTTCAAACACTTTATTTTTGCTATAGGCCAAAATTTTAACTTCTTAGTTCTTACCACTTAAAATAATAGAGAAAGAAATGTTGAATTCTACATAACTTTTTAAGAGTATTCAAAGCCATGAAAGTACAACTTTGCAGGTATATTTCTATATTCTTAACACTTTTACATTGATTTATTTTAAGGAATCAAATCACATGTTTGAATTCTATGTCTTTAAATTAATCTCTTAATTCGATTGTTATTAACTATGAAGTGATTTGTTTATTTTAATTATATAAAATGTGTACTTGTAAGCAATTAAGATTATGATGAAGCCTAATCACAATAATGATTTTCAAATCAAATTCTAAACAAACTTGTATCGAGGTATATTTTGCAAATCTTCCAATTGAGTAAATTAAAATAAGTATGCAAATATAAATTAAAACTTATATTATATTTGATCTTGTATGAAAATTACATTAGTATATACTTTTTTTTAAATATTTTGTTATTTATATTAATTAGTAATATTTAGATTAATTTTACTTTCAATCTAATCTTTCAATTCTCTCCGCCACTGGTGTAGAGGACCCAATTTATAGCCATCGGTACCTCCCTTTTCTCAAGAACCTAGTGATCATGATTATTTTGAATTCTTGTACGTAATAATAAACGTAAGCAAGACAAAATGTGCTGCAATGCAATGTATACTTGGAAGGCCTGGCCCTGAAGAAGGACTCTACCTGGTGTGGTTATAATCAACCAGCTTGCTACCGACAAAAAAAAAAAAAAAAAAAACAAAAACAAAGGGATATCTCTACGTAGTACGTACGCCTGACAAAAAATGACAAAACGTGGAATCCATGTTCATGTGCCACATTTTCCCCATAATTCTCATATATGATAAGATAAGATAAAATAACGAATCAAAGTCTATTTCACGGTCCTTTTGATCATACAAAAGTGAGCAACTCACGTAAGATAATGAGTGTGTTAAAGTTAAAGATTATGGTCCACACGCCTTCGACCTTTGCCAATGATATTGCTTGCTAGTCGCATCACGTAAGTCTGCCTCCTCGATCATGACAGAATGTGTTGCATGAATCTGCCCTACCTCTTGAGTCTTGCCGACACTCTTTGGCTCCTTGTGCTCTGTACGAAATGAAAATCTTATGTGATTTATTCATCAGAATTTTGTATGTATAATAATTAGGTGATATGGGGGTTATAATAATATCGGAATTGTAACAATCCAGCTTTGTCTTAGACCTTCCTTAACAATATATGATGCATTGCAAAAGAAATTCACATTTCATGTCTTAATTTTTAAGCATGAAACCTTATTGTTCATGTGAAGTAAGCATTTTTGAATAGTGTATTTTATATTTCAACCACTCATAGAATAACGTATGCATTCCATTGATCTTAAATATAGAATTTGAACGATTTTAGACTCCTTAAAACAACCAGATTAACCTAGTTAATTAGCCAAGTGATTAACTTAGTCAATTTAGACAATACTAGGTTATCACAAACATACAATCATATCAAAAGTATAAAGCAACCCAGGAAACCACACGGTAAAAACCTGGGGAGGATTTGACCTAGCTATCCTCAAGGTAAACCTGAATCCACTATGAAAGAATCGAAGTTCATACAAAAGGACTTACAAGCTCCCCGCTTGACTTCCTAATGCTACCCACTAGTAGAACTTACTGACACGACTATGTGCAAGCTCCGAATCCACAGACTCCTTCTTTCTTGGATTCTCCAATCAGCTACAAGCACCCGCGCTTATTATTCTTTAAGCTTCAATGGTAGCAACCGAGTTGATCATCAAGATGTTGATACTATCTCTACCTTGAAAACTCTAAGCTTTGTGTAAAGGAAAGCTCCTCTAGATCTCACAAGAGATTTACATAAAACAGAAAAGTATAAGCAACAATACAAATGGAGCAACTCTAAAAACGTGGCTAGGGTTTTTCTTTATATACCTAAGGTAAAAACAGAAAACCCAAAATGTTTAATGAGTTAGGGCTAAGCTGGAAAATTCTGCAGAAAAGCATTCTACCCGAGATTCGATCGATCGAGCCAGGCCGAAATGCACCAATGCATCTGCAGCCTCTCAATTCCAACTTTACATGAAAGACCCAACTTTGAGCAAGCCTAAACAAGACTAAACAACCTGTTTTGATCATGGTTTGCCAACAATACACATTAGAGTTCTAAATACACAAATTCCTAAATCTTTAGAACCTAACAAACTCCCCCTTTGGCAATTCGTGACAAAACACAAACACAAAGCTCAAAGTTTACAAGTAAAAAGCCCTTTACAAAAATAATGCTCATAAAACCAAAATTCAATCCTAACTACTATCCATCAGTTCTTGAACGGTTTTAGACCCCTTAAAACAACCAGATTAACCTAGTTAATTAGCCAAGTGATTAGCTTAGTCAATTTAGACAATACTAGGTTATCACAAACATACAATCATATCAAAAGTATAAAGCAGCGGAAATATGAAAGACACAATGATATGATCACCCAGGAAATCACACGATAAAAACCTGGGGAGGATTTGACCTAGCTATCCTCAAGGTAAACCTGAATCCACTATGAAAGAATCGAAGTTCATACAAAAGGACTTACAAGCTCCCCGCTTGACTTCCTAATACTACTCACCAGTAGAACTTACTGACACGACCACGTGCAAGCTCCGAATCCACGGACTCCTTCTTTCTTGGATTCTCCAATCAGCTACAAGCACCCACGCTTGTTATTCTTAAGAAAGTTTCTAAAGTTCTTGGCAAGGTACGCAATCTCTGTAGCAGAGAGCTCATCATCAAATCCACAACCATCAACAGACTTAAGAGCCATTGATTTGGATTTGTTTGCTTTAGGTAGGCCAGACTCATAGGACTGAAGAGATCCTACAAGCTCATCAACAGGGATGGTGTCCACATCCTTGCTCTCAGTAATGACAGTCACTTTGGGTCTAAAGTCTAGGTTGATCATAGATTTCACCCAAATTAAAAGCAGAATTAACAATATCATTCAATTTAGCATAGAATTCATCAAAAGATTCATCATCAGACATTCTAATGCTTTCAAATCTAGAAGTCAATTGCTGCAGTTTATTAATCTTAACTGCCTTTGTGCCTTCATGCATAGTTTGGAGGATTTTCCAAGCAGTGTGAGCAATCTCAACATTAAAGATTCTCTTAAATTCCTCCATAGAAACAGCATTAAAGATGACATTCATAGATTTGCTATTGAAGCCTGCTGCTTCTTTTTCAGAAGTTTGCCACTCACTCACAGGAGTAGTGGGCTTCTGCCATCCGTATTCAACGGAATTCCAAACCCTCTCATCAATAGATTTCAGGAATGCTTTCATCCTTACTTTCCAATAAGCATAGTTATTCCCATCAAAGTGAGGAGGAACAACAAGAGAGTGTCCATGTTCCATGACAACAGGGGTCAAGGATCAGCTCAGAGATCAAAAAAATCTCAAACAAGAGAGCTACCCGCTCTGATACCACTTGAACGGTTTTAGACCCCTTAAAACAACCAGATTAACCTAGTTAATTAGCCAAGTGATTAACTTAGTCAATTTAGGCAATACTAGGTTATCACAAACATACAATCATATCAAAAGTATAAAGCAGCAGAAATATAAAAGACACAATGATATGATCACCCAGGAAACCACACGGTAAAAACCTGGGGAGGATTTGACCTAGCTATCCTCAAGGTAAACCTGAATCCACTATGAAAGAATCGAAGTTCATACAAAAGGACTTACAAGCTCCCCGCTTGACTTCCTAATGCTACCCACCAGTAGAACTTACTGACACGACCATGTGCAAGCTCCGAATCCACGGACTCCTTCTTTCTTGGATTCTCCAATCAGCTACAAACACCCACGCTTGTTATTCTTTAAAATTCAATGGCAGCAACCGAGTTGATCATCAAGATATTGATACTATCTCTACCTTGAAAACCCTAAACTTTGTGTAAAGGAAAGCTCCTTTAGATCTCACAAGAGATTTACACAAAACAGAAAAGTATGAGCAATAATACAACTGGAGCAACTCTCAAAACGTGGCTAGAGTTTTTCTTTATATACCTAAGGTAAAAACAGAAAACCCAAAACGTTTAATGAGTTAGGGCTGAGCTGGAAAATTCTGCAGAAAAGCATTCTGCCCGAGATTCAATCGATCGAGTCTTTCATTCGATCGATCGAGCCAGGCTGAAATGCACCAATGCATCTGCAGCCTCTCGATTCCAACTTTACATGAAAGACCCAACTTTGAGCAAGCCTAAACAAGACTAAACAACCTGTTTTGATCATGGTTTGCCAACAATACACATTAGAGTTCTAAATACACAAATTTCTAAATCTTTAGAACCTAACAGAATTCAACCATTCCATTGATCTTCCGGAATTTAACGTTTTTTCTAATCAAACATCCACACCAAAAAAAAAAAAAAAAACCCCGATTTGCCAAAAAGAAAAGAAAAGAAAAAAAAAAGGATGAGATTTTGTGGAAGTTCTTTGAGTGCCGAGAGAGTGTAAGAGCACTGGTGCAGGAACAAGCGAAGCATATACAGCCAGATCAGCTCAAGCCAAAAAAATAATAATAATAAAAATACAAACCCAAATTAATTCGCCAAAAAGAAAAGAAAAAGGCGAGAATGATTTGGATTTTGGAAGGTCTTTGAGTGCCGAGAGAGAGAGAGAGAGAGAGAGAGAGAGAGAGCAGTGGTGGAGGAACAAAGAAAGATGAGAATGTGTTCGATAAGAATGTGTTGGATTTTGTGTTGGAAAAGGGGCGAAATTGGGTATTTGGGTTTATAGACTATATGCAAATTTGAGAAGGGTTATTTTTTCCTAGTACAAATTTGCTCTTGATAAGTTTGTTTTACTTATAATTATTATATCAAAATATAAGGATTAGAAGAAAGATCATTTGATTATGATCAATCCAAGATCAATTGCTAGTAGCCATATGGGCCATTATTACTGTCTAATCCCATTGAGTAAACCTGCGCTTCCATCCCTTATCTCTAACTTTCTATAAGCAAGTACAAAAAGATAGCCAAATAGAAAAACACAACTAATTCGTAGTTAATCTCTTGTTAGTACATGGTTAAGAAACTCCCACTGGTATAAAACATATTTTTCAAAAATCAATTATATGATTCTGTGTGTGTATGGATAATTTGAAAATTGGGGAATGATAAATTTGAATCCTAGATGTTTATGTTACAAAAAATGTCAACCAATTGAGTTACAAAACTCTTAGAAAGATTGATTATACATTAAATTTATTATGAAGCATATTTTATCGAAGGTAAATCATCCATTTTGCTTAGAAGAATCTACCTTTGTTATTAATTTTTGATAAATTTATCTAATTTTAGATTAGATAATCAAAATTTAGGAAATAATTAGCTATGTGTCTTCCAATCATAATTAAGTGCAACCAATAATAAGAGCTTTCCATCCTTTATTATCAAGAGTTGAATTTGTAGTAGCATATGTTAATATTGCCTCTGAGACCATGTCATTGAGTGCCATAGCCATAAGCTCATAAATGTAACAACACTCTTTGCTAGAGGTTTGGAACCTTTTTTAGATTGTTGGAGTATTATTTTGTTTGATCCTTTGGCCTTCAGGTCCCAAGGAACGGGCTATTTGTAACTTGGTGTGTGTGTCTATACAAGTTTATTGGACAAAATTGGGAAATGCCCTGTTTGGGCAAAAATAGCAGCTTTATGCCCCATTTCCCAAACTAATTAGGGAAATGCCCCTGTTTTGTAACTCGACAAACGGGAAATCGAGTTATATTGAAAAACTCGATTATCCAATGATCGAGTTATACTTGAGCCATGTTCCACTCTGGTCTACCAGCGTGGCATTTTCTTTCTGAAAAACTCGATAATACCAAAACCGAGTTATATAACCGACTATGCAGCTATCGAGTTATGCGCTTGTTAAACCTCTGTCTACCCTGTCTTGGTGTCAGGTGTACGGCACATGTCTTCGAACATAACTCGATTAATATAATATCGAGTTATAAAGCATACTCGAACTCCGTAGAGTCGAGTTATTCTCGCATATTACCTGCCCATCCCCTCCCATTGAGAGTGTCTTGCATTTCGGCTGAACTGATTGCACTCTGCAGCTCTGCTCCACAGTTGCGTCCGGACTCAAGTAAAATTTGTATCACCTCAGGTAAAAAACTCACACCATAATTTTGTCGCAATGGTATTTTTATTTGATATTGTAATGAATTTTTATTTTTTTGGTTGAATGAGTACATTTGATACAAATTTTTTTGGTTGAATTTTTAATTTTATGGCAATGGTATTTTTTTGGTTGAATAAGTACATTGGTGTGATTTTGGTTGTTTGTTGTAGTAAATGTTGGTCACAAGAAATTGTATTTTTTTGGTTGAATAAGTACATTGGTGTGATTTTGGTTGTTTGTTGTGGTAAATGTTGGTCACAAGAGATTGAAATCTTGACTATAGCTACATTTTATATTGCACATAATCATTATTTACCAAAAGTTGATGCACACTGTTAACTTGATCATTTGCTGTTATTGTATTCAGTGTCAATGTCTGGTTCTGGCAACCCAGAACTCTATAGGCCTCACGATGTGTTCACTGCTATGGGTCGTTGCTGGGTATTGGAAAATGAGTTCAGCTATCCAATCAATCCAAATCTGCGAAATAGTGCTTACGTTCACAATACCATGAGACAGGAGTGGGCTTGGTTATTTCGTGAACAGCAAATGTTTTATGATGAGTTGGTTGGTTTTAAGTTGCCAGTGCCTCGGCGACTCACATCACAAATGCCCAGAGACACGATTGACGAACTTCGTAAAGCATTGAACCGCATAAGAGAAGAAAATAATCGAATGAAAATACGTCTTAATCGATATCGTACCCAAGTTGAGATTTGAGAGTCAATAGAGGGAGGGTGGTACGAGCACGCACGATTCATGCAATCACTTCTTGGTGATCCCATTTATCAGTCAGATGTGGAGATGTCAGATGAAGAGTAATTGTGTCATGGTGTAATTAGACTTTGTTGGAGAACTATTTTGGTTTTGGTTAACTAGGTTTTAAATGTATGTGTGTCACTGTTGTTGCATTTGTACTATGTAAACCTTATTATTGATTTGTGAGGAGCATGCACGTTATTCGTAATTTAGATTATTCTCACATAACGCATAGAAGTTAAATATTCCCACACATGATGTTTTTCAATAAGCACCTACAACATAACACAGCAAACTTAAAATAACTTACACAATGTCACCAATATGCATGCATTGCATATTGAACACTAACACTACTAATATTATTAACTTAACCCTAGACACAACACATATACCACATAGGCATTCACTCTGACAGGTAGTCCTCGTAGTTGAGGACATTGTTACGTTCTGCCGAAGTGAGTTGCCTGTTCGTTGCATCAGCCAGCTCTTCCGCCAGTTGTAGCATGTGATACTTGGACCTACGGAGTATCATCAGATTGTTCTCTTTTTTTATTTTTGTCACCGCACGCTCATATTGGTGCATGTTTCGCCGTGGCAGTGTGAGCGAGGTATGGTCGACAAGAGGCGCTCCGAGTCACACGAGATCATCGTGTAGAGCGTTGGACTCGTTCATGCGAAAGTCCCATTCCCGGCGCAGTCCGGCATAGTATTCCGTCTCGTCGGAATCTCTCTCCCTCCTATAGTTATCTGGAAAACGAAGTAGCATCCAATTGCGCATTGACATTAGAAAATGTGACTTCTGATCGGTATGTGTATATGTTTTGCAAGGGGTAGATGTAAATGGGACTTTGGTATGTGTAGATGTTTTGTGGGTAGATGTAAATGGGACTTTATATAGTAGTTTTGTAAGGGCAAGTATTCACGTAGATGTGACTATATGTAAGGGTAAGTATTCATGTGAATAAAGATGATATGACTCGACTTGGCTATACAGTGGCACTTGTTGATATAGCTATAGCTTGTGCTACAACAGCGAGTTGGGTGATGTGTACTGCAAAGGAGGTTGTGTATTTATTCACGTGAAGACTATTCAGCATTCCTATGCTTCATCTGACATGACTTGACGAGACAGTGCTGAGTTGTGTTAAATGTATCATAACCTTTTCAGGGATGCTCTGCATCCTTGAAAGCGGTGCATTGCAAAAGGATGCATATCTGTGTATTGACGTGTGTATAGGTGATATGACTGTACAGGGTTCAACAGTGCGAACCTGTTGTGTAGCACACGCAGAACTGCGAACATCAGTGTAGCAATGGTGGATAGCTCACTCCCAAAATTGATGCATAAACTTTTCAGGGATGCTATGTGTATTCACGTGAGTGTGGATGGGTACTTGTGGTTAAGGTTCAACAGTGCTGAGCTATCCTATGCAACACTTAATGATCCCTATGGTGGTATTTGGCAAGTGAGATTGAAGAAAGCTGATAACAACATTTGGTCTAGAAACTTGGTTGGCAGGATTTCGTTGAATATCATTGTATCTATTATGGTTAAGCTTTCATGTTCTTATATTTGATAAGACTGCCACTGGGATTCAATATCCACCCATCAAGAATTGTAAATTGAAAGATCATCAGGTAGACAGAATAGACTTAGATGAAGATGATACAAACATATCTCCCTCAGATGATTTGCCCAAAAAACATGAAGTCAGAGAAAATGGTTGTTACGAAAATATTTTCTAGCATGTCTAGAGGAAGAGAGCAATCCAAGCAGCTGAAAAGTTCATGCCTAAAAATCCTTCTTTCATGGGTATCTCGCGGCCGCATAATATGGTGGTGAGCCTTTATACATAATGTGATTGTGATATTCTCTTAAATATGGCTTTGAAACATATATGCTTTAATGCCTAGTTGTTTCTCCTTCTTGTGCAGTATGGACCTGCTGAATTTCTTACCAAGTATATTATTGTGAAGCAAATTGTCACACTTCAATGTCTTGTGCTATTACCCCCCATCAAAACTTATTCAGCAACGAGATTCGGGAAGGGATGGGGTGCATTTTCGAAAGACAATAATTTAGAACAAGGAGATGTTTGTGTCTTCGAGGTGATTGAGAGGAAGCCTATTGTGCTTAGTGTCTCAATATTGTATTCCTGGTTGACCATCAGAGTTCGTACTAGGATAACCTGTTTAAATTTTAAACTAGTGATGTTTATGCTTATATTGGTATGTCTTGTTGAAGACTATTCAGCATTCCTGTGCTTCATCTGACATGACTTGACTAGACAGTGCCGAGCTGTGTTAAATGTATCATAAACTTTTCAGGGATGCTCTGCATCCTTGAAAACGGTGCATTGCAAATGGATGCATATCTGTGTATTGACATGCGTGTAGGTGATATGACTGGATAGGGTTTAACAGTGCGAAGCTATTGAGCAGCACATGCAGTACTGCGAACATCAGTGTAGCAATGGTGGACAGCTCACCCCCAAGATTATAATGAACCAATTTAGGGATGCTCTGCCTCCTCGAAAACAGTGCATTGCAAATGGTTGCACATCTATGTATTCACGTGAGTGGGGATGGGTACTTGTGGTCAGGGTTCAATAGTACCGAGCTGTTGAGCATGACATGCAGAATTGCAAACATCAATGTAGCAATGGTGGATAGCTCACCCCTAAAATTTTGCCTACACTTTTGAGGGATCCCCTGCATCATTGAAAATAGTGCATTGCAAAACATTGCATATCTGTGTTTTCACGTGAGCATGGATGATATGACTTAACAAGGTTCAACAGTGACGAGCTGTTGAGTAGCACATGCAGAACTGCGAACATGAATTGGCTGAACAATTCCAACCTCACTTGCCAAATGCTACTATTACGAGTAGTGAGTGTAGCAACACTGGAGAGTTTTATCCCCATATTCCCTTACAAACTTTTCAGCGAGTCTTTGTGAGTACAAGATGTAGTTACATTTTCTCAACATCAATGTAAAATTACATGAGTGCAACTATGCTTCCAAGGTTTACATCAATGACTTTTGATCATCACAATTGCAACATTAGGGAGCTTTGGAGCAATGCTACAACAAACCAATAACTTGAATGAAACATTTTAGAGGCTAAACAGGCTTTTAGGCATTTGGCCTATTCCTAAGTAAGCCAAATATCATCGTAATGATGACCTTGTGTGAGCCATATGGATTTTTAGTGAGTGAGTGGTTAGTTTTGTTTGGATGAGTCTGTATGTAATGTATTTATATAAAGTAGTACACTAGCAGAAATAAGATACACAGATACGTGTATATGATACAGCGACTTAATCAACTCATATAAATGAATTATTCGTATTATTGAATCATATGTGTGGTTGGTTTGTGTGGTTTGGATGAGTCTGTATGTATTGAATCTATTAAATTTTCCTACAAGTAATGTGCAATAAATCTAATTTGGGTGATGAGTGTTATGTGTGTAACATTTCAAGTTACACAGACAGAACATTGGAAACATGAACATATCTAACCGGAGGCATTTAATTTCCTAAGGTTTTTTGTACATTAGAAAGCAGAGGACATTGTCCAACCAAAGCACAAGAATCATATGCAGCAACAAAGAACAGCAGGGAAAACAAGAGAAACAACTTTACTTTTACTTAGCCAAAACTAATGAACAATTAATCTGTAGAGTTGCAAAAGTTGAACGTACATAATCATCATTTGTCAAACATTAACAACAGCATTTTGTATTGCACAGAATGTGTAGATATTAACAACAACGTCTAATGTTCGTAGGTAGAACTTTTTGGAAATCATCATTGCTTGAATCTGAGAAGTCTGAAATATCTCTTTCATCATCTAACGCAGTAATTTCATTAATAGACTTAATGGCTCGCTCTTGTGCCTTCCCCTTTAGATGCTTCCTAGCTTTTTGGATTGCATGAAAACGGTCTAGTCGCCTTTGCATTTGATTGTTTTCTTGTTCAAGACGAGCAAGTATGTTGGCAGGTTCATCTCTAGGTAACTCGGCTGAGCGTGCCTCAGGAACTCGTATCCTGTGCCATCGACAATACACCTCTAACTCACACCTCTTCTCGTGTAGGGTTGACCATGGTGGTTTTGCTACAGTGAACTTTATTGCGGTGGTATCTGTACTTAGTTTTGTAGGTTTGCCGACCATGATGTGCCCGACGCTTCCAAGACTCTCATACGTGTATATTGGCATATTAACGAAATCTCTCTTCTTTCCAAACCATTTCCCTCCGTAGTGGTCTGTGTATATCTGTAGTTGTTGATCTGTTGGAACTTGTGATGATTCATTTGTTGAAGTAGATCGAAACTTGTTTCGCATTGAACGATTTGATGTTGAGGCGTTGCGACGCATAGCTTAATCAATGTACGAAGTTAGCAGGGTAGAAAGAAGATCATTATTGTGTTGCATTTATAATGTAATGTCATGGTCCAAGCATTACAATGTCAGTTATTAGGGCTTGTCATGTCAATACAGGCTGGAAAAACATTATATCAACAGGATTTTAAAGGTTTCCAATGTCACATCAAACGTGGGAAATAGTTGCAACAATAGATGTAAATGGGACATCTGTGCATCCAATTCCACAATTGTGTATCCACGTGAGTGTGGGTGTGAAACAGTGCCGAGCTATTAAGCAGCACATGTAGAATTGCGAACATGACAATATAAACAACCGCGTCTGTTGGCGCATGTGCTGCGATTGAAGGAATTTGATATGACTAGAGTTGGTGCTACAACAGTGGGCTGGTGACGTGCCCTCAGAGTTCGAACTTGGTCTTCTTGAAACTTTGCTATATTAATTGTGTATAGCGACATACACTGAAATTACACTATATTAATGACTTTACTTGTGTTTGGTCTTTCACGAAACATATCCTGAACATCACAACGTTTATTATCTTTGGTCATTTTGAAGGTGTTTACACATCACGGTGTGTAAACTTCACAGTGTTTATTATCTTTGGTCATTAAACATTTAGAGGTTAAACGCATCACTCTTACAAATTATGCAGCCCCCATAGCTTGAAACACTGAAATATCTGTTCTAATCGTAGCCAATTAATGTGACATAGCAAGGAATGTGTGCGTGATTGGTCAAAACCTCTAATAAAAACAATTGCCTGAAGTCAATATATAGGTTGAGCCATTGCGCCAAGGAAAATCTCCTAGGTGGTTCATCGGCAATATCAAACCCTATAAACCAATTGTGCTTTCACAAACGTTCAATTTGTATTAATAATTACTATAATGTAATAACAGGTGAGCGCCGTATAGAATTATGAAATAATTCTTATTTACATTTTCGGATCTCCTTTATATTATATAGAATCACATAATAACATAAAAAATTGTTACAGTTACAACCATTTCAATAATACTAATAACAGTAACGATGGACATGAAACTAACCATCATGTGCACAAAATAAAATTACTTTCCACCATATGATGTTCTTCAAAGCTGCCACTAAAATAACAAAATATACAATTGGCTGAAAGCCACATCATAGTTGGTGTGAATACAATTCTCCAAATATGCTACAGCAAGTACTAAAAAGGAAGTCCCCCCTTGGGTACAATGGCCAATGGCAATCATCAAGAGTCAGATGATGGAGAAGGTGGAACCTGACGTCTAAAGTTAGCTACATCTGCCCGCAGAGCTGCAATGTCGCCAAGAAGACCATATAAAACCTGCCCATGGGTTGCTTGAGTCGTCATAATGGTCTCCATCATAGCACGAAGAGAGGGAGGAGGAGGGCCTGTCTGCGCTGCAGCGGTAGTGTCAACATCTACCTCATCATCACCATCCTCGACAACAGCAGCTGTGGGATCTCCATGCATGTCCTCATATGGAACATCATCTCCAGTAGTAGACTGTACTCGTGGTCTCTTGGATGAACCAACACTGGGGTCGCCAAACTTCTTTTGGGCACTTCGATGCTTCAGAAATTTGGCTCCTATGGGGGCTTGGATGTGAACCAACTCTTGGGAAGGAAAGTTCTGTAATCCTAAATATTTGAGGACCCTATGGATGAGAACTGGAAAGAATAGACCATGCCTCTTATACTTGCTCCTACGCACCTCCACAATGGTTTCAATGAAAAGGGAAGGAAAACAAATGGAACTATCGGTGATGAGGGCGTAAAGAAAGAAACACCTGTCTATAGGGATTGTATGGATATGAGAGATAGGAAAAATGTTATGACAAGCTATCCTAAAGAAGATATAATTAAGCTCAGTTAACTCACTCGAGCTAATACTTCGGTTAGAAACCCGAGTGACTGATCGTCCACAAAGAACATCCATAACATCATCAATACGAGGAGACACAGAGTATGGATAAGTAGGTGTGCGAATTATAGGTACATCAAGAGCTGCAGATACGATGCCCCTAGTTATTGTAAACGGTACACCACGTATCCACGATGCCACTTTGTGACCACCGCACTCCTCATGCACCGAGATATTCGAATAGAATTCTCTAATCAAGTCAGCTGGAGGGGGTTCTATGTTTGTACACAGGGACAGCCAATGCCTAGACTGTAGCTTATCACAGACAGAAGGATGCAATTCATGTAGATTGATTTGCCTTTCTCCCCAAATATGCCTACGCTTAATCAAGGTTTCAAAGGTTTGCTCATTTTCAGGTTTGTGGAACCTTAATTGATCAAACACCACTTTAGGCTTGGATGCAGCTTTGGATTTTCCTCTCTTAGCCCTCTTCGGAGCCATAACTAATTGATGGTCAGCAGTGGAAACATGATCAGGCATCAACAAAACAGAACCAAAACTGCATTTTGAAGAGATAAACACAACATTCCTACTACCTAACCCATTCATATTTTCATAGCCAAACATATCATTTCATCACAATCTACATAGACAATGAAGATTTTTTTCTTTGAAGCAGAGAACAAAAAACCATTGAATAACGTACTGCCATGTGTAGAAAATCATCCATACAATGTACCAACTAGAGCAGTTTACAACAATACACTGAAAAAACAATATTCTTACCAACATGTTGTTTAGTTGGTGAAATATTTGTAATGCATTTCGCACCGACTCAATAATTTGAAGATCTCTGACCTATAGTATATAAACTTCAGTTGAACTCAAATAGCGAACATGCAATTTATTAACATATTGAATTTTTTCAAAATGATCAATAATGTCACGCACCAATAGCAAGCATTCTAACAGCAATAATATTGTACAGGAAACATACAAGTGGATGTAAGACCTGAAACATTTTCGAACTTCGTAGCTACATGTAGTAAGTTTCACCAACTTGTACAAACAACCTTAAATTGCACAATGTACCAACTAAGACATAGAAACAGCATAAGGACTACCACACACATATGGAGCCACTAGCAAGTTCATTTTCTGGAAGGAGACTAGTTGAAGACAACCAAAGAGATAAGCAAGTAACCTTACTAACAACAAACCATTTGACTAGTCAAACACCCTATTTCATCCTAATGTACATAGACAATGAAGTTTGAAGCATCATCCAAAAATGAATATATGATTAACGCATCACCAATGTGTAATTTTAAAGACAATAATAGTTAAACGAGTCTTACCATGTAAAACCTTTGAAGATTTTGAGCGGAAAAATTGTCGATTCTAGCGGATGCAGCTGAGAGCAAGCAAAGATGTAATTTCGAACTGCTGCAAATTCTGCACAACAGTGGGAGCGTTTATAAATGTGGGTAATCACATATCTCGATTACAAAAAAATCGAGTTACATATATACTCGATAATCCGTAAATCGAGTTATGTGCTGTACCACGCCCAGACCCTGCCCACTTAGTTGGACTGATCCAGATGCAGTCCAAGAGGATTCCAACTGGCCAGAAGGGTCTTCCACATAAATCGATTATTCCAGAATCGAGTTATGTGCAGCATAACACGAACAACTCCTTTTAGTCCCTTCAAACCACTTCGGTCCAATTTTCTTTATTTGGTCCAATTAGATCCGTTTCGATCCAATTTTCACCACTTCGGTCCATTAAGTCAAGTTTGGTCCATTTGGTTCATATGGGTCCATTCAGCCCACTTTGGTCATGCAGCAAATAGAATTGGTCCAGTGAGGTCCACTTCAGTCCCGAAGGTCTACTTTAGTCCATTTGGTCCAGAAGTCCACCACCTTACATTCGCTCTTTATGGTCCATTTTGGTCCACTTCAATCCCTTAGGTACACGTTAGTCCATGAGGTCCTTTTGCTCCATTTCGTCCACTTTGGTCTCTTAGGTCCCAAATGATTTGGTCCTTTTGTCCACTTCACTCTATTAGGGTGGCCTTCGGTGAATTCAGTCCACTTCTGTCCAATTCAGACCATTTGCTACATATCTCGGTCCTTTTGATCTAGTTTAGTCCATTTTGTCCACTTCAGTCTATTGTTCCCTGTCCAGGTTCCCTGTCCAACTGACACTTGGCTATTTTAACCACGCCTGAGGTAAGTTCAGTCTACAATAATTTGTTTGAATTATTTGAATTATTCATGTTGTTTCATCTTTATTAATCTATATATTACTAAAACTTGAAGCGTAGCGTTTAATGCCGCTGCTCTCACGTTGCGTCACATCAGCTGCATAACCTATCCAATTTCATCCGTAAACTAACACATAGCAGTAAAACTCATGTTCCCACTATTACTAAAATCTCAAACCATTTAAGTTAATATAGATCATATACGGACTAAATTAAATTAACATAGTCATTTAACATAAATGAACTTCTGCGGGACTCACGTTATTGATAATTTGGAGAATATATTATATTTTCTCTAAAGTTTATATGACATTCGTATAAAATGGTCGTGGGATCTTTATTAATTGTTACAAAATAAAGATTTGTTGGTAAGTGTTAGCCAATAGACTAAAGGTTGTATTACCAGCTATGTAACATGCTCAGTACGTAGATGACTATGTAACATGGATGGAGGAAACTCCAACCATGATAGAAGATGTGATTGATTCAGATGTAAATCAGTTTGTTTCAGAATTTGAATAAATAATAGAAGTACTGATTGCGTATCAAAAAAAAAAATTATTCATTGGTGGTTTGGGATATTGCAAGATCGTACAAGCTGATGTAGCACTTCTCTGTAGTTGAGTTCAGTAGTTTTTTTTTTGTTTGTTGATAGGAAGCATATGAATTTCATTCAATCTGAAATTGAAATACAACAGAGAAAATGCAAAAGCATTACAAGCAAATTTCCTAAATAACAATATGTTCAACAGGACTTGGTATAGTCCTTTCCCAAACCTGACACATATTAGTGATCCTGGCGACTTTTGCAAGTTCATGGGCAACTCTGTTGCCTTCCCTTTTCAAATGATGAAAGGAGCACCAGCTAAAAGAAGAAGAGACTTCCCAAATATCTGCCATGTATCCTAGCTCACCACCAAAGACCCCATCATTGATAGGTTCAATAATGGACAAGGCATCGGACTCATGAGAGACCTCCATTTTTGCTGCAAGGAGCACACCTTCCAGAACAGCAATAGGCTCTGAAATCTCAGCAGTAAACACACGCTGGGAGTACCTTGCTAGAAGCCGCCAGAATTCTTATGAATTGCTTGATTGCGACTCCACCAAATTGACCAAGCAACAGCAAATAAAAGATGTAGATCATTTGGAGAGCCTTTTGCAATGAAATCAAGGGCAGCCCATAGCATTCTTTAGTGAGAAGTTGAATGAAGCAAAACTTAGGTATTCTACCTATGACAAGGAATTCTATGCTATTGTTCAAGCCATCAAGCATTGGAGTTACTATTTGGCCTACAAGGAGTTTATTCTACACACCAATCATGAGGCTTTGAAATATCTCAATAGCCAATCTAATGTGAACAAGAGGCATGCTAAGTGGGTAAGCTTTTGCAGCAACAGAAATGACACATTTTATGCAATCTGTCCATGCACAAGTCAAGGAGAGAATTGAACATTCCAATGCAAAGTACGAAGTTGCTGCTGATATTCACCGAAGGAGACTACTTTTCAAGGAAGGGGACCTTCTATGGGTGATTTTGACTAAAGTAAGGTGTCCTCATGGCTCCTATTCCAAGTTGGGAGCAAGGGAAGTAGGTCCATGCAAAGTATTGACTACAATCAATGACAATGCCTACACAGTCCAACTACCCCCTCACTTAAACATTTCTACTGCCTTCAATGTGAAGCATTTGAAGCCTTATTTTCCAACTGAAACTTGAGGGCAAGTTTCCTTTATGGAGGGGAGTATGATGCAGCCACCCTCTATCCTTAGGACTGACAACCAGCCAGCCAACCTTCTGACCTCTTAGGACTGCCAACAGCCCCTTATTTTGACTGCTAATATCTGCCATATATCCTCTTAAATTACAACTTTAACTTATGTAACTATTGGCTACTTTATTTCCTAATAGTTAAAGATTATAAATAGGATAGCTATGTAAGAGTACAATCAGTTTTTGATGTGAATTTAACTTAGTTTTATACCTGGACAGAAACTTTGTTTCTCCAGTTTCTCTGTAATTCCAGCTTTAATTCTTAATTTTAATGCAAGTCTAGTTCAAGTTCTCAACCAATTGATTTTGGTTTCCATCACTTTGCAATCAAGTTTACAGTTCATGCAAGAGACATTAAACTTCACTAATTGCATATTTGCACGTATTAAGAAATCATAATATAGAACAACCGATATCAAATCACAAAAGGATTCAACAGTAAGTAGATCATAAATACCAACACACAAATCACACAAAACAACTCAACCGCTATAGATCATAACTAAAAAATACCAACACAAAAATCAGCCATCCAGTCTATACATAAATACTGGTAAATACTAACAACTCAACAAGTTCATAAGTCTTGACAAAACATCTGCTGAAACATAGTCCAGAACAGTACATATCCAACCTTCTATTGTCAATGCAAAGTTAGTAACCACTTAATGAGGGCATCTGAAAATGTGGACTTTGAACACAACTTCGTCCCTCATAATCACTTCAAATACACACACATCTCCTAATCGCAATGTATTGTCCCTCGCAAATGCAGCCCAACCAGCAGATACGACACAGGATGTGTATTTTCCTTCATAAATGTATAACTTCACAGGCCATAATCGGTCCACAACCTCGAGCTTCACAGTGAATGTACTTCCTTTGGTGGTGTAGTCCTTGGTAAAGCCTTCGCTTGGTAAGTAGTTGGTAATGCCATGGGGTAAGCTCTGTACAAAAAATGTCATCAGACATACAATTAAAAAATAGTTACCCATTTGAATGAAATGCAGTTTTCAGGCAGTACTATTGATGTCCTTCTACCACCTAAACATGATACTATTTGAACTAACACAATGAAGCAAATCAACAAGTCTCTGCTACATGCTTTCTAATTGATCTATGGAAAATCAAAGTTAATGGGAGTTGCATTTCTAAAACCCAACAATATGTTCAGCTGGGAAAGCTTACCGCACGATCCTTGCCATTAATGTATGATGGATGAATGGTAACCGTGAAAAGGGGATTTTCTGATTTGAAAGCATTCGCTCTCACAAGAGTTTCAGCTACACCAGCAACCCCATGAGCTGATCCTGAAATGACATGGAAATATGAAGTCATGCACATGAAATTTATAGTGAACAGGCTTACAAAATCAACCAGTTCCTTACAGAAGTGTAAGATTCATACCTGAACTCTCTCCCCTAGTCAAAGATACCCCAAATGGCATTTTCGATTTCTCTAACCTTGACCCCTTAGAACTTGATGGATTGGTTTTTGCCCTCTTATGAGGTAGAGGTACTGGTGGTTTCTCCCCTTTACGATCTTGGAGTTCAGCTGCAGGATACTCTATTTCTGTTGCAGTGGCGTCAAATATGAGTACAGAAAATTCTGAATTTCCTTCATATCTGAACACTAGCAAGTGCCCCAGGGCTAGAGCATGAGAGCTTGCAAATTCACACCAGCCATTTTCAAAACAAACCTCTCCATCAGACTTTGCCAACTTCACTTTCCATTTTGTACCATTTGGAATCGTAAGCAAGGCCATATTTGACAGATGACCGCCATATTCGATTATAAACTTCTTTGGAATCCACTGTAAAAAGACGAACATCAACATAAATGCAAGCTTTGTAAATAAACACATGCAATCAATCAAGTGAAATTTGAGTTGTGCAGTCAGTATCAGTACCATTACAGGAATAAATAAAAAATTATAAATTGCAAAATTGTCAGATACTCGGTGAAAGACTCATAAAATTCAAAGATACCCTACATGTACAAATTATACAAATATAATCAATCAATCGTAATTAAAACCAACACCACAACTGAGGGGTGTGATTAACAATGGTTCAGTTTGGGGATTTGAGGAGAGAGTGATAGGGAGGGAAATACACATGCCAAAGACAAAAAAATCAAACACAGAAAGAAGGATTATATAAAACAGTTTATAAATGTGAAATTTATGCAAGGTACCTGGAATATCAACCCAAACCAAGACCAATTCACATCAAGTATAAGACCATCCACATGCTTAGTGAGGAAGGAAAACGAAGCTTACCTGAATTTCTTGTCGGTACTAATTAAGCCAAAGTAATAGAAGAAATTTTCATCACATACTTATACTCTCTTTTTATGCTACAACTAGAGTGGAAAATTCACATTTAGAACAAGCCTATAGTAATTCACTAACAGCATCAATTAATATTTTAAAGAGTAAACCATATTGCATTTGAGACAAGGTAATGCCAAAAGAATTTCATAAATTTAGTGTGACAGAAGTTTTCTGTATGTCGAAATGTTCAGAGGTGCAAACCATTAGATAATCCAGTACTAAATTGGAGCTAGTTAGCAACTATAATTTAAAGCATATCATGATCAGAAAAACAACATTAAAAAAAAAACGAGAAGATTGAAATAAAACCATATCGTTTAGTATTTTTTTTTCTAAAAAACTTTTGGGTTTTCACAGCTTTTATCAATTTTTTTGTTATTATAAATCTGATATTCTTTTCATACCAACTCGAAATTTTGTACATTTCACTAGTTTGATGCAAGATGTTATGATAACTATGTGTGCATAACTGGGCAATGAAATGAAGTTTACTTACAAGCTTTCCGTCTTGAAGTGTTTGAGGCATAATAATCTTGAAAAAGTGTGTGGGAAGATCAGCAGGATCATCCACATTGTCTCTCCGCCATTGAGAAGTCATCGTACTGGTGTTCTCCAAACTGTTTCTTCGCTGAGATTATGAAATGAAGTTGAGAGACTGTGCACTGGCGAGTACTAAAACAGAGTGTCCAAGATGGTGGTTCATATTCCACATAACTCGATTACTAATAAATCGAGTTACGTTCAGTGTAACTGTAACGAATCCATGTTGTGTGCACTGTAACTGACAGGAATCCATGATGTGGGTATTGGCTTGCACAGAACTCGACTCTTCAGATATCGAGTTATTTGTAACAATACTCGATAACTACTTAGTCGAGTTATATGCACTGGGCTGCCACTCCGAGCCCAGATATTTGGACTGATCCCGATGCAGTCCAAGTGGAATCCAACTGTCCATAAGAATCTTCCACATAACTCGATTCTAGTATAATCGAGTTACGTGCAGCGTAACACAAACAAGTCCTTTTAGTCCCTTCAAACCACTTCGGTCCAATTTTCTTTATTTGGTCCAATTAGATCCATTTCGATCCAATTTTTACCACTTCGGTCCATTCAGTCAAGTTTGGTCCATTTGATATGGGTCCACTTGGACTGATCTATATGCAGTCCAAGAGGAATCCAACTGTCCAGAAGAATCTTCCACGTAACCCGGCTATTGAATAATCGAGTTACGTGCAGCGGGGCTTGCAAGTAACTCGATTATAGGGAAATCGGGTTATTTAATTATTACTCGATTTTACAGTAATCGAGTTATGTACACTGGGCTTCCACACCCAGCCCATATATATTTGGACCGATCCATATGCAGTCCAAGTGGAATCCAACTGTCCAGAAGAATCTTCCACGTAACCCGGCTATTTAATAATCGAGTTACGTGCAGTGGGGCTTCCACGTAACTCGATTATTGTAGAATCGGGTTATTTAGTTATTACTCGATTTTACAGTAATCGAGTTATGTGCGCTGGGCTTCCACTCTTCAGCCCATATATTTGGACTGGTCCATATGCAGTCCAAGTGGAATCCAACTGCCCAGAAGGATATTACACGTAACCCGGCTATTCAATAATCGAGTTACGTGCAAGTCACTGTTCACAACCACACTAATTTGCATCCACTTTCGTCATAATAAAGGTGGACCTGTACACAAACCACATTGATCAACAACTCATCCATATTGTTCCAACTACTTTCATAATCAAATCATCCATACAATTCCAACCACATCCATAACCAAATCACTTCATTAAACAATCACATGAAGTGAAAATCATCCATACAATCTACAATGGAAATAAGGAGCCATTATCTATCATAAAACCATTGAACCAAGTTGTTGACCTCAGATGATATACCTCCTCCTTCCAACAAAGCTAGGTGATAGTTGTATTAATTAAGTATAGCATATACTATTTTATTGAAGTGTTGGTCAACCTACAGATAAGAAAGACTTGGACTTGGGTGGGACATGGGCTTGGGCCTGAGCATGTGCATGATTTCTATATGGGCTAAACCCAAGGCCATGAAAGATCAAAGTGCATTTAATTTTAGCCCCAAATCCATCCTCTCTATGGGCTGGAGCAGCCCAATTTTTTTTCCAAGAAATCAGACATGAAAAAATATTGATCTAACCATGTTCAATCCATAGGGTGGCTACTCCTGCTCGTAGATTTACAAAGAGTCATTGTATGTGTCGTGTTACAATGACTCTTGCTGGTCCATTGAGTTAGAAAAATAGCAAATAGCATTCACCTAATGAATGCTACTCTTCTTCCTAATCTCCCTTCTCTTAGTAATTGAGTACAACAATAAAGAGATTTTATCAACTAATTAGTTACCTTTTACAAGACAAGACAAATAAAACTTCTATCAATCTACTTTTATTTTTGGATAATTCGTTTATTACGATAAATAGTAAAAAAGAGAAAATATTATATTAATGAAACCAGAGTCTTGTCGATGTTATAGTTCAAATCTTTCTATTGTGGTCAGTATAAATGGAGGGAGAGTAAAGAGGATTAAAGTAAAGTTAGCCAAATAACTTTACTCTACTCTCCCCTCATCCGAACTATCCATTAAAGAAATTTGGTTCAAATCTCAAAATCTCTTATTTTTTGAAAGCAATAAATTATATTAATGAGGGTATAATTATTGACAGGTATCCCATGCTGCCTTTTTTAACCCAAAAAATACAAAGTCCCTAGCCTTTTCTCTTTCACTTTTCTGCTCCATTCTAGGTTGACTTCTCTTCCATCTCTTTAATTTCTTTATGAGTTTTCCCACCGGTATATTTATTAAATAACCTTGTAAAAGCTAGTACTAGCTAGAGTTTATTTTGACACACGTTGTTGCAAAAATTATCTGGCTATATAAGTACACATCACACCATGATAATAGTAGGTGCACTTGGATCGGCAAATTAAGCAATGCCATCTTCACAGCCAGTGTGTCTAGCTAGTTCTTATCATTTAGTCTTGAGCATCGAGGAAGAGCTCGCCAAAGACCCCAAAATCACAGTCCCAGAACGCTATGTTCACGTTGGTCAAGACCCTCCAATTCTAGAAACCCCTATACCAATCCCCACAATCGACATGAAACAACTTGTTTCCCTAGAAACCAAAGACTAAGAAAAAAGGAAGTTGCATGAATGTTGCAAATAATGGGGTCTCTTTCAGGTTTTTTTCTAAACTATTATTTTTAATTAGTTGTCAATTCATTAACAAACATGATAGTTTGGGCTTACATTTCACTTTTTGTGAAATTCATGTGTCTTTGTAAATTTTCTTGGCTGCATGCATTGGAAAAGATATTATCACTTTCTTCTCAAGTAAACAACCTAATAGTTGTCATATTGTTGTTGCGCAGTTGGTAAATCATGGAGTTAGTTCTTCACTCTTGGAGAAGCTGAATGATGAGATTGAAGGATTCTTCAAGCTTCCTTTGGAAGAAAAAATGAAGTACAAGATAAGGCCAGGTGATGTTCAAGGCTATGGAACCGTGGTCCGATCCGATAACCAAAGGCTTGACTGGGGTGATAGGATGTATATGATAATAAACCCTCTTCATAGACGAAAGCCTTATCTCTTTCCAGAGCTCCCTTCATCTTTGAGGTTCCCTCTCTCTCTCTCTCTCACATTTATCATTTGTTTTGTTTTTCATAAGCTTTACAAACTAATACATCGTTAATCACAACAAAAAAAGTTATATTTATTTTTAATTTTGTTAAAGTAGCATCAATTATATTTATTGTTATATAAGTTTGTTTTTAGTAAAATTTGTAGCTTTCCCCTTCTTTATTTTGGGTGGCTTAAGTTTTGGGTCGCTAAACTAATTTTCTGTTTTCACTAGAGAAACTTTGGAGGCTTACTTATTAGAGTCACAAAGAGTTGCTATGCAACTTTTTGGTTATTTGGGAGAGCTCCTAGAGATGAAAATGGGAGAGATGGAGGAGTTTTTTGAAGATGGGATGCAATCTGTGAGGATGACATACTATCCTCCATGCCCACAACCAGAGATGGTTGTAGGTGTCACACCTCACTCAGACGCAGCTGGTATCACCATCCTCCACCAAGTTAATGGAGTCGAAGGTTTTCAAATAAAGAAAGATGGTGTTTGGAATTTGGATACTACACATTCACTAAGTTAGTGAAGAACTTAAATCATAGTATGTTTCTCACTTTAAAATATAATGAAAGATAAAACTCATTTTCAGTTAACGACAACAATTATTGTGAAGTTTTAATTACCAGGTAAACATGCTGAAGATATTTAATCAAACAATGGTTTCAACAAAGGTTCAGGAATTGTTGCCTCACCATGAGTTCCCAGTATGCAGACTCTACTGTTATGTACCTCCTTGTGCTGCCATTGTACCATGTCATGTACTCAGCAAGGTATGTCGTATCACCGTCCAGGAGAGGGGCAGCGCGAACAAGTTGCTCTCGGATGGCCCATTGCTGAATATGGGCATCATGTTCTGCCACCCAATCCTTCTCCCATTTACCTTGGAGGGATATCTTGTGAAGGTCGTTTGACGTATCCACAACCATTGGAACCGGTTGCTTCATTCCAAATTGACGGAAGACCCGCTCGGGATGATGCCCCTCCACTATCCAAAAGTATATCAGTGGCACCTCGGCCCTCCAAATATGCTGGCCGGCAGAGCAATACGCAGGCAGGGAGCCCAGTGCAAACGTGTACGGCTCCCACACAATCTGCATAAATGAATCATTATTTTAGTGATTATGTGAAGATGGATGGTTGACATTTGTCATGGAACTTAAAGACTATTTATCAGCAAATTATTTGATTACTACTACACTGCAGTTTCAGATTTGAAATATCTAAACACAAGCAGGTTTATGACAACATGGACTTATTCCCCATAAAACGCACACTAGAAAAATGCATATAAATTAGACAAGTTGCATATCAATATAACACTCAATACAGGCTTTTCATAGCAACTAGACATATCAAAGATGAAGGTGTGCAAAACCAATCATTGCGGAGACCTCAAAAGTAGGAAATTGTAAATGTGATATACAAGATACAAAACACTAAAATCTAGTTTATTACCAAAAGGTTGAGAGAAAAAGCACAAAAGTTTAAAAATAAATAAATAAATACAATAACGAAATAGGTTAGAGCCAAACACACTAATATTTTACTTGGGTTTCATTGACATTCTAACCATACACTAACACACTAATATTTTCCCTAGTTTCATTGACACCATACATAACTAACTGAAATTTAGGGTGTTTAAGCTCAAACATAAAAGGTTAAAATTTATTCTTTCCACTCAGTATTTTTTGTCAACTCCAACTATTTTTCAAGTACTTTGAGCACAAAAATATATATAAGGACTCATTCTTGTACTAATGGTAGTAGGACCAATAGTAATGGGAGTCGGTGCATTCACTAGTAAACTAAAAGCCTAATAAGGTAATAACTAATAAAAGACTTACTAGGACTCGTAAGAAAATAAAACCTAAGATACTTACGATCTCCTAGAAAATCCTTGACTCAACTAAATCAGTGTAGTCAAAGGCGTTTCAGGCGAGCGCCTAGGCGCTCAGGCGAGGCGAGGCGGCGTAAAAGCGCCTCAAGGTCACTGAGGCGAGGCGCCTTTAGTGAGGCGAGCGCCTCTGTCGACTAGTCGCTCGCCTTGAACCGTTTTTCCAGGCGTTAGGCGAGAGCCTCTGTCGCCTCTGTTTTCTTTCCGTCGGTTTTGTTTTCTTTCTGGTGCAGAGGACCTTTTTTTTTTTCGAGGAACAAGGTGCGGAGGACTTGGTTACGTTAAAAAGATGACTGGCTTTTTTTTAAATTTATAACTCAATTTTGTCTTTTAGTAACATTAGTGGGGTTTGAGTTGGCAACCACTAATGTTTCAGACTTCAGCTTTTGAGAACCACAAATAAATAATAAAATAATATATAAGTACATAAACTTTCCAGCCACTACAGCAGTTGCCCAACAGTACCCTGCCTCAACAGGTTTTATTTCTACTTTCAAATTTTATAACATTATTTTATTCCTATTTCCTACATGTAATTTTAATTTAAAAAACTCTCTTTTTTACTGTTACTTCTCATTCTCCGGACCTCTTTTCTCTCTTTCCTTTTTTGTTTTTGTCTTTCTTCTTTTTTTCTACTCTTTTCTTACTCAGAGCAGCTCTCTCTGTTCTTTTCTTTCCTCTTAGCTCCCCTCTGTCAGTTTTTCCCCCCTCTAGTCTCTAATAGCAACTCTCCTCTTTTTATTTTTATTCCTATACTCTCTCTTCTTCTCTTTTTGGGCTCTATTGGATTCAATACAAAAACTGGTTTTATAGACTAATTCCTATGCATTAGGAACAAAGTAAGAGAGGCTTGATTGTAATTTTCAGTGCATTAATATATATGATTTAAGCTCTATATATGTTAAAAATAACCATATTTAATATTTAGCGCCTTGCTTCACTCGGGCTAGCGCCTTTTTGGTGCCTCGTCGCCTTAGGCGATACAAGGCCTTAGCGCCTCAAGGTCGCCTAACGCCTTTGACTACCTTGAACTAAATTACCAAAATATCCCTAATCCACAAGAATTGCAAAAACTACAATTTGTCAACATCAACGAAATTTACCATAACTTTTAAAATACAAATACAAACCCAAATTAAATTTCTTTTTTGACCCTTAGGCAAATATAACTGGGCCTTTAAACCACTCAATTTTCAGTTCCATTGGACTTCATACTTGAACCCCAATTAAATCTTGAATAGACAAAATAAATTGCACTATTAAATCAAGGTAGTATTAAATCAATCTTATCTGGACCTCTATTAATTGCACTTGTTCTTTGTTTTTGTGTGCATAATGAATTAAAATTTGGTAAGCTGGATATGGGTTTCAGCTGATGGTACTTGATATCTGAGTCCAAGTCTAGTGGGGGTGGGGCATATTGCATTTGAATATGAGTCTGTATGCAAATGTCCTTTGGAACTTAACTCAGATAGCAACCAGATAGCGGTAAAAAAGAACCAATTAATTTTACCATATGTTCTGGCTTTTTATTTCAAGATTCAATTCCTAAAGAATTTGGAAGAAACTGAGTAATGAATGTCTTAAAACTACAAAAGTATATTAAAGTTTTCTGTCATCGAGGTTTATTTATTTATTGAGTAGCATTAGCAAACTCTATTTTATTGCAACATCTATGTAATTGAGATGTGAAAGTTGGGCACAATTCAATCATGCATCACAACCAAAATTGGAGGGTTGACTTGTTAATATGCAGTGTAATGGCAAGTGTGTCTCCTGCCCAACTAATTGAGAATGTACAACATAACTGGACCATGGTCGTAAAATTTGTTCATGCTCGAGTAAGTTTAGATATTTCGGTCCAGCACAACCAACCTAGCAAGGAACCAAAATTCTAAGATCAACTCAATCGAGGGAAACAAAAATAAAAACCTCAAATTATGGCGAATTGAGGTCGTAAGTTAACTGAATACGAATACCTGCTCTGCCCGTACTGTAGCCAATGACGTCCGGTACGCAACAAGGACGTGTGTGGCATGCTGTGCGGTGCTCTTTGGCCCACTCCACCTAGCAAACATGGGGTTTAGACAAATGGTCGTTATTGAACTTTCGTGTGATGAACTGTGAACAATGTCATTACTGAGAACAATGCTTTATATTTTTAATCCATATAAGCATTAGCAAAGTTTCGTTTCTTTGTTAGTTTGGCATATTTTTAATTATATCAAAGATAAAAATTATATATAATATACTATTACACTTAAATAATGAGAACTCGATGAACGTACCTAATGGCAAGGGGCCCTGAATGCACTGGCAGTAAAGGTGGCCTCGCAATTGGGCATATTCGTGGGAACCTTGAATAGGCCCACAGCTCCACCAACACCAGTGCTCCTCCAATCTGCATTGCATCCTTCATGGATGCTCTACAAAGGTGTCTGTAGAGCCAGGCCAACGCTGCACTACCCCAGCTATATTGTCTCGCATTGCTGATTGGGTTGAGGAGCTGCAGAGGCAGGAGTGAGACCCGGTCCGCCGACTTGTCTATGAACAACAGGGCCCCCAACCAAACAACTAGGTGGTAGCAGGCATGTTGCTGCACTACTTCATCACCGGCGTCCGCAGCTGGGGGAGCGGCAAACCGTGCATCAAGCCACTTGTATTTTATCCTCGCCCCAGTAAGGGTAGACTTGTTTGAGTTGGGTATCGAGGGCGGAGGTTCATGGCCCAACAACTCTTGGCACAACTGACTCCAGTTCATGTCTGTCCTCCCAGTGACAGGCAACCCATCCACTGGAATCCCCAACATCACCTCTATATCTTGCAAGGTGATGCCCATTTCTCTATGGGGTAAGTGGAACGTGTGCGTCTCCGGACGCCACTGCTCGACCAAGGCCGTGATCAAGGCGTGATCGATTTCCATACCGGGAACCTTGAACAAGCCAGTGAAGCCTGCTGCATCTATGTACTACGTGATACGTGGGTCTAGCCCACCTTGCGGTAGTACACATTTGCGGCGTCGAACCTTTACGATGCCAGGCACCTGCTGCATCGATTTCCATTGTGTTAGGTAGTACACACGAAGTAATTATAAAACGGAGATGTATTAATAATACAAATACATACCTCGTTGGCGGCGCCACTCCAAAGCGGAGTTGACCGATGATCCGGCTGCCGGTGCAACTGGTTACGATCGTCGGGTCCAGGCTGCACTTTATCCAGTGCCTGCATATCTGACATGGCAGCAAATAGATTGTTAGCAATTATTCATGATTCACTCTATGACAAGATGTAATTACAATAGCAAATCATGCAGTCCGGCATAATCATATAGTAATCAAATTGTGGGTAAAAACTCATAAAAAAGAAAGATGACCATATAACGATCAAGTATTGCCATAAATGAAAGATGACCTCCTAGAATTTACAGTTCAGATTCCAATGTTCAAAACCCCTATCCCCCAACTATCAAATAAATGCATATTAATAGCTATCATAATTATCCAATTTCATATTTGGACAAAATTTAAAGGAGAGAAAAAGTAGTATTCAGTAAAACTCTCCTTTAGTCAGGGTTACCGACTAGTTAAAATAAAAATAAGAATCAAAGAAATTAAAAAAGAATCAAGAAACAAAACATTCAGATAGACAAGGATGACCTTTCATATTTTAGTGTTATAAACTACTTTAAAGACTTCCTTCACTGTCTTTTATTAAACTGCAACTATGGGGATGGTCTTATACATTCTATGACCAATATAATGAATTTTTAGTTCAAATCACAAAACTCAACCTTAAGCCATTCGCCTCTGTACCAAATTGCTGCCTCTCCCACTTTAAATCAATCAATTGAAGAGAAAAGAAGGGAAGAGATGGGGGGTTTGATTTAAGGCAACTCACACAAGTATCAATATATTGGTCACAGAACACAAACCCTTGATGACATATTCATGATACCAAGGTAAAGTAGATCATCTCAAGATAAAAAAATTGGAAATTACAAGCTATATATATGCACATCCTTCTTAAAAAACTGACTTATAAAAAACCAATTGCATTTGATAATAAAATGAAAAATGGTAATAATTTCAAACACAACCAATTGTTCACACACAGTGAGTCTTTGTGAATTATCTTTTTCAATATCTCATTTTATTACACTTCATTGTATGAACCATGGGCTAGTAGCACATAGTATATAATGAAGCTGTTCCCACATAGTATATAATGAAGTCAAATAAAAGGCCAGCACACATATAATAGAAATATAAGGCTTTTCTTTATCTCAGCACTGAGGCTAGTATCAGGTTTTAAGACTTCTAGATGTTGAACACATGCTTACCCAAAGTTTAAGTTCAAAGTTGAGGCAATAGCTAAGCCATTTTAGGCAGCCAGTTACCTATTCTATTGTGGACTCAGCTGAATTAACCATCGTAACATAATTAAAATATTCTGTTACCAAGTATCAATCTATTGGTCACATAACACAACTCTTGATGACAAATTTCATCTCAAGCTATATTGACATATCATCTCAATAGTTTATTTATTAACAAATCAGACCAACAGTTATTTAAACCCAAGATGCCAAGATCAATAAAAATTTGAGGCACTAGGATTCAGTGCATACATTATGCATTCAGCACAAAAGGAGCAGTCAAATTTGTACAGCTTCATCAAAATATGAAATCGTATAATGCATAGAGGTGAATTATATGAAAGCTATGACAACTGTTCAGAAAGGCTTAATTAAAAAACAAAAGGACAATAACAAGCAAAGATAACTTTTTTCGTAATAGGGATTGAATATACAATTATACACTTCCTCTTCTAACAATAGAGATAGAGGTGATGCATGATTTCAGACTGCTGTAACTTCACTCTAACACAAAACAAGAATTGTGACAACTTTAATTTCATAAATCTGATACAGGACAGAAGCCTTAATGGATCTGATACAAATTTCGATGCAGGAATTTTAAAACTCAGCATTCAGTTAAGGTTCTTGAATAGGGTTTTGATGTTTAAGGGTTTACGTAGGTTGGGTAATAAAAATTTTGGATCTTGAATGAGTCTGATGATTGTTTGCCTGTTTGGTGTTAAAACAGTGACTAGAACCTTATACAAATAAGGATAAAGTATAGGCACTCACACCTAGGTTCCCTAAGCAGTTAGATTTAGGAATGAGAATGGAATTTTTACAAGTTAATTTTCACACACTATGCAAAGTATTTAAACAAAACAATCACATTACATTTATAATGTCATCATTGCAGCATATAACACAACAAAATTCTCATCTTTATTATTAAAATTACTACTTTTGAGTAAGTTTCAAAGAATGCACTTTGCCAACAGACACGGACAAAAATCATCTTTCACCATTGTCATCCAAATATCTCTACTTGAAGCTAAAATTCATGAACCCAGAAACACAGAGATCACAGGAAACTGTAAATGAGCACGACCCATATAAACAGGAAACTGTAAATGAATCAGGAAGACGTAGGTAGCCATTGATTGGAGTTATTTATATGGTCTCTACACCGGTGCACACACACAAGATTGATTGAAAGCCCAAAATACCCACACACAACAAAAAATTGCTTCGTATGTGTGAAACAGAGATTTCCAGATGACTTTTTCTAAACCAACAAGATGCATGCAAGGCTAATTATGGTCAGTTGTGATACACAAAACAAGAGAAAGAGAAGAGCAACGTACCTGTAATCAACGGCGGCGGTGAGGGTTCAACGGAAGCACCACGGAGAGTGAGAGGGTGAGGGAAAGTGTAGAGGGAGAGTGAGAGGGTGAGGGAAAGTGTAGAGGGAGAGTGAGACTAACGGAGAGGGAGACGTTGAGGCAGAGTATAGGAGAGAGTGATGGCAGAGCGAGGGAGAGTATACAGGAGAGAGTGAGTGAACAGTTTCTGAGACTTTGGGGTTTGAAATGGTAACAGGTTCAGAAAACTCGATTTACAATTTACTGAGTTATGTGTGTGTCTGTTTTGTCTGCGTGGCACAAAGTTCACACCAAACTCGATCATTGGATAATCGAGTTTTTCAATATAACTCGATTTCCCGTTTGTCGAGTTACAAAACAGGGGCATTTCCCTAATTAGTTTGGGAAATGGGGCATAAAGCTGCTATTTTTGCCCAAACAGGGCATTTCCCAATTTTGTCCCAAGTTTATTATCAATGTTCGGTTCTGAACTCCTTTTCATGTCAAATTGCTTTAAAGATGGAGAAATTGTAGGAACTGTCGATCAATGAGAACAATCCAAGCCAAACTTTCATAGGCATTATTTTATTACATAAAAAGCACTTGAGAATAAAATACCAACACTTCGTATGGGAATTAGAAAAGATAAAATACAAACTTGGCCTACCACCTTATGATTGGACAACCACACTACTTAAGTCATTCATATTATGAAATGACCATATTCGGAATCATCTTTTTTTAGTCACGGAAATTGTCAGATTTATATACTGAGTCTTCTCTTTAGAAATACGATCATCAATAATTTTTTCATATCTGTGAAAACTTCGTCAATTATTGCATTTCCAAAGTAAGTAACAAGTAAGGGTTTAACCAATGTTCTCATATACTATGCAACACCGTATCCATTATTACTAAACCCAATAAATGGGTTGAATATTCACCATCATAAATTTTCCAATTGACTTCAGAAATCTCTAGGCGATCAATGGAGAAATCTCCTTCTTTTAAAACTTCAAATTTTAATTCAGATGAGAATGGTGTGTAATGAGGAATGTTGAAGGAATCTATTTTATCATCTTTTACGAGTCTCTAAAATGCATATTATATGCTTTTAGCACAATATATAGACTTAATGCAAATTTGAAAAAAGTTATTTTTTCCTAGTACAAATTTGCTCTTTATAAGTTTTTTTTTTAATTATAATTAATATAGCAAAATATAAGGTTAAGAAGAATGATTATGGGATTAAGATTTGGAGCAATATAGCAAAATTTGTTAGCAAATTACACCGAATGCAATGGTTTTAAAGAGCTATGATTAAAAGTTAAAAAGTTAATTTTTAATCACATTATTAAATAAAATAAAAGTGCAAATTAAAAGGTAAAAGAGTACATAATGAAAATTAAGTGAGAAATATTATGAAAATTTAAAAATATCTTGGATTTTCTCCATAAGGACTCTACATGGTGTGGTTATAATCAACCAGCTTGCTACCAACCAAAAAACAAAAGGATATCTCTACATAATACGTACAAAATGACAAAACGTGGAATTCATGTCCATGTGTCACGTTTCGTCCATAATTCTGATATATGATTAGACAAAATATCGAATCACAATCTATTTTACAGTCCTTTTAACAACTATTTGACGTAACTGTTTTTTTTTTTTTTTTTTTTACGTAACTGTTACATTGCAAGAATTGAAAAAAAGTAGTAGATCGTACCAACTGTGTTAGATAACTTTCAGCAAAAAAAACTGTGTTAGATAACGAGTGTGTTAAAGATTGTGGTCCACATGCTGTGTCAGCGACCTTTGCCAATTATATATCTCCACCCACAAAAAAAAAAAAAAAAAGTGTTTTGGATACATGCATTTTTATATGGGACCCATTTTTATGTGAGTGTGAAGAATCATGCACCTGAAATAACTTATATTTTCTCGGAGGTGAATCTCGTGATGCTATATTTCTAGCTAGTTGCATGCATCTGACAGACAGAATGTGTTTCATGAATTTGCCCTGCCTCGTGCCGACACTCTTTGGCTCCTTGTTCTTTGTACCGAACGAAAAACTTATGTGATATATTCATGATCAGAATTGTATCTATATATAATTAGGTGATATGGGTGTTATAAAAATATTGGAATTGTAACAATCCAGCTTTATCTTAGACCCTCTCTAACAATATATGATGCATTGCAAAATAAATTCACATTTCATGTCTTGAATTTTAAGCATGAAACCTTATTGTTCATGTGAAGTAAGCAGTTCTGAATAGTGTAATTTATATTTCAACCACTCATAGAATAACCTTTGCATTCCATTGATCTTAAAAATAGTGCAATCTATTCTTATAAATATACAATTACAAGTAGGGTTTACAGCAACAAGGCAACTCAAAGTTTGGAAAATGTGAAAAATCAAATAATTGAGGAGTACGAAAATAGTGATTTAGGTAGTGACAGCTTCAGTGCCATACAAGACAAGAACATTAGTAGTTTTGTATTATTATTTTGTAATATGGACCCAAATACCGTGAGACAAAAAGAAAAAGAAAAGAAGGGATAATCATGTTATATGCTTTGACCCTTGACTTCAAGAAGACCTTCTTTATTTTTTTATTTTTTATTGTGTCAGTATATATATATATATATATATATATATATATATATATATATATATATATATATTGTAGGGTCATTGGGCCTTGGAGCTCATTATTTATGTGTATAATGGACCTAAGGCCCAAGTTGAGGACTGAAGGCGTTTGAGAAGGGTAAACGCTGTTAAAAGAGTCCATGTTGGCAAACAGAGAAGTCAGTTTAGATCATAACGGCTCAGGGGGTGTGCCGAGGATGAGAGCCTCCTCGACTAACCAAGGCCGAGGTCTGTAGAGGTGGTCTGTTGTCCAAGAGAACGTCACAGAAACACTCAGTTAATACGGATAAGCACTATGGGAGCTTAGGACAGGGAAGTGTCCTAAAATATCTTAGGAGAAAACTGCTACCACTGCATTAAATGCTTTGCAGCAACTCTTTGACCTCATTAATGTGGAAGTGATACTTGAACAATGGCTTTTAGCCTTACGGCTACTGCATGAAGACTTATGAGAGGTGCTGATGGGATAAGTATTAACATCAACCATCTGGCATACACATGGAAGGTAGGGATGAAAAGGAAAGACAGTATAAAAGAAGGAGGAGACAAAGAGACAAAAGGATCGTGAAATCAAGAAAGAAACACTGTAGCAATCTAGAACCAGACTTGTAACCATACCTAAGAACATTATATAAGAACCAGTCTCTTCGGACTTTGCCAAGGACATTTTTTCTTCAGTTTAAGCCTGTTTATTTTCACTCTTTTGTCATCAAGACCTACTTAACTTGTTGTTTGATTAACTAAAACCCAGTTTTTCCAATCCATTCTCTACAAATTCATTGTTTTGAGCTTAAGTCCATTCATACCTTGGGCTATGAACTCAAATCTAATTCTTACATATATATATATATATATATATATATATATATATATTTGGTTATATAGGTGTCATTTGCAGTTATAAAAATGAGTGGGGTTGTAAACGAGCAGAGCTCTGTCTAGTAGTGAATGTTTAAATTTGGCTCGACAACAAAAGCAGAATGTTCAAGTTTGGCTTGAGTTTGATACGAGCCTAAAAATAATGTTCAAGCTTGAGCTCGTTATAAAGTATAAAAGTTTGAACTCGGCTTGGCTTAGCTTGATTCATTAGTCAAGCCAAGCTCTAGCTCAATATCAAGCCAAAACTTAAGTTCAATATCATGCTTTTGAGCTTGAAATCCAACATAAGTATAATATCAAGTTTATTATCTAGCCTATTTGGTTTGGATGAGTGGTCTCAACTTATAATTAATTAAAGTCTTAGAAGGATATGAGTTTACTTGTTAAGCTCATATCATTTTTATTACCAAACTCATAAATAAGCTTAGGTTCAACTTATTTTGTTACTTTTGTATCGAGCTTTGGTGTTCACGAACTTGTTCATGAATAATATTTTTTACTCGGGCTCGGCTCGTTTATTAAACAAGTCTAAAATAAAGTTTAAGCTTAGCTTATTTATAAACAAATAAACATGAACGAGCTTTTTATCGAGCCAAGCCCAAGTTGTTTATGAACGGTTTGATTTATTTACAGCCCTAAAAGTGAGGGATTTTTTATTTTAGATATTTAGGGGCAAAGCCTTTCTCATAGAGTCAAAATAGGGCAGTTTGGTAAGAAAGTATAAATATTGATTTTTAAAATGATGTGAAAATTAAAAAAACATGTGTTTAAAATATTCATAATACAAGAAAATGTGTTTAGTAGCATATTCTTAATAACACATTTTTAAAAGTGAGAAAAATACAATTATGTGTTTGGTATTAGTGTCTTTTTAGATAAAAAGGTGGGTAATGATTTGACATGTACACTATATTTAGAATTTAGTATTATAATTTATCGGACACCATTGTGGGTTCATGCAAGAGAGAAAGAAAAAAAGATTAAAAAAAAAAAAGTCATGCATACGGGCAGACCTTTTAGATGAAGCTGATCTAAATGACTAATCCTTTGATCTAGCCTGCTTTTCTTAGTTATTTCTATCTTCGCATTATACTATAGTCATTTAGTTTAGGGGTGAAAAAGTGTGGTTTCAAAAAGTAATTGGTTTTGGTTTTCAACTTTTAAAGTAGAGTGCTTGATAAAAGTTATTAATTAAATAGTATTTTTGAAAAAAAAAACTTAGGTTATGTTTGGTAACAGTTTTTGTTTTCTATTTTTAAAAACTTGTTTTTGGGAATATAAAGAAAAAATAATTTTCTTGTATTTTTGAAATCAAAAACATGTTTGGTTAGTTGAAATTAAAAAGACGGTTTTTTGAAGGAAAAAAAAAATAGAAAATACTAAAATATGTTGTTACTAGGATTTGAACTCTAATGCTAATTTATTAAATGAGTCTAATTCACTAAATTAAATGCGCATTTTCATTGATTTTTGAAAATTAGAAACTGAAAACAGCATTTTGTATGTTTTCAGTTTTCTTCACAAATTGAGTTTTAAGAACAGTTTTTGTTTTCTGTCTATTTTGGGTTGCCAAATATGTTTTTTAGTCTTAAAAATAGAAAATTATTTTTAGAAACAGAAAATAAGGAGAAAAAACAATTACTAAACATACTTACGTGTTTGGCAAGAACTTGTCAAAATTGCTGTTTGAGGTGTAAATTACCATAAAGTACAAAATATATTATTAATAATGATTTTTTTTTCCTCTCTTAGTTCTTCCAGAATTTAACTTTTTTTCTAATCAAACATCCATACCAAAAAAAGGACCCAAGAAGGGCAAATTTGGGTTTATAGAAAAAAATATAAGGTTAATTTAGAAATATGGGAGAGTGATTTCTACAGAACTTTTGCTGCATTTTTGTATTGTTGATTCAACTCGAAATTCACTTTTTCGGGCCCAAAACGCAACATTTAAAACTCTAACCAAACGCAAAAAATGCCATATGGAATTGGCAATCTTGCATGTTCAGAAAACCTTCCAAGTACAAGGCAAGTCAGGAAGTGGAAGTATATTTCGGTTTTGGCCACCTCACGGCGAAGTTAATGAGAGCAATCCTCTTTATGTGGATGTTTCACGTAACTATTAAGGCCTCTAATCTTCATCAAATGCCTCATGAGTATGCCATCACGTTACAAGTTTGTCAGTGATCGGTTCTGAATTTTTTTCATGTGAAATTGTTAGAAATTAATGAGGGGATATTGTAGGCACTGTCGGTCAAAGAGAACAATTCAAGCCAAACTTTTTCATAGGCATTATTTTATTACTTAAAGAAGCGCTTGCGAAGAACACATCAACCCTTCGTACGGGAATTAGAAAAGGTAAAATACAAACTTGGCCTAGCTATCACCTTATTATTGGAGAACCACACTACTTAAGTCGTTCATATTATGAAATGACAACATTCAATCAGTCATATATATCTAAATATCATAATCATCCCTTTTTTGTCACGGAAATTGTCAAATTGATAAACTGCGTCTTCTCTTTAGAAATGCGATCATCAATAATTTTGCCATATCTATGGAAAACCTCGTCAATTATTGCATCTCCAAAGTGAGTAACAAACAAGGGTTCAGCCACTGCTCTAATATATTTTGCAACACCATATCCATCATTACTAAACCCATTAGATGTGTTGAATTCACCATCATAAATGTTCCAGTTGACTTCAGAGACCTCTAGGCGATCAATGGAGAAATCTCCTCCTTTTAAAACTTCAAATTTCAATTCAGAAGGGGATGGTGTGTAATTAGGAATGTTGAAGGAATCCACTTTATCTTCTTCTATGAGTCCCTGAAATGCACATTCTATGCTCTAATTAGCACAATATATAGACTACATGCAAATTTGAGATGAGTTCTTTTTTCCAAGTACAAATTTGCTCTTTATAAGTTTGTTTTACTTATAATATATATATCAAAATATAAGGATAAGAAGAAAGATCATTTGATTAAGATCAATCCAAGATCATTTGTTAGTAGCTAAGAGACTTAAGGGTTATTAGTACTGTCTGATCCCATTGGGAAAAGATGTGTTTGAATCATCCTTCTTTGCCTTGGATCTCAATCCAAGATCATTTGTTAGTAGCCATATGGGTCATTAGTATTGTTTGATCCCAATGGCCAATGGGAAAACATGTGTTTCCATCCCTTATCTCTCACTTTTATAAGCAAATAAAAAAAAGACAGCTAATTAGTAATTAATCTCTTGTTAGTAAATGGTTAAGAAACTCCCACTGGTATAAAACATATTTTCAAAAATTAATTTTATGATTTTGTGTGTGTGGATAATTTGACAGTTGGAAAATGATAAATTTGAATTCTAGATATTTATGTTACAAAAGATGCCAACCAGTTGAATTACAAGGCTCTTCTTGGAAAGATTAATTATATATTAAATTTATTGTGAAGCATATTTTATTGAAAATAAAAGATCAGTTTTACTTAGAAGAATCTACCTTTGTTATAAAGTTTCAATCAATTTTTATCTAATTTTAGTTTAGATAATCAAAATTTAGGAAATAATTAGTTGTGTCTACCAATCCTAATTAAGTGCAACCAATAATAAGCTTTCCATCATATTCTATCGAGAGTTGAATTTGTAGTAGCACATGTTAATATTACCTCTGAGACCATGTCATTGAGTGCCATAGCCATAAGCTCATAAATGTAACAACACTCTTTGCTAGATGGATCTTCACTTCTTCTTCCCAATAATGTTAATACCATTCTCCCTCCAGCCACCAACTCTTCCGCACGACACTTCAAAAATATTGAAAAATCTCTTTGGAATTGCTCGTAGTACGCTTTAAATACACATGGAGGGCTTGTAGATGCCATGTAAATGTTTCCTTTGTTATTATCCACCCCTTCTGGGACCTACAATATATAAGATATATTAATATTTGTTAATGTGTTTTTTAATGTGATGCCAACAGAGTATGAACCATATAAATTTATCATGGCATGGATCTTAAATAGATAACAAAAAAACAGCACTTTTGTTGCAATAATTCAATCCACTTGCAGGAAATGGCGAAGCTTGGAGCCCCCAAAATTTAAAATAAAAATGATATATATGTATTCTTTTTTTGTTTTTTGGTAAATTACAAATTACATTTCTAAAGTTTTGGGGTAATTGAATTTTACACTTTGAAGTTTCAGAATTTAGATTTTACCCCTTGAAGTTTGTGGTGTTTGGATTTTACACTCTAACATTTTAGAACTTGAATTTTACCCTTTAAAGTTTAGAGTCATTTGGAATTTACACACTAAAGTTTTAGAATTTTGGGGTGTAAATTCCAAATAATTCTAAATTTTAGGGGGTAAAATCCAAATACTTCTAAAATATAAGGGGTATAATCCAAAATTTGAAATGTCATGGTTTAAAATCCAAAAATTACCAAACTTCAAGAGGTAAAATCCAAATTCTGAAATTTCAGGGTATAAAATTCAGTTATCCCAAACCTTAGAGGTGTAATTTGCAATTTACCCTATTTAAATCTTAAGTATATATAATTTTTAAAAAAAAAAATTAAGCCAATGTGCTTAATTATGAATATGAATGAGCAAAATAACTAAGCTTATAACATCTTAAATCTCAATTAAAATTTATACTTTTAAAAAATTATTAATTTAAAAAAAATGGTTTTTATAAGAAAATTTAAGGATATTTGTATTTATTTAAAAAGAGTCACAACTTCATTAGTGATAATTTGTATATATTAATTCTTTTAATTATTGCACTTGTCTAGTGCTTAAATGATTATTGATTATATGTTAAAAACATCAAATATTTTTTAAAATATTGAAAATTTTTATCAAGTTTAATATATATAATTTTTATAATACACATATTGCATTATAAAGTAATTAATTTACATTTTAAATTATTTTATATTAGTCTTTTTCACTACAGGCCATATATTCGGAATATGATATATATATATATATATATATATATGAAAAATACCTTAATCATTGTTAATGGAATGCAAAGGTTAATACTTATGAAGTGACATTTTAAAAACCTATCAGGTGTTAATGTCATGCAAATACCTATCGAGTGATGACCACAAAAAACAATAAACAAACTATGTCTTGTGTTTCTATATTTAAGATTAATGCAGTGCAAAAAAGTTATTTTAATTTTGTGTGGTCGTAATATAGATTACTCTCTTCACATTAACAATGAGGTTTCGTGCTTTTTCCTTTTGTTTATATAATTGAATGGAAAAAAATTTTATTTTTCATAATATATTTAGTCTTGAATTTTAGTTTTTTTTTTTCCTTAATTTTTTTTATGAAAAATTGGTTCATAGTTCATACTTTGATCCTCTGAAACTAAAATTTTAACTCTCTCACTGGTGTAAGATAAGGAAAATTACACAACAATCCAAGATTACAATAATATTGTATTCTCTCATCTCACAAAATAATTAATGGGTGTATTGTCTAATCACTTCTAAGATAAGTTGGATTTAACCCCATATTACGTGATTATGGATATAATTAATCATATTAATCTTTTTGTGTTTAAAGAATAAGTTAATTTACCTGAGACAACCAATGGAGACTATAAGAAGAATGGACAAAATGCAGACAATTGCTCGGAAAAAGCCTGCCATAGAAGGAACCAGGAGTTCCTGAAAACAAACATGGACCAGCGCCAGGCCCCAGTTGATAGCTCATTTCTTTCTGGAAGCTTGGTAATGACTTGAAAATGGTATTAAAGTCATTTCCTGGAAGGTCGTTCAAAAACACTTGATATTCAGGTGAATCATGGCCTAGCTTTTGGCGAAGCTTGTCCACTTCCTTGATAAGTTCTGAAACCACGAACAAAGTATTTAGTCCAGAAGAACAACCCAAGTCTGCGATGGCTATGCTCCTTGGCAAGGTGTTGCAGTACAGATTGGCTATAGCTTCCTCTGCGATGTGTTTGGTCATAGATATTACTTTTTTCTGTAAAAAGTCCAAACAAAGAGTTTGAATGAGTTGTAATCTACATTAGTGCAAATAATTGACCTTCATCAATGAATTTTATCATAACTAATTAAAATCATGGTAATTAATTACAATATAGAGATGAACTGAGTGTAAAAATTATGTGCACATATTAGTCTAAAGTATATTATTCTTTTGTTTTTTCCTCCTCTTTCACAGACAAAAAGCATGTATAAAACTATTTACGTCAAAAAATTAAATTTTATACTAAAGTGATTCACTTTTATTGATATCAAATGCCACATATACTGTATTATTAAAATACTTAATAATTGCCGTAATGATGAGTATGTATCCTAAATTTAAATATTTGAGTGTCATTTTTCCTCTTGTAATTTATAACAAAATATGGCACACAAAATGCCCATTATTTTGACCACTTTAATAAAAATATTGACCATCCTCTTTGAAAATTACAAGAATTTTAGTTCAATAAAAATAAAAGTAATATTATATTCATAACATTTTTACAATAATTTCACAATAAATTAAATGTGATAAGCGGAAAGTGGTTACTAATTCTAATTTAGGCTCAATATTGATATCACTTTTTAACCCACTAATAACAAATTATTGCATAAAATTTGTTTTAAAAATGTGTAGATGTCCAAAAATAATTCTAGCTCCTCAAACAGGATCCTTCATGTATATTCGTGTTTTTTTTTTTTGACGTTAATATATTTAAGTTTCTTAGCGACCACTCAAAAAAAAATTCCTGAAGCCACCACTACTAACTTGAACAATCAATTAAGTTGGAGAGCCATCTACCACCTGTATGTAGTTTGAAAATATTCGTGGGAGGGGGTTGGTAGCTAAGTAAGTTTACCTGAAGCAAGGAATTGTTTGCATAACTTGTTTCTCCTATTCCTCCATTCATGCAGAGCACTTGAGCAACTTCTATCTCTCTCTCTCTCTTAAATAATGTGGGTTGATCTGTGAGATTGAGCTGATTGTGTTGAGGGAGAGGGTCCAATTTATAACCATCGGTATCTCCCTCAGGGCCGGCCCTAGGCCTAGGCCACTTAGGCCACCGCCTAGGGCCCCCTACTAGAGGAAGGCCCCAAATTTTGGGGTAAAAATTGATATATTTAAAAAAAATGGAGATATAGGAAAAAAAAATTAGTTTTATAATTTTCCTCTACTTTTAAAAAGTTCCAAAGATTGAGTAATGTTAGAGATAAAACAACTTTAAATACATGGGTCTTACAAATAGAGTAATGTTATAGTTATAAACTGTTTTACGACATTTTTACAAACTATTATTGTGGCCAACTTCTTACTGGTTCTCATCTACGCCCACCGATAACATCACTTTTTTATTTATCTATAAGCATTCACCACATCATCAATTTGTAAAAGTTTTTGTAAAAGAATTTATATCTCTAGCATTTTCCCTTACAAATATATGTATCACTAATCGCAAAAAATAATTCACATAGAAAAATGCTATAAATATTATTAATTTTACTTTTATTTTATTTTATATACAAGATAAAAATTCTACTCTAACCTAATCTAAGTGTATATGTGTGTGAAACTCTCTACTAGAGACTTGAACCCTAGTCCTTATCCCCTACACCCCCAAGCACTTATACCAGTAGAGTGACCATCGCACCAAAGGTGTATGGTTATTATTAATTTTACTCGAAAACTTTACAAATTGATATGAAATTAATATGATATGTGGACGTTAATAACTTGTTAAATGCATTTTTGAATTATCTTTTGTGATTAATGATACATCTTTGTAAGCCTCATATTGTAAAATTTATAATATCCATAAAATTTATAATATTCCTAACATCATTCATTCAAATACTTGTTTATTATCTTCTTAAAGTGTCACTAGTCGCATTCATTTCTACATCGTTTGAAAGTTTTTTTTAGTAAAATTTGTTATGGCTTTAGCATTTTTCCAAAAAAAAAAAAAAAACATATTACAAAATAAAAGGAATAGATTTTTGTTATAAAAAATTATGATATTAAATACTAGTTAAATATTATTTAAGTGATAATAAAAAGACCCCATTTAAAGATATCGCCTTAGGCCTCTAAATTTGTTGGGCCACCCCTGATCTCCCTCTTATCAAGAATGGGTGGTCATGATCATTTTGGTTTCTCAAGGGTAGTAATCAACACGACCATTAGCCCATGACTAAATTGCAATATACTTTAGAAGAAATGTACCGGGGGTGGATGTGTGGTTATAAATAGATAATCAATCAATTTGCTACCAAGTAGCAACACGAAATAAAAGAACCTCTGCCAAAATAATCTTCACATATGATGCACGAGCGTACTGTGATCGAGTGACAACAACCTTAATTTGCCAAAATGATCTTCACAACAACCATACCGAACGTGTTCCGTGTGTTGAAATGTATGTGCATGCTGATGCTATTGCTAGCTAGTCGATCTAGAATATGTATCACGTGGGATTGCGTTTCAAAAAAGTCTGTCTCGTCATGACCAATACATGCAATAAACACCATGTGCTCTAAAGGGAATGAAAATCATATATCCAATCCTGTACGTGTGTTCAATTTTATACTTCATGACATAATATTATTATTGTCATATATATATATATATATATATAGTTTTTAAAAATATTATATAATTTAAACTCTCGCTCTAAGTGGAGTCACCCTGGCCTGCTTTCATATTTCCTTGCCCTTGGCAATGAACATATTCATTAGTGGACATATATATCGTATCTTAATAATGTATCTTTTTCACACAAAACAGATACTATATCTGTAAAGTAATATCATCCACCAATTAGACCTTATTGCATACATGAGAATTAATGCACCATATTATATGGTGTGTGAGCACCCTTAATTACCTTACGCTAATTTAGCAACAAAAAAAAAAATTACCTTACGCTAATATGCCCCATTTGACGACACCATAATCAATGGTGTTAGCTCAAACTAGCATACATCATCGTACCACATGCAATATTGCTCAGGGTTGACTCCATTATATAGGATTTTTAGGTAATTATATTATGCCACTTTTGTTTTTTGGTTATAATATTATATTTATTATAGCGACTTTTTTTTTTTTTTTTTGAGAAGGAATTTTATAGCGACTTAAAAGTTAAAACAAAATATATCTCGTATTAATTATTATTATTATTTTAAAATCTTGGAAAATTTGTCAAACTAATTAAAAATGGAACAAATCCATATATTCTTTTTGCTCCCTTTCTCTCTAAGTATCTGAACTCTTGAGCACCAGTCATTATCAAACCCACTATTTTACCTTTTTACTGTTAAGCTTATTCTCATTAGTTACATTTAAGGTAATTAAGTTTCTTTTATTCTTTATATATTATTACTGCTAAGTTTATCTTTCTTAAATTGTGATTAATCATTTATGTCTAATTAAACTTTATTTCATAATTTAGTTAAGAAAGGTCTTAAGGGTTCCAAAACTAAATAAAAAACAATAACATGTCTCAAAGCAAGTGACCGGGACTTGGAAACATAGTTATGTGTAGGAAAAGTGTTAGACACTTCACAATGCTCATATTTTGACGGTATCTTCTTTTGATTCACTCACTTAAATAATTGGCATTGAATCCTTGGAAAAAAAAGTTTATTTTTGGAAATTCTTTGAAAGTAAGATATAAATGCTTTAATCATCTAATTTTTAGAAAAGTAAATTGCATTTGAATTAACTATGGCTAACCTTTCTCCTTTAGAAAGCATAGCAAGGCTTAAATTGCAACTTATTCTCCAATGTAATTTTCTTATGCAAAAAGACAACAAGAAGCACAATGGTTAAATTTTGGGGGAGGGGTATGTTGGCTTGATTTTGGAGTTGATGGACTCCATGGGTTTTTATTAAGCCATGGACAAAGCATTAATTTTAGAGTTTTTGAAAATATATAAGAGTGATTTGTTGGGAAATAATGAAATTTCAAAATAAAAGAATTTTTTTCATAGGGATTTTGAAAATTGATGATTTATTAAAGAAACTTATTCATGAAAAAAAATTTGGAATTTTTTTCAAAGGAAAACTAATTTTGGAATTCTTTTTTGAAAAATGAAAGTAGTTTGTTTTGAAAAAGGATGAATTTCTATAGATTTTGAGGAAACAATTTTTAAGGGTAAAAATTTCATCAATTTTTGGAAATACAATTAAGAGAAAAAAAAAATCCCATGGATTTTGAAAAAAAAAAATTAAAGGAAAAACTCGCATGGGTTTTGGAAAAGTATTTTTAAGAGTGAAAAACCCCAGGGTTTTAGATAATAATTTTTAAAGGGAAGAATGCATGGGTTTTTTGGGAACCACCACCAAAAAAAAAAAAGGCCCTATAGCCACGTTTTTAAAATGCGGCTATAGCTCTTGAAAACATGGCTATAGGTCAATTCGGCCTATAGCCGCGTTTTCAGCCGTGGCCTAAAACCCGTAACTATAGGTCTGAGGGGTCCATAACTGCGTTTTTACAAATGTGGCTATAGGCTAGGACCTATGGCCACATTTCTAAAAGCGCGGCTATAGGGGATAGCTATAGTCACATCTTAAAAACACAGCTATACCCCTTTTTAATTTTTAATTTTATTATTTTTTTTAAGGAGGACCTATAACCGCATTTTAAAAAAGCGGCTATTGCTAATCTATAGCCTCGTTTTAAAAATGCGGCTATAGACTTAACCTATAGCCTCGTTTTAAAAACATGGCTATAGGTTAGCTATAGCCGCGTTTAAAAAACGCAGCTATAGGTCCTCCTTTAAAAAATAAAATTGGCTGGACCTATAGCCACGTTCAAAAAAAAATATTTATTTGGCTAGACCTATAGCCATGTTTATGAATGCGGCTATAGGTCCTCCTTTAAAAAATATATATATATTTGGCTGGACCTGTAGCCATGTTTATGAACGCGGCTATAGACTTAACCAATAGCCACATTTTTTAAACGTGGCTATAGGTCTTCCTTTTATAATATATATATATATATATATATATATATATATATATATATAGGTGATGGGTAAAGATAGCCATCGGGTTGCGGAAATGTAAAATGTACAGGTTACAAGTGGTGATACAATTGTAAACTGGGAAACTAAATAAAGTTGCCATCGGATTACAAACTTAAGGGTTGTAATGAGAAGGGAGCTATGAAGTGTTTTGCTGAGCTGAGCTAAAGACTTCAGAAGTCTGAAATTAGGACTTGCTTCAAACTGGAGAAGAGGCTGCCTTATATAGAGGAAGGGAGCATCGGATCCTGCTGAAGACTGCGGAAAATCCGGAGGGTAAAATGCTTTTACTCGGGTGAATAATCATTTCAGCCGAAAGCAAATAGTAACCTCGTGATTATTTGTCGGGGCACTGTAGAGTGAACAGTAACTGGTCACTGTACATGAACAGTGCTTTGTCCCCTTGCTTTTCAGAATCACTGTTCATCTTTTACTGTTTGAGGAATAGTGAATTGTCCGGGTACTGTTCCTGTGCAGAATCTTGCATAGTAACCGGGTCTGAATACTGTTCCAAATAGTGACTGGTGCTATCTGGAGAATCTAATCTTCATCCAAGTTGTAGCCATCATAGGGATCTTGTGCATCCTGGAATGGGTCAAATGGATATTTGTTGACGGAGGCTGCTGAGGAGGCAGGAGAGACTCTGTCTGCTGACTCTAGTACTTCTGACTGGAGGAGCAATTGCTGTGCAAGATCCTTGAGCTCTTTGCTAGATTTTCCGGCGATCTGGACGGAGTCTAGGCTTGACTGTGATCTTGTGTTATAAGGAATGGCTCTCTGAACTGGGGGAGGGAAGTCTTTATTTATCTGGCGGATGACATCATTGAATCTGAAACTGTCCCACCATTTTATTGAGAATTCCCTGTCTAATAGGCTGGAGTTGAGTGCATAATTCCACATACTTATCCAGTGGATTCTGTACATAATAGTCATGTGCAAAATTGCTGGAAACTGGGAACCATGAGCTGAGACTTGGAATCTAGAGCAAAAATACCTAAGGGCGTCCTGTAAAGGTTCTGGAAAGATCTGAGGAACTGATCCAAACATTTCCCACCACTTAAGGAACCATGAAGGTATCTGGCCGGAGAAACCCTTATCAAACATTATAAACCAGGAATGGTCAAAGTCCTGATTTTGGAAAAAGAGGATTTTCTCAAAGGCATCCATGTAGTCATAATAACTATAATGGAGTTCTGAACCTGTGAGACTCTTGGTGTCTGTGAGAGTTCTGAGTAGGGAGGGATGTTGTCCCCAATCAGCACAACTGACAAAACCTTTGATAATGAATTTGTGATAGAGAACCTGTGAGGGGTCTCTTTTGTTCATGATATTTTCTATTCGAGCAGACTTTTCTTGAATAAGGATGCTCTTGTAGAACCTGATGTTTTTCCCTGGGCTTTTTGGGAGGAAATGCCAACCGTTGGGTAAAACTTCCATGGCCAATGCTAAGGGATCTGTTATATGGACCAAATGAGGCTCAATATAAGAGATATGCTGGATGAAAGGTTTTTTGATGTAGCAAGAGTTGGATTTCTTGGACTGGTAAGAAGGCTTTTGGGGAACAATGGGTCCAAAAGGGTCTTCTACAGTGTATGGGGTGATATTCCTAGGAGGAGGGGAGACTAAGGCTGAACTATAGCTAGGTTGGCCTTGGGTTGGTCTCTGGTAGTTGGGTCTTGGGATTGTGGAGACAACATATCTGTTGGCAATAGAAGAGGCAGGGACAGGAACTAACTGGCGACCAGGAGGGTTTTTTGCCTGACTGGTACTAGAGGTAGTATGCTGTTTAGGGAGCCTTGGGGGTTGGGGTTGTACGGGTTTCTTCCCGGACATCTTGGTTTGGACTCTGCAAAAATTCACGGGTTAGGAAGTCAGGGATACTGTTTTGAGTTCCTTTTATGAATTCAATGTCAAAGTCAAAAACTGAAAGGATGGCTTGCCATCGTGCAAAAATCTGTTTTGATGCAATGTTTTGAACATCTTTTTCTAAAACATGTTTTGCAGATTTGCAATCAATTCTTATTAAAAACTTTTGATTCAAAAGATCACTTTGAAATTTTGAAATGCATAGTACTATAGATAAAATCTCCTTTTTAATAGTACTATAATTAATTTGAGTGGGAGTCCAAATTCCAGAATGAAAACAGACAATCTGTTCAGGGGAAGTGGGACTAGCACGTTGAAGGAGGATACCACCATAACCAATGTTGGATGCATCAGTTTGAACAATCTTGTAGGAATTTTCTGAAGGAATTCCTAGACAAGGGAGAGACTTGACATAGATTTTGGTGGCCTGAACAATAGCAGTATGACTTGGGGTCCAAGGAGGAGGATTGGAATGAAGTCTATCAAAAAGAGGTTTGCATTGCTGCCTGAGATTCTGATAGAAATCTGCTATGTAGTTGAGAGATCCTAGAAACCTTTGAAGTTGGGTTTTTTCTAAGATTTCATCTAGAAACTTATCAGCAAACAGAATGGCTCTATCTATGGGTTTGATGACACCATGGTGAATATCAAAGCCTAAGAATCGAACTTTAGTTTGGAAAAGTTTGATTTTTGGGGCTGAAACAACAAGACCATTGAGCTTGATAGTGTGGAAAAATGCTCTTAGGTGCTTTTTGTGTTGGTCCAGGGATTCAGAGAAGATGAGGACATCATCAATGTAAACAATGATATGACTGGAGAATGGATTGAATATCTCATTCATGATGTTTTGGAACTCAGAAGGTGCATTCTTGAGACCAAAGGGCATTACATTCCATTCGTAATGGCCAAAGGGTGTGGTGAAGGCTGTTTTGTACCTATCAGTCTCTCTGATTTGTATCTGCCAAAAACCACTCTTCATGTCAAATTTACTGAATACCACCGCTTTGCTAAGCCTGTTGACTAAGTCTTTTTTGTTTGGGATTGGGTACCTAATCCATTCTAAGACTTTGTTAAGGGGCTTGTAATTAATAACTAACCTAGGGACACCTCTTTCGATTTCAGCATTTTTTTGAACATAAAAAGCTGAACAAGACCAAGGGGACCTAGATTTTCTGATAATTCCCTTTTTTAGGAGATCCTCAATTTCTGTTCTACAGGTATCCATGAGTTCTTGGTTCATTTGGATAGGTCGAGCTTTAGTTGGGATGTCCTTTTCATGGAAATCTTTGACATAGGGGAGAGCAACCTCGTGCCTCTTCCTGTGCCAAAAGGCTGTTGGAAGATCAGAACAGACTTCCTGTCTAAGTTTTTCTTCAAACTTTCTGATCTCGTCTTGGATGGATTTACAAGCTAATTGTTCCTCAATTTTCTTGTATTTCAAATCATCCTGGAGGTAGTTAAGATGGTGAGATTTGGCTTGTATAAGGCTAAGGGTCTTAGAGACAGCTATTTCCTGGAGAGTGCTAATATCTCGAGGTTCAGGGTTTCTAAGAAACTTAAACTTAACTGGTTGGCCAAAAGGATGGGTAGTGATTCCTTCACTATCCGTGGTGAAAGGATACAACAGACACATAAAGGGATTTCCTAATATCACTCTATCTGTCATGTTTTTTACAAGAACAAATGTGGTTTTGAAACACGTATTGTCTTGGCATACATGGGCTTTGGGTATCTTGAATTCAATTTGCATTTTACCTCCGCTTGCAGAAGTTAACCTTTCTCTGGTCTTTCTGAAGTACTTAGAGGGAATGATTCCTTCCTGAATGCAGTTAAGATCAGCACCTGAATCCATCAAGGCTATGACCTCGAATTCAAAATCTTTGCTAATGACAATCCTGACTTTGGAGTGCCATTTCTGGAAGTTAATCCTACTGATGGCTTTTAAGAACTGTTCACTGGACTGTCCAGGGTCTTGTTCTTGAACCATACCTGCAGTTGGGTTAACTGTTTCGTCAACTTCATCATCAGAAGGGTTCTGAAATGAGGTGCCTTCCTCATTGCCTTGATGAGAAGTACTTTCAAGATTTTTTAATCTTTGGTCAAGGAAGTTGTGATCAACTCTAAGGATGGTTAGTTCCTGCTTAAGGGTTCTAACCTCAGACTTAGTATCCTTGATTTCCTTTTGAAGATCGTTGACTGTAACGTCCTTCTTGGATTTGGTAAATCTCTTGTAGATTTGTTCCAAATAAACTTTGGGTTCAAGAAGCTTAGGTTCAGGTTTACTGGTTTCCTTAACTAAGGTTCTTTTAAACTCTGTGAGCTTCTGAGCTTTGATGACTGGGTCTTCGATCTGTTCTATGAGATCTAAGAGGAGCTTTTCTTGCTTAGAAAGAACATTGATAGTTTTGTTCCTGCAACAACTATCCATGCAATTTATGGGTTCATCTGGGCCACTAGAGGTGCTAGAAGAAGCTCTAGAGGGTTCAGAGGATGACTGGTAAATCTGACGAATCTCACTACTAGAGGACTCACTTTCTGAGTGGTTCAATTCTAGGAGCTTAAAGATTTCATCTTTGCCAGCCTGGTCATGAACGAGGGTATTGATAAGGGTCTTGGCCTTAGCTTTACACTCTTTGCTGAAATGACCTTTCTTTCCACATTTAAAGCATTTTCCTGATACTTTGGGTATGAATTTTCCCGTGGATTTAGATTTACCTTTCTTATAGAAATCATCTTTGCTATATTTCTGCTTTCTATAATACTTGGCTTTAGTTCTCTTTCTAAGAGAATGCTCAGAGGGTTCCTTGCCTCTGTGTTTGGATTTTCTCTTAGGAAGGATGGAAGGTAAGCCGTACTGTGTACAGAAGTTTCCTACTTTGTACTTGGCTTTTCCTTTACTGGCCTTGCTCTGGATCTTAAGATCTCTGCACATCTTCATTCCTTCACTTCGAATGGTGCTAGAGATGTCTCCATAGGTTAGGTTATCATAATCTATGACACCTAAAGGATTACACAGGGTTTCTTTAACCTTTTCTCCAAAAAGGGTAGGTAAACCATTGATGAACTTCTCCTTCCAAAATGGAGAGTTGCAATCACTTCTGTGCATGACTCTGGTAGTAAACACATCTTCGTACCACCTAAAGTCACCAAGGGTTTTACATCTAAGGTTACTCAACTGATCGTAAATCCTAGATGTAATGTTGCTAGGTTTTCCTACGAAGTGTTTCATGATCGTATAGATCAGGGTATTGACTCCGTCAGGGGTACCTCTTCCTAAGATGGTGTCAAACATGGGGAGACCTTCCTCATCTTTCTGGACAGCATGCTTGATGTCTTCCTTAGATTCTTCTGTAAGGCAATTGTTCCACCATTGGAGGAGTTTACCTGTGAATCCTAAGGAAATGAGATCTATGACTTCAGTATGGGGATGTCCTTCACTGAGGTAGTTATTGGCTACCATAGTCATATGCTGGAGTTTGTTTAGGATTTCCTGTTCAGACAAACCATCTATGGTCCATTCATAGAGTTTACCTGAAGAGACTGAGAATTGGTTACTAACGTTCCTTTCCTCGTATTGGAGGTCCGGAGGGGTAGGTCTGGGATACCAATTCCTGGTTAAGCTAGTAGGGGTTACCTTTGAGTGGGTAAGCCTTTTTACTTCTAAGTTCCTAAACTGGCTTTCTAGGTGTTCTATCTCCTTTTCATTATCTGAGGAGGTTCTGTTAGAACTGCTAGAAGCTGTGTGGACGTCTAAAACAACTAATCTGTTGGTTTCAAGACGGCGATCAACACTGGTTGAAGTACTAACTGGTGGAGGGGTGACTGGTTCCTTCTTCACAAGTTCTTCAAGCTTTTGGTTGACAATTTCTAAGGCTGTTTGGTCCTTAGTTCTAAGGCTGGGTTGCTTAGTTGTAGGGAGCTTGACTAGAGGTTTCTCTAGGGCCTTGACAGGTTTACAAGGGCTTCCTGGTTGGGGAACGACCTTGCTTTCTATTCTGTCTTCTATCCTATCAAGCTGTTTTCCTATAACGCCTAAGCATTGGTTGGTGTAGTTGTTTTGCTCTATGACCTTCTTCACTACCGTTTCTTCTTGAGTGGTAGGGGTTTTGAAGGGAGAGGCAACTAGATCTGTTCCACGGTGGTTGAAGACTATGGCTTCCTGAGGTGGATGATGGGATCTAACAACTTCTGGGGGTTTGGGTTTGCCACTAGCGTCCTTGCTAGGGGGTTTTTCCCAGTTGGATTTTGTGAGAACACAAGACTTCTTGTGCCACTCAAAATGGTTCTCAAAGTATTCAAAGAAAGGGACATTACTGGATATCTCTTTCATGAATGTTGTCCAACTTGCGAGAACTTCTTTCTTTTGTTCAAGGTTATGGTTGGCTCTATAGGCTTCTCTTTTGAGTTTGTTTTCTTCTGACTCAAACTCCTTGCCTAGGGCATTCATATCAGGTTTGAACTCTTTCCTGATAACCATAAGCTCATAATCAATTCCAGGTTCCTGCTGGAAAGGATCTTGGGGTTCCTGTTGATATGGGTTTACCATATCACTCCCAGATGGTGATGGGGTTTTCTTTTCTTCCTCATCAACAACTGAATCTTGCTTGGCTGTGTAGCATGGTGTGCTAACCTGGGATCTGGTCTGGACACCTTGGAGCTCTAGATCGAAGTCTTTTCTAGATTTAGGAAAGGGTGCTAGAGGTCTGGATGTACTACACTGGGATGCAGGCCTATCTCTCAAGAGATTAGGTGGCTGCCTAAAGGGTTGGTGTAAATCTACTGGAGATCTAAACCTAAGTTCATCATATCCTGATGGGGAATAAGATGGTGAACCTACTGGTGGTCTGAATCTAGAATGGTCAAAACTGAGTCTAACGTTTCCATTAGCTAGCTGTTGGACAAAGTCTAGATCAGGATTCTGGGCTGGGTTTTGGATCTGATGAGTGAAATTCTCATTTTCAATCATCCAATCTCGGGGGAAAGTAACCTCTGACCATTTCAGGGTTTTGGGAACCTGAATGTTAGACCTGGTGTCTGTGGTCTGGATGAGGGTAGTTTCACCTTTCACTTTTTTATCAAGTGCTTGAACATTGAAGTTCGTTCTCATGCACTTATAATAAACTCTGTATATCAAGGCCAATTGTCTAACTCCTGGTAACATGAGGGTACCATGGGTCTTGATATTGAGGGTGAGGGTTTTCATAACATGTGGGTCTTCAAGAGCCACTGAAAAATTGGGAAAACAGTCAAAATGGACAGGTCCATTACTAAGACTGGTTTCTATGGTTCCTAAGAGGCTGTCATTAAATCTTATATGACGAGTGTCTCTAAGGGCCATGAGGACAGAAGCATTTAATCCTTCTCTGATCAAAGGTTTGACTCCAACCTGGACTAAACCTATGTGGATGAAATTATGTCCTTCATCTATGTGTTTTAACAAGGCTGCTTCAGGTAACAAGTAGCACGTTTCGTACTCTTTGTTGATACTGTAGACTTGTTCTATGGTTCGGACATGGTAACTAGTTTTAAAGGCATTCTTAACCCTCTAGAGCTTCTTCTAGCAACAGGCTTAGCAAAGCGGTGGTATTCAGTAAATTTGACATGAAGAATGGGTTTTGGCAGATACAAATCAGAGAGTCTGATAGGTACAAAACAGCCTTCACCACACCCTTTGGCCATTACGAATGGAATGTAATGCCCTTTGGTCTCAAGAATGCACCTTCTGAGTTCCAAAACATCATGAATGAGATATTCAATCCATTCTCCAGTCATATCATTGTTTACATTGATGATGTCCTCATCTTCTCTGAATCCCTGGACCAACACAAAAAGCACCTAAGAGCATTTTTCCACACTATCATGCTCAATGGTCTTGTTGTTTCAGCCCCAAAAATCAAACTTTTCCAAACTAAAGTTCGATTCTTAGGCTTTGATATCCACCATGGTGTCATCAAACCCATAGATAGAGCCATTCTGTTTGCTGATAAGTTTCCAGATGAAATCTTAGAAAAAACCCAACTTCAAAGGTTTCTAGGATCTCTCTCTGCACCTATATAGACTTAACCTATAGCCGCATTTTTGTAAACGTGGCTAAAAAAAACGCGGTTATAGCCCGCGTTATTTTTTGTAGTGAATGTATTTTCAGTTATGTATTTTCAAGGATGAAAAATATCATGATTTTCTAAAAATCATTTTTCAAGATAATAATGAGTTTCATGGCCCTTTGGGATGCAATTTTCCCTTTAATAGGATTTTTGGATATCAATTTTTGAAAGTACGGATTATTTGAACACTTTAAACAAAGTTTATTTTGAAACAAGATTACTTTGAAAATAAGTTAAAGATAATTTTGGAAGCACTCTTATGTCAATGTTTTATCAATTACATAACAAGGATTAAAATATAATGCACAATACTTTTTTTATTTTTATTTTTTATACCACAAAAGGAGGATACAAAGTTATTAGATTACAAAAAAGTTGGATCAGCCAAACTTTGGTGAATTGGCATTCTGACTGCCAAAGATGTAGCATTATATACAAAATCAAGCACAATCCTAGGAACCTCTAACAGCTTACAAAACAACCGATTCTAATACAAAACATCCAAATCAGCAATGAGAGACCTCTCTTGCCAAGCTGGTTTCTTGGATTTACTAACAAGTTGGATTAGGTTCTTGCTGTTGGTCAAAATAAGGATCCTTTGAAAGCCATGATTTCTTATGGTGATGACAGCTTCCATCAAAGCCTCCTACACAGCCCCATTAGTTGTACTTGCTTTGTTGCTAGCCACACCATAAAATCTGATAACCCCCTGTTGATTTTTAGCTTCATAAGCCCAAGCACTCTTGTTGAGTCTAGAGCTTCTAGTCCCTGCAATTTTAATCAGGAGCTGCCACTGTCTAGTGACTATGTTGGGTTCATTGCTTGGCCTGCTACATCTGATATGTGGACTAGGTTGACTAAAGAAGACCTTTTTGTACCTGCAATACCTTAGATATTGCACTACAATACTTTTGAAGGATTGAGATTAAAAAATTAACTTTTAATCTCAACTCTTGATTTTAAAAAGTAGGAAATAAAAAAGGAAAATAGGTTAAAAAGTGAGAAAAAAATTGCTAGAGAAATGTGAGGTATTGCAACTAGGTATTGCTTCGGATTTAAATCGCCCTAACCAATACAATCGGTACTCTACATTGCACTGGTTTACACTATTGTTAATTACGTGTTTGTCACTTTGTTTGTTGTCATTGCTCTATAACCGTTGCTAAAAGTAAGTACTAGAGTAGACCTATTTTAATGCTTATAGCGACTGTGGTTTTTAAATTTGCTGCAATAAAGTACCTATTGCAGCTGTTTTGAAATCGGGGGTAAAAGTTGTTAACACTTATTGCAGCAGTTTTCAATCGTTGCTAAATGAATCGTCTGGTAAGAAAATCTATTCCAACGGTTCGAAAAAAGCAGCTATTATAGGTCTATCTATAGAATTTTAGCAACGATCAAACTCGAGCATTAGTATTAGTGGTGCTAAAAAGCCATATTGTTATTTTTAGCACCATTAATACTAAAAAGCATGCTGCAATGGTGGTGTCAAAGTTAAAATTTTTTAGCTTCTTGCTACAGTGCACAACCATCTATAGCTATGCACTGTAGCAAAAAAGCTAAAGCAAAATTTTTTATTTTATTACACTTCCACACTCTCTTTCTCCCATGCACGCTCATCATTTTTTGCACGCTATTTTAATGACTCTCAACTCTCAACTCTCTTTAGTTTTTAGATTTGTATGTTGGGTTGTTTTATGGGTTTTGCAAATTGGAATTTTGTGAATTTTTTGAATTTTTTTATTGTAAATTTGTGTGTAGTGTTTAGATCAAAAGAAAAATAAAAGGCCAAACCCACTGCAATAGTGGTTGTGATGGTTATTTATTGTATTGCCATCTATAGCTTCTTGCTATAGTGCACAACCATCTATAGCTATGCACTATAGCAAAAAAGCTAAAGCAAAAATTTTATTTTATTAAACTTCCACGCTCTCTTTCTCGCTTGCACGCTCATCATCTTCTTTTTTTTTTTCTTTTTTTGTTGCTTCTTTCTCCCTTGCACGCTATTTTAATGACTCTCAGCTCTCTTCAGTTTTCAGATTTGTATGTTGGGTTGTTTTATGGGTTTTGCAAATTGGAATTTTGTGAATTTTTTTTTGTAAATTTGTGTGTTAGTGTGTTCAGATCAAAATAAAAATAGAAGGCCAAACCCACTACAATAGTGGTTGCGATGGTTGTTTATTGTAGTAGATATATTATTTTATTGTGTTGTTTATATTATTTTATTGTGTTGAAAGCTAAAATAAAACCACTGATGTTGGGTGTTTTGTAAAGTGAGAAAGTAAAATAGATAAAATAGTTTTTTGTGGTGCCAAATAGCTCAATTTATGGCTTCATCAATGTGGATGCTCCTATTGCCAAATTTTTAGCCGTGCTTTTTTTTTTTTGGACTTTTGTGAGGTTTTGGCCTTTACAAAAAGCCAAATGTCTTGTAGGGCTATCAAGTTAATTGCAAAGGGATTTGTTCAAAATATTACATATCAGGCTAAAAGAGGTTTAGAACCTTTCATTTGATTATCTCTGCTTCTTTTTCGTCCTTTGGCCTCAAAATCCCAAGGAACAGGCTATTGGTAACATTGTGAATAACCTTGTGTTTGTGTGTGTCACAGGTCTCCCATTGGTTGGTTTTATAACTTTCTTCATATTGAATTGCTAGAGATCTAGAGGAGGAGAAATTGTCAACACTACAGGTCACTAAGAACAATACAAGCCAATTTTTATACACGTAATTTAGTACATAAAAAAGCACTAGCAGATAATACATCACAACCCTTGGTACTGGAATTTGAAAAGCAAAATTCAAGATCTTGACTTACCACAATATTATTAGACAACAACACCATTTAAGTCATTTGAAAGAAGGAAATGACATTATTCAATCAACCATATATAAATATTTTTGCTCATCCTCTTTTTATTGTAGAACTGGTCACATTGATAAATTGAGTATTCTCTTTAGAAATGTGGTCAGAAATAATTTTCTTGTACCTATAGAAAACCTCGTCAATTATTGCATCTCCAAAGTGACCAATAAGTAAGGGTTCAGCCACAGCTCTCATGCACTTTGTAACATTGTATCTATCATCACAAAATGCATTAGATGGTTGAATTCATTGTCATATATGTTCCAACTGACTTCAAAAACCTCCGGGCGATCAATGGAGAAGTATCCTCCTTTTAAAATTTTGGATTTCACTTATGACGGGGTGGTGTGTATTGATGGATGTTGAATGAATCCATTTTATTTTCTTCTATGAGTCTCAAAAATATATGTCCTATACTTTAGCACAATAGACTTTATTCAAAATTGTGAAGATTTTTTCCTTCCTTGTATGAAAGTTTGTTTTATTTATAAATATCAAAATATAAGAAGAAAAAGAAAAAGGAGAAAAAGAAATCATCGTTGTCAATAGACAAAAGATTTATAGCTCAATAATCTTGCCTAATCCATTATGGTGAAAAGATGTGTTCCAATTCTTAATCTTCCACTATTTAAGGGAAAACAAAAAAACAAAAAAAAAAATACAAACAAATCCAAAAGCACATATAAAACTGCTAGCCTCATCACATGCGCTTTGCATGTGCGATGAGGCTCTTTTATTATTATTTTGGTCTAGTGTATGTGAGATTAGGAATTAAGGAAACCAGAAATTAAAAAAGAAAAAATAGAAAAATTAAATAAAAGAAACCGGTGAGTCTTGATAAAGTAAAAGAAAAAGTTGGAACGTGGTCCTGAGGGAAATATCAAAGTGGATTGAGAAGTTTTTCTTTTTAATTTTAATTTTTTGGATAAGTTTGTTTTGAAAACATGGATTGGTAGGAGTGTATCCTATTGTGTAGGTATTTTATGTGGAGTTGGAAATATATTTTTACTGGGTTGTTCTCAAGTTTTGTCCCTATTAAACCTAGGGTTTACGAGTAATTTTAAACCACATAAAAGTCCAGTTCAAAAAATAGAATCTAGTTATAGATAGTATAGAGTTAACAGTGTGACAGGTAAAAATATGTGAACAGAATACCATGTGTTAAAATCATGTTCTATTAATTATAGCATGAAATAAATCAAAATGGTCATATTCTATTAATTATACCATGCAATTTTTATTTTTATTTTTTGGGTAGGGGGGTGGGTGTATAATAAAATGTGCCACATAAAAAATACCCATTTTGCAAGGTATTGGCCTGACATGAGCAATCAGTAAAGTTGGAGAATCATCTACAACATGTATGTAGTTGGGGGCAAAACGGTAGAATACCACTTATTTTCAAAATTTTCAGCAAAATAGCACTGTTTTAAAATTATCTAGCAAAATACCACTACTTTGAAACTAGACATTATGAAAATTGAGTTATGTGTAGAACTCGATATTACCAATATCAAGTTTCATGCGTGTTTTGCCATGATGGTAGGCTTTGATTTGGCTTTTCCAAATAAAAAATGCCACACAAAACTCGAAATTAGAAAAATCGAGTTATGTACATTTTTTGAAGTGAAACTCGCTCTTATTAGTATGAGTTCTTTGCAATTTTAAAAAATAAAATAAAATAAAGTGAAACTCGATATCCGTTTTTATGTAAACAAAAATGAAACTAACATCCAAGTTAGTTTTGTTTTACTTGAGAGAGCTGCGTGAAAATAGCTTGATAACATGACAATAGAGATTTTTAGAGTAGTTTTGCTTGATCTGAAGATTCACAGTTTGATTCCTATCATCTCTACAATAATATATGTGATATGTCAGAGATGGCTTGACTTTTTCTCAAGCCTTAATTGCATATCTCTCTTTTTTGTATGCGATTTCAACACAAGTTGATTCTTGTAACATTCCTACAAAGAATAGGTGGCTTGAAATATCAAGCCTAGCCATTAAATGCTTGATCACTCCTACGGACTTTCTTGTAGGAACAAGCTTGTTGACACTGACTTTCCTGCATGCACAATATTGCTTGCTGACACATGCACTAGAAGTTGTTCAAGTGTGTGAACCATAATTTGATTTATATATATATATGTAATTGTGTGGCAGATTGCACAAGAAAGAGAGCAAGAGAAAACATGGTCTCTTTTGCTGTTAGGGTGTGTTTGTTTGGAGGTGAAATAGGGTGGATGAAAAATTTTGAATAAAAAATGGGAAGGAAAACTTTTTTGGTGGGTGTTTGGTTGGAGGGAGAAGAGGGAAAAAAATTGATGGGGTCCGGGTGTTTTCTATTTGGGCCCACCAAAATGTTCTCTCCAAAATGGAGAGAAAACTGAGTGAGAGGAATTTGATAGGTAAATGATGAAAATGCTTGTGCACTTGCACATGGGCTTGTCCAATCCGTTGCTTTTTTTTTTTTTTTTTGGTCTGGTCTATAGACTTTGTACGTTGCCTGTTCCTTCTTCTTCTTCTTCTTTTTTTTTTTTTTGTTTTTGTTTTAATAGGACATCATTTTTTAACAAAGGCATATGAGTAAATTTATATAAACACATTTTTTCTATCCTTCCACTTTTCAACTCCCAACCAAAAAAAAAAGGAGGGAAATTAAAATCTTTTTTATTCACTCCCTTTTCCACCCTCCAACCATTTTCTATCATCCCACTTTTCCACTCCTCCAACCAAACGGACTTTAATGTACTATGCAAGTTTTCCTTGATTTCTACAATAAATTAGATTCAATTTATCTGGCCCTACTTTTATTGTATCATTTTTTTATTTTTTTTGCTTTCTGACTTGTACTCTTGTCTTACAAAAGTAGCACTACAAGTACTCTTCTCTCATAGAATCTGATAGGTTATTTAGACCCCTTAAACAACCAGATTGCGTAGCCTAGATTAATTAGCCAAGTTGTTACTTAGTCAAATTAAGCAATTCTAGGTTAAAACAATCAAATAATCATATCATGTATATAAAACAAATAAAGCAGCGGAAATAATAAAGAACACAAGATATGATCACCCAGGAAACCACACGGTAAAAACCTGGGGAGGATTTGACCCACCGATCCTCAAGGCATAATAGAATTCACTATGAAAGAATTGAAGTTCTTACAGAAGGACTACAAGCTCCCCGCTCGACTTCCTAATGCTACCCACCAGTACGAACTTCCTGACACGACCACGCGCAGGCTCCGAATCCACGGACTACTTCTTTCTTGAATTCTTCAATCAGCTACAAGCTCCCCGCTTGCTTTTCTTTTAAGTTCCAATGGTTGCAACTAAGTTGATCATCAAGAGATTGACAACCCTAAGTTTATGTGAAGGAAAGCTCCTCGAAGATCTCACAAGAGATTCACACAAACAGAAAATATGAGCAACAATACAATATGGACAACCTTCAAAAACGTGGCTAGGGTTTTGTTTATATACCTAGGGTAAAAACATAAAACCCTAAACGTTTAATGAAGTAGGGCTGAGTTGGAAATTCTGCAGAAAATTCAACCTGTGCGATTTTCGATCGATCGAGTCTATTCTTAGATCGATCGAGCCAGGCCAAAAGTCCCAAGTACTTCTGTAGCCACTCGATTCCAACTGTACAATAATAAACCAACTTTGAGCAAGCCTAAACAAGACTAAATACAATGTTTTGATCATAGTTTGCCAACATTACAAATTAGAGTTCTAAATACATAAAATCCTAAGACCTTAGAACCTAACAAACTCCCCCTTTGGCAATCCGTGACAAAACCATAATTAAAAGCTCAAAGTTTTACAAGTAAAAGCCCTTTACAAAAGTAATGCTCATAAAATCAAATTCAGCCTAACTACTATCCATCAGTTGCAAGTGTAGACAGCAGCTTTAGTTGAATCAACCTGTATATTCCTGAAATACTCAACAAACGCATAAACGCATGTGTGACAGAAAAGAGTAAAACAACAGGTATAACATTCTTGTAAGATTCACACAACACAAAATAAAGACATATATGAATGATCAACTCATAAATATAAATCAATAAGCAGTGAATCATAAAACAACAAGAATCAACAAAAATAACATGTATATCAATCAATGTTACTCCCCCTAACATGAATATTCCCAAAAAATGATATACAAAGTGAAGCACCTAGATACAATCTAAAAACTCCACAAGCTCCTCAAAACAAAAAGTTCTCCCCCTAACTACAAAAACTCCTCTACAAGTCAAAAATACCACTCCCCCTTTTTGTGACGGAATGCCAAAGAGCAATCACAAGTCGCCATCAAAAGGAGGTGGTGAGGGTGAATGAAGACGCGCCAAGTCAGCTCGTAGAGCACGAAACTCATCTAGCAAGTCCACCAAAATCTGTCCATGAGCCGCCTGAACGGTCATGACAGTCTCCAAAGTACGACGAACATCAAAGTCGGCCGAAGGAGGTGGAGGAACATCAGCAGCAGCAGCATCATCACCAACTGGATCAGGAACATCCTCACCAGCAAGACCTGCAGAAGAAGAAGGAGGAGGTGCGCTACTAGAGGGCTCAGACCTAGGGTGTTTAGAACCAGCTCGAAGATGAGCAGCCCTTTGTCTAAGAAAAGACGCACCTATAGGAGCAATAACATGAACGGGCTCAGAGGAAGGGAAGCCACCAAGATCAAGATGAAGGAGAATCCTATGAATGAAAATAGGATGTACAAGAGCATGAGCAGAAGATGAACTCCTATAAACATCGTTCAAAGAACGAAGAAAAAGATGGGGAAAACTAATAGGAGCATCAGTAACCAGAGCGTACAAAAATACACACCTCTCAAGAGGAATGGTGTGAACATGGGAAATGGGCCAGATAGAATGACACGCTATCCTAAAGAAAAGATAGTGTAACCCGGAGAGCTCAGCAGAGGTGATCCGAGGATCAGAACCCCACTGGACAGTAGTCCCAGTGATGTAAGACAAGACATCACTAATCTCAGGAGACACGTCATATGGATAGACAGGATGTCGAACCAATGGTACCCCTAGAGCATCAGCCACTACCTCAGGAGTAAGGGAGTACTCTACGCCTCGTATCCAACTCTTGACTAGAGTGTTGGAATCATAGATGCGGATAGAGATGTTCGAATAGAACTCTTTAATCAAGGCAGAAGGTGGAGGAGGATCAGAAACATCCACCAAGGGTAACCAGCCCCTACGCTCAAAGTTTGCCCTAATGGCAGGATCAAGTTCATCTAAGTGAACAGAACGCTCAGCCCAAATTTTTCTCCTAACATTCAGCTTCTCATAAATCTCTTGGTTTTTCTCACTCGAAAACTTCTCACGATCATAGGATGGAGGGGGTGAAGGAGAAGGTGAGGGAACATTCCTACGGGCTCTAGTTTTCCTAGGCATAGTGCTAAGGAAAGGACAGAGACACAAAATGAAAAACCAAAAGAACAAAAGAAAACAGAACCAAGGGCAGACTGCAAATTAGCACAATAAAAAATATAGAACAAAAATCTATATGATGGATGAACATTAATAATGTTGTGATGCATGATCTAATGCAGTAAACAAATAAGTTCAATTGAGATTGAATTGACAAAATTGGCTTGAACATGGAATTTTTATCAAAAATCCCAAAAAATTGAAAACCACTTGTTGAAATTTTTTACCAAAAAGATGAATTGAGCATTACAAAACACATTCCATAGATTATAATGCTTAATTACAACTACACAACAAGTCAATTTCATCAAAGTCATCCCAATTTAACAAAAGCCCCAATTCGGATCAAGAACAAGCCCTAGATTTTTCAATTTTTCACCAAACTCAAATTTGATCAAATTAACAGGTAATAATCATGTTTATGAAGTGTCCCCACAAAAACCCAATGATCAATTTCATAAAATAAGGCTTGAATCAACAGAAAATCCCAATTATTAAAATTCTGAAAATTACCCTCAAATGCATGAATATATGCATGAAAACATGAAAATAAATTCAAAAGGAAGGGCACAAGTGTCTTACCAACTTGAGGAGAGAGAGATTTTGCAAAAAGAACGGAGGAAAACGACAAAAATCTCTGATTTGAGCTTGCCAACGCGGAGAGAGGAAAAAGGTTTGAAAAGATTTTGAAATAGGAACTTTGAAAAAGTCAGAAAAGTACCTTTTAAAAAGCTTTTTCACGATGTTCGATCGATCGAAAATCAGATTCGATTGATCGAAACACACAGTCATTTTGAGACAAATGAAAGCACTTTTTCGATTGATCGAAAATCAGATTCGATCGATCGAAACACACAGTCATTTTGAGACAAATGAAAGCACTTTTTCGATTGATCGAAAATCAGGCTGGATCGATCGAAATGGGCAGAGGCTCACTAAATTTTGAGAAAAATCACAGTTTTGAAAGACAAACCAAATTTTGAAAAACAACTCCTCAAAACATTAAATTACAGAAATAAAATGTATGAGTATGAGATGGAATGCTTTTTTCCAAAAACCCAAAATTTTAAACCCAATTTTCTCAAAAACAAGTTTCAATCATTCTTCCTTTGAATATTCTCAAGCAACAAATATGTTGTGCACAAATCTCAAGATAATTTCAAACTTGGTTGGTCAGACCAAAAACACACACACTAGCATGTACAGTGTTTAACAAAGAGTAACTTGTGTAGTGTGTGATACTAGCAAAAACTTGAGATACATGTGAGGTGATATGTGAATAGCAATCAAACACAAAGTCTACACAATTCATCACATAGAATTTAAAAGAGACTATCACCTAAAGAGTTACATCCTATAACTCCCACATCTCCTAGAACAAAAGCTTGCAATCATGTAAGTTTCTTGTATTTTTGCCCCATTTTTTAGGTGAAATTTGGCATAAAGCCTAATAGTACACACCAGATTAGATTATGTGAAATTGCATCAAGCCTAATAGTACACACCGGTTTGAATTAAGTGAATTGGCATCAAGCCTAGTAGTACACACCAGTTTTAAGCATTAAGCATTTAAGCATTTAAAGAGGCTACACCTTATGTTCTTTTTGTGCATGTGCTACACTTTCTCGAGCACAAAATCTTATGATATGCACTAAGGTGTTCATGATTGACTAGTGAACAGTGGTGAGATGGTTATTTATGCCTTTCTCAAAAGGATCAAGTCCGACAGTCAAATAACATGTGACTTCAAGATCAAGACAAAGTGATTAATAACCACAAACATCTTTCCCACACAACATGCACTACAAAGCTTTAACTAGTCAAGTGCAATATTTAAGCTCATCAAAGTTAAACAAGGTACACAAAACATGACATGTGTCAAAAGATAGACCAACCTTGTTTTTCAAAAATCAAGAAAAATAGTGTCTAACATAATTTTTGCTTTCTCCTTTTCCCTTTTTTTTTATTTATTTTTTTTTAAAAGAGAAAACAAATAAATCCTAGAATGAAATGCATGAATGTAATGCAATGCAAGTCCTAGAACAAAAACAATAAAAAGACACAAACCAAAGAACAATGGTCACCAAAGAATAGAGCAATTAAGCACAAGGACCATGTCAGAAAGACTCAGTTAGTTCGAGTCTTTTGCATCCAAAACTTTTTAGATGCACCACGAGCATTGGAGTTCTTATTCACATTCGAGTGATTCCCAACTCCAGGATTGGAATAAAGGTTTAACACCTTTACCAATTCACCAATTAGTGCCATAGGATCATGTGCTTGAGGCACAGACACTTTTGGTTTAGTTGCTCTCTTATCAGCTTGAAGCTTGTAACAGTTAGGACGAATGTGTCCAGACTTACCACAATAATGACAAACCCAAGCAGGTTTACCATGCATCTTGTCCTTAGATTTGGTAGGCTCCTTAGGTTTAGATTCTCTTAAATCTACCCTAATCTTCTTAGGTGGTGAAACTTCTACGGGTTTAACTATCTCACTCACAGGTGGTTTGACAGTTTCACTCACAACCTCACTCACAGAAGGTTCAGAAGAAGAGGAAGGAACAAAAGTAGTGGAATGTGGTCCAGAATCAAAAATGCTTTCAACATATCCTAACCCAGTTTTATCAGCAGGAGACTTTTGAACATTCAGCATGTGATCAATTTTAGAACTAGCAGATCTAGCAACAGATAAATCATGTTCCAAAGTTCTAACTTTATCAAGCAAAAGCATGTTCTCAGATTTAACATTATTCAAAAGCTCATTAGCATCAAACAGTTTAACAAGCAAATTTCTCTTTTCAAACTCAAGAGAATCAATTTTCTTTAGGCCAAGTTCAACTTTCATAGCATCCTTTGCAGCAACTTTGCAAAGTTTGTTATAGGCCTCTTGAAGATCTGCATCTTCAGAGAGTTCCCCATCAGAAGGGTTCTCCTCAGCAGATATGCTTTCATTGACTATAGCAGTAGCCGTGAAAGCAATGAAGTTTCCATCCTCGTCACCACCGGACTCATCATCAGAAACCTCATTATCACTAAGGGTTACAGCCATAGCTTTACCCTTATTCCTCAAGAATGTAGGACATTCAGATTTCACATGACCATACCCTTGACAGCCAAAACACTGAGGACCCAAAGAGTTATTAGAAGATTGACCAAAATTTTCTCTAGGTTTTTCAAAATTGTTAACCTTAATGGGATCATTCTTCCTAAAATTTCTAGGTTCAGCAGTGTAAGTACCTCTTGCCTTTCTATTTGCATTCCTCAGAAAGTTCTTAAAGTTTTTGGCAAGATAGGCAATCTCTGTAGCAGAGAGCTCATCATCAAATCCACCACCCTCAACATCATCAACTGACTTAAGAGCCAATGATTTGGATTTGTTCACTTTAGGTAGGTCAGACTCATAGGATTGAAGAGATCCTACAAGCTCATCAACAGGGATGGAGTCCACATCCTTGCTTTCAGTGATGGCAGTCACTTTGGGTCTAAAATCTTCAGTTAAAGATCTAAGAATCTTCCTAACAATTTTAGGTTGATCATAGATCTCACCCAAATTAAAAGCAGAATTGACAATATCATTTAGTTTAGCATAGAATTCATCAAAAGATTCATCATCAGACATTCTAATGCTTTCAAATCTAGAAGTCAATTGTTGCAATTTATTAATCTTAACTGCCTTTGTGCCTTCATGCACAGTTTGGAGGATTTTCCAGGCAATATGAGCAACCTCAACATTAGAGATCCTCTTAAATTCCTCCATAGAAACAGCATTAAAGATGGCATTCATAGCTTTGCTATTGAAGCTTGCTGCTTCTTTTTCAGAAGTTTGCCACTCACTCACAGGAGTAGCGGGTTTCACCCATCCGTATTCAACGGAATTCCAAACCCTTTCATCAATGGATTTCAGGAATGCTTTCATCCTTACTTTCCAATAAGCATAGTTGTTCCCATCAAAATGAGGAGGAACAAACAAAGAGTGTCCATGCTCCATGACAACAGGGGTCAAGGATCAGCTCAGAGATTAAAAATCTCAAACACAAAGAGCTACCTGCTCTGATACCACTTGATAGGTTATTTAGACCCCTTAAACAACCAGATTGCGTAGCCTAGATTAATTAGCCAAGTTGTTACTTAGTCAAATTAAGCAATTCTAGGTTAAAACAATCAAATAATCATATCATGTATATAAAACAAATAAAGCAGCGGAAATAATAAAGAACACAAGATATGATCACCTAGGAAACCACACGGTAAAAACCTGGGGAGGATTTGACCCACCGATCCTCAAGGCATAACAGAATTCACTATGAAAGAATTGAAGTTCTTACAGAAGGACTACAAGCTCCCCGCTCGACTTCCTAATGCTACCCACCAGTACGAACTTCCTGACACGACCACGCGCAGGCTCCGAATCCACGGACTACTTCTTTCTTGAATTCTTCAATCAGCTACAAGCTCCCCGCTTGCTTTTCTTTTAAGTTCCAATGGTTGCAACTAAGTTGATCATCAAGAGATTAACAACCCTAAGTTTATGTGAAGGAAAGCTCCTCAAAGATCTCACAAGAGATTCACACAAACAGAAAATATGAGCAACAATACAATATGGACAACCTTCAAAAACGTGGCTAGGGTTTTGTTTATATACCTAGGGTAAAAACATAAAACCCTAAACGTTTAATGAAGTAGGGCTGAGTTGGAAATTCTGCAGAAAATTCAACCTGTGCGATTTTCGATCGATCGAGTCTATTCTTCGATCGATCGAGCCAGGCCAAAAGTCCCAAGTACTTCTGCAGCCACTCGATTCCAACTGTACAATAATAAACCAACTTTGAGCAAGCCTAAACAAGACTAAATACAATGTTTTGATCATGGTTTGCCAACATTACAAATTAGAGTTCTAAATACATAAAATCCTAAGACCTTAGAACCTAACAGAATCTTTTGCTTCTGGGTTTAGTTGCAGTGGATCTTGATATTACGGATATCAAGTTCCACTTAATTTTCTTTAAAAAAAAAAAAGAATTTGCAAAGAACTCGATACTAGGAATAGTGAGTTCCACTTAAAAAAAAATTGTATGAGCTTGATTTTTCTAATATCGTGTTCAATGTGGCATTTTTATTCAGAAAAGCAACATTAGCACCTACCACCATGGCAAAACAAGAATGAAACTCGATATTGTGAAAATCAAGTTCTGTGTAGAACTCAATTTTCACAACATCAAGTTCTAAAATAGTGGTATTTTGCCTGATATTTTGAAAAAAAAATGCTATTTTACTAAATATTTCAAAAATAAAGTGGTATTTTGCCCTTTTTCGCCCTTGTTAAGGACATATTTTTATGTAATTGGCATATCCTTTGACAAAATGCACTTTACTTGTATTTGGGTAAATCTAAAAAGGTTCAAGATGATCATTACAAGTGGTTGAATTGAATACATGAAGATTACTCAATAACTACTCAAGAAAAGTGCAATCTGCAGGTCTCGAAACCTTCTCGACAGAAGCTCGATCTGTCGAGATTCATTAAAGCTCGACACATGTCTCGATCTATCGAGCTTACGGGATTCAAACTATAGCCATCAACGTTTTTATTCTAAAAGGCTATTTGTTTATGGGTTTGTATAATCCTTATAGGACTAGGAAAACCCAAGGTTTGTGGGTTTGTATAATTCTTATTGGACTAGAAAAGCCCAAGTTTTGTGTAAACCTATTTGGAATAAGATAGCCCATTAAGCTCCTATTTAAAGGAGGTGAAAAAAGAAAAACCTAACCCTAGAAAGTTTCATAAGGTTTTCTTTTTAAAACCATAGCCTCCTCTTACAGAAGAAAGAGTTCTTACTGCATTTTTTTTACGCCTTTGGGTTTTGTAACCAAGCAAAGTCTCTTGCACCAACATTGAAGATCTTATTGGTGTTTCTATGTGAAGTTGCTGCGAATCAACTACAACAATCAAAGGGTTGCTGTGGAGTTAGTCACGTGTTAGGATCCGTGCATCATTAGTTAGTCACGTACTGGGAGTCGTGCATTGAAAGGAAAGATTGCCGCTACATCATAAGTTTAATTGGGTATTGGGGTAAGGGTTTAACTATAGGTTGGTATTAGGTACTGGGATTCCTTTTACTTGTAACCGCTTGTTTTGATAATAGTAGATTCTCGGGAGTGGTGACCTTAAATTCAATCGGTGGGGTTTTGCCTCGGTGGTTTTCCCCATTCGTAAACAAATCACCTGTGTCAAATTTATTTTCCGTTGCATTTAACCTAGTTGGTGATTTGTTTGTGCTACCACACTTATTGCATGTTAATTGACTTAATTAATTCACTTGGCTAATTAATTGGTTAATTTACCTAAAGGGTCAATACATTCTTGGCCTATCACCCCTTACGGAAGATGTTTAAAAACAACCACCTCATGGCTTTGAGCACTTACTTGAGTTGCTTCACATTGGCTATCATCTTTGCAAAGCCCTTTATGGCCTCAAACAAGCCCTTCAAGCCAAATTTTCTAAACTACAATCTCAACAGCAAGGCTTTTCCTCTTGCCTTTATGACTCTACAATTTTTAACTTCTCCTAGATAATGGTGTCACTCTTTTGCTCTTATATGTTAATGACATGGTTATCATTGCAATGATCTTATGGGATTAAGCAACTCAATGATCATTTAGGGTCCGTTCGGAAACAACTTATTTAGCTGAAATTGAAAACTTTTTGATAAAAGTACTATAGCTAGATAAAGCTAAAAGTTAGCTGAAATAGTCCAGTGAGATCAATGAATAGTACCAAAAAGTGCAATGAGACCCATGAATAATAGCAAAAATAAGCTAAATAGTAAAAGAAGTTGCCCAATATAAGCTATCTCAAACGCAGCTTTAGTCGCCACTTTGAAATGAAGGATAGGGTACTCTTAACTAGTTACTTTCTTGATTCCAAGGTTATTCCCTATCATGATGGCTACTATCTCCCTTAAAGAAAATATGACTCACATCTCATCTCTCGTGCAAGTCTTACTAACTGTAAGTTTGCTATTAGGTCACTGGACCGTACCCCAAAATTATGTCTCATGCCATATATAGGTAGACGCTTCACAATGCTATTCTCTATAGACGACAATTAGTTGGCAATTTTGTGTATTTAACAATCACTTGTCCTACATTTCACATGTTGTGCATCTTTGTCTATCAGTTTATGGGCTTCTTTCCCTGCTCCAATGACCAAGTATTACATGCCTACTCTGATGTTGACTAAATAGGAGACCCCACTCAGTGTTGTTCCACTACATATTGCTTCTTAGGGGATTAATTAATTTCTTAACAAAGCAAGAAGTCATTTATTGTTGCTCGATAAAATATTGAGGTAGAATATCATGCTCTGCCTAACACTAATTGTTAGGACATACGTGAATCAATGTTAGGAACATATGTCAATATAGAATTGGCTAATCCTTTGACAAAACGCACTTTACTTGTAATTGGGTAGATCTAGGATGTGTTTAATGCTTTAAGGAACAACGTTTCAAGATCAAGTATTAAAACCATGCAAGTCTGTCCAAGAAACAAGTGAAGAAGTGCTAGATTTTAAAACTCGACAGCTAGCTCGACAACTAAGCTATCTATCGAGGTTTATGAAAATCAGTTTTTCAAAGCTGATTTCACTTCAATCCGTGAATGTATGTTTGGGCTTTCTTTTCTCACAACCTTAAGCATATATAAGGATTGTTTTAAGGGTCGTCAAAGGTTGCGCAAGTGTGAAGCAAAGTTGTGTTCATGCAAATTGTGACAGGAGACAGAATTTGCCTTAGTTCATCTTTCTCTTGAAGAAGCTGCTGTGTTTGTACACCGTAGGGTTTTGTAACCAAGGAGCTTCGTGATCTTCATCATGTGATGAACTGAAGAACTTTGCAGCCAACATCTTTCTCAAGTTGGTGAGTAAGCCGCGTACTGGGATCCGTGCATCGAATTGATTAGTCACGTACTGGGAGCCATGCATTACAAGGAGAGATTGTCACTACAGAACAAGTCCAATTGGGTATTGGGGTAAGGGTTCAACTGTATGTTGGTATAAGGTACTAGAATTTCTTTACTTGTAACCGCTTATTGTGATAATAGTGAATTCTCAGGAGTGGTGACCTTAAAATCACCTGGTGGGGTTTTTGCCATGTAGGTTTTCCTCATTCGTAAACAAATCACTGTGTCAATTTATTTTCTGCTGTATTTTAACTTAGTTGGTGATTTGTTTGTGCTACCACGTGTATTGCATGCTAATTGAATTAATTAATTAACTTGGCTAATTAATTTGTTAATTTATCACAAAGGGTTAATACATTCTTGGCCTATCAAGTGGTATCAGAGCAGACACACTCTGTTTTAATCTTTGCTGTGTGATCCATTGGCCCTATTTGTCATGGATAGAGGACAGTCGCTTATTATACGTCCTTTATTTGATGACACTAACTATGTATACTGGAAAGTACGCATGAGAGATCTCTTGCAGTCATTAGATGAAAAGGTGTGGCAAGCTGTGGAGATAGGCTAGACCAAGTCGAAGGAAGCGCCGGCTGATTGGGATGATGCTAAGATCAAGGCGGCTAACTTCAACAGCAGGGCATTGAATGCTTTATTTAGTGCGGTCACGAATGAGGAGTTCAAGAAGATATCCTCTACTGAAATTGTGAAGAAAGCATGGACCATCCTTCAGCCAACCTATGAAGGAACCAAGGCTGTCAAGGATTCAAAGCTTTAGAGGCTTACCACGAGCTTTGAAGATATCAAGATAGAGAAGGATGAGTCATTTGATGAGTTCTATGCCAAGCTCAAGGATATAGTGAACTTGCCTTTAATCTTGGGGAAACCATTCTCGAACCCAAGATTATCAAAAAGGTGCTTAGATCTCTACTCGAGAGATTTCATGCCAACATCACCGCAATTGAGGAATCAAAGGATATTGACAAAATTCCTTTGATAGAGTTGGTTGGCAATTTGCAGACCTATGAGTTGGGTTTGACAAGGATAGAGAAATCTAGTAAAGGAAAGAGCATGGCATTGAAGGCTAAGAGCAGTGACACTAATGAGTCTTCAAACGATGAAGACTCCAAGATGAAATCCTATATCACAAGGCAGTTCAAAAAGTTCATGAAGAATGCCAATGGTAAAGGATTCGATAAGGAACGAAAGCAATCCAATTTTTTGCAATTTAAGAGCCAAGACAAAGGGAAGAAGGATGCTAGGGATGGCGGTCAGTACACTGTTCCCTCAAGACCAAAGTGTTTTGGGTGTCAGGGCTTCGGTCACATGAAATAAGAGTGCCCTACGTATCTCAAGACCATTGGGAAGAGCAAGGCACTTGCTGCTACGTTGATCGACATTGAGCTTGAGGATGATTCTGATAATGAGGATGATGGAATCCTAAATGCCTTCACTGCCACCGTAAATCCTACTGAGGGGATTGTTGAAGATGTGGATAAAGAAGAAGATGTGGTGGAGTCTAAGTTTGAAAAGATGGATGAGCAAGATGACATCCACACAGCCTATGCAAAGTTATACAAGGTCTCAGAAAAGTATGAGAAGTTGTATAGGCTGGCATCAAGAAGCTCAGTGATGTGGAGCTTGAACGGGAAGAAATCTCCACGAAGTTTGATGAAGCCAATCAGACCATTGGAGCATTGAGATTCGAGAATAATTTCTTGGCTGAGAAGACCAAGAAGCTTGAGGCACAATTGTTCCAAGTCAGAACTCAGTTGGAAAGGGCTTCAAGTGCAAAACTTGATGAGATACTTAGTCTTCAGAAATTCGCTTCCGGTCGAACTGGTTTAGGGTATGACTTCTCTTCTCCTAGTATTGCTTTTGCTAGTACTGTTGTTTTTGTTCCTCTTAGTAATAATGTTGAATCTGAAAACAATGATGTGCAAAATATGTTAGCTAGTGAGAACATAGACAAGGGTAAATATATCTTAGGAGTACCCCCTAAGCAGGATAAGAAAGAGATCAAAAACCCTTGGACTAAAAAGGGAAACACTCAAAAGCCTAAACAGAAGAAGCAGCATCTCTATCATCACTGTGGAGCAGCTGGACATACTTGACCTAATTGCTACAAATGGTTAGCCACTCAACAGAGCAACAGTATGATCTCATCGGAAAACCAGAATCAGTTTCCATCCTCCTTTACTCCTCTTGGAGATCTTCTCAAAGCCTTCATGTTCCTTTCGAACTTGAACGGTTTCAATTCTTCTCCCTCACCATCGGATCAAGGGTTTGCTAAACGGAAAAGTTCTTCTAAGGTGTGGAAGGAAAAAGGCTCCAAGTGATTTAGTCACTTTTTCTCTCTCTCCCCTTCCTGTTTTTGTTTTTGCATTACTTGTGTGTTTTACTTTCTTGTTTTGAGTCAGTCTAGTTTTATGCTTTGTTTTGTTTAATATATATATTTTTTGTTTATTTTTCAGTTTTGTTTTATTTTGTTTTTCATAAAAATTAAAAAAAAATTGAAAAAAAAATACAAAAATAGTGTTTGTTTGTGTACATTGGTACTTGTGTACCTTGGATGGCCATTGAAACAAAGTTTTCTAAACTTTGTATCTTTTGTAGCTTAGATGAGCATCTCTATGCACAACTAAGCAAGTGAGCTTTGTGCCTCGTGTTCATGATGAGTAAGATTAAGTAATCTCTTGTACCTAACACTCGTATCACTCTTTTTGACAAGAAGGACTAGAAAATCTTAAGAGAAAGGCATAAATAACCATCTTATCATTGTTGTCTGCCAATCATGAAATGACATTTGTATGTTTTGGCATAGCAAAAGTGGAATGTCAAATGCTTAACATCATTGGGTATTTCTTTTCTATTTCTTATATGTCCATGCATGGTTTGCTTAAAAGAAAAATATGCAAAGAAAAATAAAAAGCAAAAAGAATCAAAATGCTTTATATATGATTGCAAGCGTGTATTCTAGGAGATGTGGTTGTTATAGGATGTATCTCAAAGATGATAGTCCCCATTAAACAGTTATGATTATGTGTGAGTTAAAGTGATTTTCTCATATCTCAAATCGTCATAACATGTAGACACTCATGCAATCGTGCAATGTTTTTCACACACAACACGCAATATTCTTTGCTACTTTTGATATATGTACAGGTACAATATGATTTTGCCATCACAAGGAATACATGTGTTAATGTATGCTCACTAAACTATCTTAACTTGTTTTTGAAATATAAAATTGGTTAGACTTGTTTAGTGTGTGTGTGTGTGTGTGTGTGTGTGTTTTAGATCTATATGCTTGATATTTTTTTGTTGAGAGATGATTTTGAGAGCTTAAAATGTTGTTTGGATCTTTGGTTGTGTAGCATGCTTGATTGTACTCATGTATGTGTTTTTCTCTTCTTTGAAAAATGTTTTTAAACAATCTCAACAGTTGCTGGACACCTCTCGACAGCTAGGCTATCTATCGAGCCCTTTCAGCTTCTTTTTATCGCATTCTCAAAAGTTTCTCGACAGCTACTCGATCCATCAAGAAAGTTTCTAGATGCTCGATAAATTCTCGATCCATCGAGCCCCTTTTGCTGTGGACACCTCTTAACAGATCCTCGATAGCTCTTCGATAGCTAATTCTTGCGTTTTAAAGCTCGACACCTCTCGATCCATTGAGCTTTATGATTTTCTATATATAGGGTCAACGCGAAAATTCTCTCATTTTCTCCGATCTCTCTCGATAGATTCTCACTTCTCTCTCTCCCAAACTCCTTATACTCAAACCCTTCACATTCCTCACTTGATCTCCGGCCTAAATCAAGTGTTCTTCATTTGGTATGATCTTATTTCTCTCTTGTATCATGCATTTCATTCTTTTTGACCTAAGTTTTGGGTTTTTGAAAAGTTTTTGGGGTTTTTCAAAATTGATGAGGTTTTTGTAAAATTTTTGGGTTGAGTTTTGCTTAAATGATTTCTAAAACATCATGCATTGCATTACACATGCATTATAACAATGTGTCATGTATTTTAGATGTGTGTTTACTTTGTTGCAATGATGTGTGCTGGTAGGTTTGGATTGGACTGAGCCCATGGTGTTTTTAAGTTTTCTTGTCACATGTTCATGCATTTTCATGCATGCGTACCTTTATTTATCTTTATATTGTTATTGATTTTGTTGGTGTTTTTCTGTGTGTTTCTTTCTCTCCCTCTTTCTTTCGTTAGTTGCTTTATGGCACCTAAAAGAAAATCCACTATGTCCTAGAACCCTCTTCATTCTGGGCATCCTCTTCTTCTAACACCACTCTTTCTAACGTATGGTTTCCTGATGATAAAGCCCATAAGGACTTTTCAGAGAACTTTTCTCGATGAGGCATTCATTCGAAACGCCAAGTCATCCTATCGGATTTTTTTGATATTGACCTTCCCACTATCATCTATAGTTGGGGTTGGGAGTCACTATGTGGCATCCTGGTCACTTGTCCCTTCGTGATCATACAGGAGTTTTACTCCAACATGCACGGATTCGATACTTCAGTACCTCTTTTTGTCACTCGCGTTCGAGGTATGCGCATTGCAGTTACTCCAGATATTGTGTCTGAGGTACTACATATTCCTAAGGTAGCGCATCCTGACTACCCTGGCTGTGATCGTCTGAGGACTGTGTCCAAAGACGAACTCTCATCTTTATTTGTTGAGACATCCTCATCTTGGGGTGACCGTCAAAACACCCCTTGCTCGGGCTTTACAAAAGGACCGAGATTCCTTAACATGGTAATGACATTCATTCTTCATCCTTTGTCTCACTATAACTCTATCACAGAGCCTCGTGCTCGATTTTTGTTATCCCTCTTAGAGGACATTTCTATTAACTTCTTTTCTCATTTTATTCTATCCCTTATAGATGTCTATAAGGATACGACGACTCGTGATAAGCTCATTTTCCCTTTCGCTATCATGAGACTTCTTCGCCATTTTTTTGTCTCCTTTCTCGAGTCTCCTCATTTTACGGTTATGAGTGCCATAGACGTTGCCACCGTTAGACGGAGCAAGGCCCAGCTTAGACCGAGGCAGCCTCGGACTGAGACGGCGACTCCTCCAACTTCTTCCGCTCCTTCGTCTTCTGCGGGTGGTGTGACTCTCGAGGCCATCATGGCACAACTTGTGCGCATGGATGCTTGCCTTGACACACTCAGTGATGAGTTGTGTTAGGTGAACACCCGTGTTGGTCGTATTGCACGACGACAGGCTGCCATGTGTGGTTTCACTACTTATACCTCTCCATCTCCACTGGCTTCAGAGGATGAGAGTGATGATGGCTCCGGCAGTGATGATGATGATGCTGACGAGGACGATGGTGCTAGCTCGCCCAGTGATGATAAGATGTCTACTTGATGTACTTACCCTTTGTCACTCGTGACAAAAAGAGGGAGTAGTTTTGATATGAGAGTAGTTATATACATATGGGGAGAGTTAGCATAGGAGATTTTTGTGATAGGGGGAGTGTTTATACTATAAGGGATGTAGTGAGGTTTTTATATATTTTCTTTTCTTTCTTTTACATTTACCTCATTTATATTGGTCTTGTGACCATTTGACATACATTGTACTTATATTTGGGTTTATATCTATTGATGTATTATTCACCTATCTTTACATGTGTTGTTTCTTTTCTCTCTTTATGTACATGCTTCTTATATATTGTATGCAATCTTTTATTTCTGTTTCACACTAAGATGCCGTGATGAGTTTTGTTTAAAGTGTTTCAGAAATATAGGTTGTCAAAGTCTTCTTGCCATAAACTCTCTTCTTGCAAAGTTTTTCAAGAGTTTGTGTTAGGATAGATTTTATTGTATTCAACAAGTAAGTATGAGTTGAGTGATTTATGACTTGTCTTATATGTTCATTTGTTTGTTGTGGTTTTGTCACAGATTGCCAAAGGGGGAGATTGTTAGGACATATGTGAATCAATGTTAGGAACATATGTCAATATAGAATTGGCTAATCCTTTGACAAAACGCACTTTACTTGTAATTGGGTAGATCTAGGATATGTTTAATGCTTCAAGGAACAAGATTTCAAGATCAAGTGTTAAAGCCATGCAAGTCTATCCAAGAAACAAGTGAAGAAATGCTGGATTTCAAAGCTCGACGGCTAGTATCTATCGAGGTTTAAAAAGCTGTTGAAACTCGATGCTCGACAGCTAGCTCGACAGATAAGCTATCTATTAAGGTTTATGAAAATCAATTTTTCAGAGCTGATTTCACTTCAATCCATGAATACATGTTTGAGCTTTCTTTTCTCACAACCCTAAACATATATAAGGATTGTTTTAAGGGTTGTCAAAGATTGCGCAAGTGTAAAGTAAAGTTGTGTTCATGCAAATTGTGACTAGAGATAGAATTTTCCCTAATTCATATTTCTCTTGAAGAAGCTGCTATGTTTGTACATTGTAGGGTTTTGTAATTAAGGAGTTTCGTGATCTTCATCATGTGATGAACTGAAGAACTTTGTAACCAACATCTTTCTCAAGTTGGTGAGTAAGCCACGTACTGGGATCCATGCATCAAATTGGTTAGTCATGTACTGGGAGCCGTCCATTACAAGGAGAGATTGTCACTACAGAATAAGTCCAATTGGGTATTGAGGTAAGGGTTTAACTGTAAGTTGGTATAAGGTACTAGGAATCCTTTACTTGTAATCACTTGTTGTGATAATAGTGAATTTTCGGGAGTAGTGACCTTAAAATCACCCGGTGGGGTTTTTGCTGTGTATGTTTTTCCCATTCGTAAACAAATCACCGTGTCAATTTATTTTCCGCTGCACTTTAACTTAGTTGGTGATTTGTTTGTGCTACCACGTGTATTGCATGCTAATTGAATTAATTAATTAACTTGGCTAATTAATTTGTTAATTCATCACGAGGGGTCAATACATTCTTGGCTTATCACTAATGTCAAACTCGTTTGATTATGCTCTTTTCTCAAGGACATGGGTGTCTCTATTGCTAATGTTATACCGTTTATTGCAATAATTAGAAATTGAAAATAAAGTGTTGTTCATAATGATGTCTTTTATGAATGAACAAAAAAATATTAAAATTGATTGTCTTTTCTCAACACTTCTTCATTGGCTTCTCCATCTTTAATTTATCTCTTTTGAAATAAATGAAATTAATATTTGATCATAGATAATTTTAAATGATACGGTTGTAATTTGCAAAGCCCAATTTTTCATGCAAATACAAATTTTTTGAACGATGGAATTGAAAACCCCCCAATCATTTTAGTTTTTCCATGCTGACATCAATTACTCCTTGATCCAAAAACAATGTTAATTACTAGTTTGACCTCTACTTTGATTTTTTTTTTTTAAATAATAAAAACACATGAATAAAAGGTGAAGAGTATATATATTTCTTCCTTTTATTATTGTTGGGGACATATTTTTATGTAATTGGCATATCCTTTGACAAAACGCACTTTACTTGTATTTGGGTAAATCTAAGTAGGTTCAAGATGATCATCACAAGTGGTTAAATTGAAGACATGAAGATTACTCAAGAACTGCTCAAGAAAAGTGCAATTTGTAGGTCTCGATACTTGCTCGATAGAAGCTCGATCTGTCAAGGTTCATTAAATCTCGACAGCTGGTCGATCGATCAATCTTACGGGTTTTCAGATTATAGCCACAACGTTTTTAATCTAAAAGGCTATTTGTTTAAGGGTTTGTATAATCCTTATTGGACTACGAAAGCCCAAGGTTTGTGTAAACCTATTTGGAATAGGAGAGCCCATTTGGAATAGGAGAGCCCATTAAAGCTCCTATTTAAAGGAGGTGGGAAAAAGAAAAACTTAACCCTAGAAAGCTTCATAAGGTTTTCTTTTTGAAACCCTAGCCTCCTCCTATAGAAGAAAGAGTTCTTGCTGCGTTTCTTGTACGCCTTTGGGTTTTGTAACCAAGCAAAGTCTCTTGCACCAACATTGAAGATCTTATTGGTGTTTCTATGTGAAGCTGCTGCAAATCAACTACAACAATCAAAGGGTTGCTGTGGAGTTAGTCACGTACTGGGATTCGTGTAAAGGAGTAAGCCGCATACTGGGATCTGCGCATCAAACTGGTTAGTCACGTACTTGGGAGCCGTGCATCAAAAGGGGGAACTGTCACTACAGATCAAGTCCAATTGGGTATTGGGGTAAGGGTTCAACTGTAGGTTGGTAAGGTACTTGGGATTCCTTTACTTGTAACCGCTTGATTTGATAATAGTGGAGTTTCGGGAGTGGTGACCTGAAAATCACCCGGTGGGGTTTTTGCCGTTAGGGTTTTCCCCATTCGTAAACAAATCACCGTGTTATTTAATTTCCGCTGCATATTTAGTATTTGGTGATTTGTTTGTGCTTCCACGTATTTGCATGTTAAATTGATTAATTAATAACTTGGCTAATTAATTAATTGGTTTAATCACAAGGGGTCATTCAGTTTGTGGCCTATCAAGTGGTATCAGAGTGGGTTCACTCTGATTGGATTAATTTCCTGAGTGTGATCCATTGACCCCTGTTGTCATGGATAGAGGACAATCTTTATTTATACCTCCTTTATTTGATGGAACTAATTATGCGTACTGGAAAGTTCGTATGAAAGTTTTCTTGCAGGCCCTAGGTGAACAAGTATGGCAAGCTGTTGAAGTTGGCTGGATTAAGCCAAAGGAAACGCCGGTGGATTGGGATGATGCAACAATCATAGCGGCAAATTTCAACAGTAGGGCTTTGAATGCTCTGTTTTGTGGGGTGACCAATGAGGAATTTAAGAAGATATCATCCACAGAAGTTTCCAAGGAAGCATGGACCATTCTTGAGACTACCTATGAAGGTACCAAGGCAGTAAAGACTGTGAAGCTTCAACAACTCACTAGTAGTTTTGAAGAAATAAGAATGGAAGAGGATGAGACTTTTGATGAGTTCTATGCCAAACTCAAGGATATTGTGAATTCTGCCTTCAACCTTGGAGAATGTATTGCAGAATCCAAGATTGTTAGAAAAATCCTTAGGTCCTTACCTGAAAGATTCCATGCCAAGATCACTGCCATTGAAGAAGCAAAGGACATTGATCAAATTCCTTTGACTGAGCTCGTAGGGAACCTTCAAACCTATGAGATGAGATTAGGCTCAATGGGAAAAGGTGGAAAGAGTAAAAACTTGGCTCTTAAAGCTATAGAGGAAGAGATTGAGGACTCTGAAAGTGAAGATAAAGATGAGGATGAGGATCTATCCTTCATAACTGATGAGATTATCAGACTTCTTCAATTTAGGAAAAAGGATAAGGGCGAACCTCCTAGGAAACCTAAATCCTCTAGGAAGGGCAAGAATGAGAAACCTCTTATCCAGTGCCATGAGTGCAAAGGTTTTGGTCATATGAGGATAGAGTGTCTAAACTACCTCATGAAGGAAAAGGCCAATGAGTCAAAAGATAAAGGGTTGGTTGCTACTTGGAGTGATACTGAGAATGACTCTTCTGATGAGTTTGTGGATGAATGTCGTCACGTTATGGCCTTTGCTGCCTCAACCGATAAGGTGATTGTGGAGAGTGCTAGTGACAGTGAGGATTCTTCTGATGATGAAGTACCTAAGAAGATGACCCTTCAGGAAGCCTATGATAAGCTATGCACTAAATTCATAAAATCTGAAAAGACTTCTCATCTTTGTAGAAAAGAGCTCAATGAGGTAAAAACTGAAAAAGTTGATCTGTTAGTCAAGCTAAATGAGACTACAAGATTAGTTGAGACTCTTGTTATGGAGAACACCTCATTAGAAGAGAAGGTCAAGAATCTTGAGGTTGAGCTTAGTCAAGCTAGAACTCAAATAGAGAGGATGTCTAGTGCAAAGCTTGATGAGGTCTTGAGTGCTCAAAAACCTAGTTCTGATAAGACTGGCTTAGGATATGCTGTTTCCTCTAGCCCCTCCTCTTCCACGGCTTCTGGATCAATGACTGTTTTTGTGCCCCAATCTAAGAAAGGTAATAAAGGTATGAAATCCAAAACTGATTTGGCTAATTCTAAATCTTTTGTTAAACCTCATGTTTGTCACCATTGTGGTGTTGCTGGACACATTCGTCCTAATTGCTTTAAGTTGTATCCTCATAAGCAATTGTCCAAACGGTCACAGGTTTCCTCTCAAGGACCTACACCTTTGTTTGGAGAGTTATTAAAAGCCTTGAGCTTTTTAACTCAATTTCAGGAGAATCTTAATTCTTCTATGTCCTTTAGTAGACATACTAGGACACGTGCATTTTCATCTTCACGGCCAAAGACTCGTGTTGTGTGGGTGAGAAAGGAGCCTAAGACTTAATTGTCTTTTCTGTTTGTCCTCTACTTTATTTCTTTCTATCTAAAGTAGGACTCTCTTTGCTTGATTTCTTATCTGTTTTTGGAATCATGTTTTCATGCATCTGCACATTTCTATCATGCCTTCATGCATATGCATCTTTCTTTATGCTTTCATGTTGTTTGTCTGTTTTTGTTTGGTTGTTTAGTTTTTATTTTGTTTTGTTTTCAAAATAAAAATAAAAAGGAAAAATCAAAAATATACAAAAACAGTGTGTTTGTGTACTTTGGTATTTGTGTACCTTGGATGGCCATTGAAACAAAGTTTTCTAAACTTTGTATCTTTTGTAGCTTAGATGAGCATCTCTATGCACAACTAAGCAAGTGAGCTTTGTGGCTCTTGTTTGTGATGAGTAAGATTAAGTTATCTCTTAAAACTTAACACTCATATCACTCTTTTTGATGAGTAGGACTAGAAAATCCTAAGAGAAAGGCATAAATGACCATCTCACCACTGTTGCCCACCAATCATAGTATGACACCTGTATGCTTCGGCATAGCAAAAGTGCAGTGTCATAGACACTTGTATGCTTCTGCATAGCAAAAGTGCAGTGTCAAAGACATCCGTATGCTTCGGCATAGCAAAAGTGCAATGTCTATGCTTAACATGTTGGGTATTTCTTTTCTCTCTTTTTATGCCCATGCAAGATATGCTTAAAAGAAAATATGCAAAGAAAATAAAAAGCAAAAAGATTAAAATGCTTTAAATATGATTGCAAGCGTGTTTTCTAGGAGATGTGAGAGTCATAGGATGTACCTCAAAGGTGATAGTCCCCATCAAACAGTTATGATTGTGTGTGAGTTAAAGTTATTTTCTCATATCTCAGATCGTCATAACATGTATACACATATGCAATCTTGCGATGTTTTTCACACACAACACGCAATATTCTTTGCTACTATTGATACATGTGCAGGTACAATGTGATTTGGCCATCACAAGTGTTTACATGTGCTAATGTATGCTCACTAAACTGTCTTGACTTGTTTTTGAAAAATAAAATTGGTTAGACTTGTTTAGTGTGTGTGTGTGTGTTTTCTAAGGATCCATGTGCTTAAATTTTTGATTGAGAGATGTTTTTGAGAGCTTTATATGTTGAGTGGATCTTTGGTTGAGGTATATGTTGGATTGCATTCATGTCTGTGTTTTTCACTTCTCGAAAAACTGTTTTCAAAAGCAAGCTCGACACCTCCTCAATACCTGGCTATCTGTCGAGCTTCTCAAGCTTTTCTTTATCGCAATCTCGACACCTCTTGGACACCTTATGGATCGATCGAGAAAGTTTCTGTCTTCTCGATACCTTCTCGACACCTGATGGATCGATCGAGCTTCTCTTCTTGTGTCTGATGTCTTCTTTCTTGACACCTGTCTCGACACCTCTCGATCGATCGAGATTCCCTTGCATACATTTCATTTTTTTGTTTTGCATTTTTTTTGTCCATAGCATCTTGTTATTCTTTTTCTTGTAGGTCTATGGTTCCTTGTTCTCCTCGTTTCCCTCCTTGTCAGTTTTCTGTCTGTCTCCTGTCATGTCTTTTGGCTTTTTATGCCCTTTGACAATCGTGTCAAAAAGGGGGAGAAATTTGAGAATTGAATGTCATTCCTCAGGGGGAGTAATAGATTTAGGGGGAGAACTTCATGCTAAAGGGAAGAATGTTTTTGATGTAACTAACTTAGGGGAAGAGTTAGTTTGATACACATTAATCTTGACATTATCTTTGTGTTGTGTATCTTTTGGTTTTGTAACCATTTACATACATCATGTGTTGGTTCTATATTTGATGATGATGTATGTGTTTCACTCTTTATCTCACATGTGTTGTTTCTTTTCTCTCTTTATACACATGTTTCTTGTTTATTTAACTTGTCATTATTTTCCACATGGTACCTTGATGTGTTTTGTTTAGTGCCTTTCAAGAAAGACAAGTTAAAGCAAAGTCAAGATTTCGAACCTTCTTCTTGCAGCAACTTCCAAGGTTCAGATCTTTTAGACTAGGCTTATTTATTCTGTAATCTTGAGTAGAATGTATTCTAGGACATTCAATGTACTCTTGTGGTTTTGTCACGGATTGCCAAATGGGGAGATTGTTGGGGACATATTTTTATGTAATTGGCATATCTTTTGACAAAACGCATTTTACTTGTATTTGGGTAAATCTAAGTAGGTTCAAGATGATCATCACAAGTGGTTAAATTGAAGACATGAAGATTACTCAAGAACTGCTCAAGAAAAGTGTAATTTGTAGGTCTCGATACCTGCTCGATAGAAGCTCGATCTGTCGAGGTTCATTAAATCTCGACAGCTGGTCGATCGATCGAGCTTACGGGTTTTCAGATTATAGCCACAATGTTTTTAATCTAAAAGGCTATTTGTTTAAGGGTTTGTATAATCCTTATTGGACTAGGAAAGCCCAAGGTTTGTGTAAACCTATTTGGAATAGGAGAGCCCATTAAAGCTCCTATTTAAAGGAGGTGGGAAAAAGAAAAACCTAACCCTAGAGAGCTTCATAAGGTTTTCTTTTTGAAACCCTAGCCTCCTCCTACAAAAGAAAGAGTTCTTGCTACGTTTCTTGTACGCCTTTGGGTTTTGTAACCAAGCAAAGTCTCTTGCACCAACATTGAAGATCTTATTGGTGTTTCTATGTGAAGCTGCTGCAAATCAACTACAACAATCAAAGGGTTGCTGTGGAGTTAGTCACGTACTGGGATTCGTGCAAAGGAGTAAGCCGCGTACTGGGATCCGCGCATCAAACTGGTTAGTCACGTACTTGGGAGCCGTGCATCAAAAGGAGGAACTGTCACTACAGATCAAGTCCAATTGGGTATTGGGGTAAGGGTTCAACTGTAGGTTGGTAAGGTACTTGAGATTCCTTTACTTGTAACCGCTTGATTTGATAATAGTGGAGTTTCGGGAGTGGTGACCTGAAAATCACCCGGTGAGGTTTTTGCCGTTAGGGTTTTCCCCATTCGTAAACAAATCACCGTGTTATTTAATTTCCGCTGCATATTTAGTATTTGGTGATTTGTTTGTGCTTTCACGTATTTGCATGTTAAATTGATTAATTAATAACTTGACTAATTAATTAATTGGTTTAATTACAATGAATCATTCAGTTTGTGGCCTATCAATTATAAACTTCCAAATATACTAAAACAACCCAATCCTTTTTACCCCCACCTAATTCCTGTTTATATATTCCTTTATAAACTCCAAGACATAGTACAAAAGGTATTCGACGAGGAATTGGAAAAAATAGTTCTTGGGTATCCAAACTATGGATTAGCTAGATTAAATAATACTGTATATATTAAATAATAAAAAAAGAGTTGAAGAAGTGTTTTCAAGACCAAAGAAAGGAAGGACAAAAGCCGAAGCGAGAAGGCCGTTTCCTTTTGAGTTTGTCAATGTCCATTGCAATCAGTATACGACTATACGGGCACATGCACCGCACAAAGATGAGCTCAAGAAAAATAAGAGTCTAGACCAGACCTTTTAGATGAAGCAGATCTTATGGATGACCAATAAGGTCTTTGATCTAACTTGCTTTTCTTGGCTGTTTCTTTCTTCGCATTATACTGTGATCATTATTTATTTCGAGATGTTCAGAAAACTTGCCCAACGGAAACCATGAATATTCAAATACATGCAAGTCAAAAAGTGGAAGTATATTTCGGTTTTGGTCTAACTCACGGCGAAACTAATGAGAGCAAGACTTTTTACATATGTGGATGTTTCACGTAGCTAAAGGCATCTAAATCTTCATCAAATGCCCCATGAGTATGCTGTATGCATCACTAACTCGGGTTACAATAGCAATTCTCAGTGCTTAGAGATCATTAGAGAATAGCTACCAATAGAGAGGTGTGTTTTTGAAGTAGCTAAAGAGGTTTGGAACCTGTTTTAGACTGTTGGAGTATTATTTTGTTTGATCATTTGGCCTTACTTAAGGTCCTAAGGAACGGGCTATTAGTAATTTGGTGTGTGTGTGTATCAGTATCACAAGTTTCTCAATGATCGATTCCGAACATTTTTCATGTCAATTGCTAGAAATTAAGAAGGAGAAATTGTAGGCACTGTCAGTCAATGAGAACAATCCAAGCCAAACTTTCGTAGGCATTATTTTAGCTCATAAAAAGCACATGCGAATAACATATCAATCCTTCGTACAAGAATTAGAAAAGATAAAATACAAACTTTTCCTACCACCTTATTATTGGACAACCACACTACTTAAGTCGTTCATATTATGAAATGACCTTATTCAATCAGCTATATATATAAATATAGTACTCATCCTATTTTTGTCACTGAAATTGTCAGACTGATAAACTGAGTCTTCTCTTTAGAAATGTGATCATCAGTAATTTTGCCATATCTATGAAAAACCTCGTCAATTATTCCAACACCAAAGTGAGTAACAAGCAAGGGTTCAACCACAGCTCTCATATGCTTTGCAACACCATGTCCATCATCATTACGAAATCCATTAGATGTGTTGAATTCACCATCATAAATGTTCCAGTTGGCTTCAAAAACCTCTAGGCGATCAATAGAGAAATCTCCTCCTTTTAAAACTTCAAATTTCAATTCAGAAAGGGATGGTGTGTAAGTAGGAATGTTGAAGGAATCCACTTTTTCTTCTTCTATGAGTCCCTGAAATGCACGTTCTATGCTTTAGCACAATATATAGACTACCTGCAAATTTGAGAAGAGTAATTTTTTCCTTGTACAAATTGGCTTTTTATAAGTTTGTTTTACTTATAATTAATATATCATAATATAAGGATAAGAAGAACAATTGATCATGGGATTAACATCTAGAGCAATATATCAAATTTGTTTGGGAATTACAACGGATACAATAGTTTTGAAGGTTGTGATTAAAAGTTAAAAAGTTAAATTTTAATCTCAACCATTGAACAAGGAAAATGGTACAAAAAGGTAAAGGGTAAATAATGAAAATTAAGAGAAAAATATTATGAAAGAGATGAGGCGTATTGCACTAGGTGCAATACCTAGATCTCAATCCAAGACCATTTTTTTTTTTACTTATAATATATCAAAATATATTGATCATTGAGAAGAAATATCATTTGATTAAGATTGGACGCAATAAATCAAAATTTGCTAGGATAGAATTGCACGGAGTGTAATATTTTTAAAGGAATGAGATTAAAAATTAAAAAGTTAACTTTTAATCTTAGCATTTGAATAAAAAGAAAAAACAAAAGGTAGAAGGGTGAAAAGTGAAGAGATTTTTATGAAAGGGGTGAGAGGTCTAGCACTAGATCTCAATACAAGACCATTTGTTAATTAGTAGCCAAGAGACTTGTGAGCATGGTTGTCAAAATCGTGATCCGGATCGTAAAATCGCACGATTTTACTATCATACCTCACCAAAAAGTTTAAAATCGTAGCAGGATCGCAAAAATAGTAGGATCGTATGTAGGATCGTATAGGATCATAGAATCGTATGGGATCCTACCGATCCTACCATTTGGCTTATTTTTTTATTTTATTTTTTTTAAGTGGGATTCATTTGGGTAAGATAATCCACCTAAACTCACAAGCCCAATGGGTTATCAGAAGCCCAATAATGAATTGAAGTCCCAAATTTACCCCTATGTCAACATAAAATCTCAAAAAAACCTATAGTACTTAAGTTTAACGTTTTGGATGTTGATACTAGGAAGGATATAGATGATGAAATTGGATATGACAATGACAGTGATTAGATTAGAAGAACCTTAGAATGAGAATTTTCTTTTGGATTTCATATTTTTAATTAGCTAGTTTACCTTAGATTGAGAATTCTCTTTTGGATTACATATTGTAAATTTGTAGTTAGCTAGTTTTTATATACTAACTAGCCTAACTTATTTTGGATTTGGAACTTAAAATTTGGAAAACATTTTCCATATGTGTAGATAATATTTTGGTACTTAGTTGCTAATTAAACATGTATTGAACTTTTTAGATACATTATGACAAAACTTAAATATATTTTGTTTCGTTAGAATGACATGAGAACAATGTAGTGCGTGCAAATTACATTTTATGATGCAATTTTTTTTTTTAATAGATGGATTCATATTTTAAGTGATTATATAACATACAAAGTCACTATCAATAGGTTTTTTGCTTAAAATCTGAAATAGGTAGGATCTTACGATTCACAATCCGATCTTACGATTTACAATCCAATCCTACGATCTACGATCCTACCTACCACTTACGATCCTACGTAGGATCCCGATTTTGACAACCTTGCTTGTGGGTACTGTCTGATCCCATTGGGAAAAGATGTGTTTGAATCTCCAATCTTTGCATCAGATCTTGATCGAAGATCATTTGCTAGTAGCCAATCGCTTGTTATAAGGAAAAGAAAAGAAAAGAAAAGAAAATTGTTAGTACATGGTTAAGAAACTCTTATTGGTGTACAACATATTTTTTGAAAATCAATCATATGTTTTTTTTTTTTTTTTTTTTTGATAATTTGATAGTTGGGAAAGTGTAAATTTGAATTTGAGATGTCTATGTTGCAAAAGGTGTCAACCAGTTGAGTTATGTAAAGTTGTGATTTACAACTATATTTTATGTTGGCTTTATTCCATAACAAAAAGTGTTATAATTGCTTTAATTTTGTTTCTTGTATTTTGTGGGATTTTATTGTATTGGGTTTAGTATTAAGTTGGTGAAGAATCGAGCAGGAATTGAAGAACAAGTGAATTTCGCGAGAAGCTCGCAAGAAGCTAACCCGCGAAAGAGCCACGTGAAAAGCACATGCTGGAAGCTGAAAAGTCATGCCAACTTGAAGGATTTCACGAGTGTCTTGCGAGTAAGGCCTTCTCGCGAGATACCCGCAAAACTCTTTGCCTGGATGATTTTTAAGTGTGACTTTCTTATCCTTCACTCATATTATATATACCTTCATTACCCATAAAAGTATGAGAGGTCATTCAGAGAGAAAAACCCTAGATAGGTTTTCTATAACTCACACACACACACCTATCTTTTAGAGAGAGAGCTACTCATCCTTAGTGAGAAATCCTTGTAGCCTCTTCTCCTTCCCTCCCTCATTGTCATACCTTGAGAGGAGATTTGTACCCAAACACAACCCACACATTTTCAGAGTGTAGAGAGTATTTTGGAGCTTGGGAAGTTTTGAGGATTTGCCAAAAGAAGCCAGTGAGGCTTGGCGGATGCAATCGGGTGTATTGCGGGATCCAGAAAGCTAAAGAAGACATGACTCCAAGAAGTCCATTGGTAGCATGAGCTTTGAGAGCTCAAGTACATTGGGTAGACTAGACTTAAATGGTTTTTTGTTATTTGTGTACTCCAACTTTATTTTCTAGTGGATCGATTACAGCTTAGAGGGTGACGGAAAGGTTTTTCACTGAGTTCTTCAGTTTCCTTTTCGATAACACATCTTGGTGTTATGTTGTGGTTGCATTTCTCTTCCCTTACTCTTGTACTTTACTTTTATTGTTTGTTGTTCATGTTTATGCACTAGAGTAGTTTTCGGTTTATTGCGCTTCATTTACTCTTGTTCAACACTTAGATAAGTTAGAGTAAAAGTAATCTAACCGTAATTTTAATTTGGGAGTCTAAATAAGCTCTTGTGTTTTCACACAAATTCAATCTTTTAATTGGTATCAGAGCGGGTACACTTGTTTTGGTTTCATTACCTAAGTGTGATCCTTGACCCCTTATGTATTTTGCCATGGATAGTATTTTGTATGCTTTTATAGATGTTTTGAATGTTGTTGAGTGTAACATGCCATGTGTTTGTGAAAATGCCTCTATGAGTGTTAATCCTTATAATTGTAATGACATGTTACATGAATCTTTGGGTGTTGTTGATATTCCAAATGCCAAACTCTTGAAGAAAAAGGCTAAGAAGTTTCATGAGAATTTGAGCAAATTCTTTTGTGAAAAAGATGATTTGATTGCTAAGCTCAATGAATCCAACAAATTGGTTGAAAAGTATAAAAAACTTGTTGAACATTCTCTTAAATAGTTGAAAGAGTTTGAATGTTTAAATATAGACTTGGATGCTAAACTTGTTTTGTCTAACAAACTTGTTGATGAGCTAAAATGTGAAAATGAATCTCTTAAGATGCATGCCATGTGTTTGATTGTTGAACCTATTATTAATAAGGATGAAAATATTTGTTGCAATCATGTTGTGGTACCCGATTTTGTGTCTATTGTGTGTTCTACCTCAAATGACACATTGGTGTACATTTTTCCACATAAAAGAAATCAAAAGGTGGAGAGAAAGGCTCTTAAGTCAAAGTATACGTTTAGGTCTCAACATAAGGTTTTGGATAGATCTAAGTTTGTTCCAACTTGTCACCATTGTGGTGTGATTGGTCATATAAGACCTCAATGTCCTATGTTGAAGAGAGAACAAAACCATGTTACTAGATCCCTCCCTAAAAAATCTAGCGGACCTGAACCCATTGTTTGTAACCATTGTGGTGCATTTAGTCATCTTAGACTTCATTGCTCTAAGTTTCAAGCTCTTAAAAGAATCAAAAGAAAAGAGAAACTTAAGTTTTTTGGAGGTTGTGCTATAAACGGAAAATTGAATTTGGGGGAAAATGGTAAGTTGTTGAAGAAAGTTTTTGATGTTCTTACCTCCTTGTCTATGTGCATCTCAAGTTCTCATTCTTTCAACTCTCATCTCACTTCTCATGAGACACTCATTCCAAACAATCATTTCGTTTGGATGAGGAAAGGTTCCTATGATTGAGCTTATGCTCTTTTTGGTCCTTAATCTAATTCTTTCGATCTTTGTAAGACCCTTTATGCATTAAATGCTATATATTCATGCATTTGTGCATCTTGCATTTATTTGTATGCATTGCTTTTGTTTTTGTTTTTTATCTTACTTTTGTGTCTTTGTGTTTGTGTGAGTAGGAATCCAAAAACACATAAAAAATGAAAAATTTAAAAAGTTTGATCATATATGTTTGAGCATATTTCACATGTGAGTTTGGCTTAGTACCTTCGTACTAATGGCGTAGTGCATTTACGAGCTTAGCTTGTTATGTATGCACATTTTCTAAGTGTGAACATCATCTAGAAATTTACGTTTGATTGCTGTAAATAGATCTTCAAGCTTGTCGTTAATAATTGGTCAGTAGACTTGCTTGATCTTGATACATGCGTAGACTTGTGCTTATATATCTCCTCACATTTTTTTTCTTTTTCAAGAGCTCCACAAATGTCAACCTCGAAAAGAGAATTTTTAGTTGAAAAAGAGATCGCACATACTAGTATTTAACTAGGAAAAAGGGAAAACAATTTGTACTAAAATGTATAGTGCCAAAAGCCAAAGGCTAAATTGTCAAAGTTATCTTAAAATGTTTATGGCATCGCTTCTCAATAATTTGAATTGTTTTGATCAAAAGTATGTAAAATGGAAGCAAAACAAAAAGCTTTCAATCAAGTGTAATCACATTGGTGAGGGGTCATATATGTTCATTTCTACAAGTGAGATAGGTCACTTGACTTCGTACTAATTGTGTATGACTTGATTGAATTGATCATTGAATCTTCATACTAGACTATAGACTAGTTCATACTTGATCCATACACACAACACACAAGTTTAATGTTCAATGAATGCCTATTTCATTTGTGTGTCTGTACATGTTCAAATGTGATGTGTATGTGCTCAACCATATGTGGATCAAACCAAAAATATTTTTGTTCTTTTTGTTTGCTTTTGGAAGTGATTTGTATCACCCATATTTTTCAAAGTTTTTCAAGTTGTTTTTGTGTAAAAAAACATGTTTTCTAGGTGTTTTTGTGACTTATTTCATGTGTAAGCTCAGTCGCAAGTTAAATAGTCCAAATCTCAAGTTTTTCAGCTTTGGACAGAAAGTTTCACAACTGTTTCGCGAGTAGGGCTTACCAGCGAAAATCTCTAGCTTCCTGCGAAAATTCACAGCTTCTAGTAAAAATTTTCAGATCATTTTTTTGAAGAGCATTTCATGGGACTTTTGTTTTAAACGTCTCCCATCTTCTCCCAAACCCCTATTTTAATGCTTCAACATCAAAACCCAACTAATTTCAAGTGTGTTAAATTCCATAAACATCTCTAAGGTAATCTTTAACTCTTTTCATTGATTTTGATCCTTAGATTACGTTTTTGGGGGGTTTTATGTTCATAGTTGGGATTTTCTCAAATGGGAGTTGGAAAACTTAATTTTTTGTCAATCTTTTTTATTGGATTTTGTTTTAAATGATGATTTGTTTTGCATGTTGGCCTCTTGTGTCAAAAACAACATGTATTTAAGCAAGATTTTCATATGTTCATGCATTATTTAACATACATGTATAGTGTGTGCACAATAAGTGTTTGATAAAATGTCCAAATGACATTTTCTCATTGTTTTGGACTCCAATGAGTACCAATTTTTGGGGATCACCATAATTATTCATGTTTATTATATTTTGATCATTGGTTGTGTATTTTATACACTTTGTCCCGTGAGTGCTTGCTCATGCATTGGTCATGCATCTCACATGCACACTAGATGCACCTTACTGCAGACACTCTAACACTTGACATGTTTTGCATTCACTTATGCTATTTAAGTCTTTTTAGAACCTTTAGCACATATAACATGTTCTTGTGTCTATGTCATGCCTTGATTCTTCATCCTAGCATGTCATGTTTACTTTATGCTTTGTAGCATTGTGTCTTTAAGATGTTTTATCTTTTGTTTGAGCTTCATTTTCTCATTCATCTTGCACCCCTCATGCATCATCTTTTACCCTTGTTCATATCTTCTTTTCTTTCCCTCATTCCTCTTTATTCATTTTTCTATTTGTGACAAAAAGGGGAAGAGTATACCGGAATGTATACCGAAATGTTTCGTAATTTCTATATGACTTGTGTGCACATTCTTAGGGGGAGAAATTCTATCTCGTGCACATTCGTAGGGAGAGAAAGCCATAGAGAAGTTGCATATACTAAGGGGGAGAAGACATTCTTTTATGAGAAAACCTTGTTTTGTCTTGTTTTACATTATGTTTGTTTTCTTGTTGCTTTATGGTGCTTTGAGTTATGTTTAGTATCTATGCTTTGTTGCTCTTATTGCGCCGTGTTTATGTGTTGGACATGAATACATCCTTATGTTATTGTGCTTTATTGGTTGCATGTTTGGATGCTCATTTGCTTTGCTATATGATCATTGTAGTCACTTCCATATGACTGTCATGTGTTTGATCAAGTTGCTCATATGTTTCACATCATGTTTACTTGATCTTTTATAATTGTTACATTATACTTGTCCTTTTATGACTTGATTTACCTTGAGGGTCTAATGCGTTTTGTGCAAGTGTTTCAGGTTACAGGTATTTTGTTTCAAGTTCATCACAGGTTTTAGATTTAGGTGTGAGTGAGTTTTGTCATTATTTCCAAACTCATGTTTAAGTCTAGAGTCTATTATAGGATGTTTTGTCATGGAATAGCCAAAGGGGGAGATTATAAAGTAGTAATTTACAACTATGTTTTATGTTGGCTTTATTCCATGACAAAAAGTGTTGTAATTACTTTAATTTTGTTCCTTGTATTTTGTGAGAATTCATTGTATTGGGTTTAGTATTAAGTTGGTGAAGAATCCAGCATGAATTGGAGAACAAGTGGATTTCGCGAGAAGCTTGCAAGAAGCTAACCCGTGAAAGAGCCATGTGAGAAGCATGTGCTGGAAGCTGAAGAGTCATGCCAGCCTGGAGGATTTCACGAGTGTCTCACGGGTAAGGCCTTCTCACGAGATACCTGCGAAACTCTCTACCTGAAGGATTTTTAAGTGTGACTTTCTTACTCTTTACCCATACTATATATACCCTCATTACCCACAAAAGTATGAGAGGTCATTCAGAAAGGAAAACCCTAGATAGGTTTTCTACAACACACACACCCATCTTTTAGAGAGAGAGAGCTACTCATCCTTAGTTAGAAATCCTTGTAGCGTCTTCTCCTTCGCTTTCCTATTGTCATACCTTGAGAGGAGATTTGTACACAAATACAGCCCTCACCTTTTCAGAGTGTAAAGAGTGTTTTAGAGCTTGGGAAGCTTTGGGATTTGCCAAAAGAAGTCGGTGAGGCTTAACGGATGCAATCAGGCGTATTGTGGAATCCGGAAAGTTAGAAAAGACATGACTCCGAGAAGTCCATTGGTAGTAGGAGCTTGGAGGGCTCAAGTACATTGGGTAGACTAAGCTTGGAGGGTCTTTTGTTATTCATATACTCCAACTTTATTCTCTAGTGGATCGATTACTACTTGGAGGGCGGCGGAGAGGTTTTTCGCCGAGTTCTTCGGTTTCCTCTTCGATAACACGTCTTGGTGTTATCTTGTGGTTGCATCTTTCTTCCCTTACTTTTGTGCTTTACTTTTATTGTTTGTTGTTTATGTTTATGCACAAAAGCAGTTTTCGGTTTTTGTGAGTATAGGGTTACTCTTAAAAAAATCAACGATATTGTTTAAAGGGAGAAAAATGTAATTTTATAGAACAAAATTGCTAAAATTAGTACACATATATATAATAATAATTTTATAAAAAAAAAATTAGCGGGGCAAGTCCAATCGTGGCTCCATCCCTAAGTCTATGGGTTCCATTGGTTTTACCCATGGACAAAGCTCTATTTTTAGAGTTTTTGAAAACAAGACTGCAGTTTTTTGGAAAATAATAGGAAAATTCAAAATGAAAGAATTTTGTTCAAATGGGTTTTGGAAAATGAGGATCTATTTAGGAAATTTATTCAAGAAAATAGTTTTTGCATTTTTTGCAAGGAAAAGAAATTTTGGAGTTCTTTTTTGAAAAATGAAAAATGCTTGTTTTTAAAAAGGAGGAATTTCCATGGATTTTGAGGAAACTGTTTTTAAGTGTCACTACAAAAAATTGGGCCTATATGGCGTTTGTGAAACACCACTATAGGTACAAAAAAGCCACTATAGGCCCATTTGGGCTATAGTGGCGTTTTACAAAAAACGCCACAATAGGTCTGCCCTATAGTGGCATTTACAAATGCCACTATAGACTAATTTTTTTTTTTTTTTTGAAAAAGGCTATAGTGGCATTTGATAAATGCCACTATAGGTAGGGCAGACCTATAATGGCGTTTGACAAATGCCACTATAGCCTTTTTCAAAAAAAAAAAAATTAGTCTATATGGCATTTGTAAATGCCACTATAGGTCTATAGTGACGGTACAAAAGAATTTTAATTAAATTAAAAGATACAAAACAAAACAAAATACATAAATAAAACAAAATACGTTCAGCAAAATACAAATCCAAAAAAATAAAAATTCAAAAAAATACAAAATACAAACACTATAGCCCAGCAAACTCAAAGTGAAACACAAACCCACCAAAAAAATTCAAAATCAAACACAATATGCTCACATCCAAAAAATAATAATAATAATAGCAACTCCACCCCAACACATTCAGCCGCCATAGACCAACCTGCAAAAAGAAATCATCAAATAGATTTCGAATTTTTCACTACTTTTTTGGTTCTACTAACAAAGATATTATCATACTTGAGATCTCTATACCTATCAATAATAAAAAGCCAAAGAATTCACAAAAATTAATCAAGGAAAAGACCAAACAATCATTAAATTTTTTAAAAAAAAAAATACTTACTTGCAACTATACAACCAATGGCATCAAACACATGATAGCACTCTTTCTTCAATCACCAATCCCATAACAGTAGCACCATTTACAAATTTAAACAAAATTAACAAGTTGCAACACCATCTTCAAATCCAAAACCCACTAACATTAACACCACCACAAATAAAATAGGGGAAATAAAATCAAAATGGAGAGGAAGAGAAAAGAATAAATCCAGGTGTGTAGTGAAAGAAGAGTGAAAGAAGGAAAAAAAAAGAGAGAAAAGAAGAGTGGAGAAGCTAGCTAGACGTGGAGAAAATGAATTGGTAAGGTGAGTGGGAGTAAGGGAGAAAAAGAAGTCTGAAGAAGTAGAGATAAGGGAGAAAAGAGAGAAAGAAAGGGGAAAAAAAAAAAAAAAAAGCCTGAAGAAGTTGGCTAGACGTGGAGAATATGGATTGATAAGGTGAGTGGGGTTAAGTGGGTTTTGAATTTTGTAATTCTTTTAATGCTTTATATATATATATATAAATAGAGAAATGATATGTTTACAATATTTTCACAATATTTTTACAATAAATTTTAAATGGCAGGTTTTTAATGGTTGTTATTGTTAGGGCAAAAAAATAATTTTAGTGTTAAGTTCAAATTTGAACTAATAACAACTAACCACTTATCACTTTTTGTAAAAATATTGTAAAAATATTATGAACGTAGCATTTCTCATTTAAATATAAATAAATAAATATATATATATATATATATATATATATATAAACTGAATGGCCATTCAGTTTTAGTTTTAGTTTTAGTTTTAGTGTTTTTATTATTATTATTATTATTATTTACGGAATATTGTAGAATATGCACTTTTTAGCTACAGTTGTTATTGGTTGTTATTGTTAGGGCAAAAAAGTAATCTTAGTGTTAGGTTCAAATTTGAACCAATAACAATTAACCACCTATGATTTGTTGTAAAAATATTGTGAAAATGTTGTGGATGTAGCATCTAACATACATAAAATATATATATATATATATATATATATATATATATATATATATAAAGAGAAATGATATGTCAACAACATTTTTACAACAAATTTTAAGTAATAGGTTGCTACTGGTTGTTATTGTTAAGAAAAAAAAGTAATCTTAGTGTTAGGTTCAAATTTGAACCAATAAGAACTAACCACCTATGATTTATTGTGAAAATATTGTGGACATAGCATCTCTCATTTAAATATAAATATATAATAATATATACATTTAAATATATATATATATATATATATATATATACTTATATTATATTCAAATATTATGGTATGCCATAGAATATTCTAGGCATATTCCATAGTTTTCTTTACGTACGTTGAAACTCAATCGGTTTTTTTTTTTTTTTTTTGGAATATTGTAGAACATGCACTTTTTAGACCTATAGTGGCAATTGGTAAACACCACTATAGGTCCTACTCCAAACGCCACTATAGGTCCCTTATTTTATTTTATTTTTTGTTGGGCAAAACGCCACTATAGGTCATACTCTTTCAAATGCCTATAGTGGCGTTTCCCAAACGCCACTATAGGCCCTACTGTTACAAGGGCCTATAGTGGCGTTTGTCAAATGCCACTATAGGCCCTACCCAACGAAAAAAAAAAATATCCCTATAGTGGCGTTTTATAAACGCCGCTATAGGCCGTTGGAAATACTACTATAAACCCATTTTTTAAAACGCCACTACAAGACACTCCAAACGCTACTATAGATATGCCTATAGCAGCGTTTGTAGAAAACGCCACTATATGGTACCTATAGTGGCTTTTTTTACAAACGCCACTAAAAAAGCATCACTATAGGTCTAGTTTTTTGTAGTGTGTAAAAATTCATTAATAGAAGATAAAGGCCAAATTTCCTGTAGGGCTGTCAAGTTAAGTGCAAAATGATTTGTTCAAAATATTACATACACTACAACAAAGTTGATTTTTTTTGGAGGGTCAAAACCCTTGAAAAAAGTATTAAAAACCCTCAAAAGATATTATTTTGAGGGTTTAACTGACCCTTGATGACCTTTGAAACAAATTCCCTCGAAACAGAAATTTCTATGGCCTTTGTGACCCTTGAAATCGAAATTTCAACAACCTACATGACCCTTGAAACAAATGTTTTATCTTTATAGGATTGGCAACCTTCGAAAAAATTAAAAGGGATAAAAGAACAATAACCTTTTTGTTAGGGTCTCCTAACCCTCAAAATAAGGTTTTTCTCTTTTTAAAAAATAAAATAAAAATAAAAACCCACATATATGCACATAGGCTTTAAAGAGCCACATTAAAAAATTTATATTATACCAAAACACAAATATCAAAAACCCACATATATGCACATAGGCTTTAAAGAGCCACAAGAACCATGCATGATCAAAATCCTAATCTTAATATTATTCTATTTCAATGCAAAACAACCTGATGTACTAATGTTTAAAGGGTCTCACATAAAGGGAAAAAAAAAGTAGCAAACCTAACAGAGTTACAGATGATTAGGCCATCAGCCTTTTTTCTTTTCTTTCTCAATAATATCAACACAAATTAAGTGAATGACTGATCCATGAGTCTACTTGCCTAGCATATTCAAATAAGATTTATCATCTCCATATTTGCTCCATCTTTATCAATTATGGATAAAAGCCATTTGATTTATTTTCGACACCTTGCTTTCTTCTCTGAAGACATAGGAGATGCGCTTCATCTGCCATATACAATATCCAACAATTAGTAGAATTTTCAACCCAATAACCAAAATAATTTAAAAAAATTGCTCCAAAGTGCAAGATGGAGATTATGATATTATGAAATTACTCGTTACGATATTAATCTCAAAATGAAGTACTTCACATTAAACATAAGTTAGGCTTCAAAAAATCCATCTCAATGATAAGAAAAAGGAGAAAATAAATCTGAATTTCAAAAGAACTCTAAAACAATTATGGATTTTCAGAAATCATATTTGTTGGAGAATTTAATAAATGGTGTGGATTCAGAATGTCCTTCTACAAATTTATTGGGTGAAAAATATATCCACTTTACAAAAATCTAATCATGGGAAAGTGGCTAATTTGTGGCAACTATGAGGTTGGAGCCTTTAGAGATGATGGCAACCTGGAAAGCATTGCAAGGCATTCAAATTATTATTTTTGTGGATGAGGGAAGACTTGCCCAGAAAGAATTGACAACATCAAATTTTCTTAGGCTCTTACAGCCTGATTTGAAGCATAATAATTATAACAGATTATGTAGGTCTTTTTCTGATCCCTCCAAACAGTCCATGTTTGGAGGGCCTTGAAGTAGATGGTCAAATTAATTAGAAACTCATAATCAAATTTCCTCCACAATTATCCTAAATGAACCTATCAAGGCAGAATCAAAATAACTACATCTCTAACAAAACAAAAGCAATCCTGGTAAAACGAATTAGATGAAGACAAAGTGGTCAAAGAAGAACACACACACGGGTTTTGAAGGTGCTGAAAGCTTCTACCAATGGATGTAATCCACAAATCCACTAAAGAACCTGTTAGAAATTTAGACCCCTTAAAACAACCAGATTGCGTAGCCTAGTTAATTAGCCAAGTTGTTACTTAGTCAAATTAAGCAATTCTAGGTTAAAACAATCCAAACAATCATATCAAGAATATAAAGCAGCGGAAAATAAATAACACAAGATATGATCACCCAGGAAACCACACGGTAAAAACCTGGGGAGGATTTGACCCACCGATCCTCAAGGCATAACAGAATTCACTATGAAAGAATTGAAGTTCTTACAAAAGGACTACAAGCTCCCCGCTCGACTTCCTAATGCTACCCACCAGTACGAACTTCCTGACACGACCACGCGCAGGCTCCGAATCCACGGACTACTTCTTTCTTGAATTCCTCAATCAGCTACAAGCTCCCCGCTTGCTTTTCTTTTAAGTTCCAATGATTGCAACTATGTTGATTATCAAGATATTGACAACCCTAAGTTTATGTGAAGGAAAGCTCCTCAAAGATCTCATAAGAGATTCACACAAACAGCAAATATGAGCAACATAACAATATGGACAACCTCCAAAAACGTGGCTAGGGTTTTGTTTATATACCTAGGGTAAAAACATAAAACCCTAAACGTTTAATGAAGTAGGGCTGAGTTGGAAATTCTGCAGAATAATCAACCTGTGCGATTTTCGATCAATCGAGTCTATTCTTCGATCGATCGAGCCAGGCCAAAAGTCCCAAGTAGTTCTGCAGCCACTCGATTCCAACTGTACAATAATAAACCAACTTTGAGCAAGCCTAAACAAGACTAAATACAATGTTTTGATCATGGTTTGCCAACATTACAAATTAGAGTTCTAAATACATAAAATCCTAAGACCTTAGAACCTAACAGAACCTATAAATTCTGATTCCAAAAACAAAAACTGATTTATAAATAAGCAAGAGAGTCATAGTCATTATATTAAAGCGAAAATCCAATTAACAATTATTAACAACTTAACAAAAATTAAAAATTATTAATAAAAGTTGCTCTGGAGGCTATTGAATTATCTACCAGAATTCATACAATATGTTATAATTGTTAACATCACCTCATAAGATTGATTCATAATCTACGTCCATTGCAGCTTTGGTTGTCCCAATATGCCCAAAATTGCTATTGAACATCAATCTTCAAAGACCCACAATATCAAACCTCCCCCAAGCTGCCAATGACTAAGCCTTCACTTAACAACAAAAATCCATAGTAAAAGAGACATCGGTGAAATCCACAGAGCTTTGCAAAACTGAATCAATAATAAAGGGCACAAATCAATGATTAAAAAAAAAAAAGATTTATAGTCACAAAAATTTTCGTCATATAACAATATCAATACAATCGGGTTACATATAATACACGGTAAACAAATATCTAAATTTGATTGCAAGATTTAGAACAGTAAGATCTATCACTGAAGGTTGAAAATTTGGCAATCATTAAAGCATGTCCAACCAAATTCAATTTCCAATCTAATATTATCCAACACTTGCACCTCTTATAAATGTGTATTGATAGTTATTCAAAACAATACTTTCGCAACAGTTCTTTTACACATGTTCTATGCCTTTTACACCAATAACGATAACAGTAAAGCCTCAATATCCCTTTTACATTATCACAAAAAATAAATTATTTCTGTAATATATCAACAGCCTTACATTCAAGGTTTGTGGAGTCAGATTTTATGGAGGTAAAAGCCAAATTCAATAACATACCTTTCTTAGGAAGAAGCTTCTCGAACGGGCCATGAACAAAGAAACAAAAAACCCTCATTTTGATCATAGCCTTAATCCTCAGATTTCCTTGCATTGTTTGTGAAATAAAAGCAGCTGCTCAACTCAATCAAAAGGTATTTTGATCTATCAGAATGTATATTGCTAAGGATTATCAAACTAAGCCCTAGAAATCAATAAATAGCAAATAGAAAAAATCCTAACCTTGATTTGATTGCTCAGTTGTGGCAATTGGAGAAGGAGTGCTAAAGAAAGAGAGAGAGTATGAACTACTGAAATT